>BTHU01000016.1:85858564-86458564 GCA_036184795.1 Tokudaia tokunoshimensis | reverse complement strand
TACAGGATTCTGTAGAGATGATAAGGTGCGTGGAGGCAAGAGACAGTGCTGAGTCTGTGTGTACACAGCTATCTACATAATATGCAGGCTTCAGTGCAAAATGCAAATTCAATGTCTCCTAATCAGAGCCCAGGAAAAACACAGAAAGCCTCTGCTTGGCTCTTGAATCTCTTTCTGTGGCTTATCATTATTTACTTTTTAAAACTGCTCTGAGGGAAGAAAATCCAGGAAGCTGTGGATGACTGTCATGAACTTTGGTGGTACTATGCCCACCTTCAGTGCAAAGCTAGGGATAGAGTAACAGCCCCCGGTATGGTTGGCATTTTCTAGTTGAGATTGGTTTGCTTCTGTCCAAAGACTGAAAGTGCCACCTGCCACTGCCCTGTCCATTCGAATTTTGTTTCTAGATATGTGTGCATTATGCTTTACCTTGGTCTAGGTGATGAGCAGGGAATGATGTAGGAATAGTAACTGTGGTGGCTATGCCTCTCTTTCTGTATTGCTATTTCCTCTGTAGGTTGCTGTGCTGTCTGATACAAGGAAGGGATGCCCAGGGAAGCATTAGACAGACCTCCTCCATAGCTGTGTTTCTAGGACACAGCTGACTTTGCATTTGAGGAAAATTCTGGCTCCTAAGGGTGGCCTCTTGGGCTATATGTATCCTCAATTTCCCAGTCACAGGCTTAACTTCTTTCCTTACACCTGCTTTGACTCTTGACAAATTCTAGGTATCTGGTCCAATCAGAATTCTCAGTCATTGGGCATCACTGACACAAGTGGGAAGGAAGGATTGAGAAGGTCCATGCTGTGACTGTCTCCTGAATGACTGTGCCGTGCACCATCACTTGCAAAAGACAAATCCAAAGATACAGTTTTAAAATTTTTTTAACAATAATTCTAATCCAATCAAGAAGTCTTATGAGGCTCCCTTGAACATGGGGCTCTATGTGATAGAGCATGCATGTGACAGGTTGCATGCTCATGAAGTTAGGCGTATGTGACAAAGGCTTTTATGAAAGCTGGGGAGTCACCTGCCCAGATATGTTGGGTAGAAGAAGTATGTTTAGGGGTTCTGGGTCACATGTGTCTTTGGTGCATTCTCAAACACTAAGGAGGCCACTGGGACTGGATTCATGATCAGAAGCATGAGGTTGAGAGATGAAACCAGAGAGACAGTAGGCCTCTGAATTATGAATAACTTTGACAGCTAAATTAGGGCTTTTGTATTTTTCTGTGAATAGAGGAGGATAGTAAAGTTTTGGCATGTTTTAGTTTTAGTAAAGGCAAGGCATATATTACCATAGCTGGAGTTAAGAAGAACCTCTTTGACTTCTGTGTGGTGATGGTTTCTATAGGGAGGATGCTGGAGTGAAGGAAACAGTTTGGATGCTGTTATAATAGTTTGAATGAGGATAAAACCTCAGACTACTGGGTGGCATAATGTCCTGGTTAGTTTTTATGACCCACTTGACAGAGTCTAAAGTTACCTGGGAAGAGGAAACTCCAACTGAAGAATTACCTCAATCATATTGGCCTGTGGCCATGTCTGTGAGAAATACTCATGATTAATGATTGATGTAGAAGGACCAGCCAGCTCTAGGGTGTACCATCCCCAGGTAGCTGAACTTGTGAGTGAACCAGTCAGCAGTATCCCTTCATGGTTACTGCTTCCAGATTCCTATTCTGAATTCCTGTCCTGACTTTCCTCAGTGACAGACTGTAACCTGGAAGTATAAGCTGAAACAAACGCTCTCCTCCACAGCTTGCCTTTGGTCAGAGCATTTTATCCCAGCAACAGAAGGGAAACTAGAACACACCGATGACAATGGCTGAACAGGACCACATTCGAAACAGTTTTCAAAACTGTTGCATTGGGCTTCCCATTGCAAAGGATATGTCCCTAGAATTTTGGCTGGAGACAATGGAGAAGAATAGCCTACTAAGTAGAAAATTTCCCAAGGTCCTGCAGCCAGTTCTGGAGGTAGCTGTGCAGGGCAGAGAGCAGTATCTTTTGGGCTTTCTGCCATGGAGCTTATCTATTGTCCTTTCCTGACATCATTGCTGGTGATGCTGAGTCTACACTGATTGAATCTCTAAATGTCCATACATAGGACACCTTGGAAAAGCTTCTCAGATGATAAAGTCTTGGGTGAAATGATGCTCCCCGTGAACTTGTATCTTTATGTCTCTGCTGGGGACTGACTGTTCCCCACAGCTTCTGGTTAGTCCAGTCTTCATAGGATATTGTCCACGCCATTGAATAATATCTCTCAGCTTCACTTACTACCCAGAATTATTAAGACAAGGCATTTGCTACCTGGTTTGATGTGTAGTTGAATCAAGGTGCACATCCAAGTGATTTAACTCTCTTGTTTTATTTCTCTGTCTTTAGCACTTCCAGACCATGCTGAAGTCTAAGCTGAATGTCCTAACACTAAAAAAGGAACCTATACCAGCAGTCATCTTCCATGAGCCGGAAGCCATTGAGCTGTGCACCACCACACCCCTGATGAAGGCAAGGACTCATGGTGGCTGCAAGGTACAGTACAGGAGGCCAACAGCACTTCTCTTGGTGGGCCAGACAAAAGCACATCTGACATGAGGGTCTTGTTCTTCAGTGGTATTCATGTTTTAAGAATACAAATATCAGATGACTAACAGACTTATGGACTAATGTTAGTTTGAACTCACATTCTAATTTTTTTCTCTCAATAATAGATTATTTTTCATCATTTCATCCAACAATTACACCAACAATCCACAGTTCAGTGTGCATGAGTAAAATAGTATTCTTACTAGTCTTTGAGTAGCTATATGGAACTTTGAATTTCAGAGGGAAATTTTATTTTTTATGATTTAGTTTTATGTGCATGTATGTGCATGCATGTACATGTGTGTGCATGCACGAGCATGTATGTGTGTGTGTGTGTGTGTATGTGTGTGTGTTTATATATGTGTACACATGCAGATGCTCATGGAGTCTGAAAGACAGCATTGATAGATTCCATAAAGCTCGGCTTTTAGGCAGTCGTGACATGAGCTGCTGGATATGTGTGCTAGTATCCAAATTCCAGTCTTCTGCAAAAGCAGCAAGTGCTTTTGAGTGCTAAGCCCGCTTTCTTTTCTACAGGGAATTTTATCTCTCATGGTGGCTACCCCCTTTTGTATTTGCAATCTGAATAAAACATGTCTTAAAGAATGAAAATTCCCAACCCCAAACCAAAACAAAATATTTCTCCAATACTTGAACCTTCCAAGTCCCTTTGTGGGCTATTTTTTTCCTCAAAACTTATACTAATATTCATGACTTAGAATCTGTAAAAACCAAAACCAAACCAAAACAAAACAAAACAAACCAAAACAAAAAACAGCCAACCAACCAAACAAACAAGAAAAACCCAAAATCATCTTTTTCATTCATGCCAACTATAATGCTGACAAGGAAAAAATCTAGAGACAAAATGTTCAATTTTGGTAAGTTTTTTTTTTGGTTGCATTAGTGAATATAGAAATAAGTTTAGAGGACTGGAGAGATGACTCAGCCACTAAAGGCTAGGCTCACAACCAAAAATATAAGAAATAAGTTTACAGATACCAAAGAAAATATGCTTTATATGAGTTCGCCATCAGGAGCTTGTTTAGAGTAGAGAATATATAATGAGGGGTAAGGAAAATGCACATTTGCTTATGATCCTTTTTTGAAAACCTCTTGGATCCACCCTTCTCCTTATTTGTTGTTGGGGAAGCAGGTCTTACATAGCTGTGGTCAGGTTGGAACCTGCAGCCATCTGGGGTGACAGTAATCTGCACAAACCGTCTCACACACCCACTCATTCCACACATAGTTACTGCATGCTCAGTGTCTGTCAGGCTCTGGGGCAGAACATGGACAAGACCCACAACATCTTTGTGGAATTTTAACTGCTAGTTGCGAGTCAAGGAAGGAGAAAACACACGTACGCAGCCATTAGCTGGTGAGAGCCAATTTGTAAAGCCCTTCTGGAAGTGCCTTCAGATAGAGAAGACTAGGAATGTTGGGTCTCTGATGTCTGTGTGGGCTTGCTGTCCCTATGAAGGGAAAGAAATAGACCAGTATGCTTGGAAGGTTGAGAAAGGTTTGAATGGTGGGGTCAGGCTAAGCAGAGCCTGAAGGTCATGCCAAGGAGTTTAGGTTTATAGGAGTTTAGATTTTCCTCTAATTAAAATGAGGATATAAGCAAGTAAGCTGAGATTCTACTTTTAAAAGGGAGAAGATGATTGTTGGGAGAGAATTATGAAGTGGTGTTCGGTCCAACATTTGAGTATAGTTGACTGGAGGGAGAGACTGTGTGAAGTGACCTTGGGTCTACCATGTGTCATTCTTCTGGTAAAGAGCCAAGGCGCTAGAGAAATATTGATGACATTTGGAAAGTGAACGGAAATCAAAACTTATGTGCATCCTTTAGCAGATGTACTCATGCCATTTTGAATTCAGTCACGATTAGAGAAGATGGCGTCCTGAAGTGAGATGGAGTAGGGACCAGTGTAAGGAGGACAGCTTAGCTTGAGGAAGCACACAGCTTATGCTTAAAATGTTGTTTTTTTTTTTTAATAAAAGTTACAGAGCGAAAAGGAGTGGCCCACGCCTTTACAATGCCAACCTGGTACTGAGTCAGAAGTACATGGTGAGACCCTGTCTCAAAAACAAAACAAAGCAGATTAAAACCAAACAGGTCATTGCAGCCTCATTCACACATGAAGGTGTGTGTGTGTGTGTGTGTATGATACAGAGAGAGTGGTAAGAGAAGGGATGGGGGAAAGGAGAGGGAGGAAATAAAGGGAGGGAGATGGTGGTTTTCTAGGAGAATAATGGAATAAAGTTGTATAACCTTCATTTTTTTCACTAGAAAGTGTATAGAGTTCACTATTTATCTTTTCTTCCATCTACATGCCCTTAAGATGAATTCATTTATGTTATATCTAAAAGAATATTGGTGAGATGGGGAGCTGGCTCAGTGGTTAAAGAGAACATAATGCAGCCGGGCGGTGGTGGCGCACGCCTTTAATCCCAGCACTTGGGAGGCAGAGGCAGGCGGATTTCTGAGTTCGAGGCCAGCCTGGTCTACAGAGTGAGTTCCAGGACAGCCAGGCCTACACAGAGAAACCCTGTCTCAAAAACCCAAAAAAACAAAACAAAAAAAAAAAAAAAGAGAACATAATGCTTTTTGCAAAGACCAGAGTTTGGTTTCTACTACTACTGTCAGGTGACCATCACCACATCTAACTCTACTTCTATGTAGACGTCCTCAACCTGGGTGTCACCACCTCTCTGGACATCAGTGACCCTTTTGCAGGGGTAGAATATCAAATATTTACATTATAATGCATGCCAGTAGCAAATTATAGATATGAAGTCGTAATGGAAATAATTTTAGTGTTAGGGGTCACCATAACATGAGAAACTGTATTAAACGGTTGAAACAAGAGGAAGGTTAAAAAAAAAAAGTATGCTCTAGGGGATCCAACGTCCTCCTGGCATCCAGAGATTCTCTCACATATGCAATGCCCATATATACACACTCATAACTGATTTAAAAAAAAAAGAAATTGGGAAGAACAGGATTTCAGGTAAGGATATTTCAGGGGATCATTGAGCAGGTGTCAGTATGTGTGGCCAGCTGGACAAAGGGAGAGACCACCTGTAATTTTAGCTGAATCTAGGAAAGAATTTCATTTGTAGCCAAAGTGAAAAATTCCCCATTAGACCATCAAAGAACCATGTGAACTCTGCATCCTTAGCCTTGGTAGAGACTCAAGGCATGGACAACGGCACTCCTAGACCCAGAGATCAGGGTCAATAGTACTTCAAGTCTCTGAGCATTTCTGTTTGATCTGACCATTCTATTTTAAGTAAGAAAGCCCTTGAGATGTGACTCTCAGGCTGTATGATACAGACTTAATACCCTTAAATTTTAACTGCAAATTACTGAAACTGCCTGTTTTTTTTTTTCAAGGACAATATCATGTTTGTTTTCAAAGTCATATTCCTTTGTTTATTTTTGAAAGGTTAGAACTTGGAAATTCTGACATTTCTGTTTAAAAATCCCCAGCCTCCCTCCCTGCTCACCCCCCCCCCCCAGTCATCTTCAAGAACAAAGTCTAGTGTTTCCTCCCTGCTTCTTGCCAGTGAGTAACTCAGCTCACAAGACGCCAGCTGCAGAAAGAACTCTCTTCCCGACTCCTGAATAATGAGCAGAATGTAGCCTTGGCCCAGCTGCAGGGCCAGCATTTGGGACCCTCCATCTTTACACGGAACTGGTTCTTCTTCTTCTTTTTTTTTTTTTTTCCTTTCCCTAATGGCTCCTAAGATGTACTTACATAACTTTTACTTTGGGAAGGGAGAGACGCTGGAAGAATCGGAGGGGGATGGAGTTGGGAAATGGCTTAAGGTCAGCATCACGGAGACCCTCGCTCATCTCAGATATCCTGCTTGCCTCTGATCTGTATTCTCAGCGGGTCCTGGAGAGACCGTTCTGCCAGGCTAGTCATGTCTGGGGCAGCTGGGCCTTTGTGTGCTTTCCTCTATTGCTGCTGCTTTCCTTTTCTTTGGGGGTAGGTTTTTTTTTCTTACCAGATAGCCCATTGCACCCCCCTTAGGACTCTCACTGGAGCTGCCTTGAGTATTGCAGCAGTGGTGGCGGCTTGTCTCCCCTCTCTCTTGAACGATGGGATTCTGGGTGGCTTCGCCTTCTTAGCAAACATTGATTGAATCAGCACACAGTGAAAGTTCACCGTATGTAGGTGGGAGTCACAGAGAAGGGGGTTGTAGGAAATGAGGTGTGCAAACAAGCGGAAGGAATAGAAGGGATGCTCAAACAAATTAACCTCAATTCTTTTTTATTTATTTATTTGTTTATTTATTTATTTATTTTTGTAAAAGGTCTTCTGGATCCTCACGGTGGGGTTACAACTAATTAACTGATTTGGAGTGTGTGCTGCACATGTGTGTGCAATGGCTAGCATGTAGAGATCAGAGGACAACTTCCTGGGAGTTGGTTCTCTCCTTCCACCACAATGGTCCTGAGGATCAAATCCAGGTTGTGTCTGTCTTGGCACCTGGGTGTCATTACCTGCTGAGCCATTTCACTAACCCAATTACAGGGACTTATAAAGACTTTTGCCTATATCAGAATCCCTGAGTTTTTCCACAGGAACTTTTATCCATTGATAAATTAATTAATTATTAATCCATTTAACATCTCAGTCGCAGTCCTTTCCCTCCTCTCCTCCAAGTCCCACCCTTGCAAGTCCCTCCCCCACTAACTTTTGCCCTTGTCATCAGAGAATGGGAAGCTCCCCCTTGGGTACCACCCCACCCTGAGACATACTGTCACCATAGGCCTAAGTACATCCTCTCCCACTGAGGCCCAACCAGGTAGTCAGTCCAGTTAGGGGAAGGAGATCCAATGGATCTGGAATGGGAGTGGGGGCTCCCGAGAATCTATGAGGGTGACTCTAGCTGAGATCCCTAGCAGTGGGGAATATAGAGCCTGAAGTTCCTAAGAACTTCTATTCAAACACTAAGTGTTGGTGACCGAGAGTAGGAGTCAGCACTCTAAAATCTGCCATAAAATTTACCTAAAGTAGGTGGTTTGGTGCCTGAGAACCTTACCCACAGAGGGGTGTGTGATAGGGGTAATATAAGTGTAAGTGCTGACAGACTGACACTTCATGGTCTGAATGAGATTCCACAAAGCAGGTCATGACATCTAATGGGGGTCTCAGCACACAAGTTTTCTGGATATTTGCATGTCTTATCCTCCAGGGGGCACTGTCCTACTTTGCACAGACTCACTTCCAGGTCTACACTCCACAGTTACGAAAATAAGAATAAAGTAGAGATTATGTTGTTATGATAATGATGATGAACAATGATAAAAAGACGAATGCAGGAATTGTGATCCTGGATAGCACATGTGCGTTAACACATTTAGTATGTTTGCTCTATCTTTGTGTATTTCCTAGTATAGAATGAGTTCATCCTCATGACAACTCAGTGGGATAAGGACATGTACACCCAGCATCACAAATGAGCTAGTTGAGACCAAAAGGCATTTCTTATCCTGTCTTTAGTACCCAGTGAAGAATTGACAGAATCCACCTCTGTCCCAGTCTATGAAGCAATGGATTCTGGTACGTCTTCACAATCAAACTAGTGCTACAACGCCTCCATAGGTCTTTTTTTTTGAAATATTGACGATTTATATCATCAAATTTCAAGTTACTTCTTTTATACATGCCTAAGTTTCTGTGCTGTTTAGGAGTTAGAACCAGGGCGAGTATCTATTATGGATATTTTCCCCAAATTTCTATTTTTCCTGAATAATAATTTCAATTATAAAATTGCATTGGGTACTATGTGCAATGATTAAATCATAGTATTAGACATTTCCATCCATATAAGGGTAAAAAGTTATTAACATAATAATTGCTCAAAAGTATGTAGTCCTATGTAGATTTCAGTGGTTATATATGATATGTGCTGGTCAAATCATGTTAATTAATGCTTTAAACCTTTGATCTTTACTGTGCATTTTAAGCTTTTTAAGTCCTCTCTAACATTTATCTATAAAGTATTTAATAGTTAGTGTGAACTATAACTATTCCATTCTTTCTCTGAACACCAAGACTTTATCACGTCTGTCTGGGTAACTGCTTTCTAACCTTCCGTGCTCTCCCTTCACTCCTCCCCCTCCCAGCCACTGGAGGTCACCACTGTATGTTGCCATAGAGTCCACGCTTTAGCAATCACATAAGATACACAGCTTTTCATAGCTGTGACCAAATATTTGATATTGACAATGTGGACGGAGGAACGAATGACTTTGGTTCATGGATTCAGACTTGGTGGTCCTTTGCTTTGGGATTGTAACAAGGCTGAAACATCACGGTAAGGAAAGTATGATGGACTGAGAGCTGGGAGAGGAGAAGGAGAAGGAGGAATGGAAAAGGAGCCAAGTGTCCAGCCCTCGGCAAGAGCATCATGCATACCCTCTTCTTCCCACCTCCCTCTAGTGTAGCTTACCTCTCTTTACCATTTCCTGATAATGACCTCAGCAGAGGACCGCCGCTTAAGACATGATCACTGGGTGTTATTTAAAAATATTAACCACAGGGCTGGGCAGGTACCTCAGTTAGTGCATGCTGAGCAAGGACGAAGACCTGAAGTTAGGTACTCAGCACACATGTGAAAGGCTGGCCATGGTTGCATGTGCTGGGTATCCCCACCACTGTCTGGGTGAAGGCTAGCTGCAGAGAAAGATGGATCCTGGAAGCCCACTGACCATGAGCATGTTGCCTGCCTGAATTGTTGAGCTTCAGGTTCAGAGAGAGATCCTCTCTCAAAAAAATAAAGATGAAGTACATCTATGTGTACAACACATGTGTACCTGCACAAACACATGTGTACACACACAAGCGATAAATTCACCAGACACTAGTGCTGCACATACACACCACACAGAAACAATTAACAACTAAACCATAACATATGTTAGAGAACATATGTTTGGTCTTTCTGATTCTGGCTTATTTTTCTTAATATAACATCCCCCAGTTCCATGCATTTTGCTTCAGAAGATAACATTTCATGATTTTATGGTTGAAAAACACCCCACTTCCTTTATCTACCATGTCTATTTCACTAGTTTATCCACTTTTGGGCATTGAAGTTGATCCCTGTCATGGTTTGGATAGATTTGATCCCCAGAGAATTATGTGTTTGTGCGCTTGTCCCATGGGGAGTGGCACTATTAGGAGGTGTGGCCTTGTTGGAGTGGGTGTGGCCTTGTTGGAGAAAGTGTGTCACTGTGGGGGCGGGCTTTGAGGTGTCTTACACTCAAGCTCTGCCCACTGTGTGACACAGTCTTCTGCTGCCTGTGGATCAAGATGTAGAACTCCCAACTCTGTCTCTAGCACCATGCTGGCCTGTATGTTGCTATGCTTTCATCATGACAATAATGAACTGAGCTTCTGAAACTGTAAGCTAGCCCCAATTAAATGTTTTTCTTTATAACAGTTTCCTTGGTCATGATGTCTCTTTGTGGTAATGGAAACCCTTACTAAGACAATCACTTATCTCAGTTGTTATTGGGACTATTGTAGCAAAAATATGAGTGTGCAAATATTTTATTAAGGTGTTGGTATAATTTCCTTTGCATCCAGTATCCAGATACAGGGCAGCTGCCTCATTTGGCAAGTGTGCCTTTTGTTTCTTAAGGACTCTCAATTTGGTTTTCCATAACAGATTTACTGTTTAACATTTCTGTTCATGGTGTAGAGAGTTAAGAGTTGTCTTTCCTCCATATCATTGCCAACATCTTTTGTTTTTAGATCAAAACCATTCTTGCTGAGCTGAGGGCTTATCTGATTGAAGCTTTTGCTTACAGTTCTCAGATGCTAATATAGTTGACTAGATATTATGAATGTATTTACTGTGTTACTTTCCTCCACAGGGACATATTTATTTGTATCCCAATTTTAAATTTGGATTATTTAGAGTTTCTTTGTTAATTGCATTTTATATATTTATTTACATAATATATATTTATCTAGTTTGCATGTTTATATGGTTTTATAATTATATAAATTAATATGTAATTTATATAATTATAAATAATATATTTATATAATATATAAATGTATTTTTATTTATTATTTATACATTGATATTCTGCATATCTACCCTTTGCAAGATGAATGTTTTGAAACGTTGATTTTTCCCATTCTTTAGGTTGTCTCTCTAATGCTTATTTTTTTTCTGTGCTGTGCAAAATAAGAGTCCAAAGACACAGGAAGAAAAGCAAATAGAATGAGTATGTTATCTGATGGCCATGCTTATCTAAGGGTGCAGAGCTCAGGAACTTATCTTATTTAATTGGTATAGATTTTTATCTTTGCTTACAAAAATCAGAAAGCAAGGTGGCAATGAGCTAAATATCATCTGGCTTTACCCAAAGCATGTCAGTAATTCAGGTTCTCAAATTCAGTTTTCTTTTTTTTTTCTTTTCTATATATTTTTTTATTTACATTCCAAATTATTTCCCCTTTCCTGGTTCCTCCCTCCCTGAAAGTCCCATAAGCCCTCTTCCCTCCCCCTGTTCCCCATTCAACCCCCTCTTGCTTCTCTGTTCTGGGATTCCCCTACATCCAGTCTTTCCAGGACCAGGGGTCTCTCTTTTCATCTTCTTGGAAATCAATTGATATGTGAATTGTGTCTTGGATATTCTGAGTTTCTGGGTTAATATCCCCTTATCAGTGACTGTATACCATGTGTGTTCTTTTGTGCTTGGGTTGCCTCACTAAGGATGATATTTTCCAGTTCTGACCATTTGCCTAAGAATTTCGTGAATTCATTGTTTTTAATTGCAGAGTAGCATTCCAAGATCTTTAACAACCCTACATCCTACAGAGAGCTAATATCTAATATATACAAAGAACTCAAGAAGTTAGACCCCAGAGAGCCAAATAACCCTATTAAAAAATGGGGTACAGAGCTAAACAAAGAGTTCTCACCTGAAGAATATCGAATGGCTGAGAAGCACCTAAAGAAATGTTCAACATCCTTAGTCATTAGGGAAATGCAAATCAAAACAACCCTGAGATTCCACCTCACACCAGTCAGAATGGCTAAGATCAAAAACATAGGAGACAGCAGTTGTTGGCGAGGATGTGGAGAAAGAGGAACACTCCTCCACTGCTGGTGGGATTGCAAGCTGGTATAACCACTCTGGAAAGCAGTCTGGTGCTTTCTCAGAAAACTGGGCATGACACTCCCGGAGGATCCGGCTATACCACTCCTGGGCATATACCCAGAGGCTTCCCCTGCATGCAATAAGGACACATGGACACATGTTCCACTATGTTCATAGCAGCCTTATTTATAATAGCCAGAAGCTGGAAAGAACCCAGATGTCCCTCAATGGAGGAATGGATTCAGAAGATGTGGTATATTTACACAATGGAATACTACTCTGCAATTCAAATTCAGTTTTCTAAAGAAAAGGGATGCCCTACAATAAAGGTGATATACCTTATTAAAAATGCATCATTACATATAACATGAAATATTATATGTGTAACGTAAAATTCACTAGGTAAACTCACACATGTATGCATGACAAGTACACACATGCATACACAAGTTCAGCATGCCCCCTGAGTTCATATATATCCTTGTAGATGCTTTATAAAGCCTTTCCACAGAATTCCTCTGCCATTTCACGACACTCACAAGTTGGAACCAACACATCAGCAGTTTGGTGGCAGGGAGACAGTAATATGTCCTACATTACGTGTCTCTTATTTAAAGGGTTTTATAAAGCCCATTGTTGCCGATCATTTCGGAGTATAAATATTTGTATAAACTGAAGAAGGAGCGTGACCCGAGGGAGAGTCTCCATGCTAGAACGGAAGGTCACGGTGCAGGAAGGTAGGTCACAGGCAGTTAGTGTCATAGAAGCCCTGTTTGGAGCTGAGTTCATCTGCCTTAAGTCTGGATTTACCCAGTAGTCACCCTACACCTTCTCGGTGCCGCTGGAGATTGTGAGGGATGGATGCTCTCCTGGGCCATGCTCCCTGCTTTGAGCACTGAACAGAAAAGAGGAAGCAGATGACATTCTCCCTGTTTTCCTTCCTTCTCACTTGCCTGCTTCCCATTCAGGACGTGACCCTGTCTTCTCTCTGAAGATTGCACATCACTTTTCTTGAGATTCTTTGAATTCAAGTGGAGCAGCAGTACTCCCTTAGCATTCAGGAAGGATGTGTGTCTCAGATTTTCTTTTGCCGGGGTAAAGCACCACGGCTCAAAGCAACTTGGAGAGAAAGGGCATATTTTATCTTACACTTCCAGATAGTAGTCTATCACTGAGAGAAGTCAGGGCAGGAGCTCAAGCAGGGCAGAGACCTGGAGGTAGGGGCTAAAGCAGAGGCCATGGGTGGTGGTGGTGGGGGGGTGCTGCTTTATTGGCTTGCTCTGCCTGCTTTCTTATACCATCCAGGACCACCCACCCAGGGCTAACACTGCCCACAGTGAGCTGGGCCCTCCTGCATCAATCACTAGTTAAGAAAATGCCCTACAGACTTGCCTAGAACCCCATCTCCCAAAGGCACTTTCTTACTTAAGATTCCCTCTTCTCAAATGATTTTAGCTTGTGTCAACTTAACATAAAACTAGCCAGCACAATGTGGTTGATTTATAATTTCATGGGACTGAACAGAGACATTTCTGAGCTGGAGATTTTACTGACCCTACCATGTAGTAGTTAGTTATATAAAATGGCCAGTCCAAGAAGTGAAATCCAGCAACTGAACTGGTGATAAACGCTCCTGATTTGGACTTAAACACACTTAAAATCAGCACCACATGTCTGTTTCCTACACTTGAGTTTTTGTGTTTATGGGACTGGGTGTGCATTTAATTAGGAATAGTCATGCTCTGGTACGTTTTTTCTCATTTTAAACAAAAGCTAATTTTTTCCCCCATTACCTCCCATTCACATACATGAATCGAGTGATTTCTAATTATGTAGATTTTCTTTTTCAAAATAAGCTTCTTATTTGAATATCAAGACCGAATTCAAGTAAAACGAGGAATAACATATTAGTTTGCTTTTGTGTCACTGTAGCCCAATACCTGATGCCAGCAACTTAAGCAAAGGAAAGGTTTATTTCTTTCATGATGGCTTAGGCTGGTCTGTGCAAGTGCCTAGAACTCTTGGCAGCTGAACTCTGTGCTGGGACACTCAGTCATGGGATAATGGGACCTGGAAAGAAGAAATAAAAGAGTCAGTGCATCATATGGGATGTGCTTCTGGTGACCTTCTTCTTCCATCTTAGACCCACACCCTCTCATCACCCCCTGAATTCTGCTGTCATAGTATGAGTTCAACAGGGGATGAATCCATCCACTCCATCAGAACCCTTCATCTAAAATTTTCCAAAAATATCATCATAGACACACCCAGAGATGTGCTTTACTGATCTAGACATTACTCAATCTGTCAGAGTTAACAATGGACAGTAACTGTCACAACCTGAGATGTCCAGAACAGACTGATGTCTCTCCTCCTGATTGTTATTGTTCCTCTAAATCAGGGCGGGGCACATCTAATCTGTGTTTTCTTTCTTCTTTCTCGGATTCTATTGTAAGCAATCTATACACTCGTATTTCTTGCCCCTTTAAATCTAAGGGAGGAAAAACTGACAGTAGCTAAAAGCTTTTGTTTAACAGATAAGCTTTAATTTAAAACAAAATTAATTATCATTGTCAGAGGCCCCTGGGAGGTGAGAGGACAATTTTGTAAAGCCACCTTTACTCTTTCCACTTGTATATGGTTGTAGAAATTGAACCCAACTCCCTAAGTTTACAGTGCAAGAGTCGTACTGAGCTTTCTCATGGACCCTAATGGACATGTTTTCAGTCTTTTTAAAATAATGACTCCCTGTGGACTTGTGGATTTCTTTAAGCTTTTCCTTCCTTGTATCTATTCTCTTCTCCCCTCACCCCAATCTTCTTTTCTAAGTTTCTTTCCTCATTTATACTTCAGACTCTTTAATGGTCTGGATATTAATGGAAAACAAAGATAAATATAAACTTTGGATGCTGTGGGCTGAAATAATATGGAACTTGACCTATTGTAGCCTACTGAAATGATTTGGTTTCTCCTCTGTAAATTCTAACAGGAGGGTCAACTTCAAGGTACTCCGGGGCTTCCCCTAGAGGTCTTGCTCTGTAATATCAAACTTCTTCTTGTCCTCATGTCTAGAGTTCTTTTTAAGTCTGGTTCTTCTTATGATAACACAAGTTGGCTTCTGCCCAACCCAGTGTGCTGTGGAAGGCTTTATCCTAATATTCTAAGCAGTTGCCTTTGAATATATTCTGATCATAGTGGACATGTCGCAAGTCCACCCTGAGAGCAGGGTTTATGTTTGGAGCACTGATTACTCTGGATGTTTGGGCTCTGTGGAAGTGTTCTTCTCTGGAGCTGTGAAGGATCCAGTTTCCATGGACACGGGAGTTAGTACTCTAGAAAGAGGAAAATATGTACTTTGGGAAGATGTGCCACCATACCCAACTTTTAAAAAAAAAAATCTTTTTCATTGTTTTGCTTTTTTGTTTTTCAAGACAGTTTCTCTGTGTAGCCTTGGCTAACCTGGAACTTGCTCTGTAGACCAGGCTGGCCTTGAACTCACAGAAATTCACCTACCTCTGCCTCTGTAGTGCTGGGATTAACAGCGTGCATCCCTTCCTCTGGATTCCAACCTTTTTAGAACGTTGTTTGTGCAGGTTTAGCTAGCAAGTCAATACTTTTACTGTCTAAGTTTTCAGCTCTCCAGCCCAAAGATATCATTTCTATAAAACTATGTAAAAATCAAATAAGACTCAAGGTTCTCTTCTTTATTATGGGTACAATGTGTGGAACTACTGTGTGTTCTTACTGCCTTGACTTCCTGGATCTGATGGATTGTACCCTAGAACCATGAGTCCAACTAAATTCTTCCATCCTTAAAAAATAAAATAATGACTCCTAGCTTTTGTTTAGAATATTAGAGAAAATATACTCTCAGTTATAAGCAATCCCTGGGTAATAAGATATAGATTAAACTTTTGATACAGTTTTCTTATTTTTTTTTGCTTACTTTTATTTTTCTCAATTTCAAATATTAAATCAACATACCTTTTAAAATTAGGTTTTTAAAAGTGGATCAGGAAAAATTCTTTGTATGTGAGAAGTTTGTCTGGAAAGTCATATGCCAGAAACTGTATCCTACGTTTTTTTTTTTTTTTTTTTTTTTTTTTTACAAATAGCTCCCTCTAAGCCAGCAACTTGGACATTTGTCTCTTCTTGTGCCCGCATCAGAATTTCCATAGTTTCAAGGAAAGTGACCTTTCTGTCTAATTTGTGGCTTGTCTTGTGTCAGACTTGCTGGTATGCTCAGCATAATAATTGCAGGCTTACCCAAGTGCACATGAAAGCATTCTGTTCTGGTTTTCTGAAGGCTGTGTTATGGCTTCAAACAACAGAAGTGTGCATTCTCTCAACATTCTGGGAACCAGAAGTCAAAAACCAGCTTCACTGGGCAGATGTTAAGGTGATAGCAGAGCCATGCTCCTTCTGAAGACTCCAGGGGAAAATCATGCTTCACTCTTTGCTGCTTGTGGAGGGGGCGGATGTTCTTGGCTTGTGGTCCTGTCACTCCAGCCTGTGCCTATGGTGTGGTCCCACACTATGGGGCTGCACTGCCTTTTTTCCTTCAGTGCCTTCTGCCTCTCCTGTCTCTTACAAGGATACTTGTAGTTGTATTTAGTGCCCATTGAATAATCCAAGATAACTAAACCTCTCCAAGTCATTAATAAAATCTGCAATGACCCTTCTTTGTTGTGGTAAATATTTGGGGGTTTCTACCCCACTTTTAGTAATTTAATTCCCAAATGAAAGGACACAAAACCTTTATATTTATAATAAGCCTTAAAGCATTAGAGCTGGGCAGGTATCAATCTTTCTATGCTATTTTGTCTACTTCTCTGTTCATAATCTTGAGATATCACTTGCCATGTTCTCTGCCTCTGCTGCACCTACTCCAAGTAGCCAGCCCTCATGGCCATGAGCTCATAATTCACCTACCCCATGATCCGTTCTTTCTTCTGCCTTCTCTCTGTCCTCATGGTCTTTGCCCCAGACCCCAGGCCCAGGGACCAACCCCCCCCACCTCTCTTCTGCCCAGCTAAAGGCTGTAGGCATCTTTATTTACCAATAGTTTTAAATAAAAGGAAAAGGTTTGCACAACAAAAGTTGGCATCCATGAGAACTCACTTGTCTTGGGGCAATTAGACCTTGGGATACAGAATTTAGCATTACAATACATAGCAACAGACCAAACCTCAACAATTCTTCCTTATAAAATAACATTTAGAGGTTCCAGGGTTGGGATCTAATGTCTTTGAGTGACATTATTGAGATGGTCAAAGATGACCTTGTAATTGGGGAATTCTAGAGATTCAGGCAGTCTCATGATTGTGTCTCAATATGTATTATCATATTGCCTTCTTAGGGACTCCAGAATTCCAGGGTGTGAAAATATCTTGCTTGTATGAAATCAGAAAGTATCTTCATATAATCCATCCAGAGTTCTCCTAAACACTTTCAAGTATCTCTGGATTACTTATGATATGTCATACAGTTCCAACACTGTCCAAATGGTTGTTTTTCATGTTGGCTATAGAACAATGACATTGTCAGAACAGATATGTGGGGTTTATTATTTCTGAAAGATCTTTTGGTCAACAGTTGAGTGGATCTATATCTGCAGAACCTATGAATGGATAGGGCTCACTATATAGTATTTATTAAATACATATATATGGCATATAATACATATAAATAATGTTTATATATAGCTCATTGTTTCTCAAGCCTCAGAAAATTCTTTCATTGGGATTTAGAAAACTCTTAAAACTAGAAAAGTAAGGAAGATTATTCTGTAGAAAGAGCATCTTGCAGTTATATTGCTTGAAATGATTTTGTTTTATTCTTCATTTTTTTCTGAAATAGAAAGTCTTTAAAATTCTATATGGGGTGGGGATGCAGAAAGATGGCACAGTGGTTAACAGTCTATAGTACGCTTGTTGGGGGCCCTGGTTTGTTTTCCTATCCATATGGTGACTTATAACTATGTGTAACTCTAGTTTCAGGGAAATCTAAGATCTTTTTCTGGCCTCCACAGATACACATTTGGTGTATATACATACATGCAGGTACTTATATATAAAATAAAAATAAATAAATCTTTAAGAAATTAATACAAAATCTATATGGAATTTGGGTTTTATATCCTAGGTTGTGTGAGCACTTCAATGTTGTTGTATTAAGTATGTTAAACATTTGCAAAAAACCCAAAATAAAAAACAAAACAAAATAAAACAAAACAAAACCAAAAACCCAGTCTCACAGGTCTACCACAGGGGTGTGAATTGGTGCTTTGCTGTCCATTCCCAGAAAGTCTTGAAGCATCATTTTGAAAGCAGGATGGAAAATATGTTTGTTAACATTCTGTCTAAACTTTAACCCACAGTTACCTGGCAACAGTCAGGTATGCTCCTCCCTTCAATTACCTGGCAATAGCCAGGTAGGCCTGACCCACTATAAAAGGGGCTGCTTGTTCTCTCCTCCCTCTCTTGTCCTCTTGATCTCTTGCTTCTCTACTGCTCTTGCTCTCCCTTCCCCATTCCCCTCCCTTCCCTTCCCCCTCTCTCCACGTGCGCGTGGCCCTGGCTGGCCTCTATTTCTTTACTCACTTTCTCTCTCTCTGCCTTTTTTTGCATCTACTACCCTCTTAACTCCCCTCCCCGTGCCATGAATAAACTCTATACAATACTGTCTTGTGGTTGGTCCCTCAGGAGGACAAGATGCCTTGGCATGGGCCCACTGAGGCACCCCCTTCCCCCACACCTCACCACACCCCCATAGAACACATCTTATATCTCTTTATCTTTTTATAAACACATCAATGGTCACAATGGAAAGCCTGGGAAAAGCCTCTTAGTAGGTAGTTACCTATCCCTCCAGAGAGTTCATCTTTGGGCTATTCATTTCGAACAATTTGTTGGCTTAGGTCTGAATATTTCAATTTAATTATTATCTGAACTTTGAACTTACTTCTTCAGAAGGTTTGTTAATGATTCTGCATGTTTCTTGCATTTATTGTGTGGATAAAATATAGTTCCTGTATGGTAAATTCTGATGTTTAGTTAGCCCACAGAAATACTACATAGAAAAGCAAGTATGTGCTCAACATTTTAGAGATTCTAAGAAGGTTGTTAACAACCTTCAAAACTCTAGTTTAATCAACTATAATTCGTCAAGATTTTCTTGTTTATACATTTCTGAGTGAGCATTCTCAATACTGTTTCTTTTTTCCAGTGTTCCATTCACTTTTTGCATGAGAGGTATCTGTGCAGAGGAGATGGCCGTGAGCGTCGGCTTGCTATTTTAAGGCTACTTTAATCCGCTATTTGCTTAATGGAAAAGTGAATGTTACTGAAGTGTCACGTTAGATTGATAGCAGCAGACTGCTGAAGTAGTCTCCTGTAAACTCGGATTTTGTTTCCAGTTGTTTTATTCTTTCAGTTGTAATGCTATCCAAGTTACAGACACAGAGGAAAAAAATCCAGTGATGTGAAATACTAATCATAAAATACTTTTATTCGCCCCCTCGTAAACATAGTTATTTTAGGTGTTTCTACTTATATTTATTTTCATATTTCCAAATGCTTTCTCCATCACTCATGTTACATAATACCTCCTGCTCTCTATTTCGGTAAGAAGAGATTTGAGCCTGTAACAATTTTACCCATTGTCATTCTGGTGGCTTTCTTATGTAATTATTTCTGCAAGTTCCGTTAAGTCATTATCTGTGTAGTAACTTCAGTGTCCTTCAATGCACCATGATTTCATTCCTTACCCTGCAAGCTCTTTGACTCTCCTGTTTTGCTCATGGGGACATGCCGTAGTATATGAGTTTTCCTTCTGTTCATCCATCTGATGGTTATCCCAATTTGGAGACTCTGGCTCTTTGGTAGTTTAAGCAACCTGAAGTAGAATCCTGACCTCCTTTCCTTAACCCAGAAACCTTTTGAGAAAAAGGGATAAAAGATAGAGATGGAGAAGCTGTATCTCAGTCTACTAAACCCGCCTTGGGTGATATGACTCATGTGTAGGTTCAGCTGCTCTGTATGGCTTCCAAATCTCCGCTGCCGTCTCTTTCATGTGACTGTATTCTTTCCCTTTCATTTTGTGCTTTCTTCATATAACTTCAAATTTTTCATTATGAGTTTGGGAGAGAGGGTGAAGATAAATATTTAAAGTCCTTGCCATCTGTGCCCACAATCCCTCTCTGAACGATTAAAACCTCCCTAAAATTAGTTGAAACTCTTTGAGCCTTCCTTTTTCAAAGTATCTTTATTGGTGATGGAAACAATGAGGTTTACATTCACACTTGAATATACATTTATAAAGCACCTGGAGCTTTTGCCATAACCAGATGTATATAAATACATAAAGGTTGCTATGGAGATCCAGACCCCCTTGGTTGAATATAAAAGCCAATGAACTATAAGCCAATATGGTGGTGAGGAAGATACAGATGTTAAAGCCTCGGTGAATTAACACTTGGTCCCAAAGAGGTATAAATACTTTTTTAAATGTGAAAGGGTATTTCTTCTTAGGTCTCTGGGTGTTTGAGTTCTTCCCACCCCAGCAAGCAGGAGGCAAATGGTGCTGTGACAGCGGGTGCAGATGTGGTTTTCCTTGCTGTACTGGATGCTCATTTCTTTGTTTTTACTGAAAATATTTTACATTCATTTATTTGGCAAGCAAAATGATGTCTGGGCTCCTGTGCATACCGAGTGCTGTAAATGAGACATTAGTCAGATTGGCATTTGTGAGTCATCAGGCATCTTCATAAGCCAAATCTGGGGATTATAAAATCATTTACTCGGGAAATGGTGGGGATAAATGAAAATTTATCATCGTGGGAGCCAGGAAAGTTACCTTCTGAGCTAATGACCTCACTGAACCTGGAGGTTTTATTATTTATTTTTTCTGTGTGTTCTATCTTGATGGATTATGCATTTGTTTGAAAAATTGTTTCTGTGACACTTGGGGATAGTGTTAGAAATTCTTTGTCACCACCTGCTATGTCTGCAACGCCCTGGAGGTATCATTTATTTTCACAAAGGTGTTTTCCTATTACTGTGTTTACAGGATGTGTGCTCTTCCTAGCAGAGAGAGCACCAGGTCATTCCGGGCTTACCTCTGAGTCCCCCATTTTGTTTCCCTCATTCTCTCTTCCTAGTTAGTTTAAAGTCCTCGTATGCCTTAGTCTTGCCTGCAGTCCTAACTCTCTACAGGTCCAGGTTAGGAACACCACAGGAAGGACTCTTCAGGGCCTTTGGCATACATTTTCTGTAAAACAAACTCCTGTCTTTATGACTTCAGACACATCTTTTCTGTAAGAAAGACTTCATGCATCCACAGTCACTACATAGTGAGATTCTGGCATTCCATCCGGAGAAGCAGGGATACATTTTGGCAGAAACCCCTAGTGTCTGCACCTATCAGGATCCCAGAAGAATCTTTTATCAGGGAACACACCACCTACACTCTCCTAAAATCCAGAGAGGGATCATAATCCCAGGAATAAAACACTCCACTCAACAAACACAAGAGCAGATATCAGCACCTAGAATTACAATCTTCCCAAACCCAGATGTCTAGACCCTAGTGTAAAAACATAATCAGTACCAGATAGGACACCATGTCTCCACTAGAGCCCAGCAAACTATGAACATAGTGGCAACACAGTTGAAGCACAAGCTCTGAAAAATAAAATAGCCTTTATGAATATAATACAGTTTGTAAAGAGGAGACAAATAAACCCCTAATCTATGAAAACACAAACAAAAAGTGAAAACAAATGAATAAACCAGTTCAAGATCTGACAGTAAAAAGAGAGTCATTAAGAAAACCCAGACTGGAGCTCTTCTTTTCTTTTCTTTTTTGTTTTTTTTTTTTTTTTTGGTTTTTCGAGACAGGGTTTCTCTGTGTAGCTCTGGCTGTCCTGGAACTCACTCTGTAGACCAGACTGGCCTCAAACTCAGAAATCCTCCTGCCTCTGCCTCCCAAGTGCTGGGATTAAAGGTGTGCGCCACCACCGCCCGGCGGAACTTTTCATTTCATCTGGAAAGGAAAGGTTTAGGAAGTTGAACAGGAACCACAGAGAGAAGTCTCGTCAACAGAATACAAGAAATGGAAGACAGAATCTCAGGTATTAAAGACATGAAGAAATAGAAGAAATAGATACCTCAGTCAAAGAAAATGCTAAGTCTGAAAAGATCCTGACACAACACTTCCAAGAAATCTGGGACACTATGAAAAGACCACGTCTAAAAATAATAGGAATAGAAGAAGGAGAAGAAACTCAAGTGAAAGACACAGAAAATGTTTTTAACAAAATCATAGAAGGACATTTCCCTAACCTCAAGGCTCTTCCCCAGTTTCTTTTCTATTAGTTTCAGCGTGTCTGGTTTTATGTGGAGGTCCTTGATCCTCTTGGACTTGAGCTTAGTACAAGGAGATAAGAATGGGTTGATTTGCATTCTTCTGCATGCTGACCTCCAGTTGAACCAGCACCATTTGTTGAAAAGGCTATCTTTTTTCCACTGGATGGTTTTAGCTCCTTTGTCAAAGATCAAGTGACCATAGGTGTGTGGGTTCATTTCTGGGTCTTCAATTCTATTCCATTGATCTACCTGCCTGTCACTGTACCAATACCATGCAGTTTTTAACACTATGGCTCTGTAGTACAGCTTGAGGTCTGGGATACTGATTCCCCCAGAAGTTCTTTTACTCTTGAGACTAGTTTTAGCTATCCTGTGTTTTTTGTTATTCCAGATGAATTTGAGAATTCCTCTTTCTAACTCTATGAAGAATTGAGTTGGGATTTTGATGGGAATTGCATTGAATCTGTATATTGCTTTTAGCAAGATGGTCATTTTTACTATATTAATCCTGCCAATCCATGAGCATGGCAGATTTTTCCATCTTCTGAGGTCTTCTTCAATTTCTTTCTTCAGAGACTTGAAATTCTTGTCATACAGATCTTTCACTTGTTTGGTTAGAGTCACACCAATATACTTTATATTGTTTGTGGCTATTGTGAAGGATGTCATTTCCCTAATTTCTTTCTCAGTCTGTTTATCCTTTGAGTATAGGAAGGTTACTGATTTGCTTGAGTTAATTTTATATCTGGCCACTTTGCTGAAGTTGTTTATCAGCTATGGGAGTTCTCTGGTGGAGTTTTTTGGGTCGCTTAAGTATACTATCATGTCATCTGCAAATCGTGATAGTTTGACTTCTTCCATTCCAATTTGTATCCCTTTGACCTCCTTATGTTGTCTAATTGCTCTAGCTAGAACTTCAAGTACTATATTGAAAAGATATGGAGAGAGAGGGCAGCTTTGTCTAGTCCATGATTTTAGTTGGATTGCCTCAAGTTTCTCTCCATTTAGTTTGATGCTAGCTATTGGTTTGTTGTATATTGCTTTTACTATGTTTAGATATGGGCCTTGAATTCCGATCTTTCCAAGACTTTTAGCATGAAAGGATGCTGAATTTTGTCAAATGCTTTTTTGCCTATCAAGGCACAAGAATCATGCAGCACATCAAATAGACTGGACCAGAAAAGAAAGTCCTCTTGGCACATAAGAAAACACTAAACACATGGAGCATATAAAGAGTATTAAAAGCTGCAAGAAAAAGGGGCCGACTATCATATAAAGACCACCCTACTAGAATAACACTTGGCTTCTGCATGGAGACCCTAAAATCTAGAGAGTTCATAGACTCTAATCAACCAGATACCAACCTAGACTACTATATCAAGCAAAACATTCAATCACAATAAATGAAGAAAATAAGATATTCCCTGATAAAAACCAAATTTAAGCAATATTTTTCTATAAATTTAGTACTACCAAAGGGGCTAGAAGGAAAAACCCTAACCTAAAGAAATTAACTACACACAAGAAAACACAGGAATAGATAATCCCAGACTAGCAAAACAAAAGAAGGGAAACACACACACACACACACACACACACACACACACACACACACACACACACACACACAGCAGCAGCAGCAGCAGCAGCAGCAGCAGCACCCCAACAAAATAGCAGGAATCAACAAGCACTACTCATTGATATTTCTCACCATCAATGAACTCAATTCCTCCACAAAAAGGAAACAGAATGGATTTGAAAACAGGATTTATCCTTCTGCTGCATCCAAGAAACATACCTCAACCTCAAGGATAGACAGCATCTCAGGATAAAAGGATGGAAAAAGATATTCCAAGAGAATGAAAGCTCATGTGGCCATTTTAATATCTGAGAGAAAAGGCTTCAATCTCAAACTAATCAGAAGAGATAGGGAAGGATATTATATACTCATAAAAAGAAGAATCCACCAAGAGGGTATCGAAGCTCTTAACATTTTTGTATCAAACACAAGGGCACCCAAGTTCATTAAAGAAAACTACTACAGCTTAAATCAGACATTGATCCTCAACACATGTGTAGTGGAGACTTTAATACATCACTGTCACCAACAGACAGATCACCCTGAAAGTTCCAAGAGGTTCTCAAAATAAGACATATTCTTTCGTGTTTAAGCGAAATGTTCTGTAAATATCTGTTAGGTTCATTTGACTTATAATGTCTGTTAGCTTCAGCATTTCTCTGTTTAGATTTTGTCCATATTACTCATTGAAAAATGGGTCAAGACAGAAATTAAGAAAGAAATTAAAGACTTTCTAGAATTGAATGAAAATGAAAACACAGCATACCCTAACATGGGACACACTGAAGATGGTTGTAAGACACAAGTTCATAGCATTAAATGTCTGCATAAAAACAATCGAAAGATCTTGTACTAGTAACTTAGCTGCACACCTGAAAGCTCTAGAACAAAGAGAAGTCGCAAATAAAGGAGTAGATGACAAAAAATAATCAAACTCAGGGATGAAATCAATAAAATAGAAACCACAGCAAAATGATATGAAGACTCACTGAAACAAAGATTTGGTTCTTTGGGAAAAACAATAAGATTGACAAACCTTCATCCAAATTAAATAAGGATGGAGAGAGTATCTGAATTAACATGATTTAATTTGGGGACATAACAACAGACACTAATGAATACACCACTCCTGGGCACTTGCTTAGCCATCTCCATTGGTCTAGTCATAACACTGAGAAATTGCAAACAACCTAGTTGTCTTTCGATAGAAGAATGGTACAGAAAATGTGGTATATTTACATCATAGAGTATTACTCAGCTGTTAAAAAAATGAAATCATAAAATTTTCAGATAAATGGATGGGACTGAAAAAAAATCTTGAGTGAGGTAACTCAGTTCTGGAAAGACAAATATGGTATGTATTTATTAATATGGGAATATTAGCTGTTAAGTCAATGATAACCAAGCTACAATCTGTACAACTACAGAGGTTAGGTATAGAGTTAGAAACTAAGGTGGGGTTGAGAAGAAAGATCTTCCTAGAGAAGGGAATAGGATAGGGGTGTATGTGTGTGTGTGTGTGTGTGAGAGAGAGAGAGAGAGAGAGAGAGACAGAGAGAGAGAGAGAGAGAGAGAGAGAGAGAGAGAGAGAGAGAGAGAGAGAAACTGGAGGATCAAGTGGAGAATGGAGGAAAAAGGGGAATGAGGGAGGAAATATGGGAAGAGATAGCTAAAATTAAGGGTCATTTGAGGGGTAATATCAAAAACCAATACATTACAAGCTTCCTAAAATACATACATATATACATATACGCATATACACATACACATACATATATATGAAAGCTATCTAAATGAAATTACTAAATAATCCTGGAGTCAGAGCCACAAATGGCTATTTCTTGTCACCAAATGAAGCTTTCAGTACCACAATCAGATTACATTTATTTGAGTTGTTGGACATAGAAGTGCCATGGGAATCCACAAACAATTCAGGCTGTTACCAAGAATACAGGCTGTTCTCCACAATCTGAAGACAAGGCCCCATTGCTAAAGATACATAAATAACTCACTGAGCACGGAGAAGTCAACTGGCACCTACATAGAGCCTTCACCCTTCCATTCTAGCATCTTTGGTACAAGAAGATACTCTGCCAAAAGAGAAACTTAAACACCAACCTAGCCACAAACCCTTTGATGTACAATGGTATCCTGCCTATAAGACTTGCTAGTGTAATGGTGGCACAGAGCCTGTGGGAGTAACCAACCAGTGTCTGATCTGACTGAAGGCCCAGTGTAGGTGATGGAACCCACACCTGGCACTGCTTGAGTGGCCAAGAACCTGTGACTAGATAGCCCAAGGATCTAGAGTAAAACCAAACACTAGTGTTCTAAAACGACAACAGCAAATGTGGCATAAAAAAAATTCCTAATTACATTCTGTTATACTCATAGATCAGTGCTTTGCTCAGTCATTATCAGAGGAGCTTCCTCCTGCAGCAGATGAGAACAAATACAGAGACCCATAGCCAGACATTATGCAAAGAGTGAGAGATCTTAGAACACTCAGCCCTAAGTGAAATGTCTCCATCAGTTTCCTTTCCTCGGAACTCAGGCAATCCTGCAGAAGAGAGATGAAAAGAGTGTAAGAACCGTAGGAGATGAAGGAAAACAAGGCAAGCGGCCTGAGATCAACATGATTGAAACACATAGGAACTCGAGAAGACTGAGGCAGTGTGAACAGGGCCAGATGGGTCTGCACCAGATAGGGTCTTAGAGCTGAAAAAAAAGTGAATAGGTGTCTCCATTCCTAACCAAGAACCAATTCCCGATTGATAACCACTTTCAAATGTAAATTTAGTTTCCTGTAAATCTTATTGGTAGGCTGCATGTCCAGCAGTAGATGGCCAACAGAAAAGGAATTCAGTGGAATCTTTGGAAATTCCCTGTCTCATAATGCCATGTCAGGGCTCTTCCTGATTTTCTTATCTTAATATTTTTAAGTTTGTGTGTGTGTGTGTGTGTGTGTTTGTGTGTGTGTATTCTTCTCTCCTTTTACACTACAGGTCATATATATATATATATATATATACACACACACATATATATTTATATATAAATTATGGCTTCATATTTAAGATTAGTGTTTTTATGGGATTCTTGAGTTTGTGAATGAGTGACGTTTCTGGCTTCAAGGTCCTGTGCCTCTTCTTGGGATCTTTTCCATTTGTTTGTTTTGTTCAGTGTTGATGTGCCAGGTTTTGTTTCATTTTGTTACATTATGTTTTATTATCCTATGGAAGCTGGTTTGCTTTCTAATGAGAGACACTAATGGGGAGGATCTGGATGGGAGGGGAAGACAGGAGGAGCTGGGAGGAGTAGAGGGAGGGGAAACCATAATCAGGATGTATCATGTGAGAAAAAGGAGAGAGAGAGAGAGAGAGAGAGAGAGAGAGAGAGAGAGAGAGAGAGAGAGAGAGAGAGAGAGAAAGAGAGAGAGAGAAGAAGAAGGAGGGAGGGAGGGAAGGAGGGAAGGAGAGGGAGAGGGAGGGAAGGAGGGGGAGAGGGGAGAGGGAGGTGGGGGGAGAGAGGGGAGAAGGAGGGCGGGAGGTTGATTGATTGATTTGATTGATTGATTGATTTTATATTTCTTCTCACCAAACGCAATCTCCCAAATGAGTGAGAGTAGACAGGTCATAACTCCACATATCTACTGGGATGTGTTGAGGTAGAGTGAAAGACTGACACGAAGACCCAATAGAACACTAAGAATTTCCTTTTAGCTACTGCAGCTTCCTTCTCTGGACTCTGTAGTGGTTTACTTTTTAAATGATATGCTTCCTTAAAACTAAACACTACTTTTAATTACAAATATATGAACACACAGGTTCAGGTTAAACCTATGTGCTGGTTGTTAGGTATTGTGTATATTTTAAAGTGGTTAAATCAGGAGTAAGAATTCTGTATCTTGTCACTTGCAGTGGTTTCATATGAAGGTTAAGGCAAGACCCTTCGTGAATGATAGCGGGAACAGATCCAGGTTTCTCATGGGATTGGTAGCTGTACCAATGTTCTGCTGACTTCTTTTCAGGCACTTGGGTGCGCTGTCTACTCCACTGTAGGGCACTTCTAGTCGTGTGACACTGTCTGTGAGAGTGGCAGGTGAATTGGCCAGGGCTATAGCGTCAACTTCTATAGTAAACATTAGGAATGCTGAGCTTGTGTGTATTTTTGAAGATAAAATAACTCCTGATAGAATGCATGCTGTTTTTCAGCTGTGTGATCCCATTGTGCTGAGTGTCGGGCATGTATTCTGTAGATGATGGCCCAGGAGTTCTGGCTGAGGGAGATGAAGGATGCCTTTGGTTTTGTAGAAGAGCGTGAAAAGTCATTCACAATTATCTGCTGTTGTTTGAGGGATAGTAATGTGTCACATCAGAGAGTTGGATCTAGAATAAAGCCCTGTCCTGAATCCCAGACAGTGGGTGAGGCTCAGTGACACTATTAACAAATGGGTTTAAAAGCAGCATTTGGCCATGAGCTTTCTTGGTGTCTGGACCAAGAGATGGTGACATTGTTCCCCCTCTATTGTGTCAGAATGAAATGTATGAGGACGAAGGACTTCAAAGGAATGTGGCCTGTGTAACTTTAGCTACAGGCTAAGATTCAGTGACAGGTGGGAACCAGTTAGTATAGCCACAGTAGGTTATCAACACAATATTTGAAGATAAGATTTTAGTACTATTTTTTTTCTAGGAACAATTTGCTCATGGTATACAATAATAATAATAATAATAATAAATTATCATAGTTGTTCACCAAGTAATATCACATGTTCCTGGAAGAGAAAGATGCTAAAATCATGTCATCTTAAATATAGAAATCTATAGATTTTGTTTAAGTAAGAAGATGGATTTTCATTGCATTTATAAACCAAATTTATCATTGGCTGATTAGTCTGTAGTGATTTTGTTTTTAACAGTCGGCATTAGATTCACTAATAGCACTGATGAAGAAAGCATCGTTATAAAGAAAGTGTCACTGGGAAACTGTTTCCTTTCTATTTCCCCCTGTTCATAAATGTGGCTAGGGGCTTTGACAGTCATAATAAAGCAAGAGAAAGAATAAATATATTGATGGTGGGTGAAGTTCTGGAGGTCAAAACATGAAGACCTGAGTTTGGAGACCAGGACCCATGTTAAAACTGGGGTCATGGCGGTGCAGGGCCTGCAATCTCTGTACTGGGAAGGCAGAGATGAAAGGGTCCTTGGAGCTTCAGTAAGAGATCCTGCCTCAAAGACTAAGGTAGAGATACTGTGGAATATACCTGAGGTGCTAACCTGTGGTTTCTTCATGAACACCCTCACCCCGCCCCCAATACACACTCATACAGTCAGACACATACAGATACATATTGGAATGGATAAACACTGGAATTTTAGAACCCCACTATGCTAGCTACACTAACTTTCTCACCTAGCATACGTCACTGTTGTATCTCTTCTCCTTCAGAGGTTCAGAGGTTGCTGTCCTTTATTCTCTGAGCCCCGGAACCTGTTCTCCTTTCCTTCAGAATGGGGTTTCTCAGTGTGAGGGGAATCCCTTTGTTGCCAGACATCTGTAGAAGGCAGACGCTTTATCTATTCTAGGTGAAGAAGTTGATGGGGATACTTGTGTCCCAGCAAAGCCCCTTCTGGTTTCACAAGGCGAACAATGTTCATCTAGTACAACTTTCAGTCATCTTACATGTCTCTATTTGTAAATTAGCCAAGCAAAGTACTTCACTTATGGAAAGCATACCTCTTGGCATTGGTTTATGGATTTATGGAATTTAAATTACCTGCAACATTAAGGCAGATGCATTTGCCTTAGTCCACGGACTCTGTCTGCTCCTACAGACAGAGGTGCCCTGCCATTAATGTTGCTTGGTTGTTTTATTATTATTACTATTATTATTATTATTATTATTATTATGCTGATGATGTCTGTGATCATGTGAGGATGGATTTATTTCCTGGGATATTGTATATAGCCCTCTCTTTGTTCATCTCTTTGTCTTGATTTAGGAAATACTTTGTTTAAACCATTAATATTTCAAATCACAGGACTCAGTGTCCTTGATTTGAAATTTACTTAGTATTAAGTGCTAGTCCTCTGGTGAGAGGGTGGTGAGGAGTTAGCTATGTTTTTGAGACAAGGGATGATAAAAGCATAAGTGAACACACTTTGTCTGTGGAGACAGGACCTCACGTTCTTTCTATTGAGGTACACTGGTCCCAATTAAGCTTCTTACCCATACAAATATGCATAGTGTGTTAGACGGCAATCACTCTACTCCCTTTGCTCCTTTGTTCCTGCCATTCTCTCAAATGTATTAAATGGAGCAGCTACTTAGGATGATTCAGAAAAGGGCATCACCTTGCACACTGATGTTTTTTGATGACATGCCCAGAGATTTTTGCAATGGAAGGGAAAGGATCATAAACTTAATTTATTAAAGCTCTTAAAAGTATAAGAAAATTTTAAAAGGGCCTTGGTTTTTTTTTCCTTTTTTTTTTGTATTTTCTTCTCCGTTGTGGGTGAACTGAGGCAATGCAGTAGAAAATCTCCATTTTGCCTTGAGGAAGCTGATGTTTCCTGCTGCATAGGCTTTAGCTCATGCCTCATTTCTTCACCAGAAACACGTCTCCTGTGAGGCCGTGTGATGGATGTTGCTGTGGGGCATATGAACCTGCTGTTTAATGCTTGCTGTACCATTGTTCCCATCACCTCCGTACCCATTACTGCTTTCTCCATTGCCGCTGCAGAGTTTTGGGCTAAAGGACAATGAAGACTTTTGAGGGAATTCTTTGCTGAGTTTCCTCAGGGACTCAAATAGCTCTAATAGCTTCCTTTGTCAATGCGTGTCCCTGAGGCTCTGGATAACCAGCCAGTAGATTTAAATCAAAGGGAGAAAGTGCCAATCCTTAATTGATTTTTTTTAATGGAGGGTAAACAGTCCATTATCTATTGTCCTCAATGACCATAGAAAGACTGTAGAAGCTATTTTCATAAGTAGGTGGTTTACTTGGAGGCAAGATTATGTGGTTACATCTAGGAGAGAAAAATATTGCATTTGTAGAATGATTCTCTTTATTTAATAACTGGCAAGGCGTCAACAAGTCCAGCTCTATAGCTGCCTATTGTATAAAAGTTAGACTCAGTGATGTCAAGCAGTAAATTAAGCAGATGTCATAGCTTTGGAGGCTCAGAAACCTGGCGTGGCTGGGCTGGCAGTCTCTGCCTCAGAGTGGCTCTTGAGGTTGCCAAGAGCTGTTGACCAGGTTGGTGGTCTCCACTGAAGGCTCACCTGACAGCACGTCCCTTGCCAAGCACACTAAGGATCGTTGGCAGGATTTGGCTTCCTAGAGGTCGGTGGCCCTGATAATTTTAGTTCCTTGCTGACTGTGTTTCATGGCTTTTCTCAGTTCCCTGCCACAGGAGTCTCTGCCTGGAGTTGTACACAGCATCATAGCCGGCTCCCATCCTGGCAGTTGAGGGAAAAAAAACAATAGAAGGACAGACTGACAGAAAACAGACTCTGCGTAGAACCAGAACCTGGGAGTAAGCTACTGAAAGCAAGCCACAGCCCTGCTCAACCCACACTCAAGAGAAGACTATAGAATATCAGTTTTAGGGTGAATAGGCTATTGAGTACTGTCTTCGAAATTACATGCTACAAATTCTGACTAGTCTTTGTGAGGCCATTCTATTAACTAACCAACCAGAAGAAAACATGCATATTGGTAATACTATTGAGCTCTGTGTTTCACTCAACTGTTCTGCTTTCCTGAAACATGGTCCATTCTGCTTCTGGCCCTACACACCCTTTTGAGCATCCTTCCTGACTCAGTGAGAGGATTTCACACATACATCAGCTCCCTCCCCTTCCCATATACACATCTGTACCTCCAATTCACCCTCATTTGGATTTCTGGACATGCTGGAGACTGATCTCATCACAGCCCTAGGATTGCTGTAGTTAGGGTACAGTACATAGCTGGCTACCTTTGGCCCAGGATCTCTCAAAGTTGTCATGGACCTTTGGCCGGGACAGTGATTGCAAATGAAAGTTCACCTGCTTGCAATTTCATAGAGTGCTTTGCTTCTTCTGGTAGCGTGCAGGGAGGGGTAGCATCTTTATAACAAGGCAGTCTATGGCTATAAATTTGCATCTCGCATAGCTTCTATTTTACTGTGTCACTTGCTGTGGTCTTTCTGTAAGTAGAACAATCATTAATTACCATTACCACCACTACTATCATAATCATCAGTATTGTCATCACCAACATCATCATCATGCACACAGAGGATGCAATTTCTAATTAAATGAGCCTCTTTTTTTTTTCTTTTTTAGAGGAGAAATCTCCCCCAGGCAGGTGATATAGGGACTTTTCTCTCCATCACTAGGTAGACTGCCTGTCTTGATAACAAGAGACTGATACATCTTGAGGCAATAATCAAAGGGTCCATCTACCTAGTTAACCTGGAATCCATCACCACCTACGGACTTTTGGATCTGGAAGCCAGATTCTATTCCTAGCTTTCAGTAGTTGCCTATCCTTGAACCTCCCCAGTTGGGTCTGCCTGACATCTGGGGAGTGGGAGGAAGCTTCAGCAGGCAACACAGTGAGTGTTCAGTGAGACAGTGCCTATTCTGGTTCCCACCCTTATTGTGATTTGTTTTAAATTCCTTCAACTCAAATGCTAAGACATTTCATGATTGGGTTTTCACTCCTGCCCTTTTTCATACATTCCATAAAGCTTTCCACTTTAACCAGTGCAGAGGATACTGCCCAGTGGCGTTCAGTGCATCCATCGCTGTTCCACGACATCAGCACACTCTCCTCCTCAGAGTCATCACCCTGCGAGGAGGAAACCTCTCCTCCATCCAGGACTCTTTTTCCATCTGCTCTGTCCACAACCCCTAGCAACCACTAATCTACTTTCTGTCCCCACGAATTTGCCTATTGTATGGTTCCATTAAAAAAAGAAAACAAAACCAAACAAAAAAAACCCAAAAAGGAATCGCACAAATACATGGTCTTTTGTGTCTGGTTTCTTTCACTGAATGTAATGTTTTCAAGGTGTCTCAGTTGTTTTTGTTTTGCCTAACTGTTGCACTGATGTGTGTTAGTCACAGGAAGAAAATAACTTGAAGTGTATGCTCTAGGGATGGTGGGTAATGGCAAGATTGTCATTGTGGGAAGTGGAGCCATATGAGCCAGCAAATCCCGAGAGGGAAGGACAGCAAGGAGGTGCCAGCCAAGTCCAGCTTCCACTGGGCAAAGCCCTCCCTTCCCTTCCCTTCTCCCGTAATCCCTCCAGCCACCCTGTGTCTGCCTCTTCTCCCAGCTTCTAGTGTTTGTCTCCGTCTTTCCCTCCCTTTCTTCATTCATCCTTCCTATCGTTGTTTCTTTGTTTCTTCTACTCCTCTCTTTTGTGCCCCTTGTCTAAGAGGGCCCAATGGTTTAGCACTCAAAGTTTCCTCTTGCTGGGCTTTATCCCAAACAGCAGAGCAAAAGTCATGTACATTAAAATCTCGACATAACAAATTGGTTTTTAAAAATGTATGCTGTGTCACTTGAAAGAATACTATAAAGTCATTACATTATCCTTGGTAAAGTAATAATAGGTTATATTTAGAACTAAAAGGATCTTTCACCAACTACTCTATGTCTCTTTAAGATGCTAATAAGGCAGATAGTATCACAAAACCCTAGAAAAAAATTCTACATAAAATGATGCACTAATAAGGACAGGAGTTATGATCTGAAGTGATTGCTGATGGCTTGATTTTATTTTTCTTTGTGTTTCCAATAGCTTCAAACTTTTCTGTAATGTGAGCGAATTAACTTCAAGATTCTGATGGCTTAGCACATCCTGTTATTGAAAGGACGATAATAGCATAGCTCGATCCTTGACAACAAAAGCAGGAACTTGTCTTTATTATGTAGAAAGATCACTTGTGTATTGTGCTCTCAGTGTAGTGCTTTGTTTACACCACTTCCTGTGGTATCTGGTAGTGTCTGGATGCATTTCCTGGTTGTCACACTAGGCAAGTATTACTGGCTTTGAGTAGCTGGAGGCCAGAGATACAGTGAAAGGTGCTGAATTCATAGACCATGCTTTCCCACAACCCTCAATATGAGAAATTCCAAGGATGAGAAACTCACTAATTTGCTTCTTAAAATATTTTAAATTATTCCATTGAATAATGTCAACAGGCGTGGAAGAGATCAAATCAATTGGATCTTCCTTTAACAGGTATGGGGAATTAATTTACCATTATGTCACCTGCAACACTACCCTTACCTGATTCTCCCTGGATCAATGGTTGTGTGCTCTTATACATCACCCTGAACACTGATGTTCTACCTGCAATGTGTCTCTCAGAAAGAAGTCAGGGGATTCATTTGAGGTTATTCAGTTGATAGTGTTTCAGTTCACAGCATTCTGTGGAAGAAATTAATAAAGGTAATTGCCAGATAAGAGTGCATTCAATCCTCACAGAACAGGGAGCGTCCTGGCCTAGGGAAGAGTGCCACCTACTGAATCCTGTTTGTCCTTTCTCTGGTTCTAGTTTATGCAGGTTTGTGCCTGGTGTGTTACTTCTGATTACTGAACTTGGGCATTGAGAGTTACCATTAGGTATCCCTGCTGGAACTTTAAAGAATACTTATTGTTAAGGGATGCTTGCTATCAGCTGATGATGTGATGAGAAACAGCTGTGAAGGATTCTGTGCCACTCCAGCTCCTGAAGTCACTAACTAGACAGATAGATCCTGAAGACCTTGTGTTTGTGCCTGGTGTTTTCTCTTGAGTATAGTGTTGTGAGCCAGACTATCACTTACCACAATTACCAGAAACAGTTAAAAATTCATTGTATCGTTTCCCAATGTTACCAAGGACAAAAATATCAAACCACATGGGTATCCTGGGCTACAATAAAAACATTAGTACTTTATCCTTCTTTGGCATAGATATCCTGGGCTACAATAAAAACATTGGTACTTTTTGCTTCTTTGAGATGTCAGCTTTGATTTTTCTTCTCTGTGTATTTTTAAAACCACACATTTAATTTCCTTTCTCTCTCTGTTTTTTTTGGCTTTAGTGCTTTTCAACAATTTCAAGAGTATGGTGCTTAAGTTATGATATATCTGTTTAGTAATGGCCACAGTTTTCAGTAATTTGAAAAAAATCATTTTGAACTACTTATTTAATTGGATGGGTCAGACAATTTGTTGCCATGGTGAATTTCCTTATTGAGATTAAAGGGTTTGTCTCATAAAATTATATGCCTCTGTTTAATATGTTAATTTATGCTTCCAATTAAATATTTAATTACATAATGAGGCCTCGATTAATTTCTAACCCGAGTCTCAAATTTAATTCATATAAATTCAGAATAGTATATATTAGAGACAAATTAAGAATTTCTAATTGGAATCTTCTTTCAAGGTTTTGGTATGCTGTGTGTTAATACAGGAGGGGCTAGGGTTGTGGCTCAGTGGCATCCTGCTCATGTACATGAATTCCTGGGATCAATCCTCAGCATGAGGTGGGGGACATGAATCTTAGCATCAGTGAGTTCTCAGGCAAGGACCTCGAGAATGCATAGCAACAGCAAATGCTGTTTTTTTTTATATTTATTTATTTGTAATGACTTGTATAACTCAAAAGATAGTTTTATGAAGTTAACAATTCACATTATTTCCCTTGTCATACGGAACCAGTGAGTCATATTTACAAGATGATTGGCTCTCCTGCTGTCACACTTGGAGATGAGAGAGCTGTGGTCACTGGAGTTCATCACAGCTGCAATGCTTAGAGGATGAAACTGTTGTAGCTTAGCCTTTACTCTTGGATGTAAGACAATGTCCTTACATAGCCTTCTATTCTCTTAGTTAGTTGGAGTCATCTGACTCTCAGTGTATCTTCAGAAGTTGTCAGTCCTACCAAAGGCTATTCATTAAATGAATCAGGTCACCATGTCCCTAGAAACAAAGAAAGTAAACATGAAAGAACCTGGGTCCAAGGGTTATAAAGATAATCAGGGTCTTCTGGCCTCCTTCTAAACTGTCTTGAGACAGCTGGAGGGAGTGTGGTCCTGATGTGAGGATGGATGCTCCTACTCTATCTTAGAGAACTAGTCCTGTTGTTAGTGCCACTTGACAACAAATGATGAGACAGATAAATATTAGTACTTATTTCCTCCTAATACTGAGCTTCATTGCTCCTTGAGTAAGACATCATCCTCACTTTTAAAAAAATAAAAATAAAAATAAAAATATTACTTCCTTTTAAAAAGTATTTATAAAAATTTTACATGTATGTGTATATACTTGAGTGTGTGTATATGTGTGTGTGTGTATGTATACCATGTCTCTACAGAAGAATTCATTGGATGCCATGGAACTGGAGTTATAGATGGTTGAGAACTAACATGTGAGTGCTGGGAACCAAACCCAGGTTCTCTTCAAGAGCAGCGAGTGCTCTTAACCACTGAGCCATCTTTTCAGACCTAATAAACTCGTTTAATAGTTGCATGCTGCTTGGTTAGAACTTGGTCATTTATTTAAAGCTATTAATTCCTGAGATCATGAATTTTAATTGCTAAGTAAGGTCTATTAGTGAAATATGAATCTTTTTTTAAAAAGATTTATTTATTTATTATATGTAGGTACAGTGTAGCTGTCTTCAGACACCCCCCAGAAGAGGGCATCAGATCTCATTACGGATGGTTGTGAGCCACCATGTGGTTGCTGGGATTTGAACTCAGGACCTTTGGAAGAGCTGTCAGTGCTCTTAACCACTGAGCCATCTCTCCAGTGAAATATGAATCTTATATGAACATTTTATAGTGACTGTTGAGAGAATGGACATTTTTCCCAGTATAAGAAATTATTCCAAAGTCTAGCTAAAATGGTAACTTTATTATGCATGAAGAAGAAACTCCTTTACATGATTTTGTCCTAAAATAATCAGTATTTAATAGTTAAAGTACTGTGTTTAGATGTTAGGGGCTGACTTGTGATGTCTCAAAATTAATATGTTGGAATACCAACTTTCTGACCTCAGAATGTGTCCTTACTTAGAAGAAAGGTTATGGTCATTGCCATGAGTAACGGGAGATCATGCAATGAGAAGTGCCTCTAATTAAATAGGAATAGTCTATTAAAGAGAGAGCTGGCCACTCAATTGTATGGAGGAAGCCATGTGTTACACACACACATATACATGCAGAGAAGGTCATGTGATCGAGTTGTATCAAGGGACTGCCAGCATCTAGGCCTGAGATGGATCCTCTACTGCCTGGCCTGACACCTTGGCCTTAGGTTTCTTGCTCAGAGGTATCCCACAATGACTCGTGTGTGTGTGTGTGTGTGTGTGTGTGTGTGTGTGCTATGCATATATACATGCTTGAGCACGCATGTGAATATGGAAGCTGGAGGTCAAACTTCTGTGCTGTTTCTTAAGAGCTGTCCACTTTGAATTGGAGACAGGGCTGCTCCCTTGACTGGAACTCACTGACTGGGCAGAGTAGCCAGCAAGGCAGCAATCCAAATGACTCCTTATCCAGCCCTTTGTGACACCCAGAATCACTCAGAGCCGAGACCCTCCGGTTTACTTGTAACTAAGACTCAAATGTATTACCTTTAACTCCCTTTAAAAGCCATCAGTAAGAAAACTCTGCTTGGTTCTGGTAATGACCCTGAGCAGACACAGCACTGGCAGGGGTTCCTTAAGATCAGAGTGAAGTGTCCTTGAGAAAGGTTTCTTTTTCTTCAGTTTCTGGTTGGAACCAGTCAGAGCTCCTTTGCTCTAATTTGTGCCAGTGATGTTGCTGGTAGGTTGCTATGGTTACCTGAAAGCGCTGGGCAGCAGGGTAGATTTTCATTCTAATGAAAGTGAACTCTACAACAGCGGCCATAGGTGCTGCTCTTCTGGGCAGCTGCCTTCCTCATTAGATAAGGCAGCCACCCACCTCACAAGGGAAACCTTTCACTTGGCTATCACCGTGACTAATTGACGCTAGAAGAAGAGACCAGTAGGCTTATTGTTCAGAATGATCTTTGTCTTAACACTTTCCTGTTGGTCACTACACCAAAACACTGATAAATAAAAGCTCTCTAACTAACTGGAGTTTGATTCAGTTTTGTTACCCAGAACCCAATAGGTTATGCAATTGAGGAGAACTGTCAGACAATGAAATGAAAATTAGCGTTCTCATTACCATAGTGACATTTGGGTTTGGGTGTGGAGAACTACTTGTGATCGCCAAGATAGAATTTGAAGTCAATGAATTTTCTGTACAGTCATGTGCAGCCAGGAGGGAAAATTGCAAAAGCGGCTGGGCTTCAGAATAAAGGCAGTTTGGATCCAAATCACACTCTGTGTCCATAAAACTGTATTAAAAAGATCACTCATTCCTCTGAGCCCCTTAAAGTTGTCATAAATTAACTAATTATATTAATTGATTCATTAATATATATTACACAGTATATTATAATTATAGTACATTATATAATATTAATGTATTAATATGTAACTAGATATTAATTAGTATAATTAATATATAATAAATATATGCCCATTTTGTAGGATATTTGCAAGAATTAGCTATAACAAATATTAATGGTCTGAGAAGCAACAGACAATGTGTAATATTTATTCTCATTTGTTTTGTGGGGTTTCTAACTGATTAACCTTGAATCAAAAGAAGCCTAACAGTTCTCACTGCATGGTTCATGTCCCCTTCCAAAGCTTGGTGACTTAAGAATTACTCTCTGGGGGCAAATTCACTCCAGAAAGACTGTTGGACTTTGAACAATTTTCTTGTCAAAGAACTCTACAGCCCCTGCCCCCTTTATCAATGAGAGTAATAAATGAACCCCTTTCACATCTTAGCTTGAAATATACCATAACCTGGTGCAGTTGTATCATTGACATGCAGCAGCTAGTTAAAGGGGGACTACTATTTGGATCAAGAGTGGGAAATACTTTCTAGCTAGCTAATGGAGTTAAAGGGAATGTATGTTCCTAGGTTACATTTGGAGGCAGTACTATGGGACAAAGCTTCAAACATCAAATCTTCTTCCTGCCTCCACCTTCAACTGTGAAGAGGACTTTATATTCGGGGGACCTTGATATAGAACTCCCCATCCATTTGCCATTTGTTAGAAGATTGTTTAGAAACTTAGCTTGCTATAAGCAATCTGTAATGATGATGTCTAGGGAAAGTGGGACACAGAGCCCCACATGTCGCTGTCTATGAGGGATGTAAAACATCCTTAACAGACCAGCAAACAAGACCGAAGTCTGTATGTAGGAGTAGGAGTGTCATGGAGGCTGGACAAGGGAAACAAAGAATAAGTGGTTGGTGGGTCTTGTCAGTTCTGTCTGAGAAACAAAGAGCCAGAGCCTGAATGGGAGGGAGAGATGCCAGAGAGGGGGGCAGAGATAGAAAGATAGATAGACTGAGGTAGAGATGGAGGTAGATTGGTGTCCAGACAGACATTACTTCTGGCATGTAAATATATCCTAACCAAATGCTGGACTGTGACAGACTATTATACTTTTTCATGATCTAGATCAGTAGTTCTCAGAGCTTTGGTCAGGATGCATGTTAGTCCACCAGAAAGCATCTGATGCTTTCTGAAGACATTTCTGGTCCTCATACCTGAGGAAGTACTAATTGCATCTAGTGGGTAGAGCCCAGGATGCTGCAAGAAGGAATGCTTTGACCCCGAATGTCTACAGTACTAAGACTAGGAAGCTCTGGCCACTGAATAGGAAAAAGAAACACACCTTCAGGCTGCACCATGTCTTTCTTTCCGACCCATGCACTCAGAATACCAACATCACCTTTGTATGCTTTAGTTGCCATTTTTGACTAGTTGATTCGGGGAAAGAATGGGTTAGATGCTGGTGGGTGTTCTGTATCATGCTTTGGATATATACTTGCAAGCTCTGTGATTTTTCAGCAACCTGTGGTTTGCTCAGTTTTGGGTCTCTTGAAAAAAATGTAATAGGAGTAGTTATAATTCCTATATTCATTTTATAGAGCAGAAAGCAGTAATGTCAGATCTTAGCAATCAATGGATATAAAGAGGCACACAATCCTTTCCAGTCTTTCCAAGCTCAGAGCTAGATAACTTTTCCTAGTCCCTGGTAAGTGAGGGTCCCGTACATCTGCACACACCCAATGAAATGTGGGCAGGGGTGGTGCATTACTGGTTCGTGTGACTTATTAGACATGCAGGGTTTCTTTTCATTCTTTTTCCTCCATGACATCTTAACAAAAAGGGCTCTGGTAATCTCAGAGAGGATGGATTCACAAGCTTAGAGAATCCCTGACTCTGACTCGCTGCTTGGGAAAAATGCATGTTCTGTGGCCAGGAAGCTCAGTTCTGTATGTGGCATAAAGAAATGAAATGAGAAAGTTCCTTGTGTGAAGTACTAAAATGTTAGGGAATGGCTAAAGATGGTAGCTCTGACTACAAAGCAATGAACTAGACATGTGACCACAAGGCTATATAGCTCATGGCTGTCTCTGGGTCCCTGCAGAAAGTCACTCACCCGAAAGTGAAACTTTAAAACCATTTACAAAATTGATGCCTCTGAATGTGCTTGCCTCTCTTGTTTGCACACCCCCTCATCTGAATCCTGTTGAACATTCGAAGTGTACACTGAACCCCTTCATTAGCAACTTACACGACGGAGGAAACGGTTTACAGCCCAGGCTGTAATTTTAGTAATTTCACGTTCCTTCACCTTGCTTGAAGATTCATGAATCTGCATATTATCTTCGAAATGCTAAGTGCTACACGTGAGTCTGAAATTTAGTTGGGGGAAAAAAAAGTGGAATACACAAATTTTTTTTTCTTCATGTCAGACTACTCCCAGTTGGTCGCACATCTCAGGGGGAGGCAATGCTTATTACTTTCGAGGTTGTAATTTAAACTTGTTAAATTGCCCCCAGATCCATCTTTATCATGTAGCAAAATGGGAAAACCCCAGAGCTTCAACTTGTTCTGTGTTCCTCTTTCATTTCTCCCACTCCAAAGCCTGTCTCCTTTGGGACTGCCTCATCATTATTTCATAGAAAATCGGGGCTGGAACATCTTATAAGGGCACTTCCCATTTTGTAGTGTTTATATTTTGAGATGTGTTCTGTCACCTCTGATGGGTGATGTGGCGCTTTCCGTGCATTTCTAACTCATGCTATGGTCATGTTTTAAGTCCCTGTGGAGGACTGTGGAGAGAGATTAGGCTTGGTCACTAGACAGAGAATCAGGCTGGTAAACACGTTGCGAGTGGATTGTCCTCTGTTGCTCCTTCAGCAACACCAAGGCATGTGGAGTTGCAGGTACTGCAGAACCGAAGCACAAGCTTTTTTCCTTATACACAGTCTGCTTGTGTTTCTTCCAGGGAGAAGGCTTTCAGTGGTCAACTCACTGAGTTTGTGGAATCCAACCCTCACAGCATGCCATACACATAGGAAAATGTGCTCACAGTGTACCAGCAAACATGGCGACCATACAGTGTTCCACGCTAAAGTTTTTGACAAACCTACTTTTCTTTGGTTTTTATAGACAAGCAGCATGGATAAGTAGGTAAAACTGATATAACCATGAAGTGGGTTATTGTTTGGCCACAGGAAGGAAGACTCGGAATATAAAATCTTGCTAAGGAGCTCATAGAGCTTTGAAACTATTATGTTAAGTGAGAAAAGCTTGGCTGCCGAGAGTCCTAGGACCTGCAGTCTGCACGATGCAGGAGAAAGGAGTTGATGGTGTGGCTTGTAGCATGCAGGCCCAGAGAGGTGCTGATGGTATAGCTAGTACCATAAGTCTAAAGGTCTGAGACCCTGAGGTGCTGAAAGCAGGAAGCTGCTGGCATCCCAGTCTAAGACTTATCATGCAAGAGGACCAGAATGCAACTTTCTTCCCACTTTTTGTTATATTCAGTTTTCCAAGAGACTGGCTGTTGTCTACCCATACAATGGAGGGTTTCACTTCATCTACCCATCCTTGAGCTAATCTCTTATGCATACACACAAACACACACACACACACACACGCACATGCACATGCACACGCACATGCATACACATATCTCCAATCCAAGGTTGGTCTGGTCATTCTGTGGTCAGTCAAGTGGATACAGATAACCATCAAATCCTATTTCTTCCCAGTAAATTCAGGTTGTTGACTGCTTCTCTTCGTTCAGGGCCTTTGCCACCTTGCTATTCTCAAGTGACCTCATGGGAAAATCTCATTCAGCTTAAGGAACACTTACAGCATTCCTCAAACAACAAGAGCGGCTGCCATCTGTGATGACTTTAAATAAGGAATGGATACTGTGAGGATAAATAAGCACTGGAGTAATTTTACCCACTGACTGGGAACTAACTTTTAATTATTTAAGCTCCCCAGGTATTGCTCCTGTCTCAAGAAGGCAGGGCAGCAGAAAGCATATTGCCTTGACAGTGTACTGACTACACAAGTTTAACAAACCATGATCTTCCCACCCTCACCCCTGGTCTTATGTTGCACTCCAAGCTATTCTGGATACACTATCCTCCTGCCCCCATCTTCTGAAGGCTGGGGCATTTTTGTTTGTTTGTTTATAAAACAGAAAACCCAGTGTCTTGCAGGTATCAAGATGGTAAATAAAGTGGTACTTGTAAAAGATGTTTGTTATGAAAGGAAATATGCAAATAAAACCACCATGGATATAGCACACTTTTTTTAAATTTTTTTATTTTTTTTATATTTTTATTTACATTCCAAAGCATTTCCCCTTTCCCGTTTCCTCCCTCCCCGAAAGTCCCATAAGCCCCCTTCCCTCCCTCTTTTCCCCATTCAACCACCTCTCGCTTCTCTGTCCTGGTATTCCCCTACATCTAGTCTTTCCAGGACCAGGGGTCTCTCCTTCCATCTTCTTGGAAATCTATTGATATGCGTATTGTGTCTGGGTTATTCCGAGATTCTTGGTTAATATCCCCTTATCAGTGACTGTATACTATGTGTGTTCTTTTGTGATTGGGTTACCTCACTAAGGATGATATTTTCAAGTTCTGACCATTTGCCTAGGAATTTTGTGAATTTATTGTTTTTAATTGCAGAGTAGTATTCCATTGTGTAAATATACCACATCTTCTGAATCCATTCTTCCATTGAGGGACATCTGGGTTCTTTCCAGCTTCTGGCTATTATAAATAAGGCTGTATAGCACACTTTTTTTTTTTAGTATGGTTTTGATTCTCTAGAAATGGCAAGGGCTCCCCCAGCTTCTACTCACTGGTGTTCTTTAGCAGTTGTAACCCTGTGAACAATATTCACTCTGGTATTTCACAAAAGGCAGTTCACGCAAAGAAGGAAAATTGTGTGTAATGACTTAGAAGGCAGACTGAGAAGTAGTTTGCCTAGCTGGAACTTTTTTGAGCTGGTAAATGTAATTTTGTCACATTGATGGAGATTTATGTGTGTTGACTGCTCTTGCTCTTGATATCGACCTGATCCCTCTGAATCATTTCATTAATCAAGATCTTGGGAGGGTTTTTTTTTTGGCTCATTAAAAAAGATTGCACTTCCTTAGAAAAGACTATGCTCTTCTTTGCAGATCTTAGGTGATTTTTCTCTCTTCATATCACTTCAAATCCGTTTGTGTTGAAGACTATCCCAAGAACAGCATGTTTGCATTTCTTGGATGGCCAGTAAGCACACATGTACTTTTGACTCCTCTCTCATTGTGTGGTGTGGTTAAAAGAGCCTCTATCGGAGGTATTAACCATTCCTTTTCTCATAAAAACTGTCATATCTCAAAACATAGATGTCTAGAAGGTTCCTAGAAACATACCTCATAGCTGAGACCAGAAATAAGCAAGCTTGAACAGTTCTAGAAGCTTGGTGTTAGGGAGCGAGGAAAGAGTCTAGGCCAAGGAAGAGGATGCACAGAGATCTGAAGGCAGCCAAGGTCTAGACATGTTTGAGAAACAGAAAGATAAAGAGAGTCAGAGCTAGGACTCAGTGGTGATTGGCAGATGTCATTGATAATCTGTTGACCTTGAAACATGCAGAAGATTTTTATCTGTGTTCCCCTGCTTGGAAGTTATTAAAAGTTCTAAGCAGACAGCAGTAGCAACAGCTTATCTATAGAGAAAGGAAGGATAAAGACAGGCAGGGCTGTACCCTTGAGGAGATCTTGGTGATAATCCAGACCTACAGTAGAGTTGCCTTTGGTGTGTCGAGAGCTGAAGAGCTGGGCCATGCAATATCTCAGCTGAACTGTGAAGACAGACTGTGGGGGAGGACTAGAGGAGAGGAAGAGTGTATAAAACTTCCCAAACATGGTTATGACAGATTGGTGAGGAACAATTCTTTGATTACTAAGCTTGTATGTGGGCCATCAAAATCAGCATGTCAATCTGAACTGGGTTGATTCAGGACTCTGTCTGAAATTGACAAACAGACCAATGGAGGAGAAGCAGGAGTGCAGGGAGAAACCAGTGTGTATACTCACCTGAGCTATCTACTTAGAAGAGCTTTATACTCTTCTTATCACTGTGACAAAATTCCTCCCAGGAACAGCTTAGGGAGGAGAGGTTAATTTGGGTCATTGTACCAGTCTCTAGAGCTGGGAAGCCTGGTAGAGTTCAGAGTGTCTGGCTACAGCACACACCAGAGGTTCCTCATGTCTTGTTGGATCAGGAAGCATAGAGCTAAGACCAGAAGCAAAAATGGACATTGCCTTGAAGGCCTTGGCCCAGGGATTCATGTCAGATAGCTAGACCATAATTACATAAATGTCCCACATCTTCCACAAACTGTCACCAAGGTGACAGAGCACTCTGATGCATGAGTTTTTGAGGCATGCTTTATATTCAAACCATAGCAATGATGTTTAAAAACAGTTGTTTTCTAAGAATAATGTGATGTCCCATTGAGATATGCATTATGGGAAATTTCCTCAGTTAAGTATCACAGTGGGGGCAATAATGCTGAAGGTGGTATCCAGGATTTAGAAAGAACACCTCCCCTCAGACACTGGGAAAGCTCAACAGGACAAAAGTCTAAAGGCAAAGATATTGTAATGGAGTAATTCAAAGTCAGATGTGTGTAGATGCTGTTGAAGGTATTGACAGGGGCTGATGTCATCACAATAATGGATTTCCCAACTTAAATCTGGAGAAACACCACAGTGCAAAGTATCAGGATTGGATTTTCCTCATCTGATAACATCATTAGTAAACTGTGTAGAATTCCTCTACTGAATATTTTAAGGGATTAAAATGACTTTTAAAATGTCACCAGGAAGACAGACATCCATGCATGAAGTGATGAAATATTGACCACTACCATCTCTCATATGGATTTGGGACTAACAGAAAGCCCATCTAGCATGGTGGTGGAAAGGCTGCTTCTGGCTTGCTAAGTTTGATGACTTAATGAAATAAAATATTGAAAACAGACTGCCCAGCACAGAGCCTGTCTGGGGTCTTGCTCCTGTAACCAGTGTTCCCATGGTTTGCTGACTGGCTGTCTGAATCTTGAATCTTGGGTGTGCATAGGGAAACACCTAAAGAATAAGACTTATATGGAAGATTTTAGAGACACAGATTGGGAAATGATACTGCTCAAAGGACCCAAAGTAGTCATTTCTTCTCTTTAAATTCTGCTTTGAAACCTGCAGTTCAAGGTAAACCTAGGGTACCCCTACTGAGGAGAACAGCTGCTTGCTTTGCTGGATTGGTTGAACTGGTCACACAAAAGAGCAGGACACAAAGAAAACTGAAAGCTTTCAGTTGGGTGTGAACACACACAGTCCATTGTTTGAAAAGCAATTTTACTGATTTAAATCTCTCTCCTCATACTAGTGACAGAGGGAAGAGCACAAACTCTATCACTGAAATGAACTTAGTTCTATCCTTGAATGACAAGAGTGTGGGCAGACTGTATTGAGCCCGTTAAAATGTATGGAAAGTCCATTGCACGCTGTCCTAGAGATTGCTGAGATGTGGACCTGGGCTTCAGAGGGTTCACAATGAGAGTGGGAAGACAAGACAGATAATTACAGACAAGGTGAATTCTGTCTCTATTATCAAGGTGCGCTGTAGGTGTGGGATGTAGGCTTTTAGGGGAGAGGATGTGCTGCAGGGAACTGATGCACACCAGCAGTCACACAATAGTACAGAAAAGGGTCCTCTGGCACTCACATGAAAGCAAAGGCAGCAAAATGGCATGGAGTGAATTGATGAGGTTGAAGGGGATGAGGCCTGCCAACCTAAGGAGCTATGGACAGACCCCTGGTAGTTAACTGACAGGTAAGTTGTGCATCATGGGAGATCATCTCTGTCTCCGACAAGTGTGGGGGAGCAGAACAGACCAGGTAGAGAGTCTGTGAGAGTTATCCAGTGGAGGGAGAAGAGAAAGTTACTGGTGGAAATATAGCTATACTCTTCAAACAGCAGGGCCCATGAAGAATATGAAAATCCCTGGGTCCTAGGTTTAGTTTTGTATTTGGATTCCTATGGGTTCTCAGAGAAACTTAATCAGTAGCATGTCAGTATGCGTACAGCACCCACCCTTCTCCCTTTCTTCTCTCTTTTCTCCTGTCCTCTCCACTCCCCTACTTCCTCAACCCTTATCTTGCACATATACCTTTCCATCATTCTCTCTTCCTGTGTGCTTATTCTGAGGAGAGATTGAAATGAACTGTTTTCTGTGGTTGTGGTGGTTGAGTCACGAGTTGATAGGGCGGGGGCTACAGAAGGGTTGCCCAGGGAATGGGTCCTGATTGCTGTTTCCATCCAAAGGTTATCTATTCGCAGAATTCGCTCATGTTTTTTGAGACTGTCAGTTTCGGCCTCTTCAAATTTCCAACTGATGGAGTGAGACCCACCCACTCACATCAGGGAGAAAATCAAGTGCTTTATTGTTTAATCTAGTGATGTAAATGATAATACTGCCTGAAAAAATATCTTCACAGAAGTTTCTATAATAATAGTGGGCAAAATAGCTGGGTACTGTGACCTAGACCAATTTATCCATAAAAGCAACCATCCACATTAGTTGTTCTTGTTTGGTTGGCTCAGGGATTGGCTTTGAGTCCCAGTCTCCCATTGCCCATGTATTGTTTTTACACAAATGACAAAAGCCTTTTTGTGTTTTACTCTTCTCATTTGTAAAATGGTGTGTGTGTGTGTGTGTGTGTGTGTGTGTGTGTGTGTGTGTGAGTGTGTGTGTGTGGTATGTGCTTATGGTTAAAGCCCTAGGTGACCTAAGACAAATTATTGTCAATACTTGGGTCCCTCCTGATTTCCTTGTGGATGTAATAATGATACTGGACTATGAAAACATGTGTCTGTTCCATGTCAGAGCCAGGATGCACTTATTCTTCCATTGATTCAGAGTTAAGAAAAATACTGCCTAATTTAAGACTGTAGAAATTTAAACCTATGGGGTATCTTCATCAACCAATACAGTCATAGGGTGAGCAGAAAGTTGAGTTTGGGTGACTGATTTGAGTCACACAATCTGGTCAGTGCCATTCTTGCGTCAGGACACATTATGTAGGACACACATTTCCTGAACACACTAAATCATTTATTGTAACTTACGTAATGTTTGACTTGACATGACTGAGAGAAGCCTCATATGGTGTCTGATGGAAAATCAGTTCTCAGCACTTGCCGCTCTGGTTTGGGTATATGGTTCCTCACACAGAGACAGGCGAGGGGGTCATTCTGTCATGTTATGAAGAACTGCTCATGCTATAAGATTACTCATTATAGCACAGTGTTTGTGCTTTACGGCTGGATCGGCTGATTATGTGGATGAACAGTTTTTGAGACATCCTAACATCTATGTCTGGGTATAGAGTTCCATCATTCCCCTTCAGGTATGAGGTATGCAGTGGAAGAAAGAAGGCTCATTTTTTTTTCTTTTCTCAAAGAAATTCTATTTTAGAAACACTTTATCCATTCCACTTAGCAGAAGCATTTCTAGATGTGAAATGTATTGATCCACTTGAGTCTATTGCTAGAAAAGGTCAGATGCTTTCATCATGAACTGGAACATGAGGGGAAATTACCTGTCAAATCATCAGAAGCATTTTCTTTTCTTCCTCTTTTGGGGACGTGTGTGTGTGTGTGTGTGTGTGTGTGTGTGTGTGTGCGCGCGCGCGCTTGCACACACATGTGTGCACATCTGAGTGTAGAACCTAGAGCTTGACTTCAGTGTCTTTCCAATGAGCCCTAGGGATCCTACTTGCGGCTTCTCCATGCTGGTATAGCATATGAATGTTCTTCTCTATCCTCTTGCTTTTTGTTTGATTGCTGAGAACCAAATGCAGGTCCTCATGTTTGTGTGACAAGTCCTTTATTGACCGACCTACCCCTCTAGTCCTTAGAGATATTTTCTTATTAACAGTGAACTCAGGGCAATGGCCAGCAAAGTCTAAACTTACATTAGAGTTTCCTGTCTGCCTAGAGCAGGACTTACCTTGGCTTTTGTTTTGTTTGGGAAGAAGTAAGTGCAGTGGTGATGAGGAGGGTAATAACAGGTGTACATGAGTCAATGGTGGGTGAGTCAAGTTTTCTGCGGGTGAGAGAGTTTTAGCGCTGAGATCCAAGAAGTTCCTGCTATAGACAGTAGAGATTCCTGCATCTGCTAAAACTTTCTAATTGAGTGCTGACAGTTTTAAGCATTTTATGACATCAGGTACTTGTCTTTTATTGCAATCGCAGCAGTTTAAATGTGCTAGTCATCTTAGGTGCATTGGGCCAGCTCTTTGCACCCTTTCTTGCAGAGCTCCACTAGAATTTCTGTCTCTGACATTTTGAGCCAATTTTCAAAAGATTATTTCCAAATCAGTTTAAATCACTTTCATTGACATTTGCTGTTATTTAACTATTCACTAATTAGGAGAGTGGGCTCATTACTGCCCTTGGACCAGAGGTTTTAAGTCTACTTTACTTCTTAATCAATACATTTTTTTTATTAGAAGGCTTAAAAAGGATTTAGAACACATCCATTAAAATTCTGAATTCTCACCTTAGAAAGTCATATTCACTGTTTCAATAACACAAAACATTCAATTTATACAGACAAAGATCAGGAAAATATCCATCTTCTGTGAGTTAAATTGAAGTATGGGGAATCTGTTGCAGTTCGCTTTTTATAGTTAAGCTAAATGCCATGACCAAAAGCAGCTTGGGGAGGAAATTGAAATTGTTTATTTGGCTTACACATCAAGGTCACGATCTATCATTAAGGGAACTCAAGGCAACCTGGAGGCAGAAACTGAAGCCAGAGACCTTGAGCATCGCAGTTTACTAGATTACCGCCACCCCCCCCGCCCCGCTTGCTCAGCCTGCTTTTTAACACACCTGTTCACAGGATGGTACCACCTACAGTGGGCTGGACGTACCCCCAGTAATCAAGAAAATGCCCCAGAGACAGGCCAGTATGATGTAGGCATTTTCTCAGCTGAGGCTCCCTCTTCCCAAATGACTAGCTTGCACCAAGTTGACGAGAAACCAACCAGCATAGACTATAAAGTAGTATTGTTTGAATCCTTTTGACTCTCCATTTCTTTCTCCCCATGCTTGTATGTTTTCTGAAAAGCAGATTTCAAACAATATGCAATGTTTGAACTTCAGATTTCTGGCCCAGAAAGCATCAGGACAGGTTGAGCATTCCTTATTGGAAAATCCACAATCTGAAATGTGCTAGAATCTGATACTTTTTGAGTGTTCTCATGATGCTTCCTATGGAAAAGTCTGCACTTGGCATCCTTTAATGGGCCATAGTTAAAGTACAGATGAACAGAAACATTTTACATCACATCTCCTTTATGACAAGTGAATAAAACTATATGGAATATAAATGAATTGTATCTTTAGACTGGGGTCCTATCCCCCTAAGATAAGTCATTATGTATATGAAAATATTCCCAGATCCATCTGGTTTGGTTTGATTCACCATTAAGGTCAGGAAGCTTTTTAGGGAAAATCTTGGCACATATCCTAAGACTAGGAAAAAGCACATAAAATCACAGGGTCGTCTTGGTATGTTTACTGAGCCCTTTCCATCTAACGGTTCCACTGAGCTCCAAAGACACTGACTGGGGTCTGAGGTTTTCTTGTGGAAGGAAAAGCCAGGCCATTGCCCAACAGATGAGGTGTGCTCTCAAAGATCCTTGGACTTCCAGCAACAAAACAACTGGAAGTGATACCTTAGGTTACCAAGCAACTGATTAGAGGGCTCCTTTGCACATTTCATTCTGCATGATGAGGTGGGGAAGCTCAAGCAGGGGAGTTATTGAAAGGAATGTATGTGGTTTGTGATGGAGACAGCTGTGATACCTGGGTCCACTCCACGGTGAGGCCAACAGCCCTGGCCAGACCATCTCTGCAGCTGCTGTTTGGTCGGCATATTCAGATCGGCTGCAGTAGCTTTTTCTGCCTTCCCAACCCAGGAGCCAAGGAGGAGTCCACTCCACGAGTCACATCAGTTTCTTTTGGATGCATGTGTTCTAATTAAAAATAGAAAATACATTAGTGGAGGGAAAAAAGGAAAACAGATATCACATCAGCTTTCTGTTGAAGTATGTCTCTGCTATGCCTCTCGGTACTCAGAGTGATTTAAGGCTGCTATTGGGACTGGTTCTAACCATCCATCTCTTCCTGCTCAATACCCTCTGCAATAGGAAGTACACGCCGGCAAGGCAGCCGGTGGGAGGTCATGATGCAGCTTGTGTCTGGGATTGTCCCACATGGGAATCAGTACACATCCTCCAGTGTAGTCACAAGTATGCTGCCGACACACAAGGGCTTTTCTTCTTCTTTAATTGCCTGGAAAATTTCATGTTGTTTTTCTGATTCCTTGCCAAGAACACACAAATGCACTGTGTATTAGAAAGAACCCAGGGACTTCTGCAGTATAAAGATTTGAGTTGATGTGCATCTCAAATATCCCTCAATGCTTTATCTTGAAGGTTCAAAGAATCTTCTCACGTAGATGATTTGGCTGTCAAATTATTATGGTGACTTTCACTGCAATTTTTTTCTTTGTTCTTCACTGTTCTGTTGTTCTGAGACAGAATCTCATTCTGTAGTCTATCCAGAGTGGCCTGGAATTCCCTATGCTGACAAAGATGGCCTCAAACCACAGTAATTTATTTGTCTCAACCTCTCAAGTGCTGGATTACAGGCAGTAGCCAAACACAGTTGGTAGACTTTCATTCTAATATTTTAACAAAAAAATTTAAACACTTAAATTTATTGTGTTTTTAATCATCGTACAGTTACTAAGACCAACAAGTATAGATATCAGTGAACTTCCTTGTGACATTTCATTACTAGAATTCTCACTGCACAGACTTGACCATATGATGTATCCTAAACATTTCGAATAGTCTATATCATAGGGTCATAACACCTAATTGATAAACTATATATATATATATATTTAAAAACTGTGTTAGTTTTTGTAACTGAAAAACTACTCAGTTGTTCTAGTTCCCTTTCTGTCGCTATGATAAAAAATAGCCTGATACAAAGCAGCTTTGACAAGAGAGGATTTGTTTTATTTACAATTTTAGATTAGAGTTCAGTGTTGTGAGAAGTCAAAGCACTGCATCCACAGTTGAGAACAGAGAGAATAAACACACAGATCCGAGCCTACTCGCTTTCATCTAGCTTTCTCCTGTTTTACCTAGTTTGGTGCTCTGTGCCTAGGGAATAGCGCCAACCACAGTGTGTTGTGTCTTCCTATCTCAGTTAACAAGACTACATAGACTTGCCATGGGTCAACCTGATCTGAACAGTTCCTCAGCTGAGACGCTCTTCTCAAGTAATTCTAGGTTCTAGCAATTAAAGCTATCACACTTGGAACACAACAGGAAAGAAGGACTTATTTGTTTTAGCTCATAGGTTTAGGGTCTGAGGTTAGCTGGTCATGGGTCTGTGATGAGGCAGAACTTGATGCAAAGAGAGCAGAGGAAAGTTACTCTCCCAAACAGAAGACAAGAAGAAAGAAATAGCAAGAAGTGTCCAAGGCCAAGATCAACCCTTCAAAGACGCACACCATAGCAGTTCATGTGTGTTCCTTCTCCCACATTCTACCATTCCTCAGCAATTTATTAAAAGTTAGGATCAGTAAATGGATCAAACCATTGGTTCTGTCAAGCCTTCATATCCTAATACTCTCTACAAATACCCCCAAAATCATACCCAGTGGAATGCCTCATGATCTGCTACGTGTCTCTCAATCTAGTCAAGTTTTCCATCAAGATTACCCATCACAAGATCATTCCATCCACAAGTTCCTACCAAATGATTTCCTTAAACCATAACTAATTTCAGAGGGAGGGAAAAGATCATACTTCCATCTAATTTGAACTAACTGTCCTGATTATTATCTTAAATATTCTAAATTTCTTCCTTGACGTTGGAGCAGCTCCTGTAGTGGCGAAAAGTTTAAATTTAACATTGTTCTTAGGAAAATCACTTAACTCTGTCTTTGTATTCAAAAATAAGAGAGAAAAAAGGAAAAAAAAGTTATATTCTTCCAATACACTGTGTCACAGAGTAAATATTTCCATCTCTAAAGAAAAGACTAGGAGAAGAACAAGGAAGGACTGAATCAAAGCAAGTTAAAACCTAAAAGCATTAAATTCTGCAACATGGTGTCCTTCATGCAGGGCCAATGGTATATTAATAGATGTTCCAAAGGGCTTTGACAACTCAGGCCCAATAGTTTTAATGGCTGTGGCCCACATCATTTTCTCTTGGGTGGTCTCTGCCTGCTGCCTTCCAGCTTTTTTTGGTTGATGTCTCATGATCTTCAAGTACCTTGTGGGTGACATCAAGGTCTTCCATGAGCTCCGCAAGTATCCAGGCTCTCTTGAACTGTGCGTAACAGCATCCGATCACCTGGGCAAGTGAACAGAGTGACTTGAATCATTGGGAAACAATTTTCTTGGTCTTTGTCCATGTCTGAAACCTAATGAGCACAGTCTCATCTCTGCATTCCTCTTGGCATTCTGCTCCTCTGAGTTTTATGAGGCTTTTAGATTTCTCTCAATCCACTTGAGTTGACTAGGTTAACCATCACAGGAATGTCCCAGATTTTTGCTAATCTTATATTAAAAATGCTGTTTCGTTTATTCATACTGAGTCTGATTTGTGGGATACTCTGGAGAACTCAAGGTTTTCTTTTTATCCTGTTGCCAGGAGAAGGAAATCAGTCTACCCATTACTCACACAACAGTGTCCAGAATCTTTAGTATGGACAGACTTAGCACCTGTCCTGCCCTTCACTCCAGCTTCAATTTTATTATCATTCATTCTTGTTCCACATTCCACAGTTCTTAGAACCCCAGAGTCTTATTCACCTCTTTATCTTTACTTGTGTAGATCCTTCTCTTTAGTTCCCTCCCCAATCTTTCTTTACCAAGTCTCAAGGGATTCTTCCTGTCTCTGGAAAGGCCCCATTTCCCCTAGGCAGAACGGACTATTCTTTCCAAGTGGTGCTAAATGGGCTCTTTTGGAACCAGGGTGCTCCCTCTATCTAGATTTTTCTTTGCTGTGCCAAAACATGCTGTGCTGTTGTAAATTGTGCAGGCAATGGTGAGCCACTGTTTGCTCACTGGCACATTGGTGCCATACGTGTCTTGATATCATGTACTCTAAGGTGGCAGGGTGTATGGTGACCACCAGGTAAGTTATATGGGAGCACCAGACTCTCCTCGTAAACAGAGTTAATGGTACAGCAAAGCCACGGCTGTCAAAGGTATTTTGAAAAGCTCTGCCTCTGGTCCTTCAGATTTCTGAGAGTAAATACTATTACTCTGAGGGAAGAAAAGCTTACTGAGAAAAGTTCCCATTCAGTAACTTTTTTTTCTTTTTCTTTTGTTTTTCTAAGTTTTTTTTATTTACATTCAAAATCATTTCCCCTTTCCTGTTTCCTCCCTCCCAGAAAGTCCCATAAGCCCTCTTCCCTTCCCCGTTCCCCATTCAACCCCCTCTCACTTCTCTGTCCTGGCATTCCCCTACATCCAATCTTTCCAGGACCAGGGGTCTCTCCTTCCATCTTCTTGGAAATCTATTGATATGCGAATTGTGTCTAGGGTATTCTGAGATCCTGGGTTAATATCCCCTTATCAGTGACTGCATACCATGTGTGTTCTTTCGTGATTGGGTTACCTCACTAAGGATGATATTTTCAAGTTCTGACCATTTGCCTAGGAATTTCATGAGTTCATTGTTTTTAATTGCAGAGTAGTATTCCATTGTGTAAATATACCACATCTTCTGAATCCATTCCTCCGTTGAGGGACCATTCAGTAACTTTATCGAGACATAAAATCATCTTTCTTTTCACTTGCCTTTCTGTTTTGTCAAGAAAATGTATAGTTCTTGTCAAGGTCAAGAAAGTCAAGCAGAGAAAGCATTTGTGTGATGGTGTGTGTGTGTGTGTGTGTGTGTGTGTGTGTGTGTGTGTGTGATGAATTTCTGGTCATTTTCTTTAAGATGACATAACTGTACATCTGCTGAAGTAGTCATATAATAAATGCTTGAGAGGAGAACTTTTCACCTTTAATGTTTCCACAGGACACCTGGAACTTCTGTCAAATGCAGACTCTAGCTTAGTGGCTCTGACAAGTGTTCTGTGATTCTGCATTTTCTTACCAGCTGATGAGAGAAGTCATGCTCTAGGCCACGGAGCACACTGAGAGTTGGCAGCATTAACATTCATGGGTGTCTCATTATTTTCAACAGATGAGGCTTAAATGCAAATCTGTTTTTTTCTGCTTCAAAATGCTAACGTGATGAAGGACCACTGTCAACCTGACTATGGCTAACTGGTGTGAAATGGATGGTTGTCAGCTTCCTCTCATGCAGGGTGTTGTTGGAGTCTGTGAATTTGTTATTCTTATTACCTCCCTCCTGTTTGGTGAAGAGAATACCCTTACAGGAGAATATCATTGTATCCAGAGACTAGGAAATCTCATTCAATGTTTCCCAAAACAACATCCTATGAAACTAACATCTAGGGTTAATCTCAATTGTCAACTAGATTTTATTAACAAATGATAAAAGAGTTAGAAAAGCACACCACAGAAAGACAAAGTGTAGTTGTGGTTGACCATTAGGTTAGGAGTCCTGGTGAATTAGCCAAAGGGAAAGAGGAGGGAGCCCATAGTGCAGATGTTTTCCTCTGGCTCATGGCCACCACAAGGAAGCCGGGTTTTGCCATATGCTTCTCCTGCCGTGGTTTCTACCTCAGCTCAGCATCCCAGGGATAGCTCTAGCCCACCATAGGCTGGAAACCCTGAAGCTGAGACCTGAACAAATCTTTCCTGCTTTAAGTTTTTTACTCAAATGTTTGTCACAGAGTCAGAAAGTCTGACTAATGCATATACCTACTGCAAAAAAGTGCAGCTTATTTGGTGACTTAACACTGTAGATATTTATTCTCTAATGGTTCTGGAAGTCAGAAGCTAGAATCAGGGCATTGGCAGCACCATGCGCCATGTTCCCAGTGAGGGCTCTGGGGAAGACTCTACTTCCAGCTTGTGGTGGTTCCAGGTGTCTTTGGCTTGTGGCAGCATCTGTCCCTTCATCCTTGAGTGTTCTTCCTCCCTGTGTGTCCTTGACTTGTCCGAGTACCTTCAGTCTCTACTAAGAGTAGCAGTCAGGGGGTTGAGATGCTACCTCAAATCCAAAATGATCGTACATCTATATTCGGAACTCAATTGTACCTTCAAAGACCCTATTGTCAAGTAAGTGCTCAGGCGTAGTTACTAGGGGTTTGGAGTTACATATGCCACTTTGGAAATTCAATCCACAAAGCACAAAGTACCCAGAGCTCTACATAGAACAGAAAGTGTGTACAAATTACCCTCTTGTATCCATTGCCATGATCTGAGTGTATGTAGGAGCCCCTTAATTTCCAAGGGTTAAAACCTAGTCATCACTGCAATAGTAACAAGAATTGCTGCATCTTGGAGACGCTCCCTGCGACATTGCTTGACATATAGGCTTGAATATTGTTTGTCGCTGTGACAAAATTCCAGATAAAACTGATATAGGGAAGGAAGGATTCTTTCCAGGGGCTGGAAAGGCTAAGGCCAAGGATTCAGGGTCTATGAAGACTTGTTCTTTGCTTCATGGAAGGCACTTACTATGGCGCCTCACATAGGACAAGTGAACACCTTCTTCTGTCTTTTTTCATTAAGGAGATAATTGTGTTTGAGTGTGAGGTGTGTCTCCTCTTGTATTTATCTTTCATCTTCACATGGTGGTACTGATTTTTTTTTCTACATACTTCACATCTATTATTATTTTTCAGGTCAAACAAGTCTTTCTTCTTAAAAAGGAGTCATCCTACAAGCATTCGTTCACTCTTGTTTTTTTTTAATTAGATATTTTCTTTATTTACATTTTAAATATTATCCCCTTTCCTGGTCCTTCCCCTCGAAACTCCCTATACCATTCTATCCCCCCTTACTTCTATGAGGGTGTTACCCACTCCCACCTCCCTGCCCTTGAATTCCCCTATACTGGGGCATCGAGCCTTCACAGGACCAAGGGACTCTCCTACCATTGATGTTTGACAAGGACATCCTCTGCTACATATGTGGCTGGAGTCATTGGTTCCTTCAGGCGTATTCCCTTGGTTGGTGGTTTAGTCCCTGGGAGCTTTGGGGTGTCTGGTTGGTTGATAGTGTTGTTCTTCCTATGGGGCTGCAAACCCCTTCAGCTCCTTCAGTCCTTTCTCTAACTCCTCCATTGGGGTCCACATGCTCAGTCCAATGTTTGGCTGCTAGCATCTACCTCTGTATTTGTCAGGCTCTGAAAGAGCCTCTCAGGAGACAGCTATATCAGACTCCTGTCAGCATGCACTTCTTGGCATCCACAATAATGTCTGGGTTTGATGACTGTATATGGGATGGATCCCCAGGTGGGGCAGTCTCTGGATGGTCTTTCCTTCAGCCTCTGCTCCACACTTTGTCTCCATATTTGCTCCCGTGAGTATTTTATTCCCCCTTCTAAGAAGGACTGAAGCACCCACACTTTGGTCTTCCTTCTTTTTGAGCTTCATGTGGTCTGTGAATTGTATCTTGTGTATTCCAAGCTGCTTTATTTGTGGCTTTGTTCTTGGGCTTTGACTTCCAAAAATCAATGTCATTGCATAGGCAGGCTACCCACACTCTAATTGTATCCACAGAAAGGCATATTCAATCTACTCCTTGGTGGACAATGAAAGCTAAACCAGAATGCAGTGACTCTAAATTGCTCCCTTTTAAAGATGAGACTATGTGTCTTATGCCAGACTTATTACTAATGAAATATAACATCACTGGGGGAAAATATGCTACTTTGTTTTTTTTCCAACTATTTGATCCTGACATATGAACTTGAATTTGTGGGTAAGTAACAGATCCTTTAGCAAAATAATTTAGAAAGGCTTTTCTTTCTTCAGATATTTCCTTACATATTTTTACTTATGTGGGTTTTATTGCACAGAAAATGCTGGATATAGTGTGGTCAAAGTAAAACGATGTATCTGTCTGCTGCAGATCTGGGCTGCATTTCTTACTATGATATGGATTTGGAAAAAGTACTTCTACTCATTGTGCCTCACTGTTTTGATCCATGAAATGGGACCATTAGAGTTTCCACCTGATCAGGTTAGCTGAATGGCTAAGTAGGAAATGTATGTCAGGTTATGAGCCCAGACTTGTCCTAAGGCTACCCTACTCAACAGAGATATCAAATGCACAGTATAGCTTTTTAAGTTGTTCTAGTAGCCACACTGAAAAGGTGAGAAGAAATAAAACACTCATTTTCATAGTGTTTTTATTAAAATATTTTCATTTTAATATGTAATTGATATAAAATTATTTATGTTGTGTGTCACTTTATCTCTCTGTAGTCATATCCCTAGGGATTCTGATGTCCTTGGTCTGGGTGTGCAGACAGGGGCTCCCAGGTTTGTGGTTTATGGCATAGAGAAAGAACCTTCGGTATTTATACCAGGTGGGAAATACCCCTCATTGAGTAACTTGGTCAGGGTGTCCTGGAGAACCATCCCCTAAAAAAAAAAACAAACCCAAATTAGACTGCTGGCATTGCTTTTGGTTGCCCACCAGAACTGGACAGTAATATCTTGTTGCTGGAAGTAGCAAACACATTGGTCATAGGACATGGAGACAGACATCTGGTACTAACCTAGAAGCTCCTTCCTTGCTGGCCTGTTTCACAGTTCCCAAAGGTGCTATGCAGTCTGCTGGGGAGTAGTCATTAAATAGTCTTACCCAGTTGTGAACCCTGCCAGTTACAAGAGTGAGAAGTCTGGCAGGATATGACCATGGGTGCAGTAGAGGCATGGATGTCTGAGGGTCAGCTAGCAGATCTCTGGATGGATTTAAGACCTGTTCCACAGCAGGCACTGCAAATCGGGCCAATAGCACATAGATCTGGCTGGGCAGGAGTCATAGACCCCGTGGGTGAATCTACTACTGCTCCTGTTTTGTTAAATGGACACAGTATCTGGATGCTTCTCAATACTTGCCTCTATACCCATAGATCAGTGCACCTCTTAGTCCTTGTCAGAAAAGCTGCCCCTTTTAGTGGATGACAGTGAATATAGTCACTACTGGTCATAGCGCAGAGAATAAGTAAGTGACTATGGAGTGCCCACCCCTAAATGGGACATCTTTACCATATACTTTCCCCAGCAGTACTACTGCCATGAGACTCATAACAACATAATGAAGAGACAGAACAATTGGAAGAGCCAAGGTCTGGGGTGGGGACTGAGACAAAATAATGCTTTCTGAACACGATAGGGCTATTATGCTCATGAACTCACTGCAGCCATGGTCTTTTTGCACAAGACCCACACAAGATCTAGCCAGTCAATATTTTAGCATGAATGGGGGAAATGAACATGATGTTCTTCTGCTCCCCATGGGAGCTGTTGACAATTGATAGCTGCTAGAGAAGTGAGAGCCAGTTTTCTTTAAGGGTGTGGCCCATGGTAAATTGACTGTGCTCCATTGGATGACCACACATCTGTACATGTATGGGTGACACTATTTGGACTTAATGGAGTGGACAGCTGATAAATGGCAGTTGTGCCTTTAGTGACTTGTCCTAGAGATGTGCGAAAGTCCTAAGTAAGCCTTTGATACCAGTCACTCAAATGTTTTCTTAAACAGTTGTTGTCTTAGGGTTTCATTGCTGTGAAGAGACACCATGACCAAGGCGCTTCTTATGAAGGAAAACATTTCATTGGGGCTGGCTTACAGTTTTAGAGGTTCAGTCCATTATCATCATGGTGGGACATATGGCAGCAGGCAGGTGGGTGTTGAAGGAGCCAAGAATTCTACATTTTGATGTAAAGGCAATAGAAGAGGACTGTCTTCCATAGGCAGCCAGGAGAAGGCCCTAGATCTCACTGACCAGATTTGAGTATATATATGAGACCTCAAAGTACTGACTCCACAATGACACACTTCCTCTAACAAGGCCACATCTCCTCCAATAAAGCTACACCTTCTAATAGTGCCATTTCTGTGGGCCAAGCATATTCGAACCACTAGGGATGTGCATTTGCTGAAAAGGATGTTTGATATGTACTTGGTCTGTGCCAGGCTGGGTGTTTAATGGATGGAACATGCTTTTAGAGGTCCAATTCATTGAGAGCAAGTGCCAGGTCCTTCTGATACTAGCATGGTCTGAGGCTCAGATTTCTCATTTGTAGCTGGGATAGCCTTTGGTGTGAAGCCACTCTTTCATGAGGGCTACTGGTATGAAGTATTAGGCAGGCAGCCGTGTCAAGCTCGGGCTCTGATGTTCTTCCTGAACATTCTCCTGGACTCCATGCTTACTTGTGGCTTCGGGTGATGAGTACTCAGAGAAAGTGAGTTGCTGAAACATTTGAACAGCTCCAGGAGTCGGTGCTGGTAGGCTCCTTCACTTGCCCTGTCCCCACATGGTACAGATTTTCCTTTCCTAGTTCAGATCTCAGGGGCTTAGTCAAATCCATGTTCAAACAGACTGTTCCCTCTGTCCTGAGGGGATGGGTTGGGTTTCGGTTTGCTGAACTGGGTGTGCAGGGTTTAGCTGCAGGCAGCTGGAAGGACTCCCTCTGTTGCTAATTTAATCTCCCTCCTGAGCAGGAAGCTTCCTTGACATGTGCGTCCAGATGAGGTTGGGGGCCTGGCTGACTGAAGAGCCTCTGGTCTCCCTGGCTTATGGAGATCCCTACTTCTTTATTCTGAGACTGGATAGACAGAGTGCAGCAGGCAAGCTTTCTTGCATGAGGGTGTTTTGAATGTCTGTTGGTCACTGAGCCATTTTGAAGTTTTTATTTATTAAAACAAGCTTACCACAAACAGTCCCCTAAGCACTATTTACATTTCTTCATAAACTCTTCTGATCTCTAACATGTGTGCCGTTCTCACTGTTATTGTCATAACAGCTGATCTTTTGCCTTAGGGGTTTTGTTTGAAATAACAATATATGGCGTGTCTTGGAACCTACCTTAGGCTCTTTCCATAACATGAATTTATGTCCTGCCCATGTCACATTCTCAAGGAATACCTGGAAACACTAATGTGTGCCCTACATGGATTTTTTTCAGGAGACAGTATTTTGCTTTTAGAGGCCCTTTTGCCTAGTATTCCTGAGGAGTTTGTGCGTCAATCATTTGCAAGTGTAGAGCATCCAGCTGATCATGTCTATACAGATATGATCTTTGTGCAATGACTCAAAGGCTAATAAATGTCCTTGACTTTGGACTTGTTTGGGAAGCTCCTGTTTCTGTACTCATATCTTGAGTTCTTATGCATATGTAAGTATGTGTGTGTGTGTGTGTGTGTGTGTGTGTGCATTGTATGCGTGTGATCTACTTTTCAGTGCATGTACCTTTATGAATGTGAACATGAATCATTAAGAACAGAAATTATGGACAATGGAGAAATCACTCAGTGGTTAAGAGTACTTGGTACTCTACCAGAAGACCTGAGTTTGGTTCCCAACTTTTATATCATATAGCTCACAACTACCTGAAATTTCAGCTCCAGGATGTCTGATGCCCTCTTCTGGCTTCTGAAGGAACCCACACACATGTGACAAGCGCACACATGCATGCACGCATGCACATGTGCGCGTGTGTGCATGTGCACACACACGTGCATGCACACAAATAAAAATAAAAAAATAAAGCTAAAAGACTTAAAAACAAAGAAAATGAAAAAACTTATTAGCAATCAAGGGAATAAAAGGACAGCAGGCAATATGGGAACTTGAAAATATCCACAGGGCAGTTCTGACTGAGCATTGCTAATGAGTTTTCCTGTAAATTCTAAGTGTACTGTAACCTTTAGCAATTTCCCATCAATTCAGGGCAACAGGAGTCATAAGATAGTATGTAAGCCATTCCTAATGAACAACATGGTCAATAGTTGCTATACAGTCTTGGGCTATTTTGTGTTCAATAAGTTTGTCCTTTGGAAAATAGATCATATCTGCTTGGTTATTCAAAGTTAGCTGAGTGCTGTAATATTCCACTGTTCAGTGTTAGTACTTTTGCTTGTCTTCAGATCTCACCTGTGTCTTATATGCCTCTCCATCAGACAGCTCTTGAAAATCTTGGTAATCACAGTGTTCCTTTGTGAGGCTAATCAAAGACACTTAGTGGACTGAGTGTGATTGTGGCTGTCTGGAACATAAGCTTGTCTGTGATAGGTTACTTGAACCTCCATCATTCACTCATTTATGATTAAGGACAATATGGTTGATAATGTAACCTCAGAGGAGGTGGTGGAGAGATGAAATAGCTACTTGCTTTCCAAAATGTGGGCTGTCATTGGTAGATAAATAACCAGTTCAGGTAGAGTTGTTTGTGCACAGAGTTAAAATGCCCATAAGAAACTGGCTAGTGTTAAAGATCATCTTGTTTCTGGTGAGGCAAGACAGGTTCTGGGAGATGCTTATCAAATCACCATCCATCTTGGAGAGAGTCCATGTGTAACCTCAGCATATTAGTTCTAGACTTGTTTTCATAACTAGTGGCCAAACATGCCTGGTTCAAAATGTGGTTCACTTCCTGCACACTGCCAAGGCTAGTGTAGCTATCAACGGAGGGTTCTATAGGGCACAGAGCCCCAGCTCTTGCTGGCAGTGAGCCACTCTGACTCAGGACCCTGACTGCTTCCCCTGAATTCTTTGTGCTTCACGATGGTGAAAGAGAGACAGGGAGGAAAGTGGCTCACATCAGTTGCACTAACATGTGGCAGTTATGTGACCCATCTTAGGACAACAGTTGAGGACTGTTCTATAGCAGAGTATCCTAGCCTGTGTGGGAGCCCTGGAATTGGATGGACACTGGATGTAGCTTTCAAATCTAGAGGCTTAATATTAAAACTTGTGATCTAGAGAGCAAGTGCTATTATGTGGTCAACATTCTGTAAACTTTACTCTAAGAGGCATTACCAGACTGGCTATGGCTATACACATACATACACAGACACACACACACACACACACACACACACACACACACACACACACACACACAGAGACACACAGAGAGAGAGAGAGAGAGAGAGAGAGAGAGAGAGAGAGAGAGAGAGAGAGAGAGAGAGAAAGTAAGAGAGAGAAATGTGAAAAAAGTATTATCATCTAGTTGGTTTCATAGAAAGAAATCATAGCCCCAAAGAGAGTTAATTCCTTTGAAATTTGGTGTCTTTGGGGCAAAGTTTATTCTCCCTGCCACTCGTCTCTCAGAGGTGGTATTTTCTCCAAAGCCTCAGGGAAGGTTGCCCTGAACACCGTGATATGTGTATGGAAGATAGTTTATCAGCTGGGATCCTTCCAGGTACCCTGTATGTGGTAATTTTGTTTACTTTTGAGTCTTTCTGCTCGACTGAGCCCTCTCAGAACAAAAACCATATTTACCAGGACCTGAGAGTGGGGAGGTCTTTTCCTATGGGTTCCATTAAGATGACAGACAGTTGGATTTTCTTGGCAGGATTGGGTCCCCACACCATGGTGAGAACGGCTCACAGGGAGGCACCAGGAACCATGCGTGGCAGCTTCTTGTAAAGCAGTTTGGCTTATTTTCCAGAGGAAAAGCTGCCTGCTCTTAACTGGTTTGGGAGGCAGCAGCTCCTTGGTGTTGGTCTCTCTTCCTCCATACCCTGGCCTCACCTGCTGCTTCTTCCTACATAGCCCCTCCCTCCACAGCCCTGATGGCTAAACATTACACTTTCAATTTCCTCTGGTTCCCGTCACAAACTCTAACAAAGCAAATGGCTTAAAACACAATCTTCTTATTTATGTATTTATTTTTTGTAAACCCATGGTTCTTATTTATTTTTAAATTTACTTTTATTTTTAAAATTACTGTAGAATACTTCCATATCACAAACGTAAGAGTGTAGATTTCTTCAGATCAGAAGTCTGCTGTGACTCACACAGACATCAGATCTGGGGGTCAGCACCCTTACAATCATTTCTGAAGGACTGAAGAAGAAGACACATATCCTTGTCCCCCCAACTTCCAGAGGGACTTAGTAGCACACAGTATGATACTTGCTATTTGCTTTCAGTGTTGAACAAGTATCAGCAAGCCACTGCCCTCAGCCAGCCCCACAATCAGGAGACAGGACAACTGATACTCTACAAATACTCTCTTGCTAAGCTGTATTGCTTAGTTGCTTAGGCATATTAGCTGCATTTTGACTGAAGGATTTTTTTTTAACATGCAATGTGTGTGTTGGTCTATATATAGTACTATCATAAGTCAAGTGGCATGACTAATACCTTTGTGACCTTAAGCAGCTGTTCTTTGCATCATGTAACAGACAGAATAGTAAGACCAGCTCATAAATGATTCTCAGTTAAAACTAAATGGCAATACACTATTTGGTATAGTCAGAGGTAATGGCTCTTGATACCAACTGGGTTATTGCTGCTGAAAAACCAGGACATAGTGGCATGCTATACGGCTCATTTTCTGCATGTGCCTGAGTTGGATTTGATATTCTCTAGGTACAGCTAGAGTCATTTGTCAGTTGCTTTTAGGGTATGTCAAATACCTTTCAGAAGCATCAACACTCTCCTTATTTGCATTTTCCATCCTGTGCTGATCCTGGATGTCAAGATTTCTTTGATGAATATCCAGCAATACTGTGTCTGCTGCAAGGCAAAACCTCTCCTCCATCCTCCTCAAGTTCTCTGTGGGGAAGAAGCCCTTGCTAGTTAATTTCACCAATTACTTGGGACTCCGCAAAGCACAGCCTATGTATTGGGTAACAGATCACTGAAGATTTATTGAGTGTGGAGAGAGCAGCTGTATTGCTGAGGTGCGCATAGCACTATTTAAAGGAACGAGGGCTGTCTAGTTGCCTGACCTGGTGCTGTGAGGGAGACAGGAGGCAGAGACAGGAGCACTGACCTGAAGACCAAGCTTCCTTAACACCTGAGTTGCCGAGGGTCAGAAAGCACAGGGAAGGGTTTCTGACTCGGACTCTTGTGTTGCTGATTGTTATTTGCAGGCAGACTCTGAATCTCCTTTGAGTTTGATAGATTTCCATTACCATAGCAGAGCTAGTGTGAATTCCATCTGCACATTGAGACTTTTAATGGAAGAGACCATCTAGGAATCTAGAGGATCTCAGATCTGGATTTAGATGAGTGGCATTAGGAGTTGAGTTCTGTACAAACAGGTAGAAGAGTAGAGAGTCTGGGATGCATTCATGCTTACATATCATTGAATTATCACCTGGGTCAGAAGCAAGAACAAACCAATTGTGTATTGTTTGTACTGTACACCTGCACTCTTGTGTGTGAGTAGCCTGGGTGGGGGGGTGCTTTATCCTCTGTGGGTACATACATGGGGTCCTTTAGAGGTCATCACTTCCTTAATGGTTTTTATAATCTGATTTCCTGGAAATATATTTTTGATTTGATTTATGAAAAAAAGAGCCAACTTTAAATTGTCATTAAATATGGAGTAAGGAGAAGACTCGGCAGGTAAAGGTGCTTGCTGTGCAAGCCTGACGATCTGAGTTTGATCTTCGTTCTGCACTTGCACTTTAAAAGCTGGATGCAGTTGTTTAAGCCCAGCACTTCTCCAGGGAGACAGGAGGCAGAGACAGGAGCGCTGGCCTGAAGAGCAGCTTGCAAACAATCCAACCTGATAATGCAAGGTAGCTAGAGAAACAACAGGAGACAGCCTGCTTTGAAGCACGGTTGTAGGAAAATCCTGAAAAGCTGTCCTCTGGTCTTCATATGCCTGCTGTGATACGTGTGTGCTCTCCATCCACACTCACATACACACACCCCAAATTAATTAATTAAAAATCCTAAGCAGGCATATGGAGTTAAAAATGTTAACCTATATGATGTTCCTATCAACTATAACAGTTTCATTATTTTTGACCCTAAAATCAAAAAGAAAGTGTCAGTCGTCTGGAGCTGCTCTAACAAATTCTGCAGATTTGTAGCTTAAGGAGCAGAACTCATTTCTCCCAGCTCTGAAAGCTGGGGTGTCCAAGATCAGGGTGCTGCATATTGTTCCATCTGGCAAGGGGCTCTTTCTTGCTTGGAGGTGGCTAGCATCTTGTGTCCTAACATGGCATGAAACAGAGAATGAGGAGAAGCAAACTCCTAGTAGTAGCCCTTAGAAGGGCACTACCTCCATTGTGAGGGCTTCTTGCTTATGGTCCAGTTGTCTCTGAAAATCTGACCCACTGATATTCTCACATCACCCTAGAGGTCCATAATGGATTTTGAAGAGGAAAGCCTTCTTCGTAGACCAGAATAGGGTATTTCACCTTAACATAGTGAGAGAAACATCTATGAAAAGCAGGGGGGATGATGTTCTACTCAAGTGTAGAAGAATTTGGCTCTAGTTTGCAGCTTCAGTTTGTAGGTTTTTCTTTCTTTCTTTCTTTCTTTTTTTTTTTTGTAGTTTGACCTTTGTAGTCAGGAGCTGTTTTCTTAACTAAGTGGCAAGTCTTCTAGGAAGGAATCAGAAGTTTTTAAGTGCCTCTTGGAATCTCATCTTCTCTTGCTGAATTTCATCTCATAGTACCATTCAACAATGGTCTTAAACATTATGTTATGTCTACTCCAAGTTTATAACCAAATAAACCCCATTTAAAAAAATAAATTTCTAGTACAAGTTAACATTATGTATTTATTTTTTTATTTCATTTGCTTACTTATTTATTGTGTGTGTATGCCTGTGTGCACATATGTGTGTATATGTATGTGTCTGTGTATGTGTGTGTGCATGTGTGTGTGTGCCATGCTTTCCATAGCATGCTACTTATTCATTTGTGTGTGTGTGTGTGTGTGTGTGTGTGTGTGTGCTATGTCTGTTATAGCATGTGTGGTCAGAGGACAACTGATGAGAGTCAGTTCTCCCCTTCCATCATAGGTTTTAGGGATTGAACTCAGGCTATCAGGCTTGATTTTGAACACCTTTATCCACTGAAGCCCACTCCCCCTTATTTTCTCCAGCCTAAACTGCGAAAGAGGCAAAGCTTAATATTGGTGGCATGCCTTTTGGTGTTAAATGTTCTTCCTTAAAATGTCCTGTGTCAAAGGCAGTGAGTAAAAATTTACCTGCACAGGTGGTTAATAAACCTACATCAGTTTCCCTCACATCTGCTGCCTCCACATCTGCTGCCTAACGAGCGGCTGGGGTTGGGATAAAACAAGATTCTGTTCTGTTACTTCTACTCCTTATTTCTGATGCCCTTCCAGGGTTTCCTTTTTTAACACTCTCTCTCTCTCTCTCTCTCTCTCTCTCTCTCTCTCGGATTTAAAATTATATGTTTTTATTCTTTTCTAACTATATACTCTAGAAATATTTTGCCTGATTACTAAACTTACTGATTCAACAGTAGGTAATTAGAAACAAGAAAAGTATGACTTATATTTTAAACTGGTGGATTGGGATGCATTACAGTTGGTGTGCTAGTTAGGGTTTCTATTGCTGTGATAAAGCCCTATGACCTAAAGCAACTTGGGGAAGAAAGGGTAACAGTCTATCACCAAGAGAAGTCAGGCAGGAACTCAAAGCAGGAACCTGGAGGCAGGAACTGATGCAGAAACCTGGAGGGGTGCTGCTTACTGTCTTGGTCCCCATGGCTTGCTCATTCTGCTTTCTTATACTATCAAGGACCACTTGCTCAGGGGTGTCACCACCCACAGTGAGCTTGCCTCCCCTATATTAATCATTAGTTAAGAAGATGCTGTATAGACTTACCTACAGGCCAAAGTCCTCTGCTCGGTCTCTGGTATTGTGTCAACTGGGAGTGAGGGTGCATGCCTATCCTCCCAGAAATGAGGAAGGAGTTAGAGGTCGGAGGATCAGAAGTTCAATATCACCCTTGTCTGCATAGCCAGTCAAGGTCAGCCTAGGCTACATAAGATACCTTTTCAAAAAAGAGTCCTAACCAGACAAAAGTATTAAATTAAATTAAATAAATTAATTAAATGCTTCCATTTCTAATGTCAATGATGGAAAAATGTAAGCATCATTAGAAAAGATTAAGAATTCTTGTTCTTGGAAATTTTTCAGGCACAGTCCTGTTTCTCTAGTGAGGTCTCAGGGTTAAGACCTGTCTGACTGCTAGGTTAAGGCCTGTCTGACTGCTCCAGCGGAAGGAATAACAGAGAAGTCCTTAGAATCCTTTAGCATCACAGAAGTGTGTGGAGCACAAAGCCAATGCAGATCCATTTGGGGGAAAAAGATAAAAAGACTGGATTTGGTCAAGCAAATCCCTCTGGGCTGCCAAAGCACACAGTCGCACAGTCCATTCTCACCTTAGTCTCTGCAAAAGTGAACTCATGGTGCACTGTGGGGAGGAAGGAATGTGGGAGCAAAGCCGGGGAAGTGAAGGAGAGCAAGGAAAAGAGAGGTGTGTAGTTGTGAGCTAGGAATACACAGCTGATTGAGGAAAGGTTCTTGCTTGGGGAGTAAAGTGTCCCAAAAGTGAGTTCCTGTTTACTGAGTAAACTGCCAATGGAAAAAAAAAATACATTCATCAATGCTGGCAAAAGTGTGCTCAATTCAAATTCATCACATTATTATTATTTTTTTTCTGAAGTAGAACTGGAAAAGGCAAGGTTTATCCTCCTCACTAGTTTCTATATAACCATTTGCTCAAGTCCAGAGGGTAATTGGAATACAAACATGGCTACCTCACATGTAGATGCTTAGACCATTTGGCATGTAGACAAAATTGTAGGCTCTGTGTATAAGTGCATAGTAAACGTCTGTTGGAATGGAATATTATCTCAAACTCAACAAAAGAGTAACTACGATTTGAACCACAGGATATACGTTTCTTCTGAGACAAATAGAAAGTTATGGGCATAGAGTGGCCACTTACTTTATAGCTACCTAAGAATAGTTTTCACATCCTTTTAATATGTGTATATTGGACGAAGGGACTTTATTCCTAGTTCCCATGAAGTGTTGTTATAAAGAGATGATTCTCCTTTAGAAGAGTTTCTAAGTTCTCAGGGCTGGATTCTCCTGCCTGCTTTTGTGTGTGTGTGTGTGTGTGTGTTATACAGGTACTCATTAGTGAAGAGAATTCAGAAGTAACACTTTTCTATTTCACTCAGATGTGATGATTTTAATCATCAACGTGACACAATCTAGAATTACCTGGGAAGGGTGTTTCAATGGTGGATCTGAGGCCATGTCTTGGAGGATTATATAGTGACATTGTTATTAGAGTTGGGAAGACTACCATTGTGGGTGGTAACATTCCCTAGGAAGGGAATTCTAAGTTGAGTAAGAATAGAAATAGCAAGCTAAGCATCAGCATGGATGCTTTCATTGTTCTCTGTTTCTGATTATAGATGTGATATGACCAACTCCTTCAGGACACCTGCCGGTATAACTTCCCTGCTATGACAGACTTTACCAGCAAACTTTGAGCTAAGATAAAGCCATTCTCCTTTCTATTGCCATTGCCAGTATATTTTATTACAGCATCCATAAATGAAACCAAGAAGCCCCATAGATACAAATATAACCCAAGTCAGTACTTTTAGCAGAAACCCATCTTTATGTGTTCAAGCTTTTAATCTCACAGTTCCAGACCTTGAATTAGATAAAGTCTGTTCCCCAGAGCATTCCAAGTGTAGCACTCTCTTTTGTGACAGAGACCTTGAATGATGGGTAAGCACAAAGCAATTGTTCCGTCTAAGGCACTGTTCTGCTAAGTCAATCTTCTCCAAGGGAGAAGGGATATTTCCAAGAAGGCAGCCACACACCAGTGTAATATGAGTCCCAGAAGAGGTCAAAGGAACTGCATTTTCACTAACACTCCATGCCTTTCTACATTGCAAATCCTTGAAGCATTCATTTTATCTTGCTGCAGCGGTGAACTTCAAACATGGCTGTTTTGGTAGAAATATTTTCTCTTTTAATCAAACGCAGGATGACTTGGACAGGTTATTTTCACAGCTGAGATCCCATTGCTGGGGGGATTTATGGTGTGTCTCATGTGTTCCTACTTTGGTTTCCTATTCTGACTTGTTTAGCTTTCATGACACATCTGAATGCCTTCTTCGAAACAAGACCCTTGTCTTGAGATCCAACAGTGGGGTTGTTAGGATAACGACGCATGGCAGGGGTTAAGAAACACAGCTCAGAAATTGTTTTCTTTTCTGAGCAAACACAGACATGATGTTTTTCCTTCCATGGAGATATAATCCGGATTTGAATCTCTGAAAGCTTTGAGGATATACAGTTCTGGTGCTTTCGATACTACCCATGTGATCTTCTTTCAAAAGCTTTTTACCTCATTATCTTTAGCTGAACCACTAGGTGGGAAATATAAAGAATGTGAAGCTTAAGCCAGGAACTATGATTCAGTGAGTCAGAGCTGTATTCATCATGTTGTCTTCTCTGTGGCCCACTTAGTGAAACCACTCCAAGATTTGGATGTCAATGGCTGGAGATCAAGCCGTCTTTATTGATGACATGTTAAGAGAAAATTGCTGAATAAAGAGCCTTCTCTATCAAGACTGGAAATTATCTTCACTTCATTTAGCAAGAATATTGCCTCCAAAACAAATTATTTATGTCAATGCTGACACTGTCCAAAAAGCAGGGTACCCCTTTACTCAGTAAAATGAGAATATTAGCAAATGCTGACATTATGATTCCTGTCCTTAATTTAGATTTTCCAGGGTAAAAGAGGCAAATGGCTGTTATTTCTTAGCTCCAACCTTGAAGCAAATGTCTGCGTAAGTTCTGCATAAGTTCTAAGTGTAATTCTATTACACATATGACTGTCTTGCTTACAGGCAATTGGATAGCTTTGCTCACTGAATTGGATATTTATATGCAGATGTTTCTTTTTGAGTTACTTCTTGGACTCTTCCCCAGAATTATCTGACAGCCTTCAAGATGTTCCCAATGAATTCAGCGTGACATGCAAGAGGAAGCTGGTGTGGTTTGCTTTCTCTTATAGTGACTTGTTGCAAAGATGGGTTCATTTTTCTAACCTAAAAATGGGCAAAGCAAATTGGATAGAGCCAAATCCAGGAAGGACCAGAAAAACTGAGTTATTATCACACACATAAGAGTGAACAGGAGCTTTACAGCTACAAATCAAAGATGTTTTGGGACTCTGCCTGTATCTAGAAGTGTTTTCTAGTTTGTGGCTTCTGTCAAGGGCTGGGGAGTCTATTTGAAGTTCGGGGGGAGTTGGGTGTAGCATGACTAGGGTGCACTATGGGTAATGAGCTGACACATCCCAGTGTCTATAATGAGCATCTCTGTATGAATGGTTTCTGATATGAAAAGAAATTTGCTTATCAATGCAAGGAAAGCCATTGGGATGTTAATTTTATGTAAATGTCTTTTTATTCTAATTTACTACTCCCCTAAATGAAATTGGGCTTCTAAAAGAACAAGCATAGAAAGGAATTTTAAAGTAATGTGTTAATCAAAAATGGCTTCAATTTTGTACAGTAAAAAAAATGAGGCCATGGCACTCTTGTCTTCAAACTCAAAATGGGCGATTTCCCCCTAAATATCATTTGAAGGAGGCTTACCTTTTGTGACACGAAAATCTCAGAGGTGCTTTAAATTCTCCCATTAGAGAATGGAATCCCATTTTGTGGTGTACATTTTTTTTTCTTTCACTTAGACTTTGAGATGCAGAAGCCTAAGTACTAAATAAAGGTCCTAAGCTTTACTAGGTTAATCATTCTAAACCTTTGCTGATTTTATGCCTCTCAGCAGAGAAACCCTGTTTTCCTATGTTTAAACAGTTAAGGGATTAGAAAGGAACAGGATGTGTGGCTATGGGGTTGGAAAGAATCATGTTCTCCATAACCAGATTCATGAGGGTAAACTATGTACTATATGAACTGAAGTTCACAGCAAACAGCTGCACCTACATTAAATATTCAAGGCTGATTGATCATTGGAACTTGCTTGATCGTGGAGGGGTCACGGATCCAGAAACACATTGTCTAAGGCTATTGTTAGCACCCTAAATTGGCCATTTACTGACTACCTCCCTGTGACTTAACACCCTTGTGACTATTAGGTTAATCCTTCAGGAGTGTACTATCAGGCCTCTAGTTTCCACCAGTGTAAAGTCTGAAAATGTCCGATATCACCTGAGTTTTCTTGATGCTGTTATGAAGCACTTTGGCAACACAACTTAAGGGAGAAAGGGTTTATTTCTTTATTTTTTATCCCATAGTTGAAGGTACAAGGTAGTGGGGAAATCAAGGCAGCAGGAGCGTGAAGCAGCTGGTCATGTTAGATCTACAGTCAGAAGAGCAATGAGCATATTGCTGCTGTTCAGTTCCTTTTCTACATACACAACTCAGGATCCAAGCCAAGGGAATGGTGCCAACCATAGTGAGCAGGTCTTTCTACATCAATGAAAGTAATCCAGATGTTCCCTTCCTCCCTGGAATGTAGTTGGTTATCCCTATAATAGTATAACACTATTGTACCATTGGACACATCTTACCCGCCATGTCGGTATTATAATATGACCATCACAGGGTAAGACCACTAATGTCTTTTTTCTCCCAGCAGTTTGTATAGTACCTTACAACACTATAGAAGCAGACACTCTGCCATGTGATTTATAATCTTTCTTTGTAAAGAATCAAAGTTGACTACCCACATCTGATTCCGAGTTCACCCTATCACTTTCTCATTTAGGTCTGTGTGGTGGAGTTGATGGAGACAGATTCCCGGTCTTAAGAGGGAGGCTACTTGTATCTCTCTCTGCCCTCTGTTACCATTGAATCTCATGAGATGTAGAAAGCTAACTCTAGTCTAGGAGGAGAGACATCAAACAAAAAGCTGACCTCTGGAGGTGCATGTGCCAAACCCCACAAAGAGCAGAGCCCACAGCAAGCTGGGTTGAGACCCCCAGATGCCCAGCTAATTCTGCCAGATATCTGAGAAATAAATTTTTATTGTGGACTACTGGTACTGCTGACATCTTTGTTACATAGCAACAGTTAGGTGAAGCAAGGAAAGCTAGATAGAAAAGAGCTGAGAAGTCAGGCTTTTGAAACTACTTCAAATCAAGGTGGCTGTGTGTGAAGAGTGATCCCATGGTGTAGTACCGTGGTATCACTTTTGGCCTTGATAGGAAATGGAAGGCCATGGAGTTGAGTGATCAGAGGAACAGATGTCAAGTTAGAGAAGGAGTACATCATACAGTTTTCTCTAAATTTATAGACTGTTCTCACTGCTTTTGGAAAGAAGGCATGGATTGAGAGAGCAACTCAAAGACCCACTTCTAAAGTAATTCTCACAAGCATTGTGTTCAATTTTCATTCCATGATAGGACATATCTAAGAACGGGTTTAAATGATTGGGATTTCTTCATGTATTCAAGGGTACTCTTGAGGCCTCTGTGAGCTCTAGACAGTGAGCTGCATACAGCTACCTTCATGAGCTTGGGGACTGGGAGGCGGGGGTTGCAGAGACATTTGAAAGAGTATTGACTCTATTGATGGGGCTTTGGATCCTACCCATTCTTCACAGCTCTTATTGTTTAGTGGAATGGGAAGCTATACAGGTTTCTTCTCAATTGGATGATTTTGAGGTGGACACCTTCCTCCAGAAACCAGAGAGAAAATGTAAGCAAGAGTCCTCAAGGAAGATGTCTCAACTATTCAGGACCCACTGGGCTGCTTTCCTGGCATTGCTGCTTTCTCTTTTTAAGATATATACAAGATTTGGTAGGTAGGCAATTTAGTTAGTTGGGTTGCCAAAAGCTCTGCTTTATTAATGTCTATTTTTTTCTCTATGTTGGACCATCTGACACCTAACACAAGAGTGCACATTTCTTAGAGTTCTAGGTCTGTCTTCTGCCTTGTACTGTTGACTTACAGAAGAAACCCTTAGATGCTTTGGCACTAGACAAATACTTAAAAACTGAGCTGAACTAAAGGCATTAGCTTGAGGGGTATAAATCCATATTTGCAGCAAGTTAAGAAATACCTTGCTGCTGGACTCATTCACTGTCTGTGAATGCAATAGGTATTTGTCAAGACTGGACCTAAGTACAAGTCAGAGCAGTTGGTATCATCTAAATAAGCAAATGGGCTTTCAGAGCTAGATGTAATTTAACTGGATGTGCAGTGAGATATTATAGATCCTATAGATATTATAGATCCTATATATGTTTGTACCAAGAGTAACATGTTCATCTAAGGATAGAAATAATTCCTGTGAAGAGGCAGACACTGATCCTAATAGATACTGGGTTTGTCATACTTCTCAGCTATATGACAAAACAGAATCAAACAAGGGAAAAACCGAAATCTTCTTATTCATAGTTTCAGCCCATCATGGAGTGGGCAGGTGTGGAGAGTAGAACAGTCCTAGTGTGGATGATGAGAGAGAGAGAGAGAGAGAGAGAGAGAGAGAGAGAGAGAGAGAGAGAGAGAGAGAGAGAGAGAGAGAATGAGAATATAAATGTCTGTGCTATCTGGGCCATAGCGCTTACCTATAGGACAGTACTGCCCACACCTGTATTTAGGGCTGTTCCTCTCTCCTTAGTCCTCTCTGGAATTTTCTACACAGATAACACCCAGGGAAGTGCTGTTCTAGTCTCTCTGGCCCTTCTCCACCTATCAATCTGTCAGTCAAAGTTAATTATCACAGACATCAATGAAAAGCCTTGATGGCATCCAGCAGAAGGCTATGATTGCTGTCCACTGTGTAATATGGCTGATTCTCCTACTGCTTGATTAAAATGACTGAAAGGAATTTGAGTTGCTTAACCTTAGACATGTCAGCTTAGAAACATGGGATTTATTTTTTACTATATTGGGAGCTGGGAATTTGAAGAGCCAAGGGCCAATAAGGGGCTGCTTCTCAAAAGGCCTGTCCTGCCAATCTCTGTAATCTCATGAGGCAGAGGTGTTAAGGGTCTCTGATGGCTTCTTTTATAAGGCCACTGATCTTGTCCATGAAGGGCCCAATCTCATGACCTAATCATCTCTCAGTGGTAGCACTTTTGCAGACTGGAGGATAGCATTTCAACCCAGGCTTTGGAGGGTCACCTACATCCAGGTTTGATGGTGTTTCCTAAAAATGGAACTACTCCTCTTTTACGTGTTTCCCTGTGCTTTAACCTTATGGACTTTATAGTACAGATGGTTTTGAAAGGCAACTTAATTCTCATTTTCTAGGATGACAGAACAGGTCCTAATCCAATGAGCAATAGTGTGCTCATTGTTTGCAAACTGTTGGATGCTTATTTTCATATTATAGTGCTAGAATTTACAGATAACTTAGGAAGGAAGTACCTCTTTGAATCTGCTACCAACTAGGAAAGCATGTACCAGGCAATAGAGAGAATAGGTAAGAGAGATACAGGCAGACTGTCTAGTTCAAATGTAGTTCAATATAGAGGAGTGTGATCCCACAGGACACAAATTTTCTATTCCACTCTCACTACCTGCTTGCTCTGCTAAAAGCAATTTGGCAGCTCTACTGTGTCAGCCAAATAGTACTTGCTCAATAAATACTTCCATGGGTAAGTTACGTAATGAATATATTGCATGCATCATCAGCTGGCTTTTCTCCGAAGTCTTTGCTTCAGCTCTGGGTTTCTGATTTAGAGTGTCTACATCCACAGGGATTAGCTGCAGAAAACTAAAAGTAATAAGTATGTTAGTGAGGCAGGTGGACACTTTATATATGAATTGGATACTTTAGCAGAGGAACTGGAGGGGTGGGGCTTATGCCAGTTTGTACTACATGAGAATGTTCCGGGCTTGGGGTCAAGAAGCTGGAAGCTCCAAACCAGCAGCATTACACCTGTACCTCAGAAGCCACCTACCTTCTGTGAGTTGCCGAGGAAATACAGCGAAAGCAGCTAGAACTGACATCGGACTCCTTCCCTAACGTTGGAGTGAATAATGAGTAGCGAGACATAAATCTCACATTCACATATTAAATAAATAAGGTTTATTTATAAATAAGCAATTGGACCAACCTGATACTTGGCAGATTGCAGGTTCATCTTTCTTGTCCTGTGTTGTGTAGGGTCTGTTACCTTATTTCTAAGTTCGTTAACTTACTTGATTAGACGCAACACAGCAGAGCAGATTACAGTCCTGTGAGGCCGACACTCCGCACTAGCTGACATTTGAGAGCCTTGTCTTTATTTTGGAAGATGTGAAAGGACGGTTTGAAGTATCGTTAAGCCCTGCACAGTAATTACCATTGTGATCAGACTTAGTTGGGATAAATGAATAACTTGACCATGAAAAAGCTGTGGAAACTGCTCACATGTGTTTCATATTTGGTATGCAAAATTCTTTTCCACTCGCTGAGGTCTCTTACTGATTTAGAGAAGCACAGGCCACATTCCATCTCAATTCTGGTCTCTCACATTCATTCTTCTCCTTTTTACCCTCTGCCTATCAGCGTTCTACCTTGCCTATCAGCTGTGGAGCACTTTACTGTAAATACACACAGAAATATACCTTCTGGGTGCTGATAACCATTTCACCTGGCAAAAGACAATTTACCATCGCAGTCTCAAGCTTTTGCTGCATGTCTTTAGAAACAAAGGCTCCTTGCCCTAAACAAATCACCAAGAGTTAGCTCTTTAATATTCAAGTGTTAAGCGTAGCATTTTGGTATAATTAATTAAGCATTCCATAGACATTCAGCATTGTTTCTGCTGTTAATTAATATGCCTCCTAGCATTTCAAAGATTTCATACAATAAAATCAGAAAGAAGAGGTTCCTTAGGTAAAGCTCTGGGGAAGCCTTTATGTTTTTAACCTAATTAGTGTGACTATAAGAATCCCTCACCAGGGAAACACTAGAGTCTAAAGATGAAGGTTATTCTGAAGGCTGGCTTACTACCTTTTGCCTCTAAAGGAGCCCAGTGGATGCAAGACGGAAAGAACATCTCAGTAGAGATAAAACAAACCCATGGGATCTATATGACTGAGAACAACGTGTAACTGAGAACAGGACATTCCATATCTGGTACTTTTTCAAAGTTTATGAGTATTTTCAGACACCATTATATATCTAGAGCATTGGGAGTTCATTCCAGTCATAGTTGCAGGATGTTGACAGACATGAGATCTCTCTTCATTTGATTTGTACAAAACCTTCCAAAGCACAGAAATTTTCTGCCTGGTTACTACTCACATCTGTAATCACAGTTCTTGTTATGGCTGAGGCAAGATGATGCTGTGAGTTTGAGGCTAGCCTGAGCTACAGAATCTTCTTCTCAAAGAAAAACTAACAAAATAAATAGACCCAATTAAAAATTCAAATAAGAAACCACCCAAAACTAATCATTTAAAGCTAGATGATTTGATATATGCCTATCATAGTTTTAACTAAGTCCAGAATTTAAATATAAGTAAACAGTGTAAAACAGGATATAAATTCTCAAATCTACGAAAATGCTCACATTACTTATTTCCAATATTGTTAATTTAAAAATAAATGTATAGTTTTTTTTAAAAAAAAAAAAAGGCAATTTTCTTCTAAACTTAATTTTGAGAAACTTCCTCATGCACTAAGAAATTTCAGGTTTGTCCAATTTATACTTTCTCATGAACATCCAGTGAAATGGAATTTAATTCTGTGGTCTGATGGGCCAATTGGCTAGAGGAAGGACAGAGAGACATATGCAAATGGTCAGAGTTCCTTTTCCATCTGTCCTTGTTTATCACAATACTCATCAGGCGTGTGCAAACCATACTTTTATGAGTCTGTAGCCACCATGTGAACCTTCGCATGGTGCCTGGCTATCTCTCTCATTTTCAGTTCAATGCAATGAATGAACTTCTATTGAATTGTACTTAAATATGGGTATAGAATTTAAGTGCAGGATGAAATGATTGAGGAGATATTGTAAAGATTCATTCTCCTTTGGAGACAGAGAAAACACATCATGGCTTATTTTGGTTAACTGCTTAGGAGATTCTGTAGTTCAGCTTTGAAATTCAAGCCTTGGGAAGTTTCGATTTAGATTTCTTTTTTTTTTTAATTTTCTAAGTTTTTTTTATTTACATTCCAAATCATTTCCCCTTTCCCGTTTCCTCCCTCCCCGAAAGTCCCATACGCCCCCTTCCCTCCCTCTTTTCCCCATTCAACCCCCTCTCGTTTCTCTGTCCTGGCGTTCCCCTACATCCAGTTTTTCCAGGACCAGGGGTCTCTCCTTCCATCTTCTTAGAAATCTATTGATATGCAAATTGTGTCTAGGGTATTCCGAGATTTAGAGTTCTTGTGTCCATTCCAGAAATGATAATACGTAAAGAAATGAGAAGAAGAAAACATTTTTTACATAGTAAGTGACTCTATTTCCTACCGACACAAGCCATCTCCTTTGAACTACTAAGGAAAATAAAGTAATATTTGTGTTGGGCCATATCCTGCTGGAGAAGGGAGCTGCTTGCTCATTGTGAATGGTGTAAATTTAATGTATGAGACAAAATGAGCTTTGCTCAAATTCCTTGAGGATTAATACAATTTCCTGCTCACTTGATGTTCACTTAGAGAGTGCTGAGAAGACCCTGTATACTCTTTGCTTTGGGAAGATTTCCTATCTTGGGTTTGGAGAGTCCTTTTAAAAATAGTTATAAAACATATGCCATGGCAGTCAAAGATCGGGTGCCTTATCCTTACTTCTTGGTCTGTGTCCACTTTCGCTATTAATCAGGACTGTGAGTCTACTTGGAGCAAAGAGAAGCTCTAATTTCTCACGGCAGGTTGGGATGAGACAGGCCAGTTGGCGTGTCTGTGAACCCACCAGCTGAGTCAAATCATTGCTCCAGGCTTCATCGAGTTAGGTTAACCTGGAGACAAAATTGAAAATGTCAACACCATTTCCAGCTATAAAGAAGAGTTTTCTTTCCCTTCCACTTATGGGGAGTGGGAACAATTAACAGGACTTGAGATGTGCCAAGAGACCTTCCCACTTTGTATGCTATAGTTGGCACAAAAGTGTTGAATAGATAATGCTCAGAACAATGAATAATGAGGAGATGAGCTGATAGCAGGAACATGTGTCTTCTTTGACCTGCATTCTGTTTACCACCTCATTGTAAGAGCTAGTGACTTAGATAAGGAAGGTCAGGGAAACCTCCTTGTGTATAGTTCTATTTTAGACCTAGAATGCTATGCCCACAGCAATAAGCACTATGTCTGGTCAGCTAACAGAATGTAAATATTTAAAGGGTCCCATTGGTGGTAAGTTATTTCAGAAGCCTTCAGTAAAGTAAGTGCTTCCTCATCTGCAGACTTTATGAGGGAAGTTTCTGAACATCTCTGCCTGGTTAAAGTGGGGTGAGTTATGGAAACAGCCGGCAGCTGTTGAGTTCTCTGGCTACTTCATCACTGTCCAGTTAACCCTTCCTATCCTTCTGCCATGACGTTTGTACCTGTGGCAGGTCCCCTTTGGCAGGACCCCTGTGGCACTGACCTTTTTCAACTTTCTGTAGCTGTGATAAAAGACCATGGCCAAAGCAACTTATAGAAGTTATTTAGACTTACGGTTCCAAAGGGACTGTAATCCATCCTGGAGGCTGTCTTAGCTAGGGTTGCTATTGCAGTGATGAAACACCATGACTAAGAGCAACTTGGGAATGTAAGGGCTTATTTTGGTTTTATTTCCACATTTCTGTTTATAGTGGAAGGAAGTCACCGCAAGAATTCAAACAGGGCAGGGAGTTGTAAGCCAGAGCTCGTGTAGAGGCCATGGAGGGATGCTGCTTACTGACTTGCTCCTCATGGCTTGCTCAGTATGCTTTCTTTCAGGCCCCAGAACTATCAACCCAGGGATGGCATTGTCCACAATCACCCTCCCACATCAATCACTAGTTATGAAAATGCCCTACAAGCTAATCTTATAGAGTGGTGGTTCTGAACCTTTCTAATGCTGCAACCCTTTAATGTGGTTTCTCATGTTGTGGTGACCCCCAACCATAAAATTATTTTCATTACTATTTAATAACTGTAATTTTGCTACTGTTATGAATCATCATGTAAAGATCCGTGTTTTTTGACAGCCTTAGATGAACTCACAGGTTGAGAACCATTGAAATAGAGGGTTTCTTCTCAATGATGACTCTACAATGATAATAGCTTGTGTCAAGTTGACATAAAGCTAGCCCCACAGAAGAAAGGTGGCAGACATGGTGGCAGGTATAGCATCTGGGGCATGAAGCTGAGGGTTCACATCTTGAACCACAGCACAAAGCAGTGAGAGCAAAGTAGGAGTAGGATAAAGGTTTAAGCTCTCAAAGCCTTGCCCCCTAGTGACATACTGCCTCCAGTAAGTCAGACCTACCCAACCTACCCAAACAGCACCATCAACTGGGCACCAAATTGTTAAACACCTTCTGAGCCTGTGGGGGACATTCTTGTTTAAACTTTTACATTTAGCTAACACATGTGACTGAGAATGGTCTAAACTGAAATGGTTTGATGTTTCTCTGCCCTTATAGGCAAACACTGTACTTGGGATAAACACTGTCACTTGTGGTTAGATGAGTCCCTAAGAACACCCCTGGATCAGTTTCATTTTCATGGAACCACAAAGAAGCTACATCACAGTATAGCTCATGACAATTGCAAAGGATAATACACACATACATTTTGACTAAGTGAAGAGATTGTCTGAACCAAGTATTTCCCTCTACCATCATGCTTTTCCTTACCTTCTATATAATAGATATTTGCTCCTCACCTATGGTCACCTCGAGCTCTTTGATCTGACACTGACTTTTCTGACTGACACTGATTTGGGGGGGGGTGGCATTAGCTATTTCTCATGTCTAAATTCACTTGCTATTTACTGATAGTGTTGGGCCCATCTTCTCTTTCCTTGGCATAGCCAGTGGTGAATTGTAGCATAGCTAACTGGTTATCCTGGCCTGGGGAGGCATAGTTTGTACAGGCACTCTAGTGAATGTTGGATGAATTGATTGATTGATCTGAAGTTTGCTTGAATGGATAGGTTTACAATATCTGTCCTACAAAGTAAGACATTCCATTGGATCAGATTGGTTTTTCTGAACAGTGGGGTAAGAATGTGTCTACAGGGTCACCTTCCCTCCATGGTTCCTTTCAAAACCTGTTACTCTTCCATGCTCTTTGATATTCCATAGTTTTTGTTGTCTAGTCTGCTCAATTATTTTTGTGAAATCACATTAGAATGGAGTAAATATTCTGATTAAATTCCTCTATGGATAACAAATGATATGTATTATTTAATAACATTTAAAGGCATACCCATTTCCATTGCTGCTATTACAATTTACTGCAAGTTTGGCATCTTAGAGAGATCCAATTTATTATCTCACAGCATTGTGAGTCAGGGGTTAGGATGGTCTGGGCCAAGTGCATTTTTTAGTCTCCTCAAAACCTGAAATTAATGACAGCTAAACTGTGTTCCCAACCGGCAGATGTGAAGAGGCTCCTCCAAGAATGTTCACACTGTGGGCAGAGTCCAACTCCTTTTGGATGTAGGACTGACTACATATTTCCTCAGTGGCTGTCAGCCAGGAGTGTCTCTCCACTTCAGGAGACCACCCTCATTCCTTGTCACATACCTGGTACCATCTTTAAATCACTAGTGCTCCTGGAGACTCTCTAATTCTCCTACCCTTTGTCTATGAAGTTCTTTGTTTATCAGCCTTGCTCATGGGATTAGATACTTGTATTTAATGTGGACAGTTTACTTTTCTTAAGGTCTGTGACGTGTCACTATGGTGATGGTGCTAGCTTTTCCATCAAGACCTCTAACAACCTTATCTTACTAGGATAACAGGAGATGGTCAGGTGATCAGTCTCAGAATTCAGACAATTTAGAGCAGAGCATGCTCTAAAAAGTAATGCTCCAAGCTTTTGTGGGACCAGTTTGGAGTGTGGTGTGGTAATAAGTCCTATGACAGTCCTTCTCTTTTGATCTCCACATAGCATCATACCTTCTTGTAGGCATTGAAGACCAGGTTTACACCTCACTGTCCTCACCATCAGTATCTGAAAAAGGTTGAGTCATTGCCCCCTCCCCCATCCTAAAGCATTTAGCCAGTGTTGGGACTGTCTGAGACATCCCTGGTCCTGATGGATTCCATGGCAGCTCCAGATGTAGAAATACCATTTGAAGACTCTCCTAGTTAGGGTTTCTATTGCTTTGATGAAGCACCATGCCCCAAAAAACCAAGTTGGGGAGGAAACAGTTTATTTGGTTTACACTTCCACATTGTAGTCCAACACTGATGGAAGCCAGGACAGGAACTCAAAACAGGGTAGGAACCTGGAGGCAGGAGCTGATGCAGAAGCCAAGGAGGGTGGCTTGCTTCTCATGGCTTGTTCAACCTGATTTTTTTCTGTAATCCCGGACTACCAGCCCAGAGATGGCACCACCCATAATGGGCTGGGCCTTCCCCCATCAATCACTAATTTATAAAATGCCTTACAGGCTGGACTACAACCTGCTCCTATGGAGGCATTTTCTTAATTGAAGTTCTCTCCTCTCAGATGACTTTCGCCAGTGTCAAGGTAACATTATAAACTATCCAGCACAAACAAATTCCATGCATACATCCAGTTAGGTTAAGCCTATAACTCTGTATTGCCATCATTTAACAGATTAAATACTTGAGAAACCACCTGGAAATACTGGGCTGAAATCTCCCTTGACACTTTTTGCTCTCCCAGAGTCCCTTGGTGTTAAGGATCCTGTGATATTTTCCCAAAGCAGTGAGTGATTTGATTCTCTGAGCTGCACCATGCAGTAGATTTGATCAGGCACTGCCTTCTGGACACAATACCACCCTTTTATTTGTCCAAGGTTTAACTCTTGGCAGTATGCATCTCATACTCTCTCTCAGTGAAATAAACCCCATTAATGCTATGAAGCAACATATTTTTATAAGGCAGAAAGCCTCATTTTATAATTCAGGACAAGGAAGCTCAAGCCATTTCATACACAATGCCGTCTCGATGCCCCAGAGAATTCAGCAGACTGCCAAATAGTGCCTCTAAAATGTCACTTGCATCAATAGGCCATTCCTCTCCTAAGCTTGTCGGTGGCTCTCTAGTGGCTGCTAAATCAGTCTGAAGCCTCCTGACCAAATTTATTTTTCCTTGTTCCCTAGATTAAAGCCTTCACTATAGCCAGATTCTGTCTCAGTGTTTTTTGCTCAAGTCCTACTTCTGAGCCATTTACACACCTTAGCACTGCATGTTTTGTGTGGCATTATAATTATGTCTTTCTGCATTTGGCTTTCCCTACATGGCATGAAGCTTCTTAAGCATACTCATATGTCTCATCTCCCTTTGTTCCTTCAGTGTCTTGCAAAAGTATGCTATCTAATAAGTGCTAAGGCCATAGTGGTTAAGTCAATTTGAATCTATCTGTCAACTAGTCAATATTCATTCATTCATTCATTCATTCATTCATTCAGCCAGTCATTCAGTCAGTCAATGTTTATTTGATCCTTATTTCCTGCTTATAATTTGCCAATAGCTTCAAGAAGCAAGAATATGTTAATGGCATCTGCCATAGAAAGGATCCCAGGCTCTTGGAGGTGGATAATCCTGTAGAAATTCTAATTTTTTAGTAAAGATGAGGCTGAAGCATTGTGCACAGACTGCTTGATTTCATCTGGTACCCTAGAGCTGATGTTTGCATTGCTTCTGGTTGCAGAAAGCATTCGCAGAGCTTTAAAGACCAGTAGCTGGGATGGAGTTGGGTAGCTACTCCAGGGAGAGAGCAAACAAGATATGTACAAGCACAGAGGTGTGGGGTACGGGGAGTGTTCAAAGCAAATGCATTGAATTTGTTAGACCCTAAACACTTTTAGGGTAAAAATGAGGCTGCAAAGGGAGGAAGGGATGGTGTAATCAAACCTCAAGTGCCTTGAACTTCATCCCGGGGAGAGTGAACAAGCCCTGTAGGAACTTAAGGAAGGAGCAAGATAAAATTCGTACCTTGCCTTATTTGTTCTTTTACACAGAAGTTGAGAATTTGCCCAGGTCTGCTTCTGGCCCGGGGAATAGTGAGCACATAAGCTCCCTGTTGTTCCTAGGTCATGTATGTGAAACTGGAGCAAGGGTAGGAGGAAAAGACCTTTGTCCTGTGCCTTCTCTGTTGAAGGGCTGCATGGCTACCTATTTCTCTCTGGCCAGCACAATCTTAGGACATCTCCTGGGTGTACTTCAAAGCTTCCATGCCAAGGATCCTTATCCAACACTTTCCTTTCTTGCCTTTTATAGCTTCAAACTTACTCTGGGATATTCATGATTGTGTGTGCCTTGAAATGGCCCACCCCTAGAGTTCAGTATAGTACAATAAACACTGAATAGATCTAGTCACTGGGCCCAAGGTTATATTCTTTTAACTTGGGGTATATTGATTATTAAAAGCTTATAAAATTTGTCTCATTGTATTTCTCTTCATGGTTTCATTTGTCTTCTCAAGTGGAATGATGCAAGATACTGAACATCTCATCTTAGAAGGATAGAAACATGTATTACTTAACCTTGTCTGTCCCGTCCCTAGGGTCAACACTCAATAAGGGACCATACCTGAGAGAAACACTGGAGAAATGAACCAAAGAAACCAAACAAGGCTAAGAAAGATCAAAAGATGGAGAACACAGAAGGAATGAGAAGTCACAGGAGGTTTTTTATAAGATCTATTCAGAGCTGCCCCTTCTCTTGTTCCTTAGGGAAACTGTAAAATCAAAACATTATTTAATAGAGGTATTTGTATTTATTGGGGAAATGACTTTGCTTCTTGGGAAGAGTTTTACTCACTAGAGATAGAGTCACCAAGTGAATAATTTGTGTAAAGCAAGTGTGTGGATAAGATATGTCTTAGAGAGGCTTTTCTGGGATTATACTATAAATCAGAGGCTAACCCTCTTGCCCATTCATTTAGGTTTATGCTCATTTCAGGATGTGATTTATAAATTTAATCTAGGTTTGGGTATACAATGACTTGAAAAACAAATGGAACAAGGTCTTTTAAACAGCCTGAATTCACATGACTGCCCAGAAAGAGGAAGGGAGGTTTCTTTAAGGATTCTATTCCTGAGAGGTTCTCTCTTCTCCAGCAGGTAGCCTCACATTCAGGGACACGCTGGCAATCCTAACTGAACTCAGAAGAAAGAAAAAACTATGATATTGCTAAGAAATATTGTGCATGATTAAAACACATTACATATCTCTATGAGATTCTCAAACAATATAAAACATTTAAAAATATTTTCAGTTTATTTTTTTAATTTAACCTGGTATTCTCACTGGATCTTAAACAAGTTGCCTTGGAAAGTTAACATGGCTTGTTTTGTTTAAGCAAATATTATAAAATATTTTTATTTAAACTACATTTCATAATTTTTGTCAATTTTTCTGATTATTCTTTGAAAATCAACTCTTCCCCTCTATAATGATATTGAAGAAGAAGAAGAAGAAGAAGAAGAAGAAGAAGAAGAAGAAGAAGAAAAATTAATTATAATCACTGGACATTGTAACATACATCTTTAATCCTAGGAGTAGGAGGAAAAGGTTAACAGAGCTTGGTGAGTTCAATATGAGTCTGGTCTACATACTGAATTCTGGGGCAAGCAGGATTACAGAGTGAGATCTTGTCTTACAAAAATTATAATCTGGGAGCAGAACACATTTAATATACTAATCAGCCAACAGGATGAATTTTTAAAAGTTTTAACTTTCTGAAAAAAACTATTTTAAGACCCACTGGAATATATAGGTTCAAAATTGTAATATTTTCTCTTATGCAATAAGAATAAGAATTCTTGGAATGGCTATCATTTTTTTTCTTCTCAAGATTATACCTTTGTGTTTCACAGACTACCTCTATTCCCTCCTGGCTTCATGAGTTCTCTCTGACTGTCTTTCTGTTTCTGTCTCTACCCCCTTTTCACCCAACTAGCTCATTTAATGCTGCTAGTATGGGCCTGTGTGTGAGGCCATCTACCGGAGCATAGGTAGATCTCAGAGACTGCATCCTTAAAGAAAACTGACTCTCCCAGCAGCCATCTAAATATAGATTACTTAAAAGACCTAGTTCTGACCTGTAGTGCTGACACACACTTTTAATCCAAGCACTCTGGGGGCAGGCAGATCTCTGTGAGTTCAAGGTCACCCTAGTCTACAGACAGTTCTAAGACAGCCAGGATTACACAGAGAAACCTTGTCTCAGGGGGGGAATAAGACTTTGTTCTGTTTGTTTGTTTGTTTGTTTTATTCAGAAAACTCGATACATTAAAATAACCTCCACAGGATCATAACATAATTCAGGCATAGTAGCAGGGAACAAAAAAAATCTGATACAACCTTTAGAATCCATGTCTATGGGGTATGGCAGAAGAATGGAAGACACACATTTGTGAGCTGTCACTGTGAAGATCTTCCAAGTCACGAGGGGATCAATTCCTTGAGAAAATACACATGATGCCAGCTTAAGCAGATGGCAAAAGTGCATCCAGAAAATATGATCTTGGAGATGGGAGAATGCAGTGGTACCATCCCTGAAAGCAAGAGTCTTAGAGAACTCAGGAGAGATGAGAGGGGGTTGGGGGAGAAGGGTGATCAGAGAGAGGAAATGAGGAACAAAGGCTTGGTATCAACATTGGGGACTTTACTGGAGACTGGGGGTTGGGAGAAAGGCGGGGGTTTTCAGAATAGAAGTTACACCTAGGCGGTTAAGAAGGTATTGAGTGTCGGAGAAAGAGAGTAATATTCTCAAAAGTCTACTCAGGGTTCTTCTTTTTAAGAACATGGGCTACTGTATTCTACAAAGAAACTGATTCAGAAGGTCTGATAGAAGTCACGAGAACCATCTATGTAATTCGTCCCTCCTGATACTGAATAGTAGGTAATCTGAAGACCTTTTGCTGTGAAATGTTGTATCAGAAGCAGCCAGTGCATCTGAAAGCTTCTGGAAGTAGATTAGGAAATGGAAGGTATAGAGGGTAGATGTGGAAATCCCCCTACCCACCAGGAAGTGATTCTGAGTTCACACCACTGATATACCAGGAAGGCAGAGACAAGTGCACTGCCTGAACCCTTACAGGACTTCTCAGGGGAAAAGAATTTAGGAGCTGAGCTGGTTTTCCTTGAGTGGCACTGAGTGGCAGAGACTAGTGAAATATGCAGCAAGTGCCCTGTGGTTGTTGTTTTTCAAAACGTGCTCTTTATATAGCAGGTGTCCTTCTTTGCCTATCATGTATCTCTGTGACTATTATCCGTACAACAGGATTTTAGTTACCTTTTAGAACTTCCTTGGATTTATGGAATTAAACGTCAAAATTCAAACATTTAAGATGGAGTTCTTTGTAAGCGATGGGTGATGCTCACTGATTGATGGCAGATATGACAGATGGCTCAAATTTTGATGAAAAACGTGAAAGTAATGAAAAGCCATAGTGACATACTTTACTAAAATACCAATATAGATAACTATCACGATGCATATATCTTATGCAATTACAAATTCTACACACTTAGCTGGAGTGTCAGAAAAATGTATTAATGTTTGAACTAGTCTGTCCTATTGTTTTTTAAAGCCTTCCCATCAATAAGCTTTAAAAACTGAACTCTCAGTGTATATTTTGGCATCTGCTAACAGGGTTTTGACTATTTAAAGGAAAAAAGAGATGTCACAAGATTTTTTTTCTCCATTTCTATCTCAGCTTGTTAGCAGCAGGTAAATGTCTTCCCACACTTGGGATCTGGATATGCATACCTATCTGAAGAATTTATGGAGAATCATCAAATGACAGTTAATGAAGAAAAAAGATCATTGACATCTCCTAAGTATTTTGTTGCATAAATGCACATTAGATGTTACCAATGAGCCAGAATGCAATTCTAAAATATTATTAAAGGCTCCCATGAAATTTGGATTTCTTGGGTTCATTTCTTATTCTCTTTCCCTCTCTTTTTCTTCTTTTAACTTGATTTCTATTCATCTTTATTTTAACCGTCTCTTGTAACAGTCTTTATGATTTGTCTTCTAAGAAATATCCCTCTGTTTGTGGTGTGTTATCCTCCACATTTTCAGACATGGGTCTGTTTCAAGAAAACCTAATCAGATATCTTAAACATCATTACCCAAACAGATTATAGCACTCTGGAATATTCTTGTGCCATCGTTAAATGCAGCTTTTACCATCTGACTTGCTGTTTTACAGGCTTCGTAAAACCTAGCTGTAAATCTGACAGTTTGTCAGTCTGTAAGCCGTGGATTCATGCTTTAATCATTTCTGTTTCAAAGGAGATTTAACACCTTTTTATTTAATGTAAATGATGAAATGATGTGGGGTGCAAAGTATGACCCTGGGATTGGAGAACATGCATGGATTTCTCACAATAGGATAGGAATGATATTCTTTATATGTATTTGTGCATATTCAATTTCCCTGGATCATTTTCTAGCACCTAAAAAAGTAGTAAGCTTTATTGGGTTAAAAGTTTGGCTTTTTTTCCTTCAGATATATCCCCAAATGCCAATGACTTTAAAATATTCTGACACAGTCTAGCTTCTTACAAAATTATCTCGTATGACAAATATTTATCAACTCAGATGATTTGCTTTTGTTCCTCTTTTGATTAAATCCAAAGGTTACTTGGATATTAATAATGAATGCATGCTGACATTGTGAAAAGGTGATTCTAGCTGTGTTGGACTTCATGATATCTATTGCTCACTGCACATTAATGTTAGGACAGCACACACATTGTCTTACTTCTGGGTGGGCAGTGCTAGTTTTCCTCAGGACTGGAGAGTATTGCTGTGTGAGACACTTGTCTATGGCAAATATCGTTAGCATGATGCATAGGCCGCAACGGAATTCTCCGCCTTTTAATAAAGCTTAGTTTTGGCAATAAATTATCCTTTGAAAGTCATGATCTGTAGCTCCTTGCCTGAATTGTCATTTAAAGATGGCAGCAATTACCCAGTTTGTAATGATAACTGTGTTTTAGGCCCTGCAATTCAGTTTAAGCACCTTGCTGAGTAGATCTGTCTATAGGACACAGAAAATGGAGAGAGATTATAAGCTTCAATTCCTGATTGTGCTCTGTGACACTTTGCAAAAGCTTCTTGCACCCCAGAAGATCTTTTGCACTTGATTACAAGCCTTCTCTCCTGATTAAACCTCTGCCTAACTGTTAACAATTATGTGTAAAGTGTGCATCAAGTTTGATGAGTACCTTGCCTTTGAAAATAGCAGACACAAAACTGCTAAATCTATAAGAATACTTCTTTTCATTTATTTTTTTTTAAAAGCTCTAGGACAATTTGAACTGGAGTTTAAAAGAAAAATCTCAGGTCTATTAAGCTGTAAATCCTGGCAGCTGCTTGGAGACTGGAGAAGAGAAAGGAAAAAAGCCACACCATTGTGTTAAGCCAGCATGGAGGCCAACCACCTGGTCTCTCTGTTAGCCATTTGTCAGGAAGGCAGCTTTAGACAAAGAGTGAAACCCACCATGTTAGAAAGCAGTCTTAGGAAAGAGAAGCAAAGAAAGAGAGAAGATTGGGCTTTTCTGAGTAATTTTGAAAACTAGGCAAACTTGCACAGCTGTGTGTCTGCATCTCTTTAAGAGAGGGTGGGAACTCTGAGAAACAAATGTAGATTATTACACCAAAGGGCTATTAGTTCCTTGGATCATTGAGGTGAACTCACCGTCCTCCGGTAGTCCCTGGCCAGTTGACTGACATGTTTACCAGAATATTAGGTTTTTGCTCAGGCCAGACATTCTGTTTTCTGGACCAGGAGTTTTTCCTTAATGTAATTCTTGCTACTGTTGTGATCATAAAAAGAGGAAGAGATGTAAGAATATATTTTATGGCAGTGTGGGGGAAGGGGGTGCCTCAGTGGGCCCATGCTGAGGCATCCCTTCCCCCTGAGGGACCAGGCACATGACATATAGTATAGAATAGAGTTTATCCAGAGCTTGGGGAGGGGAGTTAAGAGGGTAGTAGAGGCAGAGAAAGGCAGAGAGAGGGAGAGAGTGGAGAGGCAGAGGCCGGCCATGACCACGTGGAGAGAGGGGGAGGGAAGGGGGGGAGAGAAGCGCCCAAGAGGGCAAGAGAGAAGCTAAGAGAGTGAGAGAATAAGAGGAGAGAGAGAGAGAGAGAGAGAGAGAGAGAGAGAGAGAGAGAGAGAGAGAGAGAGAGAAAAGAGAAGAGAAGAGAAGAGGAGAGGAGGGGCAAGCAGCCCCTTTTATAGTGGGTCAGACCTACCTGGCTATTGCCAGGTAACTTTGGGGAGGGGCATACCTGGCTGTTGCCAGGTAACTGTGGGGTGGAGTCCTAACAGAATTCTAACAGCTACTATGCTAACAGTCCCCTCCTCTAAAGAGGGAGTCCTAAAATCGCTTAGGAGATGGACTAAAAACGGGAAGTAGACGCAACCCACTTTTTAATGGAAATCCAAGGATCTAGGTTTAAAGTACCTCAGATTGATCATCGCCCTTGAGGAAAACTGCAGTCAAGATTGCCAGTGCAGCTAACTTCTTTCACTGGATTTGGAGAAACTATTCAAAGCTTTATAGAGTTAATAGACATCTGAATTGAAATTAGAGTAGTTAAAATGTTGGTTTTTTTTTTTTTAAAAAATAAGACTCCCATGTCAATCAAAGATATACAGCATTTTTGTTCTCTTGGCTTTATTAATTTCTTCTCATTTATGGAACTTTAAAATGTATAGAAAGACATCTGGTTCATAAGGCACTGAAGAGCTGTGTTATTGGATTTCTAATAGAATGCAAACATTCCATTATGTTTTGAAAATGTAGGTTCTGTTGACAAGAGGGGGGTTCTTTCATTATTTTGGTGAATTGATATATCATCCCCTGAGTGTCTAAAATCAGGAAGAGCGATATTGGGCCATTTGGGAGTGTCAAATAAGAAAATGTCAGTATTATAGCAGTGACAGACATTAAATTACTTTTAGAAGGATGATGTGAAAAATGTTTCTACACAGTGTGAAGAGATGTTTCAAAATTGAGCAGAGACTTTTATTTGGGAGGAGCCAGAGTAGACACGATGGACTATTTTCTATCTATCTTTCCCCACATTCTTATCTCAGTTTTTCCTAGTTGGTTATCATTATAAACTAGGAAATGCTGTAGAGTTTTCTCTTCTTCAATAGACTCTTATTCCCATTCTGTTTTAATCTTGCAGTTACAATTTCCTCCTGAGGTTTAGTGGCTTCAAATAGGACCTCACATGCCTGTGAGTTTATGTATAGAAAGATGGTGAAGACAAAACAAAACACTGTTTATCTAGAAATGCTGTGGGAAGGTCAACTGACTATTACTGCTGCATCACTACATGGCATAATATCAGTGTCTGGCTTATGTGATTAGTTATGATGTATTGCATAGAATCCTTAGCAGAGGGCCTGATGCCTCACAAGTGCTCAACAGGCTGCACTTATGACATTACCTTCACAGGAGGTGATGTCATCACCTAAATCGGGTGTAATGTAGAGCCACTTTAACTCTGTTGCATGACAGGCTCTTTGGTAGTTGAAATTGTGACTCTTCCAAGGTCAGCGCAGAGCTAATTAATTCATCTGGAACCCAATGGATAAAACTCTCAGATGCTTTAGGTCTTATCAATAGTAATTTCTAGAATAGTAACCAGTCCTTGGCCATCCACATCACAATGATGACCATTTCCTCCACTATGCCTACAGCTTTCTGTCTCACTACCCAAGTTCAAATTGACCCCAAAGCTTGTTTCTCTTCTGAAACGATTAGAAAAAAAATGTTTCAGCACCATTTATTATACATTTTCCTCATAATATTTTGGTTTGAGGAAGATGGGATATAAGAGAAAATTTTTAATTTCTCTGCTTGGACCAACTTCCTTTTCTGTCACTCTTTAAATACACTCTCACAATAACGTCAGGATATCATTATATAGGGATTAACATTTTAAAAACTTTTTGCAAGTTGAAGGTTGGACTGAGTATTTTAAGAAAGGTTAGAAGATAGCAGGCTATCTGGAGAGCTTCCAAGCCCCTTAAGAAGCAGGTGGTTCTTAAATACCAGCCATATAAGGAAAATGCTTCAGTTTAGGAGTCAAGGGGGGTGGGGTTGGTCCTTGGTTGAATTACCAGTCATTACTGAAAATAGTAGGCCTTCTATGGATAGCTTCCTTATTTAGCCTCTCCGGATATCTCTTTCTTCAACAAGTAAAGACTTTAATCTTCACCTACAGGGGTCGTGTGGGCATGAAAATAGGCAATGTCGGGAAGGCTCTGGTTCCCAGTTTGCCTTCTGCCAGACATTCCCTTCACAAAATATATTCCTGTAACCACAGGATATTTATGATGTCACCTCTTCAGTGTCTTATGACACGAGAGTAAAGGTTGTAGCCTATTGTTTAGACCCAGATATGCTTTTGATCTCAGCGCTGTTTTAAGACTTTGTGTGTGTTTTCCATAAAGGGAGGAAAAACCATGAGAATCATCATGCCCAAATACTTATAGATGATAAAATATTACACTGGGAAGGGGCAGGACACCCTATTTTAATTGTCTGCCAACTTCCATACTAAGTTCTTGTCTTCCAAAGGGAACAAGGAGATGATGATCTGTAGTTTGTTATAAAGGTAAACTGAGGTACTATATAATTATTTCAAGAGTTTACTTGAGCTTATAATGGTTTATGAATGAGAGTGTCCTAAGTCAGAAGTAGTTCCTGAATCCCCAGGGGGCACCGGGTGCTTTTGTAGGAGGATTCAGAGGCAGGGCAGGGCCTACTCTAACAGATCGTTCTTCATGACAGACATGTATGTAGGTTAGAGATGTCTGACTGGTCCAGCATAAGTTCCTTCATGTCTAGTACAGGCATTTATAAAAGTTAATTCCACTTAGGTTTTGCTTATGCTTTCAAATCAAGATTTGGTTTGAGGCAAAACTTTTTTTCTGGCTTGGAGATCTTTGAGACTGGAGAATGTAATTCTGTAAAACATCTTGATTTGGCGACTGCATGCACTCATAGTCGATGCAGATGAGGGGTGGAGACAAATGTCACAAGTCAAAGACAAGCAGTGAAGCTACCTAGTTTCTGACATTCAGTGCTTTCTTCTGGTTGGCTGTTCTTTCTCAGGCGGCCCTGATATCCACTCTGTACTCCCTTCTAGACAGATCTGTTCTGGCTCCATTAATACTGGTCATGTGGCAGTCATCATGGTGTGTGGCTTCACAGCTGATGAAGGTATCTAGAGGTTTTCAGTAAGATGTGGGAGAAAAATGTAGACAGTGATTGTCCCTAAGGTGTGCTCAGTGCAGTGGACAGTGGAACCCAAGAGTCACATGGCATAGAGAACTAAAACCTATTGGGGATTTAGTGGCAGGCTTTGGAAGTGACTTTTCTTCTGAAGTCTGGATAGGGACACTCTCTTACATAGAATAAGGAAGGCTACTTCAGCAAATTGAATGCCACCATTAATGACCAAGAAGATGAAATATGACCCAGTACATGCATGGTGGATGGGGGAGAAGGTGCTGGGGGGGGATCTTGTATGCTTTCCCAGGTGTGGCCACAGCCTGGAGAGGAGAAGGGTGCAGAAGGATGGATATTAAGGGAGGCTTCTTTTACCTTGCTGGTGAGTAATGCTTCCATAGGTGTGGAGACACTGCAAATCGTTCTCACTAGTGACTTCACTAAGGACAAGAAATGGGAAAGGTAAGGGATGTTGAAGGAGGTAAGAAGTCTACTCGATGTGCAGTGTTGAGGGCCAGAATTGAAGCTGAGGAAGGAATAAAGGTTATAGAGGGGACCAGTTGCCTCCATTCTGAATATGAATAACCTAATACAATGTATGTACTTCTTATCCTCCTCTCTTACCATTATCTATATCCAGTTAAAAGTCAATATAGGTCTTCTATAAGCACATCTTGCCTATAATAACCTTAAACAAAAAGTTTAAGAGTTATTTAAAGGTCATAATGGCATATAATTAATAAGCTGAGTATAATGAGATCCTATAGAGCTAGAAGGATATCTATAGAGACATTTGAGGGTCTTGCTGTTGATCCAAAGAAGTGTCCCTGGTGGATACACAAATGAATAGTTAAGTTAAAAGGGAAGTTGGACAATCTTGAGAAGTGGCCCCTGAGCGAAGTTCTCTCTTGCTAAACTCCCAGAGACTGTTCTGTTCATCTGTAGAAGCTACTGCACTGAAAATCAAATTATTAATATGGGGCCTAGTTATCACTCTCTTGAGCCTGGTTGTCTCACAGGGCTATTGTAGTCTCATTAAATGTCACAGTTTTCATGGTCACCATCTGTTCACCACAAGGAATGGCCAAACCCTTCCAGAACTCTAGCACATTTTCAATTAGGCACTTTATAAAGTCCACATTATATGGGCTCACTTCCGAATTAGCATACAAGGAGAGTAGATTTTATTGCTCTTTAATTATGTTTTTCCTCCAAGGTCTTCATTTAGAAGATTCCTGTATGGTCACATGCCATAGCCTTCCAAAATTTGTATGCAAAAAGAGAATAGTCATGTTCTAAATCATTTTAAGCCATTTGTTATAGCTGGCAGTTGGAATGTGACTCCTCACATACAACAAACTTCCCATCCTGGTACCCTCAAGACATAATGACTGTCAAAAATTGGAGAATTTAAATTGACAGAATTAATCTTGAGAATCACTCACACTGTGAAGTGGAAAGAACATTCAACTCTTCTTTAAAAGAAAAGTCCTTGAAAGCTATATTTTACATATAGCCCAGGACAGTCTCTGATGCTGTAGATTGCCAAGAAGATAGATGAACTCAGCTTCTCCATAATTGAATTTATCATTCTCATTTGTCCCCCTCTTTTGCTGAGAGTTGCCATTCACTACCTTGGTCAAGTGTCAAGTATCGTAGAGGATTTTTTATCTAATTTTGTCATTTCCCCCATGTGATCATATACCCATGGTGGGGAGGGATCAGGGCGACTTTTTGTCTCATCAGTTGTGAACATGTTCCTTTTTCATGCCTGTGGCAGCCCCTGTCAATGTCTGCTTCAGCGCCTCCAGTTGTTTTAATGAAAAGATCCCTCTTCAGTTAGAGAGCATGCTATTTGCTGACCTGAAGCTCTGCAGTGGTTTTAGGAGTGGGGTTTGGATACATCACACAGTTCTATATATCACCAAGACACTCATTTCTTCTCTAGCCTCAGTGTTTCCTGCTAATCCTTGGTTCTTCAAGTTTCAGTCTTGAATCTTTTCCAAGTGGATGTTACCCTAACCCTGAGCCTGGCCTTGGAGCTCCATCTGAGTTCATGGTACCCACGACACCAACATCAGACCTGATACACTTATTATATATTCTACTTTAGTCATGTGTAGTGAGCTACATAAACCTGTTATGTTCATTATCAAGGTTATATAGAACCTTTGATAATGCTAGCATATGGCGTATATGCTCAGACAATATGTATTCAATGAAGAAAAATTCACATTCATTTTGGAAGAATGTAATGAAGGGACAGAAAAAGTTATTCAATAGGTTTTATAGTTGGTTTCCCAAATGATACTTGCTGGAATCCCCATGTGAGTTGAAGGAATAGTCCCTGTGCTAGCTGGTTAGGCAGCACTGTTTGATGGAGCTCACAGTTCCTAAGTGCTTTAACATGGACAGGGAAGAAGGAAACAAGTGGAAGCTTGTACAACATCCTTTGGACTGTAGAGTAGGGCAAATTGATTTGCCTTTCTGAGACTCAGATTCTGTTGCCCTTTAACAAAGTGACAATGTATACAGGGAATTGTATGTGAAACCACCTACCACAGTACATGGAACATAGTAGCTGTTTGATTTCCTAGGTGACAATTTTCCTGCCATGACAATGCGTGATGGTCATCAATCCTGGCCTTTCATCTTGGTCAAAGCTTTTCATTTTCTTTGTCCAAAATTCAGGTCACTGTGGATGGTATAATCGACCAGTCCATCCTAGTGTCTACTTTGTAAACTAACCATACAACATAAAGCAACTTAGCCTTCCTCCCTCCTTCCCTCCATCTTTCCCTCCTCCTCTTTTTACTCTCTCTCTTTCCTCTTCTCTTTCTCCCTTCTTCCTTCCTCCCCCCACCCACACCAATTTCTATCAGTTCTACTGTTCTGTATCTACTTCCTAATTCCTCACCCATTCCTTCTACTGTATCTTTAAAGGTATTTTATTTAATATTAATACAAAGATATAATATTTTTGGATGCAATTAAGCCACCATTGCTTCAAATTCTTCTCCTATCTTCCCCCTTTCATAGATATTTCTTTTTGCATCTTACCTTACAGAAAATACTCAGGAAAATGGGTAAGTCTGTCCCCAAGGTAGTTTTGATTTTTATGACTGGTTGCTGCTTTCATTGTTGTTTGATTATTGTTGGTGTAGTTTGGATTAAAGGATCTTGAAGAATTATATTTATAAAATTTATATTGAGATTGCAGAGAAAAAGGTGTCAGTGTTGCTACAATAACATGTAATTTTACAGCTGTCTTCCTTCTGAAGTGCTAGCATGTCCCCTCCCAACCCCCACCACCACCACCTTGGTTTGTTAATTTTCCTGAAGTTCTAAGGCTTTCAGGCTATAAGCTGAGCTTATGGAAATTTTGTTTTTGTAGACAAACTTCCTGGTCAATGAATGGATCTTAGGAACACAATATAATAATCACTGGCAGGAAAACTAGAGTCTCTTTCTGTAAGGAATAAATGTAAGCAATATAAAAGAAATTACAAATGTAACCCAGCCCAGAGTGTGAGTGTGAAATGTGATAGGATAAACGCCCTGACTCAGTGAACACCTCAGTTTTAATTGACTAAAAAGATACCATGGAGACCTAGTTTGGAGAGTGTGTGTGAGATGATAAGGTCTAGTGTCAGATAAAGTGGTGCTGAAGGCCTGAGCTGAAAGAGACTTAAAAACCCTGTTCGGACAGCTAAGGTTTGGCTCATTCCCAAAAGCTCTATTGGAGACTCTTCGTGTTGAGACTGACTCATTCCTGGAGCCAACCCACTGATTCCAGACACCCCAACTCTGGACCAAGGCTCCAGAGGGGATCTAACACATAGTGAGGAAATGCTGGGGGTCTTGCCTATGCTTCCATCAGAACTAGGCTATGACACTTACCAGACCAGAAGTGAGAGAGTGTGTGTGTGAATGAATGAATCCTTTTTCACTTTATAGTTGTTCATTGTTACTTATGAATAAATACTAGTGTAACTTGATCCTCTGGGTCATAGGCACTTTTTTCCTCTCATTCTCAGCTCCATCCCTAAACCTGACTTTTGACAATTTCCATCTGTCTTCCCTCTTTTTATTCTCCAGCTTTATCTCCCCATGTGAGTAACTTACCGAATGCAGATAAGGCTTCTCTATCAGCCTAGCATTCTCATCAGGTATCCCTGGAAGATCCAGTATAGAAAAAGCCAACATAAGCAAGCAGTTGGCAAAGAGTCATTGCACTAAAATCAGGAGAATCACCTGGGGAGTCAGATGGAAAGTGCCTGTTACGTGGGCATTTTCAAAATACAACCAGCCTGATCTTTGGAATGTCCATTCAGTGGGAGAGAGAATCACCTTCTTCATGTTGACACTTACCTGAGTTGTAACTAGTAATGAGATCTGTAGGGTGCCTCTGCTGGGAAACAAATTGCTGTTGCCAGGCTCCCTGCACAGCAGAAGAGACACCATTAGACAGTTGCTCATGTGACCTCATCTTTCCTTGTGAGAAAGAGGCATTTTCCATTAAAGAAGCAGAACTTAGAAAAAACTATTCAATAAACAGATTATGGTTTTTTTTTTTGACGTTCCAAGCTGACTTCCAGTAGTATTTTGTTATATTCATCCTCCCGTGTAATGCCATGGAAAAAACAAATCTAGTTCTCTGGAACTCAGGTCTTCATAGACAGCAGCTCTTTACAAGCTGAGGGCATGGTATGCATTTTGATCACTCTCTACCAAGGGACCCACAGCCATCCACCTCAGTACTGTTGACCTTGCTAATCATACCTTAGCTCTGAGCAAGAAAGAAGCTTGCATTGCTAATTGCCCTTTAATTCTTCTGTAAACACATGATTCAGCAAGAAACCTTTGTCCCCTTTCAGTGACTAATTGCATAGTGATCTTAAATCTGTGCTCCTCTTTGGCAGTTAGTGAGTGGGGGCAGAAAAGTCAGTACATTCTCTAGACTGTCATAACTTAAAGAAATTTCCTATGTGTGTGATCTTAAATACCTTTTCAACATCTCTCTGGAAAATTAAAACAACCCAGAGAGGGTGGAGGGAATAGAAGAAGGGAGGGAAGGGTGGGGAAGAAGGAGGGAGAGTGGAGAGGAAGGAGAGGGAAGGGGAGGGGAATAAAGGAGGGAGAGAGAAGGGGAAGAAGGAAGGGGAGGGGAAGAGGGAGGGAGAGCATTCTACCAGTCCCTAGAATCTACAATATCATTTTAGCTAGATTCCAATTCCCTAGTGAGAGTTCTAATACAATCTTTAGGTATTTTACTTGCAAGATTGGCATTTTTCCTAGATAATTGTAGCTGCTTCCGTACAGGGCATTTTCTCCCTCTGATTGAATGCTGTTTTTATTGTGAACCTGTAATTCAATGAAGCAAAAACACAAAGGCTTGTTTGCAGGGGAAGGCACGCTGGACAGAGCCAAAGATGAAAAATGAATGCTTTTATTAACTTTTGCTTTATGCTGGTTTAAAGGGTTTTGTCTGTTTCTGGGGTTGCCACAGTGGCATTCAGCGTATCTCAAGGTCAACAAAAAAAATTTCTGTGTTATGATAAATCTGTGTATGTTGTTTTTTACTTGGAAGAAAACTTAGAAAAATGCTGTTAGAAAAAAAGTTGATAATTCCATCTTGAAATAAATAACTTTGTATCCTCGGGCCATATGAGGAGCAGGTAATTCTGCATCTCTCTCTCTCTCTCTCTCTCTTTTTTTTTTAACCATTGGGAATGAAATATCAGAAAAATAGTTCTCTAACATTAGCGTATATCAGAGTATAGACCATTAGGGATATTGAGATAAAATTATTTTAATCATACTCGCATGACAATTTGTCAAACTAGAAATTGATTTTAGCAAGAAATATGTGAACATCTCGATTACCAGATTGCTTGCTGGTGGTGTTGGGAAGAGGCAAAAAGATGAATTTAGTTCTGGGCTGTAATCATAGAGGAATTGCTTTTCTTTTTATTTTTTTAAAAGGAGACCCATTCATGATACATTATATTGAGGCCTTATTGATGTGCTTGCTAGATTTTGCATTTCCTAAAGACAGATCACTTAGTCATATAGATTGCTCTTCTTTGAAGAGAGATGTGTTCAGATGACGGACAGGTTAGTACACCCGGTAAGAATCAGTCTCTGTCATCTATGGCTATGACATAGCTGCATAACAAGTCACTCCACTCTCACTAGCTCGCTATATAGTGATATCATGTATATAAATGGGAAGATGGTCAGAGATTATCTGGGGGCCCGGGTCAGTTGGTGTTGCCAGAGTTAGGCCAGGCCTTCAAGGATGTCTCATGGCACCCGGTTCTTTAAGTGGTTTAAGAATCCTTGACTAAGATTACTTATTAGCCACAGAACCGTTGATAGATTAATTTTTAGCTGGGATTCTAAATTTTCTGTGTTTGCAGTCTACCTCTACCCAAACAGTAAGGTTCAGTTAGAAAAGGGGCCCAGTCTCCAGAGCCTTGCTTCTGTTGTGAGCAACAGACACCTGACTTGTAAGATTAGGTCCTAGTTGAATGCCAAATGTGGAAATGTTTTCCAACCTCTAAAACAACAATTCTGTGTGGCTGAGAAAGATCAAAATCTGTGTGTCTGTGGTTATATTCTCACACTGTTTAGAAAAGAATCAGGTGACATATTTATGAGTTTTTTCAGTCAAGGGCAGTATGACCATCAGTTTATCAAATGATTTATTTTGTATATACAACCTGTATATACATATAGGTAGTTTAAAGGATAGCTTTCTCAGAGATTCTTTTGTTTGGAGGAGGGCTAGTCTTGAATGGAGAACCTTGTGCATCTAAAAGATATCTTGTATCACTGAACTCAACCTATAGTTTTCTTTTCTTTTGGCTTTCATGTGTAGTTGTGGTCATAGCAACTATTCAAGGAAAATATATAGCATGTGTTGCATTTTTAGTTATAGATGAAAGCAGTCTTCTTATTTGGAAAGTAGGTGTTAACATCTGTTAGACAGGGGGTGGTGTGGGTGTTCCCAGGGCTGGTCATCTCTCCTATGGAGACATCCTGAAAAGCCTAGGTGACACCAGAAGCTTCCAGGAGCTCTTGGCTCTGGTTTTCACTATAGTAGTGGTGAAGGGATGCTTTTCTCATGAAGAAAGAAGACTTTGCCCATTTCGTTCACGCTGTCTCCACTATGCAAGCAGCAGCCTGCTGTAGTGTTGGTGCAGGCTAAATGTTTGCTTTCAGATGGCCAAAGGCTTGTTTTGCTTTCTCTGCCCACCTGGAATATTTATGTTTTCTGAATTCACAGATTTTTAAGAGTCTCATTTTGTAGAATTCAGTCAACCATTTTCCCTAAGAGATGTAAAAACACATATAAGAATTACAACTATCTGGGAAAGACCCATTCAAGAAACAACAGAACTTAATATCATTTCAGCCAACCTTGTATGCCTGTTACGCATGTATATATGTATTTTCATTCCTTGCAGATGCTTTAATTGACAGAAATGTGCCTTCCATCCACAATGGTTCTGTTATGTGTAGATTTACAAATATTCTGTTAGATTCCTGTGCACCAGACTTCTGCTGCTTGAAGTCATTGCTAACTAAAGCACCATTTTAAAGTTTTTTAACAGCACTTACATTTGAAACATAGGAAAAGTAATTGAAACAAAGCTATGTTTCAGCACTAAAGCCATTTATTGAACACTCTTGTTACACACACACACACACACACACACACACACACACTTTCAAATGGTTTCAAATTAACACTTGAGTTGCTTTCACTGTTCTGAGCCCACTATCAACATTTTCAGGGAGCCAACTTCTGGAATTTTAATTGAACATCTTTTCCTTTTATACCAACTTGAGGCTAGGTAGCCTCTGGGTAATTTTCAGACCAGGTTTATCTCCCTGCCTAAAATGAGCACTACCTCCAGGTAAAGTTAGATGATGAATTACCAAGCAAATTTAATTCATGTATGAGGGCTGCTGGGTAGAAAATGGAGCAATATGTAAATCTGCCTTAAAACAGCAAGTGCTTTATCCATCTCCATTTGTTAAGAAAAATTCTCCCCAACCTAAGGCCTGTCTGACAGCCATTAGATGGGAAGATCCTTGGTAGCAAAAGAGATGGTCAATCAGCTCCCTGGAGGAGTAGGGGCGGTTATGAGATCTTATTGCTGGCAAATTGGTTAAAATGGGACCCTTTAAAATAGAATACTTAATGGCAGAGTTTTATTCTATATTCATTACTATACAGATATCTGAAATTTCTTTGCCTCAATATTCAGATATCTATGTGTGATTTTTCTAGGACTCACAAGAAGGTGATTTTTAAACATCCTTCTGAGATATTCTAAGTTTTAATCCACATCTATGTGGCAGTGTTGTTACATGTATAGACTTGTTTACTTCTTTGGTCGAGTAATTGGGCATTATGATGTTATTTAACCGTATCAGGAAAATTGGGAGGAAGGATGAGTAAGATGAGAACTTCTCAATGTCTTTGGATGGGAGGGCACAGAAAGGTAAAAATTAATGGGACTCCGAGCCCATGCTGCCCTGTCTTTCAACTGAGGCTGAACAGTAAAGTATGTTGTTTATATGAATACTAAGCATCTAGGGCTTTCCTGAGGGAAGATACCTGATCCAACCCTGGTTGTAGACAGTAAGTGAAAAATTGAGGTCATGTTATAAGTCTTCTATGTGCATTGTAGGACCTCCCTCTCCCTCTCCCTGTCCCTTTCCTTCTCCCTCTCCCCCCCCCCTTGTCCCTTTCACCCCCTCTCTGTCCCTCTTCCCCCTCTCTGTCCCTCTCCCCCCTTCTCTCTCCCTTTCCCTCCTTCTTTCTATCCATCTGTTTTGACAACCAGGGAATTCTCCAGGTCTTTCTTCTTTCATGGCCCTCATTTAACATTGTGATGTGGGAGGGAGATGTGCTTTCTAATAGGGATAAGGATGATGCACTATTGCTTGTCTACCTGGAGTCTTACAGCCTCTTCTGATATTGCTTCAGGGACCGCAACAGAAGATGACCTGAAAACTGGGGATCATTTATGTTAGAGGAAGTTTTATAGACAAAAGGCTTTACTATTTCGGCATGTTTCTATAGTTTCTTCTGTGATCAATATGTATAGGCATTTGACTACATGCAGTTCATTATAAATACGAGGGGCATGCAGATGTGAATGTCTGTATCTAAATCCATGTATGCATATAAGTTGATACCTAAACTTCCCTTAAGAGAATAATGAACTAAAATAGTTCTTAGAGTACAACGTGGTGCTTCTGGAGGAACCTGGTTTAACACCAAAGCTCTGTGGTGATACAGCAAACGTTTTTAGATTTATATGTGTTCTGTGTATGTGGTTTTGTGTGATTTTTCCCCCTCTGAATTAAAAATAGCACAAAGATGGTGAAAGGGTTTTGTGATCTGAGTGCAGTGGGATTACTGCTTGCTTAAATTTATAAATGAAATTACAGTACGGCTCCCGTGCAATAGCAAATTCCTGGTTACCTGGTCCCTAGCACTCAGCTGCTAGGTTGTCAGAACCCATTGGGGGAATGATTTTTTTATGATGTGTTTCTGCTCTTTTACTTTTACTGCCTTGCAATTCACATAAATTCAGGCTTTTGACCAGGACTGCCATTACCATCGGGTTTTATTTTTCTTCGCTCTGGACATTGTGGGCAATCAAAGGAGATGTAAAACAAAATGAAATACCAACATTGGAAGGAACATATAAACAGTCCTCATGGAAGCAGAAGACTGAGAAATTGAATGGGCCATTTACAAAGGAAGCAATACAGATCTCCAAAAAGCACCCGAAACCACACCATCTTATTGGCAACTAAAAGAGTAACAGGATAATGGTTTCTATTTGTCAGGTTAGTGGAGGTGGTAACAGTGATGACTGCCCTTGTTGAAAAGAATCCAGTACCTGGAAAGACTCTCATATGTAGTGACAGAATACGGCATGGAGTAGATGTCCCTGAAGGGCAATTAGATTTACATATCAACATCTTAAACACTTTCATGCTCATCGCTACAGCAACATTGCTTCTAGAAATTTGCCATAGGCAGTGTGTCGATTTGCGTCGCTAAACACTTTGAGAATCTAATGACACTAATGAATCCTCTCTTGGAAAAATTCAAGTGTGTGATCAACAAACTCCAGCAAAATAGGAATTCCTCATAGTGCACACATCATTTTCCTTGTTCTTACCACTCCAAGTATTCTTCCTTTAACAATTGATAGAGATCCATAAAGTCACAGCTCTGGGTAACTCTATATTTGATAGATCCTATAAGAAAAACTGTGTCCTGACATATTGTATTGCATTATATTTTTATTTATTAACTTTGAAATGTTGAGACAGGTAACTTAAGTACTCTAGACTGGTGGAGAACTCTTTATGTAGTAGATGACCTTGAACTCCTAGGTTTCCTACCTCTACCTCCTGAAAAGACTGAGATTGTAAACTAGGCATGTATAATCTCAAACTAATATACTTCATCTGAAGAGAAAAAGAAAAATGGCTGTCAAGATCCCTTCTACAGTGCCTTTAACCCAAAGATCCTAATTTTTCCTTTTCCTTTATATTTTTAAAGCTTAAGCAATGTCCTTGTGGTAACTGGTTTTCTTGTGACAGACTAATGGAACAACTCATTAGCTGATGGAACAACTCAATGGAAGAAAGATGTATTTTGTTTCACTGTCTCTGCCCTTCATCTCAGGAAGGGCATAGTGCTGGGGGGCAGCTTGGCTTATGGCACCAGAAGCTTTTTTGTGATGGTTCTTTGCCAGGCAGAAGATGGGGAGTGGAGACAGCTATGCATGAACTTAGGAGCATATTTCAGACTTCTACCTCACAGTCTCCACGGCCTTCAAGATAGTGCTACAACCTTTGGAACAAACACTCAAAACATGAGCCTTTGGGAGGCGTTGCAGCTCCACAGCATAGTACACTCACCTTCCCCATTTCCGTTTGTCATGCTTTTCTTTGAAAAATTTGGGTGACTGACAGGCCAGTAGCACATCTTTGCAGCATCTGTCCCTGTATCATTTGGTTGGAGTCCAATTGTCCCCTGTAAATGTGTCTCTCCATTTGTAATTACTGAGTAACTCTTGCAGAGGTGTTTTGTGACTATCTATCATCTCACCAAACAGCCATTTCTAGTTTTAACACCTATTGATGGTTTTTAACCAAAAGGTGTACTAAACTATGACTGCCAGGTTGTGGCTTTGTAAATTTCATCACTTTTATTACCTTTGTTAGGTATCATGAGAGGTTCACTTTCCTTTCCATTTCTTCGTTCATTTATATGAATAGGAACAGACTCTGATTCTCACTGTGTGTACTCACCACCACTATCATTAATATCAATATCCAGATAGTCCTTATTAGGTCAACAGGATGGTCGCCATCTGTCCTTCAGACATGCTATTGTTATTCTATTTTCTACTCTCTGGCACAGTTCTGAAATGGTCTCAGACTTTTAATTGTCAAGCTTGGAACCAGTTTTCTCCAGTAAAGCTGGTTACGGTGAGCACACCACTGTTCACAGGGAACTGGACACAGATAAGAACATGTGTACATATATGTATGCAATCATGTGCACAAAATCTACCTGTATGTTGGTACCAGTATCTTTACATTGGAAGCCATGGATTTGTTTTAATTACTTCAATACCCCAGGGATGTGACAGGGTTTGGTATAGCCTTTTGCCTGTCCACATTGGCTTCTCATAGTGAAAAACCTAGTTCTTTACATCTGCTATTTTAACTTTAGCTCTAGCAAGCACAAAGCAGGTCCAAGATCACACATCTGCACCACTTTGTAAGGCAGCATGCAACAAGTAAAATTCCACATTGCCTGGTAGTTTCTCTTGCTCAAGGACAGAGTATTGGGATACCCGAAGGAGACATCATTTGAAGGTTTTGTCCCCTTCACTCTGGTTGCTACTTCCTTTGCAATACAGGGAGACTTCCCCAGTTTTTGTTTTATCTCACTTTGAACTATTTCTTCCCATTCCTGTTGCCTGTATTAACCTGTTTCCCTGATTCCAGAAACCATAAGTGTGTGGAATAATGTTTTAAAAACTCATCTTCCCAAGCATGTGCTCCATTCTCACCTAACTGTGAGATTTAAATCTTATTACCAGCCACCCACTGTTGGACATCGGTCCCTGTTCTTTCTGGGCTTTCTTTTTCCCATCTGAACAAATTCATAAAACTATGTGCGCTTGCCTCACCTTCTTGCTTATATAAAGCAGTAACTTTTTGGTTTGCTTTGATCCACATGACAATATAGCCCATAAGCAATTCCCTATGAATAAATTCTTTTTATTGTATACTAAAATACATCTAATATATTTTTGTAATAGCATCCTATATGGATGTCCTGTAATTTATCAAACTGCTTTGTTTTATATGAGCATGTAGGTTTTTATGTGCTTTATAATCATAAGTGATAATGCAATGGATAAAGATGTGGTGCATTTTTATATGGATTTAATATCTATGGTAAATTCCTAGATGTGACATTGCAAATGCAGAAGGAAGAAGGGAATTACACATGAATATTTCCATTCTAAAGTGTCACACCAGGTTGCAATCCAGTCATCAGAAAATGAGAGTGACTGCTTCATTCTACTCTTGCCACTAAGAAAGAGGAGTTTATGAGAGAGTTTGGAGGGAGGAAGGGAAGGGAAACATGATGTTATTTGTTGTATTTAATATTTAATCTCAATTGGAGGTTTCTATCTGGCCTTTGATCATTCAGTTCCCAGATAAGAGATACAAAACCTTGATATTTATAATAAGCCTTTAAATCACTAGAGCTGGGCAGATATCTACCCTCTATGCTGTTATATCTACTTCCCTGGCAATAACCCAGAGATATAACTTGCCATGTTCTGCCTGGGCTGCTGGTTGTGCCAACTGGTCAGCCCTCATGGCCAGTCTTCATGATCCCTTACCCCATAGTGTCTTCTCTTCTATCTACCTTCTCCCTCTTCTCCTCTCATGGCCCAACCTCTGACTCCAAGCCTGGGAACCAAAACTCCACCCACCTACTTCTCCTCTGCTCAGCTTTAGGCTGTAGGCATCTTGATTCAACCAATAGTTTTAAATTAAGGAGCAAGGTTAATAACATTCACTTGGTGTACCTGAGGATTTCCTCATCCCTGGAGGCAACCAGACCCTGGGCGCCAGCATTTAGCATGAGAAGACATAGCAAAAAGACCAAACCTCAACAGTAATTATACCCCCGAAATAAAAGAAAAGACAATTCTTTGAAAGATTAAAAATCAGAAAGGGGATAGAAAATGGTAAGACCAAACCAAATGTGCTTCTTACAATATTTCTGCTCTATCTTCTGTGATACTCTGTGAGACATAGGTATAAGGGTTGTATTGCAGATGCATCCATAGATGTTGGAATCCCCACAGTTCCTTATTCTCTGTATTTGACCAACTGTGGATGTCATTAACAGTCTCTATCTGTTGCAAAAGGAAACTTCTTTAAGAAGGAATGAGGGCTTTTCTGATCTGTGGGTATAAAGATAAGCATTTAGGAATTATATTGCTTTAAAGACACTGACAATAGTAAACTCTCCTTTCAGCAACAGACCTTGCTTTGAAAAAAATGGAATAAAAGATTAAAGTAAAACCAAACAAAAACAAATTCCAGTGAAAATGTGTGTCAAGGTTTTCATTTGAACTTGTCTTTACTGCTCTGTAGGACATGGTGATTCAGATTACCCTCTCCTATTTTATATCTGCCTCCATAGAACACCTACCGAGAGCTGTGGCCCTGTAGCCAATTTCTTTGTGTATCTTTCCCTTCTTACACAATGTTGTATTGTTGTTGGTCTTTACAAACATCTAGTGCCTTCTGGGGTCTACTTCTGATGAACTGTGCATCAATGAAAATAGACTGAAAAATACTCCAAGGACTGACATTGGGGACATTTTTCACCTACCACAGTCCCTGTCCCCTGAAAACATTCCTCAGGGTGATTTTCAAGCAGTCTGCTTGGTATTTTTTTTCGTTTTTAATTAATCATTCCATTCGTTACATCTCAAAAGATATTCCACTTCCCTGTTACTCCTTCACAAGCCCCCATTCCACAACCTCCATCTCCTCCCTCCCCTTTGCCTCTACCCACCCACCCTCTCCTGCCCCACCCCTCCAGCATCCCCCTACACTGGGGCATCAGTTCTCCCTGGGACCAAGGGCCTCCCCTCCCATTGATGTCAGACAAGGCCATCCTCTGCTACCTATGTATCTATAGCCATGAATCCCTCCCTGTACACTCCTTGGTTGGTGGTCTAGTCCCTGGGAGCACTGGGTGATCCGGCCAGATAATGTTGTTCTTCCTAAGGGGTTGCAATGCCCCTCAGCTCCTCCAGTCCTTCCTCCAGCTCCTCCACCAGGTTCCCTGAGCTCAGTCTGATGGTTGGCTCCAAGCATCCACATCTGCACTGGTCAGTTGCTGACTGAACCTCCTAAGGAGCAGCGACACCAGCTTCCTGTCTGCAAGTGCCTCTTGGCAAGGGCAACAGTGTTAGGTTTGGTGTCTGCCGACAGGATGGATCCCCAGGTGGGACAGTCCTCAGATGGCCCTTCCTTCAATCTCTGCTCCAGTTTTTGTTCCTGTTCTTCCTCTGGACAGGGACATTTCCGGGTTAAAAACTTTGAGATGGGTGTGTGGCCCCACTGATTTATAATTAAGGCAATGTTCTCATGTGACCATTTGGGAGTCTACAGTAGGCTTCTGAACTTTGGTCCCACCCTCAGTATACCCTGCTATTGAGAAAGCAAGCGTGAATTAACAGACTAGTCATGAAATAAATTGTTTCTGTGCTACTGATGGCTCAGTTCTGGGTCTCACCATCCTGAGGTTAGCTCTCCAGATGGGACCTGATGAGGGAATGTGAGCTTCCGTGTGGTATCATTTTTATTAAGTGCCTTTGTCTTCAGGGGCATACTTCAATGCCCTTTAGATAAATTGCTTCCATCTTTGATAATGACAGTGACAATATTTCCAAGCTTCACATATCCAAGATCCAAATGACAGGACAAAATTGCACATTGAAATTGCTTGGTAAGTGCATGATAGGATGTAAAAATCTCATCTTTCTGCTTTACTGAAACAAGTTAATATAATTGGATAAAAAAGCAAATTTGCCACTTAAACATGTATTTTGGAGATATATACTATGGTGTACAGCATTTTACACACAAGCTCTCACACACATACACACACACACACACACACACATACATATTCATTGAAGTTAAAAATAGAACTTAATTATTCCTAGATTTTAAGTCTTATTTAATTTACTACCTCTATAGTATACATTTACATTTTACAAAGACAATGTATTTCTTAGTAAAGTTCCCATCAAAGCGTTTTTAGGTTTTGTTAATAGAACCCATGAAAATGTTGATGCATTAAAATATTCCTGATATCTGTAACCATAGAAAAAATTATTGAAATAGATAAGGGCTTGAACATAAATAGCTATAGAGAATATGCACTTGATAAAAATGTATTGTTTGTTTTTTAGCATTGTTGGTACATTGTAGACAATACCCTGACTGAGTAGACAGATTCCTTGAGGGATAGCCTTGTAGGAAATGGTACCAGACCTACCTTCCTTATGAATATTATTTTGTTTCACTCAAATGTCATTGACTTAGATACTAGTCTCAATAAAAAAATACAGACACAGCAACCTGGTGCTTAACTAAATTACTGGCCACTGTAGTGCAGTCAAACTCATAGACGTTCTTACATGATAATACCTATAGTATGACTCACAATAGCCAGATCATGGAGTGACATAGTAAGGAATCTGGACACTTGTCTGCAAGTTGGGAGACATAAACCCAAGTGCTATTTCTGTTCTCTGGTGGACCTGGAACAGCTGCTGACTTCTCCTTGGAAAATGGGTGATTTGGCTTAGATCAGTGGTTTCCACTCTGACCAATGATAGGTACATATTTTCTGTCATATATGCTATGCCTTAAACTATTTCCTCTCCCCTCAAACCCCAACATGTAAGTGGAAATTTACTATTTGATAAATTATATATAGGTATGCCACAGGAAAGATGCTGTCAGCAAACACTTTTTTTTTTGGAACAATAAAAAATAGTTCACAGATCGATCACTTCCTTTTACTACTTTGTTGAGTTATTCTGGGATCCAGGAAGACTGAATGGAGACTTCTCAACCCCTTGGAGGCTGATACCTAAACCAGGGCAGGTCTGTTGGGAACCTGCTGGCAGGCTGACCTCTGTCTGAAGGGCTCATCAATGGGAGTACAGATAGGTTGCAGCAGATGGTGGCAAGGGTCCTACATCTTACTGTCCAAACTTAATCCTGGCCCCCAGCTAGCATGGACAATTTGTTTCATCTCTCAGGAGTTCCCTAGTCTATAGAAGCGCCATAATAACATACCTTACATGTGGGACCATAATAAAGAGTCAGGATCTGTATAAACATGTCACCAAGAACCTAGGAGAAAGGAAGCCCTGGGGAACTGTCACCATCTACAATTGCTGTTGCTGCTTTTGAGACTTAGGATTGAGGAAGTAGTTTCAGTCATTTCCTGTCTGTCTTCACTTGCCATTCTTCTAGAATCTGCCATTCTTATTATTTTGTAAACAAAACGTCTGTGGTTTTCACTAAAAACATTATCTTTTAATACTGCCTTTGCAGGTTAAAGCACATGATACGTGTTCGTAAGTAGCAGATCTTCTTGCAGTTTAGGATGTAAAATGTTTGGCATGACGACTCCAGTCCTCACAGTGTCCACTGGAGTTATGCTCTTCTTTGACCAGCAAGAAGAGAGAAGATTCAAGCTGGGGTCATAAATAATCCCCATGTTTTCTCATTCCCAGTTCTCTCAAGTATGCCAGTTGAAATCAATGAGAGCAAAGGAGTTTCACTGCAGTTTTTGACCCAGGGTTAACAGTGACTCTTGTTTTTCTCATCTTCTGTCTTGTAGCCCAAAGGCTATTAGGCTATCCAGCTACATTTTCTTCACCTTCTACTCCTACTGTGCTATTTTATCTCATTCAGAGAAAGGTAGAGCCTCCTACAGAGCATGAAAGAAGAGCAAACTCCTTCATATCCCGAGAGAAGCTTCTAGAGAGCTTTTGTTCTCAATGGGCCATTTTACTTTGTTTTATCTTATTTTATTTGTTGAGAACTCCAGAAGTACACTGGACCAATGTCCAGCTTATAAAGCTGAGCTCTTGATCTTTGGAAGGCCGAAAAAAATCCCTTGATTGCCAGTGTGTGTGAGCTCTAACACAATCATCCATCCACCTTGTTTCCTTGTCAAGGGTCCAGGTCACCACCATTGTCATTTTGAGCTGTCTAGAGAGAAGGCGGGCAGGTTGTAAGCAGGGTGAAATGTGCACTGGCCTCCAGGAGAAGAAATGGTGTTGGTGGAAATGAGGACTGACCTCAGGAACCATGACTTGCTTAGCCACAGCTGAGCAGGAATTCATGAATGGAGAGCCGGTGGGCGGTTGGACAGCTCATATTTGAGAAGGAGAGGTTCCAAGGAGGAAGGCTCTGCAGAGATGATGTTGTCAGCACTGTGGACATGCTGTGGGTCCTTCACACATGCGGCCTGGGTACTGTCATATGTTGCAAACATGCTCAGATAGTTGGGTATAAAGCTCACTCACACTCACTGCAGATACCATTTGGGGTGTGAGATTAGGCCAGTAAATAACACATGAGGGCAAATTTTCCTTTCTCTGCTATTTGTTTATTGCTCTTAGAATAAATTGTTTACACACTCTCGCTTTTTATCTGCATGCATGTCTCTCTGACCACAGAAAAGATGCTGATCCTTAAGTACTGAGGCTAAGTTCTTACTCATACTGAAGGCTGCTCTTGTCATCTTATAAGTCTATTTATTATCTCTGGATAGTAAAGAATTAACAAAAGCCAGAAAGCAAGGAAACAAGAAAGAAAAAAGTTTGTGTCCCAGTTTGGGCAGACTTAGTGACCCATTTTGAAATTTGGATAGTTTTGTAACTCAGTGACCCCAGAAGGTTGTACCTCTAATGGACAGGGCTTAGAAGGAACAGATCCACCAAGGAAACATTCACTTCTTTCATCCATCCCCTGTCTCTCTCATCATGTGCATCTGACACTGTTTCACAACTGTGTTGGTAGTGGGACATCCTGAGGTAGCACACACTCACTGAGTCTGGTGTCCTTAGTAGCAGAGAGGTAAGCAAGCCTCCCATGGATGGTATCTAGGCCAGAGATGGTTCTCCCTATTCTATAGATGCAGATGTATACACATGCAGTGCTCCATGCTCTAAGATTTCTGTTTGCCAACACCTAACTACTTCTTGACTCAGTATACGCAGGGTGTGCGGTTACATGTACAGTAACCTTGAGTTTTGGGTACTTTGAGAAAATGAATTTATTTATTTTTAATTCTTTAGAGATTATAGCTATATATCTTCACAGGGTGCAGGAGGCTCACTTGTATGTGTCTATATTATACAACTCTAAGATATTTATTACTATTCTAGATATTTAGCATTTATCATTTCCTCATGATGAGAATATTCAAAATCCCATCTTTTAGCTATTTTGGGTTATTTGATGCAATACAGTTGACTGCAACCTCTCCTCTATATAGTAGTATAGAGGGGTATTTGATTGATTCTCTCTGGCTGTCACTTTGGACATGTTAACCATACTTTCTACTCTTCTACTCTCGAAATCTCTGCTGTGGATTTTCCTACTGTCTATTTCTGTAAGCTTGGCCCTTTTCGATTCCATATTCTTGTCATTTGTGAGAGTTGCAAAATAAGAATGACATCTTCATTTTAAAACATCTTGGTATATATGTATCTGGGAAGGAATTCATTTACAAAAGTGCCAGACAATTGAATCTTGTTAATCATTTGGAAAGACTAATTTCACCTAAGATGCCTGTGAACAGGACAGAGATAATGAAAACTTGGAGGGACAACACCAGCACATGGGGACATCTCTCATCTAATAGAAAAAATGTTCATCAGAAATTCAGACTCTTCTATACTTATTTCCTCACAGATCACTAAGAGTTGCTGACACTTCAAAAGTTTTACATCAAAGTGTGTTCCTAGTGCTACCCTCTGAATGACTCTGGGTCTATCTCCTGTCTAGATCTAAGTTCTGCACTTTGGACAGAGTTAGTAATAATAATATCCCACCTCAAAGTAGGTATGATAGCACACCTTCAGTTCCAGTAATGGGGAGATAGAGTAAAGTTTATTTCTGTGACTTCAAGGCCAGACTGGACTACTTAGCAAGTTCCATGCCCTTTTCATAGTGAGACCCTGTTTTGAAAAATCCCATCCTAACTCACAGAGTTGTCAGTGGATCTGATATATGCAATGCTTTTATCAATTCGTGTGACACAAACATCCTTTAGAACTTTCCCATGCTCCTGGAGTTTGATTTTGCTATGGACATAGCAAGTGAGGGACATATGTAAATGGTGTCTTGAGACCTTTAGCACATGCTACTTAGTGGCTCTTTTTCTGTCACTGGTGAAAATAGACACTAGCTTAGTTGCATACATTTAATCTATGTATCATGTTTTACCCCAATGCTTTTAAATTCCCTTTATAAATATCTATGCATTATTGAGTAGCTTTTATTATTGCCCCATTAAGACCATTAAGTTTTGAATTTCTCCAAACATACTTCCAAAATAAAACTATTTTCCTTAAAAACCTTTACCTTATGGATAGTAAACTTTTTCCTTAGATGTCTTTCAGAAATTTTATTACAAAGAAATGGTTTTTGATTTGGATGAGTTAACTACAGCTTTTAATGAAGGATTTTTGAAAAAGTACCTTTTAATTATCTTGCAGTGGAATTCTCTGTATAACTTTTAGAAAGGTGTGTGTGTGTGTGTGTGTGTGTGTGTGTGTGTGTGTGTGTGTGTGTGTGTGTGTGAAAATACATACAGCATGATGCTCTATCACCCTGACCTCTACTGGGGCCACTTAACCCTTCCAGGCTTCTAAAACAGAAGCTCAGAATCCCCCAAGCAAGAGCAGCCACTCATTGTGTCTCAAGCTTCCATCCCCCACCAATCTAGATTTGTCTCTGTGATTGTCACTGTTTTAATACGTGATAAATTATAGTCTTCATCTATTTTGTGACTGGCTTATTTTGTTGTACACTAACAGCCTCAGATTTTATCCATATGGTAGCATATGCAAGGAATTTCCTCCCCTTGGAACTAAATAATATTTTACTGTATATGCATATTTACTTGAATGGTGCTGGGTAATGGGTTCTTTCCACACTTTTAACTGTTAGGCATAATGGGTCCTTTGATCTTGAACATACAAGTTATTAAGACCCTGCAATTTGCTCTTTTGAAAAGGACAAATGAGTCATGTGAATCAAAATGTTTTGACTTCTTGATGAACTACCATAGTGTTTATATAGGTCCAATGAGCCCACCATTAAAGGCCAGTCCTCAGGTTGGAGCTGTGGGACAGAGCATTACTTTGGAGAAGGTGGGAATTAGTAGAGACATGAGATGCTTTTGAGTGAGTTCCTTTATAGTTCTTGAGAGAAGGTTGTAAAAGTTCAAGCTAAGCTGTCTCCACCTAATTCTTTTTTTCTCTGTTCCTGCTCAGCATCTGACCTCTTCTTTCTGTTGATATTCTGCTAAGATGTGCCTATCAGTTGCCCTTGCCAGAAGCTGACCAATACTCCCCAGTCCCTTGCCCCAGTTTTGGACTTTAAGATCCCAAATTTTGGACTACGTCAACATCCTTTATAAATATGTAGACTGGGACAAACATCCTTGTTTCTGCTGTGATAAAACTGACTAAAACCAACTTAAGGGAGGAGAGGATTTATTTGCCTCACACTTCCAGGTCACAGTGCATCAATGAGGGACAACAAGGCAGAAGCTCAAGCTTGGAGTAGTTTGGAGTAGGAGCCATAGAGGAATCCTGCATGGTTCATTCGAAGACTCATGCTTAGCTAGCCTTCTTCTATAGGCTTGGGACCACCCACTCAGGGAAAGACTGCCCACAGTGAGCCTCTACATCAATTACCAATTAAGATACACACACACATACACACACACACACACACACACACACACACGTATATAAACATGCCTATGGGCCAACTTAATTTTGGCAATTAAGACCTCTAGGCTGTGTCAAGTAAACAAAAAGTATTTTACTGTCTGATGAATAACTAGACAAGACATTATTTCTGTACTATTTTAAATCTTCCAATGTGGTATACAGTTTTTCATCTTGCTAACACCTGTAATCATTGTTTATTATTTTGGTAGCAGTCATTGTAATGTGTTTTAAGTATTAATAGTATTTCCTTGAAGTTCTGAGAAATGCTATCATTTCTTAAATCATCACTGTCTGAGTTAGGTTCCAATTGTTATAATAAAAGACCATGACCAAAAGCAACTTGAGGACAAAAGGGTTGATTTGACTTACAGAGCCCAGGTCACAGTCCATTGATGGACTCCAAGGTGGGAACTCAGGACAGGACCGGGAGAGAGGAACCAAAGCAGCAACCATGGAAGAATGCTACTTGCTAGCTCACTCCTCTTGACTTGCTCAGTTCACTTTCTTATAGCCTCCTGGACCATTGTCCAAGAGTGGGAGCACCCACAGTGGCTGGCATCTTTCATATAATTTATCAAAGAAGAAAATGCCAACAAGATTACCTATAGGTCAATGTAATGGGAACATTTCCTTAAAGGAAGTTTCCTCTTCTTAGCTGATTCTAGCTTACATCAAGTTGATGAAACCCAACATGGTTACCAATGTTGAGCATCTTTTCACATGCTAGTGGCCATGTGCCCATCTCCTGCAGACAAAAATCCATGAAAGGTCCATGCCTTAGTTTTTCAGTGCCAGGATTGAAGATTTGCATTGCCAGGCCCAGCAAAATTACCCTTTTAAAAGGGAAACTCTTGTTTCAGAGAGATCCAGTGCACGAAAGGTTACACTAGAACCTTTCTTTCATGTTCTAAAGTTTTGGTATGCAGTCCTGTGGTCGCACTAATTATAACCATTGACTTGGAGCCATTGTGACTAAATTCCCTTAGTCTATTTTGCTCTCTTAACACGGACCTTGTTCCTCACATTCATAGTGTTCAGAGTTCTGTGTCTTAATTTAAACCAAACTCTACACAATTCCAAATTGTTAACTGACCCCTTAGGTTTCGTGCAGTTCTTTAACAGTAGCACTGCTGTAGCAACAGCTTTACACATTCCAATGAGAAAAGCAATAACATATACCTCCTGGAAGACCAGGAACAAGGACACATGCGTAGCGGTCAGAGGACAACTAGTGGAGGTCAGTTTCTTGCCTTCCTACATGTGGGTTTAGGGATCAAACTAGAGTCTTCAGGCTTGGTAGCACGTGTATTTACCATCTGAATCCTTTTGCCTTTCCATAAGCACTTTTTTTAAAGTCAGTATCTGAATCCTTTAGAATTATTTTTCCCTAGTTTTAATAGTGCCTATCTAGATATTTGATAACCTTGCATTCTAGTCTTATCTAATCTCTCAGTTATAGTCACATAACCAAATGCCCATCATTTCAAATACCATTTAGGTTGAAAAACAGATAGGCATTGTTGCATTTTAAAAACTTCTCAGCGGAAGGTGGGAAATCATGCTTCAGGCTGTACTTTTTGGATAGAACGCTTTTTGTGTCTTTGGTATTAGCTGGAAGCAAGCAGCATAAAGGAAGTCAAGAAGGGGAGGGATTTGGGCAAAGGATCCAGCCAAGAGATAAGCCTAATAAAGGCTTTGTTTTGCAGGCTCACAGCCTCCTGGTTTCCCGCTCTCCTTGAGCACTTGCATCGGTTGGTCGAAAGTAAACTTCTAGTGACCTTTGATTTCAAAGAAATGCCAAATTAAAGGAAAGATCAGCATCAGCCACTTTAAGAGAGGGTTTGGAAGAGGGAAGATGTTCTTGAAGTATTATATTTTTAAAATATCTAACTCTATTTATAGTTTGCAAGCATTTGTCCTGGAGGAAACTTGGAAGAAAGGGAAGAAATTCTGATTCTGAGGGTCAAGGAGTACGCATACCCATGCAGGGGGGCGAAACCCTATGGTATACATCAAGTGGCTCTGCCTATCAGTAAGCTCAGTGCACCATACTGACCTCTCGCTGTTTCCTGTCACCCATCTACAGGTCACCTATCTGGGCAAAGTCTCTACCACAGGCATGCAGTTTTTGTCCGGCTGCACGGAGAAGCCAGTCATTGAGCTCTGGAAGAAACACACACTGGCCCGAGAAGACGTTTTTCCAGCCAACGCCCTCTTAGAGATCCGGCCGTTCCAAGTGTGGCTTCATCACCTTGATCACAAGGGCGAGGCGACAGTGCACATGGATACCTTCCAGGTGGCTCGAATTGCCTACTGCACAGCTGACCACAACGTGAGCCCCAACATCTTCGCCTGGGTGTACAGAGAGATCAACGATGACCTGTCTTACCAGATGGACTGCCATGCGGTGCAATGCGAGAGCAAGCTGGAGGCCAAGAAGCTGGCGCACGCCATGATGGAGGCATTCAAGAAGACTTTCCACAGTATGAAGAGTGATGGGCGAATCCATCGGAGCAGCTCATCTGAAGAGGCTTCCCAGGAATTGGAATCTGATGATGGCTGAAGAAACTTAAGATGTTCCAGTGAAGGCAGCATTTGGGCAAGGAGTTTCAGAAGCTAGATGTGTCTGCAATGATTCAAATTTGGTACGAAAAGACTGCCAACCTATTGGCTGATCATGCTTTTTAAATTCAGAAGAGCGATTCTAAATCTAAAGAAACGTTATCATTAATTATATGACATTGAAATCTGCTGCTGCCGTGACCTTGAGGAGTAGAAGTACAGATGGGGAGGAAGGTTCTAGACTCTCCTCTCAATTTTTTTTTTTCCTCTCCTATTCCAACACTTTCTGCTGGGAGATCTCCACGCCTATTTTTTACCATTCTCAGGCAAATACTCCGTGGCTGTAGTTTGACGGACTGTTCCAATCTGCCTTATGAAATCCAACAAGAATGTTAGCAGCATCTCTGTGATTGCTATGCGGGCGGGTGGCATGGGGGAGGTGCTGCCGGTGTAGAGGCTGCAGGATGGAAGGGACATGTCCAGGCGACTGACTGGTTGCTCCTCTCCTTTGGCATGTTTGCAGACACTCTCCTCAGTCCGTGAATCAGCACAGCTGGGATTGAGCTTTACAACTAACAGCACGCTAGATGGCAGTTAATTCGCAGTTAAAGATAATGCTTTTTATTCACATGAGTATATCAAGTAGTACCCTCTTAGTGTATTCACTTCCTCTATTTTCTTAGAATTCTTGCAACTAATGATCCATCCCCTCCTTCTCCCGCCACAATGTTCTTTCTCCTTCCAGTCTCCCGGAAAGGGATGAAGGCTCAACATACTGCAGGACTCCAAAGGGAAGAAAATAACAAATTAAGTAAATAAACGGTCAACCGACCAACCAGGAATCTCAGACATCAGAAACCCTAGTAAAGAAGTGAATGAGTGGCCAAAGTCTATAGAGGCTTCCCTTTAGCAAGTCCTGATAGATTGTAACTTCCTTGGTTGCCAGTCTTGTTGAATGACTCCTTTCGGAAAGTTTAAACTCAGACATGGCATTGCCCTGAAAGTCTTGCTCCCATCATTTAACAAGGAACTCAAGTAGGAAATGAGGGAAATCAAGTCAGTTTTCCTAGAAATCCCATGTCTTTCTGGAAATCTAAAGGGAAAAGTGATTTTGTTGTCCTGAACGTGATTATCTTAGAGTCTGAGTGACCCCTTTGACTATCAGTTCTGAAGAGCGATTGTCACCGGTAACTTGACCTCTCTCAATTTCAGGATCTTTGCCTCTCATAAAAAGTCATGGGAAATATACACATTTAAAGTGAACAGACACATTAAGGTGGCAAATGATCTACTTTTTCAAGTAATATTGCTCCTTTAAAAGGTGTGTTTTTATTTCTGGTGATGTCAGGGGCAATGGGGTACCTTAGAAGCCTTAAGTGAGAGCTAATATAATCCAGACAGCAATGGTGTTGGTATTTTTGGTCTGCGTACCCGTGTGCCCATGCCCATGTATACGTTTGTGTGGTGTGTGTGTGTGTGTGTGTGTGTGTGTAAGTCCCCTGTGTGGGTCCAGTTTCAAGGCATGTACAATAAGCATGGAGTCGTATTGGAGAGGACTCACCTCTTGAAGATATGCTTGTTGCTTTATGATATATGTAAACTATTCTTTAGAAAAATGCATTCACTCTTTAATAAAAGTATGTTTGTGTTAATAAAGCCAGGGCGTTTCATACTTTATATGAACTTCCCTTTTTTTTTTTAAAGAAATGGAAATTTGACATGTAAAATAAATCAAACTTGGCAAACAGGACAACTTTATCTAATTTTTTTTAATTGATCAAGCATAGGGCATTCCTTGTGTTTAAAAATCTTTTTCAATTTGTTTTTCATAGCTGGATGTCCCTTAACTGTAACAATAATGTTATTAATGGTGTTCACCTTCATGCTTAATGTGATGGACTTATTTCAGAGAAGAATGCTTCCAAACAGTTTGCAAATAATTTCCATTTAGCCCCCCTCCCCATGTATAGTAATTGCCCATCCTGAGTCTGAAAGGTAAGCCTGGATTGATACCTTTGAAGAGTGGATACAATTGTCTCCCCTTGGGATGTGATCTCTCAGAATGGTCACATTAATAAAGCAAAGAAGCTGGCGGTGGAGCAATATCCTTCACGGAATTGGTAACGAACAAAAAGATTTTGAAGGAGAAAGTATGGATGTCTGCTGCACAGAAGCATTCAAGTGTGGATTATTACCAAATTCTGATTGAAATGGCACTCCTCTGGGGTGGATGTTCCCTCCCCCCTCCCAATTTCAGTATCATACTCTTGTCCTTGTATTGCAAAAGAACAAGAGAGAAGGGAGAGGAGGGGGAAACAGGAGGGAAGGAGAAAAGGAAAGAGGAAATAGAGAGGGAAGTAAGAAAGAAATGGAACGGAAGAAGAGCCTGGCCAGTACATCTCAAAGCAGTGACATCGCCCTCCCTCAGTAATCAGCCATCAGATTGATATCCACATGGGATTCTGCTTGGGAAGATGGGTAAGTAATTGAAGCTAAGCACAGAATGACATCTTTGAATGAACTGATGAAGACTTCTTGACAGCCAGTTGTCTGTCACTCCTCTAAAAGGGATGTTCCAACTTTTCATTGTGTTTTAAGTGTCTCCTGTCCCCTTCTGTACTAGAGTCTCTGTGATAGTGGCCATACCCTTTGCTTTTATGATCGTTAACTCCCATGCAAGTCAAACAACCCAATGGTAATATGGAGATTACTATAGCACTGAGGAACCCGAAGCTTAGATCTATATCTTTGACCATGGGGGCCTGGCCAGGACTTGAAGGTGTTGCCCGATTGGTGTGTTGAGAAAAGATCCATCTTCTTTGGATTTACATTTCCTCTCAAAACCTAGTTTATTTTAAATTAGAACACTAAAACATTATAAATAAGCTCCCTGCCCCCTCATTTTTGATATGTTTTTAAACAGGAACAAAATTTTAAAAGCCAAGGTCCAAGAGATTTAGCAAATAACATACCATTTTGATGGAGTTAGTTATTTTTTCTGGCTAATGGGCAATGGACAAAATTCTCTGGTTATCCCACATCAAAATACCCCTTTGCTTTTGTTTTCACTAGGGTATGCAAAAACTTTAAATCGAGAACTGAGGAGAAGGCTCGACAGTTAAGAGTGCTTACTGGTCTTGCAGAGGACCCAGGTTTGGTTCTCAGCATTCATATCAGATGAGTCCCATACATATGCAACTTCAGTTCCAGGAGATCTGATGCCTGTCATGGGCCCTGCTATTCAGTGCTCTCTATGAGCACTGAGTGCACATAAAATAAAAACGTAAAACCTAAACAATAGTAACAACAACAAAACCCCAAACCCTCTAAATCAACTCTTTTTGCTACAGGATTCTATAATTTTATGTTATTCACTGTGGTTTCCAACTATACATCTATTTTCATAATTACGCAAATGCCTATTTAAATCTCTTGGGTGTTAAGTTGTTTTTAAGATGGTGGAAGTTGTCTTTGTGTTGTTTGGTGATATTCATGTTTTATCTCCAACATCCCTGGCAGGCAACAGGAGGAACTAATTAAGTTTCTTTTGGAGGGCTGCTGAACGGATAAAAGACTGACTGCATAGGTGGAAGAATCACCATGTCTTGGATTCACAGGTTCAAGGATAAAATCCTGGAAATCCGGAAGGCTCCCTAGAGTTTACCTTTCCCAGTTTTGTCAAAGATGAAAAAGTAAAAAAGAAAATAGCTCTTTTACTGTAGTAAAATATTAGCACTTAACTCATTATAAAGACAAATTGAGGATATTTGGTTAGATGGGGGAAAGAAAGCAATGTTCGATGAACCATACAACTGAAATATAATATGCATGACTCAAGGAAACAGATAGGATATTTATGGCACCTATGCTTATGTGGTTTCTACTTATTTCTGTAATTTTTTTTTTATTTTTTTAATTTACATTCCAAATCACTTCCCCTTTCCCGTTTCCTCCCTCCCCGAAAGTCCCATAAGCCCCCTTCCCTCCCTCTTTTCTCCATTCAACCCCCTCTCGTTACTTTGTCCTGGCGTTCCCCTACATCCAGTCTTTCCAGGACCAGGGGTCTCTCCTTCCATCTTTTTAGAAATCTATTGATATGCGGATTGTGTCTAGGGTATTCCGAGATTCTGGGTCAATATCCCCTTATCAGTGACTGCATACCATGTGTGTTCTTTTGTGATTGGGTTACCTCACTAAGGATGATATTTTCAAGTTCTGACCATTTGCCTAGGAATTTCGTGAATTCATTGTTTTTAATTGCACAGTAGTATTCCATTGTGTAGATATACCACATCTTCTGAATCCATTCCTCCGTTGAGGGACATCTGGGTTCTTTCCAGCTTCTGGCTATTATAAATAAGGCTGCTATGAACATAGTGGAGCATGTGTCCTTATTGCATGCAGGTAAAGTCTCTGGGTATATGCCCAGGAGTGGTATAGCCGGATCCTCCGGGAGTGTCATGCCCAGTTTTCTGAGGAACCGCCAGACTGCTTTCCAGAGTGGTTGTACCAGCCTGCAATTCCACCAGCAGTGGAGGAGTGTTCCTCTTTCTCCACATCGTCGCCAACAACTGCTGTCTCCTGTGTTTTTGATCTTAGCCATCCTGACTGGTGTGAGATGGAATCTCAGGGTTGTTTTGATTTGCATTTCCCTAATGACTAAGGATGATGAACATCTCTTTATGTGCTTCTCAGCCATTAGATATTCTTCAGGTGAGAACTCTTTGTGTAGCTCTGTACCCCATTTTTTAATAGGGTTACTTGCCTCTCTGGAGTCTAACTTCTTGAGTTCTTTGTATATCTTGGATATTAGCCCTCTGTCGGATGTAAGGTTGGTAAAGATCATTTCCCAGTTAGTTGGTTGCCGCTTTGTCTTTTTGACAGTGTCTTTTGCCTTGCAAAAACTTTGTAATTTAATGAGGTCCCATTTGTCTATTCTTGATCTTAGAGCATAAGCTATTGGAGTTCTGTTCAGGAAATTCTCCCCTGTGCCCATATGTTCAAGGTTCTTCCCTAGTTTCCCTTCTATTAGTTTCAGTGTGTCTGGCTTTATGTGGAGATCTTTGATCCACTTAGAATTGAGCTTAGTGCAAGGAGATAAGGATGGGTCAATTTGCATTCTTCTGCATGTTGACCTCCAGCTGAGCCAGCACCATTTGTTGAAAAGGCTATCTTTTTTCCACTGGATGGTTTTAGCTCCTTTGTCAAAGATCAAGTGACCATAGGAGTGTGGATTCATTTCTGGGTCTTCAATTCTGTTCCATTGATCTACATGTCTGTTACTGTACCAATACCATGCAGTTTTTAACACTATTGCTCTGTAGTACAGCTTGAGGTCCGGGATACTGATTCCCCCAGAGGTTCTTTTACTCTTGAGAATAGTTTTAGCTATTCTGGGTTTTCTGTTATTCCAGATGAATTTTTGAATTGCTCTTTCTAACTCTATGAAGAATTGAGTTGGGATTTTAATGGGGATTGCATTGAATCTGTGTATTACTTTTGGTAAGATGCTCATTTTTACTATATTAATCCTGCCAATCCATGAGCATGGCAGATTTTTCCATCTTCTGAGGTCTTCTTCAATTTCTTTCTTCAGAGACTTGAAGTTCTTGTCATACAGATCTTTCACTTGTTTGGTTAGAGTCATGCCAAGATACTTAATATGGTTTGTGGCTATCGTCAAGGGTATTATTTCTCTTACTTCTTTCTCAGCCTGCTTATCCTTTGAGTATAGGAAGGCTTCTGACTTGCTTGAGTTGGTTTTATATCCGGCCACTTTGCTGAAGTCGTTTATCAGCTGTAGGAGTTCTCTGGTGGAGTTCTTTGGGTCGCTTATGTTTACTATCATATCGTCTGCAAATAGTGATAGTTTGACTTCTTCCTTTCCAATTTGTATCCCTTTGACCTCTTTTTGTTGTCTAATTGCTCTAGCTAGAACTTCAAGTACTATATTGAAAAGATATGGAGAGAGAGGGCAGCCTTGTCTAGTCCCTGATTTTAGTGGGATTGCTTCAAGTTTCTCTCCATTTAGATTGATGCTGGCTACCGGTTTTCTGTAAATTGCTTTTACTATGTTTAGATATGGGCCTTGAATTCCTGATCTTTCCAAGACCTTTAGCATGAAAGGATGCTGAATTTTGTCAAATGCTTTCTCAGCATCTAATGAGATGACCATGTGGTTTTTTTCTTTGAGATTGTTTATGTAGTGGATTACATTGATGGATTTCCTTATATTGAACCATCCCTGCATCCCTGGGATGAAGCCTACTTGATCGTGGTGAATGATCGTTTTGATGTGTTCTTGGATTCGGTTGGCAAGAATTTTATTGAGTATTTTTGCATCGATATTCATAAGAGAGATTGGCCTGAGATTCTCTTTCTTTGTTGGATCTTTGTGTGCTTTTGGTATTAGTGTAATTGTGGCTTCATAGAACGAGTTGGGTAGTGTTCCTTCTGTTTCTATTTTTACCAATTGGGTATTGAAGGAGGCACATTTCCGTTCTCACAGTGGCTCATTGAGATTCAGCCAAGTTCTTCTCAAGACTCATAATATAGAAAACATTCTATATTCTTCTGTCCCTTAACTTTTTCTTTTCTCTTTTATTTCCTTCTGTCATCCTAACTCCCTACTTCCCATCTTCCTCCTTTCTGCCTTAATTGCCTGTATTTTACATTATGGGCTTCTTCCACTTTTAGGAGGGACAAGACTATGTACTATGAATCTGAGACCACACATGCTGGGGTCCATAGTCCCCTTATGCAAAGTCTGACACTGTTGTTGGACATCTCATGCATTAATGATTTTCTTGCTGTGTGTGTGTGTGTGTGTGTGCTGGTTGGCTTTTTTGTCACCCTGATACAAGTTAGCTAGAATCATCTGGGAAGACACAACCTCAATTAAGCAGATGCCTCCATCAAATTGTCCTGTAGGCAGCTCTGTGGGGACAATTTTTCAATTAATGATTGATGTGACTGGGCCTATCTCTCAGATATACCCCAAACTAATTTTAAGCTAAGATGAAAAACTTGTAGCCATGAGAGGCAACTTCAAAATTCCTATTGATCTCCAACAATTTCTGTGAGATGCTAAGGCTTGGCTCTTGGAACAAGTTTATAGAATACATTGTTCAGTAAAAGAAAGTAAGCGTTCTTTTCATTAAGAGTTGTCAGGCAAAGTGTGGATACTTTGATCCTTCTTAGAAGGTGGATCAAAATACCCATAGCTCATGACAACCAATGGACTGAGCATAGGGTCCCCAATGAAGAAGTTAGAATAAGGACCCAAGGAGCTGAAGAGGTCTGCAGCCCCATAGGAGGAACAATAATATGTACCAACCAGTTCTCCCAGAGCTCCCAGGGACTAAACCACCAACCAAAGAGTACACATGGTGGGACCCATGGCTCCAGCTTTATATATAGCAGAGGATGGCCTTTTCAGACATCAGTGAGAGGAGAGGCCATTGGTCCTGTGAAAGTTCGATGCTCCAGTGTAGGGGAATGCCAGGTCAGGAAAGTGGGAAGGGGATGGGCTTGGTCAGCAGGAGGAGGAGGGATGGGATAAGGGGTTTTCAGAGGGGTAATGAGGAAAAGAGATAACATTTGAAATGTAAATAAAGCAAATATCTAAAAAAAAAAAGAGTTGTCAGGTGACAAAAGTCTACACAAGAGGATGTGTGTGATGTCAAATACCAGCCTTAATACTAAAAACAATTGAAAGGATACAATCCAACTGCCCAGGGACAAAAATCTAACCCATCTCCATATGGACAGTTAAAAGATATTTGTTGAAAATGAATCCAAGACCTGGTCTTGGATAGTTGAGCAAAGCTGATGTTTACAAAGATACTGGAGGGGTGTGTGTGTTTATTTTGGAGTTTTCTAACAAAATCATCTGGGGTTTTGTATAATCCATCAAAATTGAATGTTTTACAAAAATCCTAACAAATTTTGCTTTGAACATTTGGCTTTCAAATATTCTCATATGCTGCCTAAATCTTCCCTGGCTTGAGTTGGTGGGGGATCTTATTAGAAGCCGCTCATATCCTTAGGAAATGGAATTTAGAAAATCTTCTATGTATGCAAAATACAAAACAAACACAAAAATGACTAATCTCCTCCACTTTGACACAGAAATAGAGCAGTTGAAATAACTGAAATGATGTCTATTTTTTTGCTCAACAAACTTTGAAGTCTCTTTTTTTGCTAATAGGTTATTATCTCTTTAAATTATCAAGACACTAAGTCAATGTGTATATATATATATATATATATATCATCTTATGTGTGTCTGTATTGATATCATATGTACATCAATTGTAACAACCATCTTCAATGGTCTGATTTGTATTTCAAGATCATTATTGTGAACTTTTTCAGGTTTGCAGGAGCTTGTGATCACACTGACCAAAGCTGACTTAAATGATCAGCTCTTAATGGTATCCTGGGATTGACTCCACCCTGACTGTGCTTGATACTGAGTCTTTAGTAAACAGAGTCAAGGAGGTTTGTTAAAACAAGTTTAAGCACCCAGGGCTGGTGCTAGGGCAGGTGGGGATTCAGAGATGGAGGAGTCATTTTGTGTCTACTAGCATGGAAAGGGTCACTTCTACCTACTGGGTGCACTTTTCCACCATACCCCTTCAACATAGTAGCTGTGAATGATACATGCATCTTGGTTCTTGAGGCTGTGAAGTAGTTAATAGTGGAACTGTTCTACTTTAGTGTGATAACTTGCTGATTCTTCTTCTTCTTCTTCTCCTCCTCCTCCTCCTCCTCCTCTTCCTCCTCCTCCTCCTCCTCCTCTTCCTCCTCCTCCTCCTCTTCTTCTTCTTCTCCTCCTCTTCCTCTTCTTCCTCTTCTTCCTTCTCTTCCTCCTCTTCCTCTTTTCTCTTATTACCTATCATTAACTCCCACAACCAGTTCATGCTGAGTTGGGGAAAGGAAGGGAGGTGGCATTTGAACACACAAGCTGTGCCAGGCACCTCCTCAGGGGATATTTATGTAGGAATATGCCTCCTCTGGTTGGAAAAAGTTCAATCAGAATTCAAGGTCACGCACACTGAAAATCAAACACAGCATACTTCGCTACACCATAGCTTTGTCAGTCAAGGGCAGGGCCACTGGTGGCTCTGGAATCATTTTCTGGAAGAAGGATAGTGTATCTGGCTATAGCACTTGTCTCACTCCTAATCTCAGAACCCAAACAACTGTAGACTGTCTAAGATAGCCTTGCATTTTAGGAGCTGTGGTATGAAAAAATGTTTTTATAAATGCAATCTTTGTTTCCTTAGTGACATGTCTTCCATGTTACTCTTGAGAAAAGGTGTGACACAGCCCATATGTTAGGAATATATATGACAAAGCTCAGGAAGAATTAATTCATTCTAGGGACCCAAAGGATGAAGTTTATAAGGCCCATGATGTAATTCACTGGAACATGGAGATAAAAATCCATCACTATTCTTACTCCCAGAATCTGGACCACAAGGCACAAGTCTCAGTTTTTTCTTCCTCCACCTCAATCCTGCCATTGTCACCAGGTCTTGTAGGACTGTGGCAGGGAGGGGCTCATGTCATGATAGGTGACAGGAAAATTTGAAGAAGGAAGCAGAAAGCTGTGCTTCATTCAGACTTTGGTTCAATATTTTTAATAATGTCTTAATATCTGACTTTGACCTTTTGATTGTGGAATGCCACAGAATGCACAGCAAGCTCCTTAGCTGAGTCTTCTAATTAAGTACACAGTCCGGCCCTACCACTTTTCTTATCCTCACAGCTTCTGTCGATCCCTATCCCAAATTAGATTTACCCAGACTTTCATCTACAGTCCTTCATGGCCTCCTCTCTGCCTTCCTGCTCTCCTTCCTTAATTTACAATATCTAAGCTCCTTTTTCAGATGGCTGTCAGCAACCACACCATGCATATGTTCAAACCCTGAGTCAGTATTGTTCTGAGTGAGTAGGGAACTTTTTGACCCTGCCTTCAGGTTTTTATTTATTATTATTATCATTATTATTATTATTATTATTATTATTAGTAGTAGTAGTAGTAGTAGTAATAGTAGTAGTAATAGTAATGTGGGAATAATGAATGCTTGACTGAGATGCATTGAGTTGAGGGAGTGTCATACAAAGAAGTAAACCACTGTAAGAGATAAGAATGAAAACTTTGTGCAGATTAATTTCATCAACTTGGATCAGATTTCATCAGACTTTCCGAGTCTAATGCCAGGTGGTTTATTCCCAATGTATTTAAGCACCCTTTTAATTTGAGGAGGAAAAGGTTTCTAGGTATACTAAAATTTCTGGTGTATAAGGTAGTACATTTACATCAAAACTCAACTCAAGGTAGGTGTCATTTCTTCCAAGAAGATGGGTTCTAGAGATAGGCTATCGGTACTAGCCTGCGTCTAGCCTGGTCTAGGTCATACAGATGGCATAGAAGTCATTTGGTCTATTGGTCACTTCTGGTCCTGGTTGTGGGAGCTTGGGGAAGCCTCTGGCTATAAGGATCATTCAGGTTATTAGCCACCTCAGGTCCTGATTGTAGGAGCTTGATAAGGCTGCCCAACAGATAAGGCAGATCACTAGACTGTTAGTCACCTCCAATTCTCAGCTTTCTGAATGGAAGAACAAGTTTTTCACCATTTCCATTGGAAAATCCTAAAGACAATGTTAAGGAAAGTGCTTAACATTCCTGGTTTCTCTGGAGATCTGCTTGCATAAGGACTCTGAAATTCTCATGAAGGTCTGGCTTGGCCTTGCCATACCCCCATTTAATAACATTTAATGTTCTCCTCTTGCTTATGGAGTCTTCTTTTAGATTCTAAAACATAGAAGAAGGTACCTCCACAGTTATGCTTGCTCAACACTGTTCAATACTTCTAAATCAACTCCAGTCCTGGCTTGAGAGCTTCTAGGCAATGCTGTCCAGAAACTCCATGCTATCAGCTTCCCATATAATTTAAAAGTTTCCAGCAGCCAAATTAAACACCTCAAAATGAAATAAGTGAAGTCCATTTTAAGTACATGTTCTATCTCTATATATCACCAGTATATCATAACCTCAACATAAACTATAAAATGTATTATTAAATGCATGTTTGATTCTCATGCGGCCTTTGGAATCTTATATGTATTTTCCACTTTGCATTGCATCAAGTGTCTGATTAGCAGTGACCATGCTTTATTGCGCAAACATGAGGGTGAGAACAGAAGTTGACTTCCCATCCATAGAGTGCATCTCACTGGTTGATCAGTAGCAGCAACTTGTAAATGTCTTGTCAGCGAGTAATATCTTGAACATGAGCAACCCACTAAAGGCATGGATATAGGTTCATTTTCTGAGACTCTGTGATGAAGTACCACAGATGTGGTAGTATAACGCAGAGAACTGTATTGCCCCATAGATTTGGGGACTGGGTGAGTAAGATCATATAGTGTCAAGGTTGATTCTTTCTGAGACTGTTAGGGAGCACCTGCTTTCTCCCTCCCTCCTAGATTCTTGTCTTCTGTTGGCAAGCAATGTGTACTTAGCTTCTGTTGCACCATTCCAGTGTTTTCCTGCCTCATTCTATGTGTGTTTGTGTGTGTGTGAGTGTGTGTGTATGTATCCAATTTCTTCTTTTTATAAGGACACTAGTCATCAGATTAGGGTCTTGCTGTGTAATTATTTCCTCTAAACTGAATCGTTCTCTTCTCTAGAGAGGAGGGAGGACCATAAGATTCAGGAAGTGAAGTGCATTTACCAGGCTCTGAAAGCTCATAGATCTTAGGAGGCTCAGGAAGCTAGGAAAAGAAAATTATAAGCTACTTAAAGTCTCTCCCTGGGGTTATTAATGCAGTGAACAATGGCTGGCAGGGGAAGAGAATCCCTTGTGTGGAACTGCTTATAACTTGACAGGGGGTGGGATGGTGGGTGTGGGTGAGTACAAATGCTCCAGAAAGGTAGCATGCATGAGTCATTGCTGGGCTTGGGTGGGCTTTTTTTTTTTGTCATAAAGAATCTTGAGAGTCATTCATGCTCCTGTAAGCAATGTCAGTAAATTCACTGGTCCAGCAAGTTAGATGTGGGTAGAAGCCTTTTCTTAGTTTGTCATTGGTGCCCTATCTGGGGTAAACATTTTTTCATCTCCCCAAAGGTTTTATAAAAACTCTATTTTAGAACTTAGAACAATTCTCAGATACTGTGGCTTAATGAGCAGTTGGAAAGCTAATTCAGTGGATGATAAGCTAGATATTAATGTCAACTCTTGTCCCTGGGCTCATAATTAGAGGGACAGAACAGGGTTCCATTTCAGGTCGGTTAATTCCAAGTTCAACATAATTTCCTTTGCTGCCTCTTCAGGGAGTTTTCATTGTCTGGACTTAATCATCTCGGCCATCTAGAGCAGTGCTTGAATTATCAAGAATCAATAAGAATGCACTCACAGCATACATTAGTCAAAATGACGCTCCTGGCTTAGAAGATAGTTTTAGGGGTAAAGTATCCACTGCATAAGCTGAGACCTGAGTTCAGATCCTTAGCACCCATGTGGCAGTGCCCCCGTGAAGTGGCTGCAGGCCAATCCTGATTCCTAGAGTTTAATGGCCAGACTGCCTAGCCAATCTATGAATTCCATGTCCATTCCATGAGAAACTGTCTCCAAACTTAACGTGGAAAGTGATTGAGGGAGAGATGTTATAGACCTCTAGAATCTACCCTCAAGTACACACATGATACCTTCACAAACCCACATAAATGTATATCGCCCTGTACACACACACACACACACACACAATTAAAATGAATAAAAAGAATAATCTCTGTGACCTAGGTTTCATGGCATATTCCAATAATCCCAGTACCTGGTAGACTTTATGAGTTTGAGGCTAGTCTGTGCTTTATAGTGAGTGCTACCCAGTCTGAACTACATAGCAAAACCTTTACCTCCCAAAGCAAAACAGAACCAAAATTCCTCGTGAAGCAAAACAAACATGGTTCTGAAATACCCACACTTTACAAAAAGCAAGAATCCTTCACCTTACCTTTCCTGTCTTTCATTTTCTCTTTCTATTTTGTTTGACTGTCTGGCCATCATTGTTATCAATTGCCAGTTGATAGAAATGAAACAGAGGAGAGAAAGCAGTTGGAGAATTTTAGAAACACAGCTCAAAACAGGCAAGATGGTTCTTTTCTATGTGACAACATCAGCCAACTTTTTAAAACCAAATTTCCCAGGCCATGCCAACTCTACTCTAAGTCAATGCCCAGAATTCCCTTGTGGCGACCCTTGTTATTTTAGAGGGAATTGGTATTTCCAACCATCTCCATATGATCCAGCTAAAATCCCCGCATCACAAGAGAAGTATCTTTTGAAGTCCAGAATTTGGGATTTGCCAGTGATGCTGGGATTGCAAGACATTGCTGCATCTACAGACTGAGGTCACATGGTTAGGACCCATCATGCATTGCTCTAAAGAATCAGATTCCTTTGCCTCACCAAGAAAGAGTGTCTTGGGCCAGCATTTACAAAACAGTCCCAGTGCATCTCTGGTCAGATAAGCCCAGACCAGCACTGAATGTGCCAGCACCCTGTTAGCTGCTCTGGAGCTTGGAGAATTTATTCCTGTCGACTGCTTTTCCAGGCTGGTTATTCAATTCTTTCTGTTAAAGGTCAGACTTTGTTAGATTATGATTAAAGTTTCCATATTTTAAATAAATTGCCCCCCCTTTTTTCCCTCCCTAATATGGGCTCCTGTCAGAGGACTTGGGAAAAGTTTTATTTCTCTTTTTCCCTCTGAAAATTTAATGAGCCTTGCGATTCCTTTCAGCTTAATAATTTTGGAAATGCTAATGCTGAACTCTCCGTAGGTGAACACGAGTGACACTGAGCTGATGGTGGGGGCTGCTTAAGAGGAGTGTGTAAGGGCATGGGACCTGGGCCAATCTCTGAAGGACTTTCTTTTTTAAAATTAATTATTTGATTATTTACATTCCAAATGTTGCCCTCCCAGACCCCCTCCCAGAGTTCTTCACCCTATCCTTCTCCCCTTTGCCTCTGAGAAGGCGCTTATCCCTACTCTTTTAACCCACCCCTACCCCCCAGGGCATCTCCTTTCCCTGGGGCATCAAGTCTCTACTGGATTAGGTACATCCTCTCCCACTGAGGCCAGACAAGGCAGTCCTCTGCTACCTATGTGCCAGGGGCCATGGACCAGCCCATGTAGAGTATGCTTTTTGGTTGGTGGCTTAGTCCCTGGGAGCTCCAAGGGGTCTAGGTTAGTTGACACTGTTGGTCTTCCTAACAGGTTGCCATTCCCGTTCAGTTCCTTCAATCCTTACCCTAACTCTTCCACAGTAGTCCCCGACCTCAGTCCAGTGGTTGGCTGTTAAGTATCTGCATCTGTCTCAGTCAGCTGCTGGCAGAGCCTCTCAGAGGACAGCCATGCTAAGCTCCTGTCTGCTAGCACAACATAGCATCAGTAATAGTGTCAGGGTTTGGCACCTGCCCATGGGATGGAGCCCAAGTTGGATTGGACACTGGATGGCCTTTCTCTCAGTCTCTGTTTCATTTTTGGCCCTTCATTTCTTTTAAACAGGGAAAATTCTGGGTCACAAAATTTGAAAGTGGGTTAGTGACCCCCATCCCTCCACCAGGAACCCTGTCTATCTCCTGGAGGTTGTTTCTTCAAGGTTCCATTTTCCCGGTGTTGGGCATTTTGGCTAAGGTTACCCCTTGATGAATCCTGGGAGTCTCTCACATCCCAGGTCTGTGGTACTTTCTAGAGGTTCCTCGAGGGCCCCCTGTCCCAAGCCCCAGCAGCCGCATATTTCCATTCATTCTCCTGGCCCTCTGGGCTTCTCTACTCTCTCCCCCATACCTGATCCTACTCCTTTCTCCTCCCTCTCCCCTCTCCCACCCAGGTCCCTCCCTTGCTCTGCCTCCTGGGATTGTTTCTTCCCCTTCTAAGTGGGATTGAAGCATCCTTTCTTGGTCTGTGGGTTGTATCATGGGTATTTCTGTACTTTTAAGCTAATATCCATTTATCAGTAAGTACATACCTTGCATGTCCTTTTTGGGTCTGAGTTACTTCACGAAGAAGTATATTTTCTAGTTCCTTCCATTTGCCTGCAAAATTCATGATGTTCTCATTTTTAATAGCTGAATAGTATTCTCACTACTCTGGAAATCAATCTGGTGGTTCCTTAGAAAATTGGAAACAGTTCTACCCAAGACCCAGCTATACTGCTCTTCGGCATATGCCCAAAAGATGCTACACCATACCACAAGGACACATGCTCCACTATGTTCATAGCAGCTTTATTTGTAATAGTAAAAAACTACAGTCAACCCAGATGTTCCTCAACCGAAGAATGTATACAGAAAATGTAAAAGACTTTCTAAAGATTTTGCTTAAAAGCTAAAGATGTACTAAAAAGGGAACTTAAAAGAGTCTTTCTGTGGTTATGTTCCTAAGGTGCAGTTTGGGGCAAGGTGGTGATGAATAGGCTCTTATGTTAGTGCTCAATGCAGCAAAATTTCTGCATCATGGGACTCTGCAGACTGTGGCAAAGATTGAGCTGATAATGAGAAGACAAGCTTCATTCAATATATATTTCTATTGGCATATGTTCATTATACAAATTGATAGGTTTCAAAATGGCACTTTCATGCAAGTATATTATGTACTTGTCCATAGTCAGACCCTACCTTCCTCCTACTGACACCCCCTCCCGTTACTTCCATTCCTTCTTCCAGACAGCTTAACTTCCATTTCCAACCCTATGTATATACAATGTTCTATGCACAAACTAAATAATATCTCAGGCTTCTTTACATATTTTGATAACATGTTTAGAAATGTTTGTCACCATTTCTAAGATGGACAGAGAGATTGATTTCTCTTACTTTATTTGAAGTTAGATTGAGCATCATCAGTCATTCTTCATCTGGGGGATGTTAGAAGTCAGGACAGGAGTAACTTTTACATTAATGGTAATGTGAGCATCTAACAATACTATTCTCTTAGTTTTTGTTAATTTTTCAGCTTGTATGTTCAGTGGTAAAAATCCAGAATACATTGGGAAATGTGGACTGTGAGGCTATGGGGAGACTACATGCTGTTTGTACATTTAGAGGACAGAAAATAAAGGAAGGTATAAAAAACTCAATAGAGTTGAATATGAACAGTTGGATCTTTGATTGGTTTTGAGACCATTTTATTTCAACCAATGTGGTGCTTCACACAATGCCACCTAATCCAACAACCTTTCAGTGGCATTGGAACAATTTTTGTAACTTTAGTAAGAGGTTGGCCAATGCACCGTAATTCATTGTTCAGTTTTAAACCTTGTAATTTCCAGGATCTCTTATAGCTGTCATCAGTTCCTCTGTGCAGTTCACCCGGAGAGCACTCTCCTGTTCATCCCTCTCATCTCCTTTTCATGTGTTTAGCTTTGGCTTCTTAACTTTAAGAACAGATGTTAACATTTGCAATCTGATTGTCATTCCGGAGAGAAAGCTGAGAGTTCTGCTGTGTTGCCTTCTCATCTGCAGTTTTATTTCGTAGCTGATGGGGATTATTTAGAAAGGAATGGAGTAAGTCTAGGACTTTTTTCACAAGCATTCTTCCAGTGCTGGTGGGACTGTAAAATGAGGGGTGCCTGTTCCCCAAGTTCCAGTGGGTATGTGATTGTAACATATGAAATTATGTATGGAAATTATTTAAAGTGCATGTATGCAGGTCTACAAATATTTCATTTAGAAGTCCTTTCTGGGTGCTAGAGAGATGATTCAGTTAAGAAGAGCTTACCTTGCAAGATGAGGGTCTGAGTTCCATCCTCAGAACCCATGTTAAAAGCAAATGAAACCCAGGGTTGGTGGTATATGTTTGTAATCCCAGAGCTAGGGAGGCAAGGAACAGGGAGATCCTGTAGCCTGATGGCCAGTCACTCAGCCTAATCTTATGGACAACTTCTAGGCCATTGAGAGTCCTCAAAAAAGGGAGATGGTACCCAAGGAATGACAGTTGCTGTTATCCTCTGGCCTTCAAATGCACATATACACATGTATGTACATGTGTGCCTGCACAAATATACATATACACTCAAAATTTACTTCTGCTGCCCTTTAATTTTGTGGGGGAAAAAGAATCACATCGTTAGATTCCCTAGTAAAAATTATTCTCAGAAGACACAATGTGCTATGAAGTATATACTAACAGCAAGCAATCTATGAAGCCATTTCTACTGAAAAATATGCCATCTGGAAAGAAACAGTTTGTGGAAATATGTATCATTGTGATTGTGTGATCCGGGTTAATGATGATGGTAACTGCAGTGTCTACATAGTTTTCAAGTAGGAAATGGAACATCATTGCAAAAGAGACATTATGGATAGCTTTTGGTTAAGATTTCTGGCAATGGTTTTGTGTATTTTAAACTGAGAGGGACTGAATAAAGCTTGCTGACTTTTTCCCAGGTGCTAGAGCATATGCAGGAAATGCATTTGAGTTATGGGGGTGCTCGCATATTAATATGGACCAGAATTCTGCTCCTGAGATTAGTCATACATAAAGCTGTGATGAGTTCTACCCAGGTTCTGCAATGCTCTGTGCAACACTTTCAGGCTCACACCTGTGGTCTTTTATATGTTATCTCCCCTGCCTGGAGCAGCCCCAACTCTCTGGCTCCAGTTCCTCAGTCTGGGGCTCAATCTCATGCCATAGCAACAATTCCTCAACCTTTTGAGATGACAGAAATCTATTACATCCAGCTTGCATATACAAATATTTTTGGTTTTATCCTTACTGTGGATGTCGTTATGTTTTGGAGGCATGGCTATGAATAACTGCTACATGAGAAGCTTAGTTACTTCTCTACTGCTGTGAGAAGACACCGTGACTGAAGCAACTTGATTATCAAAGTTTAATGGAGGCTTACAATTTCGGAGGGTGAGTCCATGGGCATCACGCTGGGGTGAATGGCAGCATGCAGGCAGGCATAGTACTGGAACAGTAGGTGAGAGCTTACATCTCATCCACAAGAGAGAGGTCAGGAGAGCAAACTGGGAATGATGATAGCTTTCGAGACCCCAAAGCCCACCTCCAGTGATACCCCTTCTCCAACAAGGCCACACCTCATAATTTTACTCAATCAATAACATCCAATTGGGCACCAAGTATTCACATATGAGTCTATGGGTTCCATTTTTATTTAAAACACCACAATGATAAATACCTGGCCCAAGTTTTCTGAGTGCCTACCACATGTTGGCTACTAGAGGAGATTCACATAGCTCTTTTTGAGTGAATTAATGACTTGCATTTGAAATGGTGATGACTGGTCTTGAACCTTCATCCTCTGTTCCATGCTGGATTCCATAACTGGGTGATGACTTTGCTAGCATGTGTCATGGTTTGCTGGCTGCATTCAAGCACAAATGGTGACCGTAGAATAGAGACTGTATTTTGTTTGAACGTGTCCTGGGCCGTGTGGGGGAATCAAAGGCTAATTCCTCAGCCAATAGAATCAGAGTGACTTCAAAGATATTTCTACCATGGGAAGATTTGGAAAGAGCACAGACAGGGCGAAAGTCTGGCTGTAGGAAACATTACATCTGTTGTTCTGACGTTAGCTATCTATTTACCGTATCACAAATGGTTCTAATTTAGCACCAACCATGTGCCCAAAGAGAATGATAATGAGCAGAATTACAAGCTGTGGGAAGTGGAAAAGGCCTTGGAGAATAGCTTGGTGCTTTCCCCCCTCACCCATAGTCTCTGGGGTGGGCCTTTGCTTCTTAGAAAAATGACTACTGGTTTGCTGTAAATTGCTTTTACTATGTTTAGATATGGGCCTTGAATTCCTGATCTTTCCAAGACCTTTAGCATGAAAGGATGCTGAATTTTGTCAAATGCTTTCTCAGCATCTAATGAGATGACCATGTGGTTTTTTTCTTTGAGATTGTTTATGTAGTGGATTACATTGATGGATTTCCTTATATTGAACCATCCCTGCATCCCTGGGATGAAGCCTACTTGATCGTGGTGAATGATCGTTTTGATGTGTTCTTGGATTCGGTTGGCAAGAATTTTATTGAGTATTTTTGCATCGATATTCATAAGAGAGATTGGCCTGAGATTCTCTTTCTTTGTCGGATCTTTGTGTGCTTTTGGTATTAGTGTAATTGTGGCTTCATAGAACGAGTTGGGTAGTGTTCCTTCTGTTTCTATTTTGTGGAACAGTTTGAAGAGTATTGGTGTTAGGTCTTCTTTGAAGGTCTGATAGAATTCTGCACTAAAACCATCTGGACCTGTGCTTTTTTTGGTTGGAAGACTTCCAATGACAACTTCTATTTCTTCAGGGGTTATAGGACGGTTTAGATGGTCTATTTGATCCTGATTTAATTTTGGTACTTGGTATCTGTCAAGGAAATTGTCCATTTCCTCAAGATTTTCTAGTTGTGTTGAATACAGGTTTTTGTAGTAGGATCTGATGATTTTTTGAATTTCCTCAGTTTCTGTTGTTATCTCTCCCTTTTCGTTTCTGATTTTATTAATTTGGATACTATCTCTGTGCCCTCTGGTTAGTCTGGCTAAGGGCTTATCTATCTTGTTGATTTTCTCAAAGAACCAACTCCTCGTTTTGTTGATTCTTTGTATGGTTTTATTTGTTTCTACTTGATTGATTTCAGCCCTGAGTTTGATGATTTCCTGCCTTCTACTCCTCTTTGGTGTATTTGCTTCTTTTTGTTCCAGGGCTTTCAGGTGTGCCATTAAGCTGTTAGTGTATGCTGTCTCCCGTTTCTTTTTGGCGGCACTCAGGGCTATGAATTTTCCTCTTAGCACTGCTTTCATTGTGTCCCATAAGTTAGGGTATGTTGTGCCTTCATTTTCATTAACTTTCAAAAAGTCTTTGATTTCTTTCTTTATTTCCACCTTGACCAAGTTATCATTGAGTAGAGCATTGTTCAGCCTCCATGTGTACGTGGGTTTTCTTTTGTTTTTGTTGCCATTGAAGACCACCCTTATTCCATAGTGATCTGATAGGAGGCATGGGATTATTTCTATCTTCTTGTATCTGTTGAGGCCAGCATCAATCTAAACGGAGAGAAACTTGAAGCAATCCCACTAAAATCAGGGACTAGACAAGGCTGCCCTCTCTCTCCATATCTTTTCAATATAGTACTTGAAGTTCTAGCTAGAGCAATTAGACAAGAAAAAGAGGTCAAAGGGATACAAATTGGAAAGGAAGAAGTCAAACTATCACTATTTGCAGACGATATGATAGTATACATAAGCGACCCAAAGAACTCCACCAGAGAACTCCTACAGCTGATAAACGACTTCAGCAAAGTGGCCGGATATAAAATCAACTCAAGCAAGTCAGAAGCCTTCCTATACTCAAAGGATAAGCAGGCTGAGAAAGAAGTAAGAGAAATAATACCCTTTACGATAGCCACAAACCATATTAAGTATCTTGGCGTGACGCTAACCAAACAAGTGAAAGATCTGTATGACAAGAACTTCAAGTCTCTGAAGAAAGAAATTGAAGAAGACCTCGGAAGATGGAAAAATCTGCCATGCTCATGGATTGGCAGGATTAATATAGTAAAAATGAGCATCTTACCAAAAGTAATACACAGATTCAATGCAATCCCCATCAAAATCCCAACTCAATTCTTCATAGAGTTAGAAAGAGCAATTCAAAAATTCATCTGGAATAACAGAAAACCCAGAATAGCTAAAACTATTCTCAAGAGTAAAAGAACCTCTGGGGGAATCAGTATCCCGGACCTCAAGCTGTACTACAGAGCAATAGTGTTAAAAACTGCATGGTATTGGTACAGTAACAGACATGTAGATCAATGGAACAGAATTGAAGACCCAGAAATGAATCCACACTCCTATGGTCACTTGATCTTTGACAAAGGAGCTAAAACCATCCAGTGGAAAAAAGATAGCCTTTTCAACAAATGGTGCTGGCTCAGCTGGAGGTCAACATGCAGAAGAATGCAAATTGACCCATCCTTATCTCCTTGCACTAAGCTCAATTCTAAGTGGATCAAAGATCTCCACATAAAACCAGACACACTGAAACTAATAGAAGGGAAACTAGGGAAGAACCTTGAACATATGGGCACAGGGGAGAATTTCCTGAACAGAACTCCAATAGCTTATACTCTAAGATCAAGAATAGACAAATGGGACCTCATTAAATTACAAAGTTTTTGCAAGGCAAAAGACACTGTCAAAAAGACAAAGCGGCAACCAACTAACTGGGAAATGATCTTTACCAACCTTACATCCGACAGAGGGCTAATATCCAAGATATACAAAGAACTCAAGAAGTTAAACTCCAGAGAGGCAAGTAACCCTATTAAAAAATGGGGTACAGAGCTAAACAAAGAGTTCTCACCTGAAGAATATCTAATGGCTGAGAAGCACCTAAAGAGATGTTCATCATCCTTAGTCATTAGGGAAATGCAAATCAAAACAACCCTGAGATTCCATCTCACACCAGTCAGGATGGCTAAGATCAAAAACACAGGAGACAGCAGTTGTTGGCGAGGATGTGGAGAAAGAGGAACACTCCTCCACTGCTGGTGGAATTGCAGGCTGGTACAACCACTCTGGAAAGCAGTCTGGCGGCTCCTCAGAAAACTGGGCATGACACTTCCGGAGGATCCGGCTATACCACTCCTGGGCATATACCCAGAGACTTTACCTGCATGCAATAAGGACACATGCTCCACTATATTCATAGCAGCCTTATTTATAATAGCCAGAAGCTGGAAAGAACCCAGATGTCCCTCAACGGAGGAATGGATTCAGAAGATGTGGTATATTTACACAATGGAATACTACTCTGCAATTAAAAACAATGAATTCACGAAATTCCTAGGCAAATGGTCAGAACTTGAAAATATCATCCTTAGTGAGGTAACCCAATCACAAAAGATCACACATGGTATGAAGTCACTGATAAGGGGATATTGACCCAGAATCTCAGAATACCCTAGACACAATCAGCATATCAATAGATTTCTAAAAAGATGGAAGGAGAGACCCCTGGTCCTGGAAAGACTGGATGTAGGGGAACGCCAGGACAGAGTAATGAGAGGGGGTTGAACGGAGAAAAGAGGGAGGGAAGGGGGCTTATGGGACTTTCGGGGAGGGAGGAAACGGGAAAGGGGAAGTGATTTGGAATGTAAATTAAAAAAATAAAATAAAAATAAAAAAAAAAAAAAAAAAAAAAAAAAAAAAAAAAAAAAGAAAAATGACTACTACTTCCTAGGAGTAGGTGGCCAAGAAGCAAACCTCCGTCCTTTCAGGATCTGAGGCTTTTTTCCCCATATGTAAATTAAGAGGACTATGCTGGATAATCTTTGACTCCCTTTGGATTGTGAATTATTCATTATTCATAAGTAATCCTTTATAAAATTCCCAGCCTGTTTGATTTGCTGGACATCATTTCTAAGTCCAAACCTTACATTATGTAGTTTAATATAGAAAGATCAGCATTAATAATGGGTGGTGCTGATAGATATTTTACTACTTGTTAGTTAAAGTTATGCATTAGAGACAGCAGGAAACTTAATTCCAGTGACCTTACCTGTGGCATTGTTACTAATTCCTTTTCACATATGGGAAGTCTGACACTCAGAAAACCTGCCCCAAATCTTCCAGAAACCAAGTGAGACAGTGAGGATTTGAACCTATGCATTCTGGTTTCACAGTCCATGCTAACTTGACTTACAGGCAATTTTTTATAGAAAGTAAACTTGGGTTTATTTATTTATTTGTTTATAAATTGTTTCTTTTCCAAAAGAGACTTGGAGTGCCTCATTAATAAAAGCACTATATAACTTACAAAATGTATGGGATATAAAAGTAGTAAAGGGTGGCATATAAGTGGGTAAAGTCAATATGGAAATTCTCATGAACACTTTACTAAAGGTGCACTTAATATTTGTTTTGAGTGTTCCAGTGGTGAATGGAAATATTAGAGGAAAGGAGGATAAAAGAGGCGGTAGAGATCAAGCAGAAAGATAGAGCTCCCTGAAGCCTACCACGTGTTCACTACTGGAGGAGACCAATGTGGGTATTTAGGTAGGTAGGTAGATAGATAGATAGATAGATAGATAGATAGATAGATAGATAGATAGGGAAAAAGAGGGAGGAAATGAAAGAAAGGAGAGAGAAGATAAGAGAAGGAAGGAGCAAAGGAAGAAGAAAAAAGAAGAAAGGAAAGAAATGAGAGGAGAGGGGAGAGAGAGAGAGAGAGAGAGAGAGAGAGAGAGAGAGAGAGAGAGAGAGAGAGGATAAAAGAAGGAAGAAACAAAGGATCAGGAAAAAAAAGGAAGGAAAAAGGAAAAAGACCCAAGCCACCTAGAAACCTCATGGATCTGATACAAAATTTAGAAAATAGAACATGTTGTATACTCTGAAGAAATTATCTTGTAAGATAGAAGAATGGTGTTTGCTATACTAAGAAGTTAAATGAAACAAGACAAAAATGATTCAGTCACAAAAGGCATTCCTTTAAGCTTTAAGAACAGAACTCAATTTTATTCTAATTCTTAAAATAGCATTTCAGTAATTTCACAAGATAGTATGGTCTCCTATGGTATTTTCTCCTTCCTTTCTTCTTTATAATCATATGTATTTGGGCACAGTAGGGAACATGGCCACTTATGAGCTCAGCCTTCTTTTGTCCTTGGCAAGACAGTTGCCTCTCTGAAGCTATCCGTAGTGCATTCTTGATCTGGGGACATACCTGGCATTCATAATGACAGTATCTTATCTGAGAGTTTCACAAGTTCCCATGTGCCCTCACAGCCTCCTCTGAAGTCAGAGTATTACTTCTGGTCACTTCATACCATGCTCTTCCCTCCTTGTCCTCAAGAATAATCTATATGTTATTTGAAACTATAGCCTAACACAGTCACAGGCATAGGCATAGTCACTGTCTTGGGCGATATTTAAATTTTGGAGCTCAGGAGGATAAAATCCACAGTCGCAATCCTTCGACTAAACATAACATAAGATGAGATAGGAGAGATCCCTGTTCCCTTTTCTTTCTGTCATGTGAAGATATAAGAAGCAGAAAGCTTTTGAAGCCAGGACGAGATCCCTCACTAGGAATCAAGTTATCTGGTAACCTTTTTTTTTAGGATTTTCTAGTTTCCAGAATCATGAAATGAGTATCATTTAATTTACTTAGTTTATAATATTTAGTTTAGGTCTTTGAGCCAACTAGAGCACTGTCTGGTGCCAGAAGATCTTGGTGGAACCAGAAGGTCACAGCGGATTAATGTCAAGTTCAATTCTAATGGAGTTTGTCTGAATAGTGTTTAGGTCTGCTTGGCATCCATTGTGTGTCCATGCCTTCTGATCATTCCTGTCTGGAATACGATTATCTATTCTGGGCCTGTCGTAGCCATGTATTTATTCTGGAAACAATTTATCTGCTGTAGCAGATTTCCAAGGGAAGGAAGATTGCTCTGTGTGAACTATGTCATAAGTGACATGACAGGATGGCCTCAAAGACATTTTGTTACAGTGTCACAGGTCTGAAGGCCAGGGGTGTGTGATGAAGGTCTCTGCATGGTCAGGTTCTAATGGAGGCTTTGCCTCTTAATTTGTATATGCTTGCCTTCTTGCCATATTAGTGTGTCCTGTTGAATAGAAGGGTAATGAAGGGAAGGAACAAATGGTGTGGGGGGAAAGAGAGGGAGTTGTAAAAGAGAAGGTAAAAAAGCTTCCTCATGTCTCTACCTATAAGACACAAATTCCATTCCTCTTAGAATCTCTTCTAAGGACAGTTGCTTCCAAAAGGCCCGTATTGAAGAGCTGTGACTTTGGCATTAGCCTTCACTATATGGATCTGGAGAAGATACAAATATTCCACCCATGATATTCATTATCTTCCTTTTTGTAATGTATTTGTATACACATATATTTTTGAAGTTCTGCATACCACGTGTTTATCTTTCTTTAAGTATGGCATTTTTAAAGTTATCACATATATATGATATAATTTATCCCTGTACTTATTACATATTTCTTTTTTATATGTTATTTGATTTATTTACATTCTACTTGGTCTCCCCCCCCCGACCCATGTTCCTCATCTCATTCCTCTTCCCCCTTGCCTCAGAGAGGGTATTCCCCCCAACCAGACATTTTTAACACTGTAGGGAATATCATGTGCCTTTATGGTTTATAAGGTACTACTGGAAATACCCCAGTATTTCCTGAAAATGTTGCAGGGTATCTACAAAGTGAAAATTGCTAAAACATCTGCATTTAACTATTTTGACATTTGGGCTGAAAGTTAAAGAGCATTGCTGGGTGAAACTGCTAGCACTGTAGCCAGAATGAGAGCAATACACTATAGTCTTCTCTGCCACAGATGTACAACAAGCTCTCACTTTTAGTGAGAATGTCCTCAATAAAGCAGAATTCATGGCTAGTTAAAATTAACTTTTGTTTGGCCTTTGAGTACATACCTTTTTAATATTATACTCAAGGAATTAAGAAGTAAATGTGAATATACAAATGTGAATTTGTATGTAAGTATGGAATTTCATGGTTGCCTGGAAAAATAACTGACGTAAGAAATGAGTTTGTTAAGGTTTCAATATCTCAGAGATGATTCATCAGAAATGAATTGTGAACCTGCCAATGTCAAAAAAGCTATTTAATAATACTTATTGTCAAAGGTAACTGAAATAATTAATAGAAAAATTATAATTTTGGAAACATTTATATACCATTGTAAGCATAACACCATCTGAACACCTATTACCATTTCTAATGATTTAAGTGGTACATGAATAATGATTTCTTAATATCACACAATAAAATGTGTTAACATTTAAAAGATTTTCATCAGCCCGTGAACCAGATAACCAATACAAGATGCTACAAAGTCACACATGGGGAGAATCAGGCATGGTATGTTCGGCCAGTCGATTTTAATGTACCAGAGTTAAAAGGCTCATTTCTGTGGCTTCATATTCAACACTACAACCAACCTGAAGGAAGTAACTGTTTTTATAACATTAAGAAGAATACAGACAACCCCTTTTAAAGGTTTATAGTGTTCCTTTGGTATCTGAGATAGGTTGGGTTTAAGACTCTCAGTTGATCCCCGAGTTCCTGTTATCCTAGTTTTAAATATATAATGGCACAGAATTTACACATGACCTATAAGTATGTGCTGGTATCATATAAAACTCATCTCCAGATTACTTGTAATACCTAACATAATATTACTGCTTTGTTGTGGCTGGCACAGGGTGGTTTTTCAGAGGAAATGACCAGTCATGTTACACAGACAAAACTGTTTTGTTCCCGAAATGTTCCACCCATTTGGAACACAGAAGCTGAGGGCTGGTGATATTAAAATAATTTTTCTCTTCCAACTACTTATCTGTGTGACACCAAATTCCTTTCACATACTTCAGGCAAAACAACAACCCTCCACAGATTAAACACAAGAACGTATAATAAAGCTACATTTTTCTGTCACACCAGCATAAAAAGATTTAAGAGATATGCAACAGAGACACTCTTCTTACTACATTTGTCTGCAACATCAAATATTCACATTTTGCTATTCATTACATTTATTGTTTGTCATCGATTTTAACTGTATTAACAAACTCTTAATGACTGTTGGGGGTGATGTATTCATTAAGTATTGAAAGATACAACCCAGAGAAACAAAAGTCTTGGGTCATTCTCTGTAACTCTCAGAGAATGAAAGGGTTCTGAGGCCAAAAGTCCTTGTATTTTAGAATGACCTGTTCTCTCTCATTCATTTCATTGATGACAGACTTGTTCATTTTCCATGAATATTTACCATCATGCTTTCCTGTCATTTCTGAGACATTTTTTTTCCAGAAGAAAATGAACTTTTAATGCACACATAAAATAACCATTTTAACACTGACAGATTCTGAGTGGAGTTTTTTGGGTTTTGTTGTTTTCTGAGGGCTGAACCTCCGGTCTCAGGATTGCTAACAGCATTCTACCACTTAGCTTTCTCCACAGTCCATATGTCATTTTCATGCTAGAAATATCTGTTTCTGAGTTGCCGAAAGCAAGCAGAGGAGTGACAGACATTTTTTTCTTTCCTATTAAATTATGTTTGTGGTGTGATACCATGCTCTCAGTGAAACAAGGTTCCAGGTGACCTAATGTGCTTCACTCACTAGGCCCCAGTGTGCTCACGAGTATGCTGTGGAAAGAGAAAGGCACAGCACACATTTTCCCTTTAAAGAATTTGCTTTAGGGAGATCTTCTCTAGTCCTCCATTCCAAGGTCACCAAGTGTGAGTCCCAAATTAGATGTTTCCTTTTCTTTCTCAGAAATCAGACCTCTTATATGACCTCGGTCATATCACAACACACACAAGATATTTTATGCAGAAGAAGGAGAAGAAATGTCTTGGGAACATTTTAGAGCAAAAGGAAAAAGTGAATGCATTTAAAAGGCTACTTAGGCAGACTAGCTGCGCTGGAGTATATATGCCTCTGCTTTGCTCTGACGCCTCGGTGTGAGCAAACATGGTATGAATTTTGAATACTACCTGCTTTAAAATGGTTTTCCAATGCCCTGCCCCCCCCCCCACCCCTAGTAATGGATTCCAGATTCAGATTCAGTACAATTTCAAGAAACACAAGATATAGAGCCCTGGAGGGAAATGAAATATGAGGAAAACTTCAAAGCCCCCCTGCTCCCACTGCAGAAACACCCCATTTCACATCTTGGCTATGCTTGCAACCATGAAGGAACTCAGTCTTGAAACAGGTGTGAACTGAACCGTCTGTGGAGCTGAGCGCTGTCCATTGTCAGGTTTTACAAGTGGTTCTTTTGTTTCCCCCTCTCAAGAAATCTCGAGCTGGGCTGCTGTGACTATAGGTTCTTCTGTATTGCATGCAGAATGGGGGCTGAGCTGTCTTTCCGTTCTGTGGTGGAATCACTGCTTCTCTCCTGTGATATCAACAGCCGGGTAAGAGGTTTCAGATGTGAGGAGGATGTCAGGTCCAGCGGTGGACATCTGTGGACATCTTTGCTCAGGATTCTTAATACTAATAATGACTGGTGGAAATGAATGCAGGGCTTTCCACTAAGCAGAGTTTGGATTTGGTTTATTAAATTTGGACAGATGTCAAATGCACATCAATTTAAGACTGATGACTGGGCATGTTGTTGAAGGTGCTCAAACAATAGCGACAGCATTGCGACACTGATGATAGATGGAAAAGAATAACTTTCAGCTGAAGAAAGTCAGTTTAGATGCTGGAAGGAAACTTCTAGGTTTATCTCTCTCTAAGGAGTCTCCCAGAGCTGGAACATTTGTTTTCCCTGCTTCAAAGGCACATCCCTCCTCTGACAGAGTGCTGGGCAAAGCTGAGGTATTTGATTTGTTTTCGAAAAATCTCTTAAAATGAGTCCAGTCTGACCATTTTTGCCAAATTGGCCTTGAACTTAAGGTTCTCTAGACTCAGAATCCTGCAGAGTAAGAAGCTAGGATGGTAATACTCTGTACTAGGAACGAGTTATTTTCATCATCAAAAGAGGAAGCTCAATCTTTTGCCTTAGTATTTTCTTCTTTTACTATTAATTTTGTGGTGCTGGGGATTGAACCAAGGGCCCCATGGACGCCAGGTGAGCGCTGTCCTACTGAGCTACTCTCACAGCACAGACCTAAATCTTATGACCTGTAAGATTTAGCAACTTAGCCACTGCACATGTCATGTTCTTGTGACGTCATGAAGGTACTGGGTTCAGGGACAGAAAAGTTCCAAAGGGAAGTGGTACTAGATGACATTAAGTGGAGAAACTGATAAGGACTTGATGTCATGCAGTTTGTCCATATAATAGCCCTAGTCTAGGAAAGTAATGGTGGTTCCATCAGTGTCTATGATTCCCAGGCTTGGGACCCTCTAAAGTTGTGTCAGCATCCAGTTCCACCACTCATTAACTAGGCACTGGGTATGTGAAACACTTGTATTATCTTCACACTTTTTATGCTAATATGAAATTATTTTAGAATTTCAGTTTTCTTTGTTAAGAAGCAAGCAGGAAAAATACTTTTTATTAGAATCTGCAGTCTCTCTCTCACCTCTGTCTCTTTTCTCTCTTCTCTTTTCTCTCTCTCTCTCTCTCTCTCTCTCTCTCTCTCTCTCTCTCTTCCTCTCTCTCCTCTATCTCACTTCTTTCTCTCTTTCTCTGTCTCTCTCCTCTCTCTCTGTTGATACTTTATTTGCTATTTCAATGTTCTGCTTTTGTGAGCTTAGGCTCTTCATGAAGCAGCAGAAGACCTCATGTGCCCACATCCAAACATCACCCCCTCTGAATCCACACTTAAGCCCTAACTCTGGGCAAGTGCAGGAAAGATTTTTGAGTAAGGTTAAGTGAGTTGGTGGTTAGGCCTGTCTCAGATAGGCAGGAAACTGAATATGATAGGAAAGAGTCCAAATATGAATGAGAGGAAAGAACACAAACATGAATAATAAGGAGATAAAACATGAAAGAGAGTAGAGATAGATGAGATGAGATTAAATGATGAGAGGAAAGAGATTAAATGATGAATGGGAGGAAAGAGACCAAACATGAATGAAAGGAAAGCAACTAAATATGAATAAGCACAAAGAAACCAAATATGAATAGGAGAAAAGAGACTAAGGAGTGAATGAGAGAAGAGACTGAACATGGATAAGAGGCCTGAGTCCAAACATGAATGAGAGGAAGGAGATCAAATGCATTTTGATTTCTGTTTAATAGATGCCATGTATAAAACTAAAACCCTAAGTTGAAATTCTGAAGAATTTTAAGATGGTTATTTGAGAGCATTCATTTTAAGAATGAGATCCCCTGCTTTTGAACACAGGATCTTGGAAAACCATAGAGACTACTCATGTTTTATTTTTGATATGCCAACTCTTCCATTTTCTCCCGAAGAAGGAAGTACACATCATAGCAGTGCCTGTAACTTCAAGTAAGGGCTCTTCATCTGTTTTTGCCCAGATTTCTTTTAGACCACTGACTCCTAATAACCTCATCTCAGGATACATTGTATTACATTTTGTGAACTGTATTTAAAATATGCTCTTCCACATGAACATATTTTGGGTAAAGGTTATTAGGCCACACACAGGTGCATATGTGCCTAGCAGAGATCTTTTCACAGAACAGTTCAGGTACATGTGATTATATTGACAACATCTTCAGGGGGTATTTTCTGCTTTTGTATCATAAATCCTGTACACAACCTTGAGTGATATTCAGGTCAAGTTTACTCAAAGGTCATTTCATAGCAGATGCTAAACAAGAGCGTGACCATCAGAGATCCACAGAGTGAATGGAGCCATGAGCCTTAGAAGCTCCAATTGTCCTAAGAATATGAGAGACTTAAGATTATTCCTGGATGTATTTCTATGGTTCATTTAAGTCATACAAGTTTTTAAAAAAGAGTATCAACAAAATTAAAATATGAAATAACAGGAAATAGAATCAATGCTTTTTTTTTAAAATAAAAATATCTGGAATAGTTCTTTGGAATAAAAAACATGAAGAAATTGTAAGATATCAGGCAAAACTTTACCAAAAAGTTGTTAACATTTTCATGTAACAATATTGATGAATTATAACCAAGATGACTAATGGTTGAAAACTATCCTGCAGAGGAAGTCCCATAATGAACAGGAATTCCTATACAGACTTCCCTTATTCATGTTCAATGGCACACTTGACTGTCCTTTTACACTCATCATAGAATAGATTGTTAAATTATCAAGAGAGGAGGATACAGTTTAGTTAGTGACTGAAGAATTTCAGTTGCTTTCTGGGAAATTGATACCAAAAAACTAGAAGTAAATGCACTGAATAAGATAAAAAACAAAAAACCATTCTTTTCAAATACTGCTGTAGAATATGGTTACTTGACCAATTACAGGAGCAGATTCACAGGAAAGAAGATAAGAACTCATTTGCAAACTTTTCTTTTGCTTTCATAGTAATCCTTTCATTAGAGCATCATGAAATGTGACCTCAAATGCGTTCCTTCTACTGAATAGAATATATGTTGGAGAAAAATAATACTATTTTGCTTAAATATACTTAGCTTTGTTACTTATAGCACAGAAGAAAATAAATGTGGTCCAAGAACATCATTTTTCTATACATCACTTTAAATAAAAAGTAAAAAATGGAAAATACATAATGATACATAGTCAAAGTGAAAATGTTATTCAAGAAAAAAATAAGCATCTTTTACTTTCAGTTCCCTGTTTTTATTTGGGGTCCTAAGTATGATTAATCTAGATCATCTTTAAAAATACAATGTTTATTATTAGCTATTGTATGCATGAAGCAATAGGAGCACATATAGATTAGAGGACAACTTTTTCTTTTTCTACCTTTATATAGCTTCTAGGGATAGTCTCATGTCACTAGGCTTGGGTGGAGCTTTACCTGCTAGCCATCTTGTTGACCCTAGATAATCTCTATAGTATTTCAACTCGTTATTTTAATTTTGATATAAAATAATTTTTCTATGCCATTCCTCATATAATATTTTGAAGTTATTTACTTATTTAATTATGGTACCTCATATTCCTCCCTTCTCGTAATATTAAGAATATATATTCTTTGCACGTCTAAAAAAGGCTCAAGGCTCAAGTAACCTTTCTGAGTTTAAGCAGGCCATGGTATGGTTTCTCCCTGCCTATGACATGTCCTCTTGTCTATCTCCAATGAATATGAATGATCTCATTTCCTGCTTGTACAGCTGAGAAGGAGTCGTGCAATTCAAAGGAAAGTCGGTTTCCAGTTCTCCACACTGACGTCAGCAATTCACTGCCTCTTTCAGAATTGGCAGTCAAGGTGTAAGGTAATACCTGAAAGAGGAGAAATCCCAACCTTGCATAAACTTAACTTTCTGCACTGCTATGATGTGACCATGGTGTTCTCTAACTACGTAGCATGTTAAGCCAGCTGTCTCCTTAGGTACTCAGTATTTCCATTATTCAATAAGATGAGTTCTCTGAGGACAGATCATTTATAAAGTTGCTAGAAATACCCTGACTTCAAGCCCTGGAGACACCATGTGTTTTAGGCTTCAGATGCTGAAAAAAAAATTTTAATAATACATATGAGAACAGCTCCAGCCAGTATGTAGGTGGTTCAGAACTAGGTTGCATTCAATGCTTCTAGGTCAAGCACTATGCACTCATTCTCATTTTCTCTGTGTTAAGACTAAGTAAGGACTCAGAGCTTACTGAATAAAGAATTCCTCAAAACAAACCTCTCTTTGTAGAGGACAGGGGAAAATGGGAAGGTAGGACACTAGAACATGACGAAAGCATTTTTTTTTCTATTTTTGGCTTTCAGAAAGTACTAGGAAAGGTACTAGTAGTCACAAAAATCTCAGTTATTTATTGATTGTGCAAAAACTATGATGTAAGAGACATACACAATGTACACATTGCTATCTAATTATTAAGGTTGTCCTGGGAGTGATTTCATAAAGCGATTTTAAAGATTCAGATATCTTTTTCTTCATAGAAACTCAACTGCATGACAAGAGTTAAACTACCTCTTGCCCTGTAGAAATCTCAACTGCAAAGGAATCAAGGACTCAACATAAGACCTCGTACCTTGAAACTGTTAATGGAAAAAGTAGGGAGTTCATTTAAAAATATAGCCACAGTTTCTGGAGAGAGAGAACGTGGTTAAGAAGGACTGGCATGGCTACTCTTCCAGAGAACCCTCGTTCAGTTCCCAGAACCTACCCAGAGTCTCACAATCTATTTGTAACTCTAGTTCTAGGGGCTCTGACACCCTATGGCATATGGCAAAGGCATGTGGTAAACATATATACATGCAGGGAAAGAACTCATGAAAAATTAACAATTATAACTAATTAATTAATTGAAATAAATCTAAAAGGAAATAGACATAGGTAAGAACTTTTAAAATAGGAGATTGCATATTCAGGGTCAATGATGGACAAGTGAGAATAAATGATACATGGTAATAGTAGAATATAAATTATATGAAGATAGAGGAGAGAAATGGTGAGGATGCGAAGGTATAAGAAGTGAGATGAGGAGAATGGTAGAAAACAGGAAGTGCTAAGCAAAACTAAAGATGTATGAGAAGTCTTATAGAAATCCTCCTCTTTGTAAGATAATCAAAACTGGAATTTTTAAAAGGAGTTTAAATGGTAATTTAAATAGGTGGGCAATGGTGCTTCCAGAAAATGTGAATGATGAGCTATTAATCAAAATACTAATGTCATACCTCCCTATGAATTGTTGGTTGTAGAGTCTATAAACAATATAGGCTGTCTCCATTGTTGTTGCTTGCCCACCAGAATGAGATACTGAAACACTATTGCAGAAGACATGACTTGCTTTGTTTTCAGAACAGAAAAATCCAGTTGGAGTGGACCTGGAAATTTCTTCTCTGTTGGTTAGTTTCCATGGTGCTGCTAGTGCTGTGCAGGTTGCTGGAGGAGAAATGACATCAATGATCTTATCCATCCGTGAACCCTGAATGCCACAATACCAATTTCCCAGGTGTATTGATCATACTGTAAACGTGTCCATGGCTTAGGGGACTGTAGGTTCATGGCTTAGGAGGCTGTAGGGAACACATTACTATTGCTTTGCAGAATGAACATGCTGTCAAAATGCCTTCTAAATATGTATGTTATTTCTCATAGATTAGTATTGTTCTCAACACTAATGTTGTTGAGCCGTTATAAACTAGAATAGATCAATGAAATTTCTTTCAATGTGGGTAGTGGTTTATGCAGAGACTTACAACTGGTCAACACATGAAAGTAAGTGACTTCTGCATGCTCAGCTCTAAAGGGGAGCATCTAGATACCCCTCTAGTACGGAGCTCAGGGAGAGCCTGTGAGAACTTGAAGGTGAGGATGATTGCTGTGAAATCTTTTCTTCTGAATATGATCTGAACATCACATGCATGAACTCACTGAAATTGAGGTTACCAGCACAAGAACTGCATAAAATTGAGCCTGTCAGTGTTCCGGTATGGAAGAGGAAGGCACACGAAGCTCAACCATCACTGAAGAGATATTGGTAGTCCCCTGCTGGAGCAGGGAAGTCATTTTTCTTTAGGGGAATAGCCAGCCATAGACACAGAAGGAGGAGGTGTTTAGAAGAAGGGGGCTTCCAGAGGGAATGGAAGAGAGAGATAAGAAAAGGGAATGGGATGAATATGATCAAAATATATGTATGGATTTGTCAAAGAATAAATTAGAAGGTATTTTTAAAACTATCTGTGGAATTAAGACCTAGGGTAAGTTAGAGATGTTGCTTATGAAGTCACAAAGTCTCACCATAAAATGTTGGACTCATTGTTCCTTGAAAATGTCCTTTATGCTGCAGGAAAAGTACATCTGCAAATCTGTCCTGCTTTGTCTCCTGGCTTTGCTACATTAGCAGGACTTTGAAAATATGGTCAGCCTGCCCAACCTTGTACACTTTAATTATTCCTGCTCAGGGCACATGCTTGTCACATAAAGGCACTTGTTACATTCTGGTCAATCAAAATGGATTGAGAATCACCTGTGAGACCTGTGAGAATCACCTGGGTGTGTAAGCAAAAGAATTTCATGAAAAGTTGGACAATACCCTTAATCTATGAGTTAAAATAAACCCTACCACCTCTAAATTGCTTTTGTTAGAAGTTCTGGCAAAACCATGAAGAAAATGATTAAAACATACTCTTTAGCAGTGTTTGGTACATAGTTACTATACGGCATCTGTTGCAGTCACTGTTGTTGGTCTATCTTGACTTTGTATATCATGTCATCACAGCTAGTCATCAGAAGAACGGATGCAATGGGCATTCGTCATTTTGTGTCTACCCACAATTTAAACATGTTCTGTGTGTAACAGGGCCCATGAGATTTACATAAGACACATGCAGAGAGATTTTCTTTTTAATCCAACATTTGGCAGTTGGAATGGAAATTGGCATGTTGGGTGGCTAATTAAATGAGTTTGGGTGAAGGAATAGTGGTGAATGATATCAAACTCCTCTAGAATTTGGGGACTATTACTGTGAGGAATATGGTAAGGAAGCCATAGTAGAAGCTGTGTAGACCGGGATATCATACATAGAGCATGGTAGGGCAGTAGCCATTTCTTGTAGGGATGTTTATTCCTAAGAAGGCCATATAGGGGTGTGTGTGTGTGTGTGTGTGTGTGTGTGTGTGTGTGTGTGTGTGTGTGTGAAAACTATAGATAAATATTTTACAGGGCAAACCTTTTACAATAAACTCTATAAACTCTTTTCCTTGACCAGAAGCTATTTGGAAGCAGGTCATTTTGAAGGTAGAGAATGAGAATACATGAAGAGAGGCCAAGCTGTGAAGGTGTTTCTCTGCCTGTATACACTTTATGACAATCTGATTGACTTATGAATACCACATGGCTAAACCCACTGCCTTCAGTGAAGGAACTGCAAAGACAGAACAAGTGGATACTATAAAGACTAAATTTATACTCATAAGAGATGAATAGAGGAAAATAGAACAACGGATCAATCGTACATAGGCTTTTCAGTATCTTTCCTGTTAAAGAATTCTTTTAATTCAAAATAATGTTTCTTCTTATTTATTCTAACAGAGATCTTCAATTCATGTTTCTGAGATTTTTAAAAAGAAGAATTATCTTTTCTTCCAGAGTTACAGAGGTATCTCAGATTGCCACCTGGTTGAGGAATAAAGAAACAATAAAAATCTAGTATTCTCTGGTGTAAAGGATGAGAATATAGCAGCCAAAATATATAGTCCCAGCATAATTTTTAATTTATGCCTTTTGAACCTGTAAATATCCATGGAAGTCAATATAAAGTATTGCTGTAACATAGCATAAAAAAAAACCCCACATTTTAGTCAAGAATTCAGGGTAGGGTAATCTAACAGAGCTGGATTGTTTGAGAACCCTGCTATAAAGTTTGCAGTCCACCATTATCTGGACAGCTCTCTGAGCTTGGTGCAAAATGGAGGACTTTCTTTCTCAGCAGGGCTTCCTTTTGTCTGTTTGACCTTTTCTAGAGAGGGTTACTGGGCACATATGCCTGACCTTACTTGGAAGATAACTGCAAAGAGCTTCCTGTAAGTGCTGTGTGCCTCAACACACAGTCTCAATCTAGTTTCCTGCCCATATGGTAATTAGGTGCTGTGTTATGACAATCAGTCCCTTCCATTATACCCATAAGAGCCCTTATAAAATAAAACAATAAAATAGAGCTGTCTCACTGAAGCTGTCTCTTGAAGTCCATCCATTATACTCATGGCATCCTGAACTATACTCACCACTTACTACACTCTCTTCTATCCAATTTCCTTGTGAAAAGTATTTTATCAAAGCAACAGATAAGAAATTTAAAACAAAAATTGCTACTAGAGGATGAGATACTGCTGTCATGGAATTGATCATGTTGGGGGGGCAGGACTGTGGAAGGATTTTAGGGCTCCAGTCTAAAGAAGTTTGTGAGTCCTCTGAGCTTAATAAATTATCAGAGCTAGAAATATATATAGGTAGAAACTATGGAAGCCTAGAGTATGAAGTTCCAGAGGGGGATAAAGATTCTATGAGGTCTGCTCATAGAAAATTTTGGACTGAAATCTGTGAAAGTGAATTTTTTTTCCTTTACTGGGATAATTGATACTGGTTAGCTGAGGCTGAAGAATCAGCTGTGACTAAGAAGTATTCAGTATCACGAGGTTTAATCTGGGAAGCATTTCCTCTAGGTCAGCAAGCAGAAACTGTGATTCAGATGGAACCAAGTCTGCATCTCAAGCTGGTAGCTAAACTTGATAATAATTAAGAATCCCATACATAATCTTGGTTTTGGTACCATGAAGCTACAGGACTGAAAGAGTCATGATTGGGTACCTGAAGTGTCGCATCATGAGATGCTGGGAGAGGACATTAGTGCAGCCTTAATATCAGTAGAGGTCCCTGGTTATTGATGTTCTAGAATGATGCGACACCCACTAATAACAGCAGAAAATATGGAATAGAGTTGGACTAAGTGTCAGGTAGGCTGTGTGTGCCATGCATTGTAGAGCCAGGGGTAGATCTGCCAATACGTTTTCAAACTCAGAAGTTCATGAATAAGTCCCAGATGTCAAACATTAACCTAAGCTTCCAGACTTTGATAATGCTTAAGTATAATTCATGTCCCAATTACCCACTTTTGGAGCAAGAAAGTATTTAATTTATTTTTTATTTTACATGTACCCACGGTTAAAATATTTTGTGTTTGAAAGAAGAACTTGGTATTTTAAGTTGTTGGGATGTTTTAAAGCCTAAGGAGTTTTGAAAAGTTATTTGTACTATATTTTATATTGTGACATTAACATGGCATCTTGGGAACAAACAAGCAATGACAGGTTATGGTCGAAGGTGATGTCTTTTTGTGCCAGAGTAGACAAGGTGTGAAATACCCTGGTTAACTTTGTTTTCAACTTGACATACCCAGGTAGAAGAAACCTTAATTAAAGAATTACCTCAATTCGATTCCCTAAGGGCATGCCTGTGGGACATTTTCTTGATGGCTAATTGATGTAAGAGTACCCAACCCTCTGTGGATAGTGACACTGCTGGGAAGTTGTGCCTATGCTGTATAAGAAAAGTGCATGAACAGAAGTCTGGGAACAAGCCAATAAGTAGCAACCCTCGACAGAGCCTGCTTTAGTTCTTGCTTCCGGGTTCCTTCTTAAGAGTCTGCTCTGATTTCCCTCAGTGACAGACTGTGGTGTGGAAATGTAAGTCAAATAAATCCCTCTTCCCCAAGCAGATTTTGGTCAGCGTTTTACAATGGCAACAGACAAAATACTAGAGCAAGACCCATAGGTGGAGAAAGATTTGCATAATGACTAAGGTATCTAAAAATGTTTTCCTCACGAAGAACACAGAGTTTTTCCTTGTTATTTGCAGAAACACAATGAAGACCAGAGAAATACGTGTGGGAATGGCTTCCAAGAATGCTAGAATGAACATGAATAATATAAATCTTGATTAAAATAATTTATTTGGCAAAACTAAGAAATGCGACAGATTTTGGATTCAATACTGCATAGCAACAGGAGTGGTTTTAGATGTTCATTTGGTATGCTTGATGGCCATCCTAAAGGAATTTTAGACTTTACATAACAAAGAGAAAGAAAAACTGGGGTGGATTTATTGTGGGTGATTCATTCTTCATTCTCCTATAGATTATTTGAGGCACAGAGAACATGTTCTTTGTAAGGGCTTAGAAAGCTGCTGTGGTGGGAGCATTAGTCTAAAGAATATTTTCATGATTCTCAGAATGTTGAGGTCTCTTGCTGCTGCCTGGAATAAATGCAGTTTCAATGGAATTTCTGATTTTGAGTCTCTTGAAATATGTCAGATATTAATAAAGAGCTTGTGATCCCAGAATCGTGGTGGAAAGGTATGTACATTTTAGAGTCAATATAGAGAAGTAAATGTGCTGAATCAAAATGAGCTGTAATTATAATTTGTTTATCACGGAGTACCAGGGACAAAAGGTAGGTCATTAAAATAACTGTTTGGTTTGCACAACTCAATATATCAGGGGGTGGGGCTTAGGTCATCTTGAATAACAGAGGTCTTTATCAAATTCTCAACTGTGAGTCAGTCCACAGGTCAGAGAAGTCTAGTAAAGGGGAGGCATGGGTCCTCACAAAGCAGAGCGTCTGGGTGAGTTCACATGCGTGTAAATATGAATCTTCATTGGGTCTTCCTCTAAAACACTTGTGCTGTTGATTAAGGTCATGCTGACAGGTTTAGAGATTGGGTAATTGAGTCTCAGAGAACATCAGTAAATAAACTTTACTTGCATTTAAAGACCAAATGGTCAAAAAAGAAAAGAAAATTTGATCTGAGTTGGATTCACAGTAGACTCACCTCTAACTTCATTCTACAGCTATTTCCCTACTAACTAAACACAACTGAACAAGTCTTTAAGGATACCCTATTTAAGGACTATGATAAAGTCCTAATTCTTTGTCAATTATAAAATATACAATTCTTAGTAGTAGAAGCAGTAGAAGACATGCAACTTTACCATTTGTCACTAACAAAGAAACAAAAATTAGAAAAAATCCCAAATCATTAACACGACTAGAAAAGAGACACCCAATTTCAAATCACTTATACATAATAGTGTAATCCATCTTCACCCTATCTTGACACAAGCTTATAGATAATATAATGCAATGAATGAATGAATGAAAAATAATTGCAAATGAGTATGTACAGGGTGGGTGGCTGGCCTAAGATTAAGTTTTTGAAAAAAAGTATAGCAAAATAGACATTCTATGCTGTTGCAAGATACTGAGTCTGTATACTGCTTCAGAGCACAGTCTACAGAGCGCTGAAACACATTTGAAATCTAAGAAGTCAGTCTTAGGAAAGTAATGCTTCAAGGGAAAGTGAGTTAAAAGAAGCTGAATAGTATCTTTTGGAAACTGAATGGAAAAGAGAAAATGTGCCAGTGGAAATAATTCTTTTTTTATATGACATTAAATGATAAAAACCAAGAGGAGCATCGCACCATTTCCATTTTTCATAGGTCTCCCTTTACTTTTCTCCCACTCCAAACTACAGCAGCTGAAGATAGAATTTTGACATTATACCCTCACAAGCGTCCCTCAACTACTAGCACTTTCTATAGACTACAGATGCCTGCATTACTATTTCTCTATTTTCTTTTTTAATTCTTTTTTATGAAATATTTTATTTATTTACATTTTAAATGTTTTCCCCTTTTCCAGTTTCCCCTCTGGAAACCCCCTATCTCATTCTCCTTCCCCTTGCTTCTCTGAGGGGGCTCACCCAACCACCTACTCCTGCCTCCCAGATCTGGCATTCCTCTATACTGGGACATTGAACCTTCCCAGGACCAATGGCCATTTCCTCTCATTGATGACTGAAAAGGCCATCCTCTGCTGCATATGTAGCTGGAGCCATGAGTCCCTCCATGTGTACTCTTTGGTTGGTAGTTTAGTCTCTGGGAGCTCTGGGCGTACTGGTTGGTACATATTATTGTTCCTTCTATGGGGCTGCAAACCTCTTCAGTTCCTTGGTTCCATTCTCTAGCTCCTCTATTGGGGACCTTCTGCTCAGTCCATTGGTTGACTGAGCCGTAGGTATTTTGATTCCTCTTTTAAGAAGGACCAAAGTATCCCCACTTGGTCTACCCTTCTTCTTGGGTGTTATGTGCTCTGTGAATTGTATTTTGGGTACTCTGAGCTTCTGGACTAATATCCACTTATCAGTGAGTCCATACCATGTGTGTTCTTTAGTGATTGGGTTACCTCACTCAAGATGATATTTGCTAGTTCCATCAATTTGCCTAAGAATTTCATGAATTCATTGTTTTTAATAGCTGAGTAGTACTCCATTCTGTAAATGTACCACATTTTGTGTATCTATTCCTCTGTTGGGGGACATCAGAATTTCCAGATTCTGGCTATTATAAGTAAGGCAGCTATGAACATAGTGGAGCATGTGCTCTTATTACATACATGTTGGAGCATCTTCTGGGTATATGCCCAGGAGTGGTATAGCTGGGTCCTCAGGTAGTACTATGTCCAGTTTTCTGAGAAACTGCCAAACTGATTTCCAGAGTGGTTTTACCAGCTTATAATCCCACCAGCAATGGAAGAGTGTTCCTCTTTCTCCACATCCTTGCCAGCACCTGCTGTCACCTGAGTTTTTGATCTTAGCCATTCTGACTGGTGTGAGGTGGAATCTCAGGGTTATTTTGATTTGCATTTCCCTGATGATTAAGAATGCTGAACATTTCTTTAGGTGTTTCTCAGCCATCCGGTATTCCTCAGTTGAGAATTCTTTGTTTAGCTCTGTACCCTATTTTTTAATAGGGTTATTTGTTTCTCTGGAGTCTAACTTCTCGAGTTCTTTGGATATATTGGATATTAGCCCTCTATTGGATGTAGGATTGGTAAAGATCTTTTCCCGATCTGTTGCTTGCCATTTTGTCCTATTGACAGTGTCTTTTGCCTTACAGAAGCTTTGCAATTTTATGAGGTTCCATTTGTCAATTCTTGATCTTAGAGCATAAGCTATTGGTGTTCTGTTCAGGAAGTTTTCTCCTGTGTCCATGTGCTCCAGCTCTTCCCCACTCTCTCTTCTAGTAGATTCAGTGTATCTGGTTTAATGTGGAAGTCCCTGATCTACTTGGACTTGAGCTTTGTACAGGGAGACAAGAATGGATCGATTTGCATTCTTCTACATGTTGAATTCCAGTTGAACTAGCACAATTTGTTGAAAATTCTTTTTTTCCACTGGATGGTTTTAGCTCCTTTGTCAAAGATCAAGTGACCATATGTGTGTGGGTTCGTTTCTGGATCTTCAATTCTATTCCATTGATCTACCTGCCTGTCTCTGTACCAATACCATGCAGTTTTTATTATTATTGCTCTGTAATACAGCTTGAGATCAGGGATGGTGATTCCTCCAGAAGTTCTTTTATTGTTGAGAATAGTTTTTGCTATCCTGGGTTTTTTGTTATTGAAAAATGAATTTGCAAATTGCTCTTTCTCGCTCTACGAAGAATTAAGTTGTAATTTTGATGGGGGATTGCATTGAGTCTGCAGATTGCTTTTCGAAAGATGGTCATATTTTACTGGATTCATTCTGCCAATCCATGAGCATGGGAGATCTTTACATGTTCTGAGATCTTCAGTTTCTTTCTTCAGAGACTTGAAGTCCTTGTCATACAGATCTTTCACTTGTTTGGTTAGAGTCATACCAAAGTAATATCGTAAACCTGAAAAACAACTTCAACAAAGTGGTTGGATATAAAATTATCTCAAAAAAAATCAGTAGCCTTCCTATACTCAAAGGATAAACAGGCTGAGAAAGAAATTAGGGAAACAACATGCTTCATATAGTCACTAATGATATTAAATACCTTGGTGTGACTTCTCTATTTTCATTTGAGAACATTAAAGTCCTATAAAATTAAAACTCAAACAATTTAAGTAAGGCTAGTTCTTCTAATAAAATATAGTTGACTGTATTGAGAAAATTTAAAAGATGATATTAGATATAAAGATTAAATTATAATTTACTCAATGAATAATAAATGCTGTTGAGAAAGTTGTTTGAGGAAAAGAGAAAATTTATAAAATAGTAAGAATCAAATGATTAAAATAGTAAAAAGATTCAGAAAGAAGTACTTGAAATGAAAGACAAGCTACATACAGACACACACATACATTACACACACATACTCATGTGTGTATGCATAATTTGAATCGCAAGTCATATAAATAAAAATACCAATGGAATAGAAATAGGATTTACAAATGTACTGTGTCACTTCTGCCTTCAGGACTGCCTAAGGAAGACTATCAGAAAATCTATTAAGCAACTAAAAACTGCATCTCTGAAAAACTGCAAAAAGTAATGACTACAGACAGGCAAAAGCCGACTGATTGTAATGGAGGCCGTGTTGGAAGTAGGAGTGTTTAAGATAAATCACCTGATTTGTTCTTTTAGCTTGAGTGAGGTCCAGCTGGAAATGGTAGTGATTTTGCTTAGAACAACCAGCATTTTAATTGGGAGAATGATCACTACTAGGGAAAATAATCTTCCTAGGTAAAGTAAATATCCAGAGAAGGACACATTGCTTACATTTCCAAGCAACACAGTGGCTGGAATCTTATCAGCTGAAATTAGCCCTTAAACAATTCTCATTTGAAATTTGAACAAAGCCTTAGCAATTCCTTTTCAGTCCACCTCCAATCAAGGTAAACACCTGGTAAAACTAAGAAAAATTCTAAAATAGCTATGAGATCAAAATATAATCCTCTCCCACAAAGCTCCAGGTTGATTTAAAAAGAGGGGACAGAAATATTCTAAATGCCAGAGGTAGTGACTGTAGCCAAGCAGGGTTTTTTAAGTGTGGCAGGGCCATGCACAAAAGCAAGTCAGCCAAAGTCCCAGAATATATAGACAAGGGGCTCACGGTCTCTCAACCACCAGGGATATTGCAATTGATGTTTTCTGGGATAATCTATTTGTGGGTACAACCACTGACAAGCTCCAGTAGATGGTTACCCAGGCATGTATACATTGCATTGAAGAGAACTCAGTGGTTTTAATAAAAGGGGGACATGAAGTTGGGATAGAAAAGTAGTGTGTGTATGTGGTGGTGGTGGGGTGATAAAGATGAACTTGGAGGGCGTAGTGATGGCAGTGAATCTGATCAAAACTCATGTATGGTATTACCAATCAATAAAAGAATAACTGGTTTCCAAGGTGACAGAATGGAGAGGGCAGAAGAAAAGCGCTGGTGAGGAGATACATGAGTAGAGAGAGTTCATTTTGAACACAAAAAAGGAAAACAATGTAAGTAGCAAATAGCATGCCATAGATTTGACAGGGAACATTACAAAATAAGACAACATGTGTAAGCAGAGTGCTTTGATGTGAGGAAAGGTTACTGGGGCAGGCAGAAGGATGAGAAGATCATAAGGGTTAGAACTTTCAGGATCATGATGAAAGGTATGTCCATATAAGCTTGAAATACCAGCTCTCAGACAGGCCGACACAAAGAACTCTTAGTCCCATCAAGAAAAAAGAACAAATTGCATAAAAGTGTGCAATAGATCAAACGGAAGGCGAGGTCTCAGAAATTATGGAGCTGGAAAGAGCAGCATCTTTTATGTGCTGAGAGAAAACTATTATCCAATATTACTTTTAGAAAAGAAGACCATAATGTACATTTCAAATTCCTATTACCAGGAAAATTGAAAAAAGTGATCAATTTGGAGCCATTTCTTGGAAGAATGATTAAAGATTATTAAGATTAAAGAAGATAAATGGATAAAATGTACGATGACTTCATGGTGAAAAATTGAGATTCTTATTAGGTGTCCCAATAATCAAAGAGCCGTTCCCAGGACTGAGAGTTGAAAATAAAACCAAGAATGGTAAACTGGTAGTGTCATCTCTCAAGAATCAACTCTGCAGAAACGTGGTTCTGCACATCAGAGGTCAAGGCATTTTACACTCATGATCCCATCCTTAAGAATCCGCTGTAGGCTGTCTTTCAATTGCATGAGAGATGACTTTGGAAAACTGCAAACTGATAGCCACAGCCAAGGAGCTACTGAGAAGAGACTCAATGTGAAGACACACATACACTGCGTGATATGTGCTTCATGTTTCATGTTATATAATGTAGTGGAATGCTAACATAAAAATGGGATGGAAAAAATCTAGAAGAAAAATGAATTTAATGAAACTCTTGTTTTATAAAATAAAAACCTATTATGAGTATCATTAAAAGCTACAGAGGAGAATATGAACATTAAGAAAAGGAAACAGAGTAAGGACGATTAAGTGTGATAGATACAAATTATTATTTGCACCAAAAAGCAAACTTGCTTAGTTATACCTTGCTATAAACACCTACAATTCCCTCTGAGTGAGACAGGTGAATTACTGGAAGCTACGAGAGTGAGACTAGCCTGGGTAACACTAGCAAGGCTGCATTTCGAAGCAAACAATAAAACTTTAAAACACAAAATAAAGGAATGATACAGAGACAAGCTCTTCTTTTTTTACAGTAGAGACACACCTTAATCAAATGGTAAATTAACAGGGGCAGTAATGAAATCTGGTGGCTCCCAATACTGTGCACTGTAGAGCTTGTCTTATTTTTATTGTATTTGTGCCAACAAAATCAGACTGGAGTCTAAGTACAAAGAACCACCATCCTGTAAACAGACTGACAGACAGGCTATAAAATTACTCATGTGAATTTTTCAATATTAATGTCATAAAAATACAAAGAAAACAAAGCCCCCGTTAAACCATTGCAAATCAAATATAATTAAAAGGATCAGAGAAGTGGATGCAATGAATCATCTTGGACTTTTTGGTCAATGTTCAGAAGTTTGTTTTATAGAGCCGGCGATATCTGAATGAGCTCTGTGGAATTAGAGTATGCACCATCCACATTAATTTCCTGATATTGATGATTTTAATATGAACTCTATTTTTTAAAGAAATACTACATTTAGGATAAAGAAGCATCATGTGCACAACTTGCTCTTAAGTGATTAAGGAAGAAGAGAATGAAAGAGAGGAAGAGAGAGGAGGGATGGGGGAGTGGAGGAGAAAGTGAAGGTTAATGTACAGAAAAAAAAAGAAAGTTAAAAGGGTCATGAAGGAAGAGTATCAGGATGTTTTGTGTATTCTTTCAACTTTTATGAGTTTAAAAAGTGTCAAAATAGAAAAAAAATTATCAAGTTATTTTTATAAGGAAAAATAGCTTGCAACAACAAAGGAATCCACGTAGAGCACATCTTGAATGGTACTTTGGTGATAATTATAATCCCATGTCTGTGTTCATTCACTCACCAGTTTGGCCAGCAGAGAAGATGGAATGGCCCATCCATTCCATAGTCCATGGATAACTGTTTAATCAGGGATGCTGGTAATTAAAACTGTTGTTGCATATGTGTTCTTCCAACTTCAAATCCCTGGATAGTACTGAGTCATTATAGCTGCATTAACTTTATGTAACCCTCTGTGGAAACATCTAAAACCACAGGCTGTGTTTCTAGTGAGTGGTGATTAATATGTAAGTCTCCCCTAGCTCCTCCTTCAATTTTTCAGTATCCCTGACGCATTTGTATTCTGGCCCCATTTTTTAAATTTAAGCTTGGTTTTCTCATATTACAATTGTGTAGGAAAGAATTTGCACTTCACACAGAGTTACTAGAATCTATAATAAATTAAAGAAGATGAAACTAGACTTGCTTACATAAAGGATTGTTTTAAACTCAAAATATTCTTTGTTCTTCAGTGCCTGCATCCCTCAGCTTACACGCAAAGGACATTAACTTAAGATACTTTCTCCCAGAGGGCTTGAAGTGGCTCAAATTTAAAAAAAAAAAAAACAACCTAGTTATATTAAAGCCAAAAGTCATTTACCCGAGAAGAGAAAAATGCAAGACAAAATTGATGAAGGGAATGGCATTGAGGATGGCATAGAGAATCATAAAATCAGAAGACTAAAGCAAGTAAGCACAGAGATAGACACTTGTGCACAGCTATTCACAAAGATATACTCTGATGCTCACAGGGTAGCAGTGTGTGCATGCACGTGTGCGTGCGTGTATGCATGTATGTGTGTGTGTGTGTTTCAGAAAATAAAATGGCTGGATTAGAGAAGTACAATAAGCCAACTACTCACCCATTGCAGATAACTAAAACATTTCCTTGTTACTAAAACTGAGAGAGCTAGAGAATTATTTATATCCCAATTAAAATTAAAAGGCTTGCTTGAGACATTCGTTTTTAAAAGCCTTTGAGTTATTTGATTCTCTACTGTAACACTAACCTGACCTGTCAGCCCCTTCTCCTTCTTGCTTCCTTTCCTTTCCCCACACTGAAGAACAAGCTGGAATAAGGACCCTGAGCAAGGGTGCAGTTGGTGTGCAATGTGTGTACACAGGCATCGCTTGGCCACAGAAAACACATGGAGGGGTCCGTTCAGCTGCTAAAAGAATTATAAAGATGGAAAGAAAATATTATATGTTATCCTACTTTTTCCTTGATTTGATTGATTTAATTCCATGGTTTGGGGAGATGTTTCCATAGATAAATTGCTGCATTCAGCTCTCTAAGCACAGTTGGGTAGAACCAGTTTTAGACTCAGAGGGTATGTGATGAGGTGGGTGTGGGTGTGTGTGTGTGTGTGTATGTATGTGTGTGTGTATTTGTGTGTGTTTAAGGAGGGCATGGTCTTGAAAGGGAGGAGAAGACTTGGGGGAGGGGAATCTTGGAGAAGCTGGAGTGATTGGAAAGCTTAGAAATAATCAAAACAAACTGTGTTTATGTAAACAAAAACTCAATGAATAAATGAACATTTAAAAATGTAAGTCTGCCCAATATAATATGGCATTAGTTTTTCTTAAAAAACATCAGACAAGGGTGAGGGAACATGGATGCATCCACTTTTCTTTGAATGATAATAAAATGCAAATGCTCTCCTAGAGTAGAGAACTGCATCCTTGAATTTTGCAGAGAATAGTCAGGAAATAGTTATTCTTGAAGAAGTGTTCATGTTTATATGCATAAGGAGTGCCATAAGCGCTTAGAATTTTTGATTCTTACAACTTGTCATCTATAAACTCTCACTTGCTCTCATTATTTAACTTCATAGAATCTGAAATTTTGATAGAAGTGGGCTTTTGGCCGAGCTCATTGTTGGAAATATTGAATAAAGGAGAGCCAGAAGATTCTATGTGATTTTTGTTAAATCTGACTTAAAGCTCAGTCATGTATTATCTGATTTAATTCTCTAAGCCCCCAGATAACTGCATGTTTATGAATACTTTGTATATGAAAACACATGTACAGCTGTGTGCTCCTGTGTGGGGAAGCCAGAGGTTGATATTTCATGCTTTTCTTAAACACGTTCTACTTTGATTTTTAATAATATTTTAATTCTTTGAGGTTTTGATTCTTCATCTTGAAACTATTCTCATGCTTGCTCTCTCTATTCTCACTTCCTTGACCACACAACTTTGAGTTCTTTACTCTTTAGACACAAGCTAGCTCTCTCTCTCTCTTTCTCTCTCTCTCTCTCTCTCTCTCTCTCTCTCTCTCTCTCTCTCTCTCAGCACTGGGCTTACAAGTGCAGAGTTTTAGGGATCAAGCTTTTGTCCTCATTCTTGAAGGACAAATACCTTACTAACGTAGCTATCTTCTTTACCTCTAAAAGTAATTTTTTAAGCAATAATTCTCTGCCTATGTACACCCACATACGTAAAAAGGCCACAAAAATAGAGTAGGTATAAAGTTTCACATAGCAATTAAATAAGTGGTCAGACTCTGGGGAAGGATGGCTGTTTGAAATCTGAATGAGTTTGATTTTTATTCTAAGATGATACAGGCTCACTAGACAAGAATTCAAACTGTGTGAGTAACCAAAACTCTGTTGAGTTCCTGAAGCTAAGCTAGGACCGCTCATTGGCCCAGGCACGCATATTTGGTGTGGATCGCTTTGTCAAAAGTGTGTGTTGTTACATTTCTGGAGTGACTTGAGTCTTCGCATTTGATTACCATCATTTTTACTGTCTCTTCTTATTTTTAATTTTTTTTTACTTTTTAATTAGATATATTCTTTATTTATATTTCAAATGTTGTCCCCTTTCCTGGTCGCCCCCCCCCGAAAATCCTATAACCCATCTCCCCTCTCCCTGTTCTCCAATCAACCCTCTCCTGCTTCCCTATCCTGGTATTCTCCTACACTCCAGCACTGAGCCTTCCCAGGACCAAGGACCTCTCCTCCCTTTGACATCCAGCAAGGCCATCCTCTGCTGCCTATGCATCTGGAGCCATGGGGTTGCTCCATGTGTACTCTTTGGTTGATGGTTTTGTCCCTGGGAACTCTGGGAGTATTGGGTGGCTCATATTGTTGTCCCTCCTATGGTACTGCAAACCACTTCAGCTCCTTGGGTCCTTTCTCTAGTCTGCTGTCTCTTCTTAATCCCTCTGAGATTCCCCCAATTGCCTTTCCTCTCTTCCTCTTCTTTTTCCACAATTCTATTTCTGATTCTCATTTTTTCTTTTTCAATGACCAATAGAGATAAAATAAAAATTTTACTCTTTATATTTTGAGTTGTAAGAGTTCTTTGGGTCTATAAATCAAAGTTGGAAGCTACAAGAAAATGGGGATTTGAAAATGAACCAAACCAGAGTGCTTTGTAAATTGAGAAACAGAGGTTCACAACCCAATGAACTCTCATAACCAATGCTTCATAATTATGTGACCATATATTACAAACTGACTATTCTAGCTTAGTCTTTCAACATATTGTAGAGGGAGATATTTTTTAAATATGAAATAATATTGAAGAACAAAAACAGCATTAGTTAACAGATACAATTAATGTCTTAGGAGTGACTTAGACTATATACTTACAAGAGGTTGATTTTATCTTTGTAATTGTCACTTGTGGAGAAATTCAGACCTGACTTCTAGACCTTGAGGCTGAATTAGTGACAGAAAGTACATTATTAGTAGATTGTAGTAAGTAGATGCCTGTCTTATTGACCTTTTATCAGAATGATCTCTTCAGTTTATAAAGAATTTGCTATCTTTGGGATCAGGATATAGCTCAGTTGAGAGAGTGCTTGGTCTGAACAAGATCCTGGGTTTGATTCCAGCACTGCATAAGCCACACATGGTAGTACAGATTGGTAATCCTAGCAGTTAGGAAGTGTAGGCAAGAAGATGAGAAGTTCAAGGTCATCCTCTGCTATATAGCATATTTGAGGCTAGCCTGGGCTATCAGAGATCCTGTCTTAAACAAAAAATAATAAACAAAAGCAAACAAACAAAACCAAAAAGTTTTATCTCTTGGATAAGAGATGAAAATCCAAAACCAAAACCTTGTTTTCCATGAGATCTGGTCATAGACTATGGAGGTATTAGTGCTATGTTGAAACTAACTCATATACTTCAGTAAGCATACTAAAATACTAGGAAACTAGTATACTGTGAAGATACCTTTTGGCATCTATAACATTGTCTACCTTTGCAACAATTATGTAGGTCTGTATAAGATAACATTCTTATTATAAATTAAAAAGAAACTTTCTGAACAAGCATGGAGAAACAGAGCAATAGTGTTAAAAACCGCATGGTATTGGTACAGTGACAGGCATGTAGATCAATGGAACAGAATTGAAGACCCAGAAATGAATCCACACTCCTATGGTCACTTGATCTTTGACAAAGGAGCTAAAACCATCCAGTGGAAAAAAGATAGCCTTTTCAACAAATGGTGCTGACTCAACTGGAGGTCAACACGCAGAAGAATGCAAATTGACCCATTCTTATCTCCTTGCACTAAGCTCAACTCCAAGTGGATCAAGGACCTCCACATAAAACCAGACACACTGAAACTAATAGAAAGGAAACTAGGGAAGAACCTTGAACATATGGGCACAGGGGAGAATTTCCTGAACAGAACTCCAATAGCTTATGCTCTAAAATCAAGAATAGACAAATGGGACCTCATTAAAATACAAAGTTTTTGCAAGGCAAAAGACACTGTCAAAAAGACAAAACGGCAACCAACTAACTGGGAAATGATCTTTACCAACCTTACATCCGACAGAGGGCTAATATCCAATATATACAAAGAACTCAAGAAGTTAAACTCCAGAGAGGCAAGTAACCCTATTAAAAAATGGGGTACAGAGCTACACAAAGAGTTCTCACCTGAAGAATATCTAATGGCTGAGAAGCACCTAAAGAGATGTTCATCATCCTTAGTCATTAAGGAAATGCAAATCAAAACAACCCTGAGATTCCATCTCACACCAGTCAGGATGGCTAAGATCAAAAACACAGGAGACAGCAGTTGTTGGCGAGGATGTGGAGAAAGAGGAACACTCCTCCACTGCTAGTGGAATTGCAAGCTGGTACAACCACTCTGGAAAGCAGTCTGGCGGCTCCTCAGAAAACTGGGCATGACACTCCCGGAGGATCCGGCTATACCACTCCTGGGCATATACCCAGAGACTTTACCTGCATGCAATAAGGACACATGCTCCACTATGTTCATAGCAGCCTTATTTATAATAGCCAGAAGCTGGAAAGAACCCAGATGTCCCTCAACAGAGGAATGGATTCAGAAGATGTGGTATATCTACACAATGGAATACTACTCTGCAATTAAAAACAATGAATTCACGAAATTCCTAGGCAAATGGCCAGAACTGGAAAATCTCATCCTTAGTGAGGTAACCCAATCACAAAAGAACACACATGGTATGCAGTCACTGATAAGGGGATATTAACCCAGAATCTCGGAATACCCTAGACACATTTCGCATATCAATAGATTTCTAAGAAGATGGAAGGAGAGACCCCTGGTCCTGGAAAGACTGGATGTAGGGGAACTCCAGGACAGAGAATCGAGAGGGGGTTGAATGGAGAAAAGAGGGAGGGAAGGGGGCTTATGGGACTTTTGGGGAGGGAGGAAACGGGAAAGGGGAAATGATTTGGAATGTAAATTAAAAAAAAACTTAGAAAATAAAATTTAAGATCTGACCATTTGCCTAGGAATTTCGTGAATTCATTGTTTTTAATTGCAGAGTAGTATTCCATTGTGTAGATATACCACATCTTCTGAATCCATTCCTCCGTTGAGGGACATCTGGGTTCTTTCCAGCTTCTGGCTATTATAAATAAGGCTGCTATGAACATAGTGGAGCATGTGTCCTTATTGCATGCAGGTAAAGTCTCTGGGTATATGCCCAGGAGTGGTATAGCCGGATCCTCCGGGAGTGTCATGCCCAGTTTTCTGAGGAACCGCCAGACTGCTTTCCAGAGTGGTTGTACCAGCTTGCAATTCCACCAGCAGTGGAGGAGTGTTCCTCTTTCTCCACATCCTGGCCAACAACTGCTGTCTCCTGTGTTTTTGATCTTAGCCATCCTGACTGGTGTGAGATGGAATCTCAGGGTTGTTTTGATTTGCATTTCCCTAATGACTAAGGATGATGAACATCTCTTTAGGTGCTTCTCAGCCATTAGAACACACATGGTATGCAGTCACTGATAAGGGGATATTGACCCAGAATCTCGGAATACCCTAGACACAATCCGCATATCAATAGATTTGTAAAAAGATGGTAGGAGAGACCCCTGGTCCTGGAAAGACTGGATGTAGGGGAACACCAGGACAGAGTAACGAGAGGGGGTTGAATGGAGAAAAGAGAGAGGGAAGGGGGCTTATGGGACTTTCGGGGAGGGAGGAAACGGGAAAGGGGAAGTGATTTGGAATGTAAATTAAAAAATAAAATAAAAAAAAAATAAAAATGGGGTACAGAGCTAAACATTTCTCAACAGTGGAATTTCAAATGGCTGAGAAGTACTTAAAGAAATCTTTGACATCTTTAGTCACGAGGAAGCTGCAAATCAAAACTACCCTAAGATTCTACCTTAGTCATCAGAATGACTAAGATCAAAAACTCAAGCAACAGTACATGTTGGCGAGGATGTGGAGAAAGAGCAACACTCCTCCACTGTTGGTAGAATTGCAAACTGGTGCAACCACTCTGAAAATCCATCTGGAGGTTCCTCAGAAGGTTGGAAATAGATCTACCTGCAGACCTAACGATACCACTCCTGAGAATATACACAAAAAATGCTCCACCACATCACACGGATACATATTCCACTATTTTCATAGCTGCTTTATTTGTAACAGCTGGAAGCTTTAAGCTGGAAGCTTAGAGCCCGAGCCATTGATGTTTATTTGTGAAGATGGAAACAACCCAGATGTCCCTCAAACAAAGAATGGATGCAGAAAATGTGGTTCATTTACACAATGGAATAGTATTCAGCTATTAAAAATGAGGACATCATGAACTTTATAGGCAAATGAATAGAGCTAGAAAATATCATCCTGAGTCAGGTAACCCAAACCCAAAAGGACATGCATTTTATGTACTCAGTGATAAATAGATACTAGCCCAAAAGTCCAGATTACCCATGATACAACTTACATAGAAATTTTTAAAATTTTTAAATTTTAAATTTTGTATTATATTCCAATTGTGGTAAAGAAAATAAAGTCCATAAAATGAAGATTCTCCTTACTCTGAAGTCCAAGAAACAACACTGGAAAATTAAATACCTATTTCTTTTTAAAGTAAATTTTGTTTACATTTACAAAGTTGTCCCCCTCTCCTAGTCCTCCTTCCCTGAGTTCTTCACCCTACTATAGAAAGTTTAACAAGTAGGAAGGACCAAGTGTAGATACCTCAATCCCACTTAGAATGAAGAACAAAATAATCATGGGAGGCAGAGAGAGAGGGGAGCCTGGATGATAGAGAGGAAGGGGGGGAGGGAAGGGGGCATGATCAGGTATTGGGGAAGAAAGAGAAACCCAGAAGGCCAGGAGAATGAATATGCAGCAGTGTGAAGTGGGCAGTGAGGGGAACCTCTAGAATGTCTCAGAGACCTGGGATATGATAGGCTACCAGGACTCAATGGGGATGACATTCGCTGAAATGCCCAACTGTGGGGAGAGGGAAACTCCAGAGACCACCTCCAGTAGATAGATATGGCCTCCAGCAGAAGCAGGTGGCCACCCACCTATCTTCAAATTTTTTGGATCAGAATTGCTCCTGTCTAAAGGAAATGCTGTAAATTTATTATATTATAATAAAATTTAAAAAAAAATAAAATAAAATTTAAAAAAAATAAAATTAAAAAAAAAAAGAAGTTCTGGCTGTCACATTCAATTTTAATCTCTTAATGCCTCCTCAGGAGGCTTCTTTTGGTGATCACCTGTTTTATCCTTTCTGGAAAAAATAGTTTGGAGATAATATAATTGACATAAATGTCAGGATTGCTCATACCCAGGGACTGTTTAGTAAATGTCCTTGCTTCATTAATAAACACACGGTTGACAAATCACACAGAGTGAGTTGACAATCTTCCAGCAGTGCTGCTATCGGGAGTTGATGGGTGGGTTCACACAGAGTTGGATGAGTAGGTACCAGTGTCAGAAATGAGACTTGCGGTTTATCAGCATGGTCATGAACTTGCTGTTTGGCCTTCTACTTAGAAAGATGTTAGAAATCCGCAAGAAGGGTAACAGTATTTTATAGGTATCAGAATAACTTTTATTTATAAGTAAAATGACATGGTGAACAATGATTTGATACTGAAGAAGAGGTAGAGAAAGGTAAGACTGATAACAAATTTAAAGCATCACTGATTTATGAAGAAATGTATTGATGAGATCTAGAGTCTGACAGGAGCTCTGATTATATGTGTGTCAAATTCCTGCTCCAGACTGCACTTAGCAAAGCTACTTAATATGTACTCAACAGGTTGTTTTGGGGAACAAATGTGCATATATAAATATGTATATGAACTGATAAAAATCAATGAAAAAAGGGCCAAAAATTTGAAGGAAAGTGGAGAGAGCTACAAAGGAGGGCTTGGAGGGAAGAAAGGGAAGGGAAAATGTAATTAAAATACAATCTTAAAAATAAAGAGCAAACTATTTTGGAAGATGACATCATGACAAATAAAGATTGTATTTTGAAACTGCTTTGAAGAAATACTATACTTTTACTATAAAGGAATCTCTTATATCCTCATCCCAGTTTCTCTTTGTAAGAATGAGTCTTTGTTTATTGTAAGGAATTTGCTATCAATATCCTCTATTACACTGATATGGTGCACACATCATAGTTGATGAGGTCAGTCATATTGGCAGATTACTATCAGCTGAAGTCTATGAATGATTCTCATTTATATAGTTTTTAAGTAAGGGTTGTTTTTTGTGTCCCTTTTAATTTCTACAGTCCCATTCAGAATCCTACAGTATTTACACAGCATACATTCTTGGATTTGTCTTTGATGAGAGAGTTACTTAGTTTTGGTGAATTCTATTATGATCTCTATTCATTGTGTATGTACAAAAATAATCTCAACTGCAATTTGCTGCGTTAATCATGTTTAGGCTAGGGTTGTGAGAATTGAGAAGAAGATCTCATGGATTTTATTTTTATGTACATGTTTTTTGAAGATATGTGCACACATCAGTGCAGACATATATGGAAAGTAAAAAGGGTCATCAGATCTCCTGTATCTGGAGTTACATACAACAGTGAGCCACTAGATGCACAGAGAACTGAGTTTGGGTCCTTTGGAAGAGCAGTGAACACTTTTAGAGGCTGAGCCATCTCTCTAGCCCACAGTTCACATGCATCATACCAAGGATGCATGACCAATCACTGCTCATGCTGACTTTGATCACCCACTGAAGGAAGTGGTCCTTAGGCTTCTCCATGGCAACCCAATGTTCACATCTGCCTCCCTGTCCCACACTGCCCTTTTTGGAAGGAAATCACCATATAGAACATACACTTAACTTTACCTTCTTGAGGGTCCAGTATTTATATAAATTATTTGGAATCCCATATGCCATCAATTACTATATGCATTTGTATAACTATATGGATATAATTTTATGCTGTGGAAGATAATCCAACGTTGAGCAGATGGTACTTAAACTTTTTCTCAGCAATGCATTGTGAATTTCATTTGTTACAATACAACACTATCTAAAAGATACTGGGATTGCTAAGCTGATGTGTACATTTTGTATTAGAAAGCTGTTGATGATGAAAAGTCTTGTTAGTATATCAACATTTCTGTATCTGTATAACTTGCATATTTTTAGTATTATGATTATACAGCTTTTTATGTACAAAATTATATAGATTTACTAATGAGAAGTTTTCACAGAGAGCAAGTGAGAGAATCCCAAGTATGTAAGGAAAAAGAAACATAGTCACAACTGATTAAAGAGTCTCGAGAAACAGGGAAAGCTCAGGGGTTAGCACACGCTGATAATAGCAACTAAGAGACATACAGACTATGGTGTAAAGGAGCACAAAATGCAGGTTATTTGAATCTCTCTCTGTCTGTCTCTGTCTGTCTGTCTCTCTCTGTCTCTCTCTCTCTCTCTGTGTGTGTTTGTGTGTGTATTGCATGTGAGTGGTGCACATATATGTTGGTACATGCAGAAGACCAGATACCAACATGGGTGTCTTTCTTGATCACTCTATATATATTGAAATCAAGATCTCTTAATAAAGTTGGAGCTGGTCAGTATTCCTAGTCTAGCCACCAGCCAGCTAGAGTTGTGGATCCTCTTTTCCACATAAGCATGACAGTACACATGGCTTTTATTTGGTCACTTGTCCTCATACATGCTCGGACTTGCTCTAGAAGTTCATATTGAATTCTCAAATTCTAGTAATTGGCTTGCCAAAAACATAAGAAAGAATTCTACAGGGTTTAATGTTTGGGACATACATGTAATTGTTATTTTAAGGAGACATTTGTTTCTATTAAATATTTGGAAATGAAGACATTGGATAATAGCATCCTATCTGAATGTTGTAAATTCAATAAATTTCAAATGAGCATGTGTATGAAGCATAAAAATAAATATAAAATGCTTGCAACATTTATATCATTGGACTAGATACTAATTCCAGACTGTGATAATATCAAACAAAAAGTTCAGAGACTTAATATCTTATTGATTCTTTGGATATCAATAATTATAAAAAGTGAGTGTAGATCTCAGAGGAAAATGAGCTATGCCAAGAAAATATTGATTGTAAAGTGATTTCTTCAAACTGCCATTCTAGATGGATCTCTCTGTGATTTGCTCCCATAAGACAACAGTCTCAGGGAAAGCCTTGTGAAGTGAGGCTAATAGGAATGTATCAGCATTTATGAGTCATCTTTACCCACAGACCAGCAAGACAGCGAGTCTTAACTCTTTAAACACCATGGACTATTGGGAACTTTGAAGAACTCTATGACTAAACTTTGAAGAACTCTATAGATAGGCCTTCAGGCAAGAAAATGCAAAGCATCAAGTGGGGACAGGAACTCTTCCTAAAGTACTGAAGATGTTTATAATTTTCTCATGTAAGCAGGGAGCTGTAGAGAGGGCAGAGCTTGTCTGAACTGAAGGGGCCTGAATTGCTGCTAAGCCAAAGCAGATTTATACTAAGTCACCAGCACCTGTGTGAGAGGACTACCCCAAAGTCTCTGTGACCTCTTAAGCCAGGTGTTTATCATCTTACCTATCTCAAAAGTGGGACTGAAGTTCATGGCTATGCAGCCTTGGCCACTTCTTTCCAGGGAGAGCCAGTTTTTATGAGTGTTTCAGCCAGGTACCTTGACAGCTCAGCTGGGCAGCACTGGCCAAATATACATCCAGGGACAGTTCTGTGTCACTTGCTAATTTTCTTCAGTTGGATTGTCACTCTGCTCTGTGTCAACTGATGCATCCAGAGAATTCTTCACCTTTATAGCAGGCCAGCTCCTGCAGCCCTCCATCTGGCTCCTTAAGGGGAACATTTGCAAAGAGAGTAAAATGTGCTCAGTGGGTAGGGCAACACTTGACTTGCGTGAAATGAGGTCACCGATGTTTCTTTGAGATGTGCTTCAATTTGGACAAAGCAATTCCAGAGATGGGGCACATCTCCACATTTATCGATCACAGGCAATTCTGAATGACTTATAACTCTTCCTTAAAGGCTGGCTGTGAATTTAAACAGCTGCTGCATGTGCAGGGGATGACAGACTCAATTTGGCTTCCTAGGAAGTGTGTTACCACTGTTCGTGGAAAGGATTAGAGAAGCATGTCTAATCAAATTGTCTCTCAGTAATGCAGTCCCTTAGTACAGTCTGGTCTAGTGGAATGACTCTTGGATTTTAAAAATGGTACTCTTTGGATAATCTAGAGAGTGGCTTATCATGATGGTGTGATGTCTAAATTGTGATAGGGCTCTTTCACTTCTCAATATCTGTCCTTGGGTAAACTCTAGACTTTATGTAGATTGCCATAGAGTATTTGGATGTGGGTCAAGATGGTATATTATTAAAGCCAAATTTCATGATTTCTCTTCTTTTCCCTGTCTCCCACTTCCCCTTCTTCAGATGGGCTCTCATGCAGCTGAAGTTTTACTGCAAGTTCCTGATCCTCTTGTCTCTCCTTTTCAAGTGCTGAAATTATAGCTATGTCCCACCATGTCCAGATCTACATGGGTATTTCCTACCCAAGACTAAAATTTAACTGTCTGCAATATTTGTGATCCTAAATGACACCCAGTCATCTAGAAATTAGCTTACCAGAGAATATCATGGGTTGTGAGGATTTTCTAACATCAACATGGGTTGTGAGGAATCTCAACATTGAGTGTCCCAAGCTTGAATTATAAATCCTTGTCTGTTATTAATTTCTCACGCAAACCCTAATCCACATTACAGCTTAAGTTACAAATAGTAATACTGGATAATACAAGGAGAAGAAGAACCTTGCTTTCTTGGATTTTGGCTTTTTAATGGAGGTATTTAGTCTTGGTTCATGACCATCTACAATATTTGACCTATAACACTGAATAGAATTAAGACAATTTTCCAGCTGACTCTAAGGGCAACAATGGAAACTCTGTTACCTTTACCTAAAAGCTGAATTTTATAGTAGTAAGAGTTTAAACATGAGGAGTATTTGAGTTTCTTAAATTTTTTAATGTTTTTAACCCTGACCTTTTTAGATAATATTACCATAGAAAGCTACCTGCTCCATGTCCCCAAGGACTATACAGAGAATGGGCTCAATCCAGCGCCAAAAGTCTATTCACTATTGATTGGGAGTGTCATTAATTTTCCAGCTTGGTCAACAAACTGCCTTTATTTGGGTGTTCTGACAATGGAAAAGGACTGGCTCACTGTCCTAAAAGATGGAAGTCCTAAAATGGTTGACAGGCCTAGTTATTCCTAAAGATGAGGAAGGGTGAATCTGTTCTAAGTGTTTCTTTTTGGCTTATGACTAACCATATTCCTACTCCTGTGATCACTTCCTGTGTACTTGCTCATCTTCAAATTGGAATTGGAATTGGAATTGGAATTGGAATAAAACCCACCCAAAGGGCACCAATCTAAGTTGATCAGCACTCTTAGTATCATTTTGTTTTTTAATTGAATATTTTCTTTATTTACATTTCAAATGTTATCCCCTTTCTCCGTTTTCCCCCTGTAAACCCCCTATTGCATGCCCCTGCCCCTGATTCTAGGAGGGTGTTCCCCCAACTACTCACCCACTCCTGCCTCCCTGCCCTGGCATTTCCCTGTATTGGGGCATCTAGCCTTCACAGGACCAAGGGCCTCTCCTCCTATTGATGCCTAACAAAGCCATTCTCTGCTATATATGCAGCTGGAGCCATGGGTCCCTCCATGTGTACTCCTTGGCTGGTGGTTTAGTCTCTGGGAGCTTTGGAGGTCTGGTTGGTTGATATTGTTGTTCTTCCTATGGAGTTGCAAACCCCTTCAGCTCCTTCACTCCTTTCTCTAGCTCCTCCATTGGGGATCCCATGTTCAGTCCAATGGTTGGCTGCGATCTTTCTCAACACTCTTAGAACCTTATCTTCAAATCAAGTCATATTCTGAGCTGCTGGAGCTTAGAGTTTCAACCAGTAAATTTCATGGGAAGGATAGAATTCAGCCCAATGCAGTTAGCAGCTTCCATTCTAGGCTTCTCTTATGATATATAAAAGCATCTCCCAGTAGAAGTTGCTTTAGATGGGAATTGACCATAGTCTGGCGACACTAAGATAGTAGAGATGAGTTGCTCAGAAATGGAAGGAAACATTCAAAGACAGCCCAGGTAACATAAGGATTATTGAAACTTACTAACAGGAAATAAGCTAACAGGTGGTAGAAACTTACTGATAACATCAGGTATCCAGTGGTGGCCTAAATAACAAGAGTTCAGGAGGAGTAGATAGGAAGGTGGCTGGACTACTCAGCTCCATTATGATCATGCTTCCCACAGGGAGAAGAGCTTTAGAGGTTAGACTACATAAGGGATACCGCATTTAGCTTACCTTCATTTGTTCTTATATGACCAACATTCCAAGGAGTAACTGACCTAGTTTATGGTCAGGAACCTGGTTTTCTTCTAGATAATAGTATTCTTCCCTAGTTCCTAGTTCACATGAAAAGAAAGGTGCCACTGGTCTTAATAATTTTCATTGTTCCCTTAATTTTAAGATATTGGGAATGAATAGGGTTGTTTGATGGACTAGTCATTTGATTCTGCTGGCTCATTTGTCTTTGTAATCTATAGCTGTTTCCTGAGTTTTGAATGCAAACTGCTGTTGATGTTTCTGAGTCTTTATGCCCAGTGGAACCTGTGCTTCCTAAGAGCCCATGTATATCTTTTAATGGTCTTCTTGAGCAGAAGTGGGCTGTGTGCCTTTAAAGTCTACCCTTTCCATATTGTGTTCAAATACTCAAATATCAGCAACTATCCTTTCATGCCTGGGCAGACTTTGGTCTTCTCCAGCACAGGTGTACTCTGCTGAAACGACCATTTCTCCTCTTAAATCTTTTCTTTGATTGGAGTTTTCTTTATTCCCCCACCCAACTCCTGAACCTGTACAGAAATACCATAAAAAAGATTGGTAGTGTAATAACTCTTCCTCTGACTTTGAAAGCAGAATGGGATTTGGGGAGCATGATAGAACACCAACTTCTTAGACCCAGAGCTATAAATATGAGCCTTGAGCCACACTAAGGCTTCATAGATCATAAAGTTGGTAACTTCCCTTCTGAAGGTAGTGGTATTTTTCTGTTCACCAATGAATAAGTTAAGTATATGGAGCTGGACAGTGGTGGTGCATGCCTTTAATCCCAACACTTGGGAGACAGAGGCAGGTGGATTTCTGAGTTCGAGGCTAGCCTCGTCTACAGAGTGAGTTCCAGGGCAGCTAGGCTATACAGAGAAACCCTGCCTTGAAAAACCAAACCAAACCAAACTGAACCAAACCAAAACAAAACAAAAGATATGGAGATATATTCTTTGTCTTGTATGTTCCCTGTCTAAGGTAAGTTGTCACAGGAAAGGCTTAAGAGAATACATACGTTTCTTTCTTTCTTTCTTTCTTTCTTTCTTTCTTTCTTTCTTTCTTTCTTTCTTTCTTTCTTTCTTTCTTTCTTTCTTTCTTTCTTTCTTTCTTTCTTTTTAAATAAGCCTAAGGGCCTATTCTTTGCAAAGGTGATCTTCCTAGCCCAGGTCCCCAAGGCCTGTGCTTCTACTGACTTTTACACAAATAAGCCTACAAGTTGTTTACATTAGGCCTGACCCTTGCAGCAGTCATTTGTCTGTAGACACAGATACCATCAACTGCAGTGACTTAACAACCCAAGAATTCCAGGTGATGTACAAATCGACCTAATTCACCTAACTAGGTGTCAAAGATCAATTAACTCAGGATTAACTTATCTACTGGGTCACTCCAAAGTCCCTAGGTTTGGTCAAATACAATAGGTTCAAGATTATGAAAGTTACAAAACTCAAGCTCCCTAACATGTCTCCAAGTACTCTTTTGGTCCCCAGATTTCACTCCTGTACTCATCCAGAGGATGAGTAGGATTTGAGAGAGATCCAAACATCAGTCCTCCCCTCACCCCTGAGAACCGAACTGTAAAGTACAAGAGTCCAAATACCATCTTAATTTACAATAATAGGTGGTTTGAAGAATGTGGAATATGCCCGGTGGTTTCTCAAATGGAACCAAAGAATTCCAAGTACCTTGGTCACAGGTGATCTGGGAATCACAGCCAATGTCAGTGTGATGCTTTAGAATAAGGTGGGACACTGATGCTTCCGTGCAGGTAGCTCTGAGGAGCAAGGTGAACAAAGGAGGTAGAGTGGTTAAATGAACCTGGTTCTCCTCCTCACCTCCTCCCGACAGTTTTCCCAATCTAGGGGAGGAATGGATGGCTTTGTCACACAGCAGAGTCTCTTCTGCAAGATAATTTCCCTCAGTCATTGGGAGAAAGAGATCCCTGCCAGCCACTTCCACTGACTTCCCACTAAGAGCCAAACAAATCAGTGAAACAGAAATATTGTACAGTCTGTATTTCATACCAGCTTTTATTTTTTTAAATTTATATATAAAATCACCTCTTTTTTTGCTTTAAAGGATGTTTAATTTTGGGGGGGGGGCTGTCTTGGAGATCTGGGGTTCTTAAATGTATCATCATACTGGAGCTGGTGATTTCTAGAAATCTATATGAATGACCCACACTGAAAATGCCAGATGCAGTAAATGCTTCCTGACCTGGAATGTGCCTTGAGTTTATGATGGAGATTAAGGCTGAGCCACAGTTTAACCATTGCTCTTCTTACCAGATTTTTATTAGACTATCTAGAGATAAATAATAGTTGCAATCACAGAACCACATGATACACATCTATAAAATGTAATTATATTTTGAACTCCTACAAAGTGAAAATTTCATGGACTTTTAAGTAAGACAGAAAGTTTTCAGTGAAACTGCCCAGTCACTGGCTGTTTTGTTTGGGCTGTTTTCCCGGGCCTCTAGGAACACGTTTACTTTCTTTTGGAGTACATGTGCTTGTACCTTCACTGATAATACAGAAAGTGCCATCAAGGTGGAAGAGAAGGTTTTTGATTCAAGTAAGTATTGTGGGCAATCCTCACTTACTAGCTGAATGGTATCCTACAGGTAACCTGAATAGGCTAAACTCTCCCATAGGGCTGGTGTTAGGTACATTGAAATAACATCTAAGATATGTCATAGAGCATAGAGATGATAATATCTCTCACTATTTGTTTATCTAAGCAACAGTATTTTAGTCATTTGTTTACAATTATATGCAATTATTATGTATATATCTAACTACATAATGGTCAACACTTGTAATATAACAAAATTAATATGTTATATGTTGGTAAATCCAGACCTTTTACTCTTAGTCCAAATTCTACCAAGATTTAATGCAAGTTAGATTCTTCAAACCCACAGCTATTAATATGCACTGGAGCACATAGAAAGAGATGACACGGTTTCAGCTGAGCCTCACTTAACACAGTGACAGGGTGGTCTTAGTAACCAAAGAAATCTAAGAGTAGTGGGTAATTAATTCCAGAATCCTCTAGTGTGGAATGGAATGAGGTTTGTGCAGCACATTCTTAGAGGGTATTTACTATGAAAGCACTCAGGTCCTGCATTCTCAGAAAAAGATTCATCAAAAAGAATAATTCAATGGCTAAAGACTGAACTGTGGATAACTCATGTAAGAGTAAAGGTAGAGGCATCTTGGATGTCAGCCAGGATGAAAATGGTTATAGAAGATGATTGGCATATGATATTTGTTCCTTATGGTTCTATCTAGGAGTTAAAGACCTATCTGGGTTTGCATCAATTTATTCTGTTAAATTATAATGCTTTATGCTTTCATTAATATCCTATATGATAAAGCACATTCTAGAGAGTGTATAGCCCATGTAACTTTGGCAAGATTGCCTGTTTTACTGTTTGAAGGACTTGGAAAAATGCAAGCAGAAGCAGTGACTTGGATAATATTAAGGGTTTAATGTTTCAACTAAGACTAACATTGACATTTGATCCCCTTTCTATGAGGAGGTGGGATGAGTCAGGACCTTTGGGAGATAAAGATTTTGCTCTCATGAATTAATTAACTCACACAGAAATAAAATGTTGTGGAAGATTAACGGCCTTTCTCAGGAATGGCTTTGTTATGAAATCGAGCTCTCTTGTCCCATCTCAGGAGTCACGACCCAGAAGAAAGGTCCTCATTAGATGACAAGCAGAGCCATGAGCAAAATAAATTTATTTTCTTCATAAATACCCAAGTCTGTTGTGTAGTCAGTTATAGAAGCAACCAACAGACAGACAAGAAAATTGCTCATGAGATGAGGAGGCACGTTGGTGGATTAGCATCTCTGGGGATTTATGTAGGGGAAACTGGGAGTATGGTCACTAGACCTTTGTGCCATCATCCCAGCACACAGTGACGGGAGATTGAGATGGGTAGGGGCTTCAGGGAGGGCTGATCTAGCGCTTGTCCTAAATAACTATTGACATCCCCAGATGTATGAGCAGACATCACAGACTCCTGAGAAACAGTGCTCTGAGTGCTCTGAAGATAGTGGTTGGTTTCCCAGCATCAATGGCTTATGTTTGCTGTGTGCATCCCAGTGTCTGCTTCATGTACATTATCTCACCTGAACCACAACTGCCTTTCAAGATGCACAGTACTCTGAAAACCATCTTTTTTTTTTCCAGAAAAGAAATCAGTGATGTACTTTCAGGTCAACGAAGTTAGCAAAGGATAAAGTCAGGATTCCAACCTGACTCTAAGAAAAGCTTACAATGTCTGTGCCCTTCCTTTCCTACAGACACCATAGAATATGTGGAATATGTATATCAGAAGATTGAAAATTCTTTTTTTCTTTTACAAAAGTTTCTAATTTATTTTTTATTGGATATTTTATTTACATTTCAAATATTATCCCCTTTCCTGGTTCCTCCTCCACAAACCCCCTATCCTATCCTCCTACTCCTGCTTCTATGAAGATGCTCCCCCATGCACCCACCCACTCCCACTTCCCCACCCTCACATTCCTCTACAATAGGGCACGAAGCCTTCAGAAGACCAAGTGCCTCTCCTCCCTTTGATGTCCAACAAGGCCATCCTCTGCTACAAATGCAGCTGAAGCCATGGCTCCCTCCATGTATACTCTTTGGTTGGTGGTTTAGTCACTGGCAACTCTGGGGAGTCTGGTTGGTTGATATTGTTGTTCTTCCTATGGGTTGCAAACTCCTTCAGCTCCTTCAGTCCTTTCCCTATCTCCTCCATTGGGGTTCACATGCTCAGCCCAATGGTTGGCTATGAGCATCCACATCTGTATTTGCCAGGCTCTAGCAGAGCCTCTTAGGAGACAGCTATATCAGGCTCCTATCAGCAAGCACTTCTTGGCATCAGCAATAGTGTCTAGGTTTGGTGTCTGTATATAGGATGGATCCCCAGGTGGGGTAGTCTCTGGATGGCTTTTCCTTCAGTCTCTGCTCCACACTTTTTTCCCTGTATTTACTTTAGACAGGAGCAATTCTTGGTTAAAAATTTGGAGATGAGTGGGTGGCCCCATCCCTCAACCTCTGGATATGGTCTCTACAGGTTTTCCCTCCCCATTTGTTGGGTATTTCAGCTAATGTCATCCCTGTTGTGTCCTGGGAACCTCTTGATTTTCTCTTGATTTTTACCCCTAGGTCCCCATCCCCCATTGCTACACACCTCTGTTCAATTTCCAGACCCTCTGTCTATCATCTCCTTCCATACCTGATCCTGCTCCCTTTTTCCCCTCCTCTCTTCCTCCCAAGTCCCTCCACCCTCTACCTCCTGTGAGTATTTTGTTCCACCTTCTAAGAAGGACTGAAGCATCCACACTTTCTTACTGCTGAGATCTAGCTATGAATTTCTGGAAAGAATCCAGCATTTAGGAGTGCCTCTACAAGGAAACTTCGCACAGTGATGAAGAGTATGGAGAGATTCTAGCTCTGAAAATGATTAGTTGTGTGATATTGCACAGTTCTGTAAATCTCACCATGCGAGGAAATGAGGGCAGTCACTGTAATATTCATTTAATATTTTAAGGACTAATTGAAACATTAAATATTTAGGCTTATACCTATTCTATGTCAAGTCAATTTATATCACAACAGACAATAAAGAATCACGATAAGTATGGTTTAAAGTGACTCTTTATTATGTAGTATCTACTTAGGACTGAAAGTGATGCATCCTCTTTAAGAAAAATAAAAATGTTGCTCAAGCTTCAGGTGAGGCTTGAGTATGGGGAACAGCTCAAGTCGCTGGCATCTTTCTCTTTCTCCTATCTCCTTTGGTTAGCTTTAGTCTTAGGCAGGTTTTCTACACATGACTCCAGGTATAAATGACCAAGCATTTCCCAACTTGTTTAGCAGAAGATGCAGAAGAAAAACTGATGGGCATGATGTGAATTCCTGATGAGGAAGGCTGGCAATGTGTTGCTTTTTAGGCAGTGCTACCATAAGGCCAATGAGAAGGAAACCTCCAAATTGAGGACTGTGGAAGGATGAAAGTAGTACATCAGAATGAAACAGCCCACACACATGTATGATGCTTAAGAGAGAGCCTCATAGCAACTGGTCTTTGTTTTCTGTAACTGAATTTAGTACTCAGTAAATGATAAATGGTGTGTGGGCCTTCAGATGTTTTTTATATGTTATCAATCAAACTGAAGATTTGGGGGAAAAGCATCTCCCAGTGAGAGTCACTTGATTTGATCAGCCAGTAGCCAGCATGTCTTTGCTGAGCAATTCTGATAACCCAAGGCTCCCATTCACACACAATAAAAATAAATTCAGAGCACAGCCAATATATTACATTGAGAACCTCTCCCAACCAACAATACCCAGATTTTATCTATAAGTACTTGTTCCTTGGAGTAACATTTGAAACCACCCTGTCACAGCAATCCAAGAGTTGAATCACCTTTTCAGTTCATGCAAGGAACTGATCCATTAGATGCCTCTGCCTCTTCTTTCCTCAGTGTTATTTCTTTTGGATAATTTCACTATCAGCATCTTCTGGGAGCCAAAATGGATCAGAAATCTCTGATTAGCCTGTATAGTCGACACAGGATGGTTGGGGAAAGATGCACACAATGGTAGAATGATTTAGGGGGTTTTCATAAGGTCCCCTAGTGGAGAGCACAACTAGTCATGGATCAGGTTTACTAGGTCAGTGGCTGGTTTGCCACTTGCCCCATTTTCTCTGACATGGACAACTGACATGGAACATGCAGGCATACTGAATGCTCTCCAGTTCAGGGTGAACACCATAGAGATGCCAGCTGTTCTCTATGTCCTTTGGATGGCAAGAAGGGCCCAGAGGAGGCAAGAAGTCATGGAAGCGGTGACAAGACCACTGTTCAACAGTCTTAGTAGTTCATTTGAAAGCAGTCTATTAATTCATTAATTTACCCTGGCCTTTTCAAACTTCCCATTTTTAAAGAGCTTCTGGCATCTATCTTATGACTCTCTGTTTTTAAATGCTTGCCCTTAAATGCTTGGATGTAGGGGAATGCCAGGACAGAGAAGCGAGAGGGGAAAAAAGGGAGGGAAGGGGGCTTATGGGACTTTCGGGGAGGGAGGAAACGGGAAATGGGAAATGATTTGGAATGTAAATAAAAAAACTTAGAAAATAAATAAAAAAAAGAAAAAAATGACTACAAAAAAATATGCTTGTTTTCTGGTTGTTTCACTTCCATTGTTACTATGCCAGGACTAGTATGTAGGTGATATTATTTCTTACTTGTATCCATTTTATTAATACAATGAAAATATACGTTCAGAATTACTTTCAAGTAAATGCTAGAATAGAATTGGAGCTGGGAGCTTAGTACTCCTGAAACAGCCATGAAAAAAAATACTGCTCACAACACAGTCTTTATATCAATATGCGTTTAAAGATGCAGTATCAGGTGACCTAACTCCCATACTGTGCTGTGAATTTTAGTACACTCTTGACTACCTTTTCTTCCCAATAATGTCTACTCCAGTGAGCAATTGGTACTCAAACAAAGACATTCACGTCATAAAAATAACAGAGCATCTTAGAGACATGATGATCATTTTCTTAAGAAAATTTGCAATGAGACTTCTAGGACAGAAACATTTGCTAGTTTCCTAGCAGAGAAAAGATTATTTAAATTAGCTTAATGGTAAGAATGCTTTTGATCTACTGCATGCATTTGTAAGGATATTAGCTTTGTGTTTGGGTTGAAATGTATTCTTAAGCATCTCTTTCTGGTTTGTTTGTGCTGAAATGCTCCTTGCACTTATGAACTTAGCTAGGATATTTGTCTAGAATCCTTTGTTAGGTTAGTTTGTAAGTTCTTCAGTTTTGGCAGGGGAATAAAACAAAACCCATTTGTAATCTCAAGCATGTGATGTTCAATGGAGAGGAAAATAACCCCAGTGGATTGTTATGGTAAGGAAAGTATTTGGAATTCTACTTCCAGAAGTAAGTCTCTGAGAGAGACGCACAGTTTTAAATTTTAGTGGCCAAATTCTCCTTTGCCTGTGGTTTCTTTCCAGTCGGCATCACTGCCTTCTCAGCATGAAGAAAAGAATGGGCTGGTTCTGCAGCAGAGCTAACAGAGTAGGGTAGGCATTTGGACCAAGTGGCTGAGGAAAGAGAATTGGAAGTCAGACATTATTTATCAGAGGGTAGAGCTGAGACTGAAGTCTTGGCCAAGCTCTCCTCTCTTCAGATATGATGGAACTCTAGATTTAAGGGAGCCAGAGGTCCTCAGTACTTTAACTTGTGACTTAATCTTTCATGTTCAGTGAAAACAATTGGGAAACATGGAGAAAGCATATGACAATTGAGTAACTATTTTGTTTACAAAGGGCAAATATAGATCTTGGGATTCTTTGCCTCTCCACTGTGCCCACTTGCCATTTATTTGGGAGCCGAGTAAAGGCTTTCAAAAAGGCCAGGAAAGAAGTCTCTTCAGGTGATGCTTAAAGCAAGCTCCTAATCTACATGTTCACACACTTTTTCACTTCTCATGTTTCCATGACTATTACTGTCAATACTTCTGTGGTCTATGCTACTGCCACCCCTGTAACTCTTGCTTGGTTTGCTTTCTTTTCAGTTTCTCACAGGCCTGCTTAGAGCAAGAAACCATCTTGTAAATGGCTCAGTGAAGTCAGCCAGGTTCTATTGAAGTCTATTATTTGTAGGGTCTTGGGTTTTCTATTGCTATGTTAGGATACCATAACCAAAAGCAATTTGGAGAAAAAAGGAGTTTATCTTACACTTACATGTAATGGTCCATTACTGAGGGAAGGCAGGGCAGGAACTCTAGCAGGACAGGGACGTAGAGGCAGGAGCTGAAGCAGAAGCCATAGAGGAGTGTTTCTTACAGACCTGTTCATCATAGCTTGTTCAGTGTGCTTTCTTACATAACTCAGGCTCACCTGCTCAGGAGTAGCACTGTCACTGTGTGCTGGGCTTGCCCAAATCAATCATCAATCAAGATAGTGTTCTACAGGCTTGCCTTCAGGCCAATATGATAGAGTTATTTTCTTAACTAAACTTCCTCTTCCTAGATAACTTATACTGTGTCCTATTGGCCCCAAACTAGCTAGCACAATTGCCTGCCTTGTCAACTTGACACACAAATACATTACTATTCAACTAAAATCTTTGTTTCTCATCTGTCTCCAAGATATCATGTTGCATGGTTGTGTATACCCATACTTGTACACACACACACACACACACACACACACAATTTATATACTTCGAAGATATCTTAAAACCTTTCACTCTCTCCTCCTGTGACATAGGGTTGATTGTGTCTACCAAGCAGTCAAGTTTTAACATATGAACTCAGATGCCGTATTAGGACACACTGAAGTTTTTCCTTAGGAGTTTGACATTCTTCATATTCAATGACATGTCTGAGCATCAAATCACTCATTTCTCCTCTCTCAAATAAGTTAGTTGCTGGGGCTATTATGAGTATAGCATGTCTTAATGTTTGAAATTGTTTGCTTATATTAGGGATTTCTTGTATTTATAAATAACTTTTATTTTTCCAAACCATTTTGCTTGCAAGCATTAAAAGTCCTCTTCAGCTGAAGGGGATATATAAAGGGAGTGGGGGAGGTTAATTTCACTTTTATAACTGGAATCTTGACCCTGCTCTGAGACTGTCATAACAGAGCTGGATGTTCCTGTGGTTTCTTTTTGATCTCATTTCATCAGTTTCTTTCACTGCTTTGGCAGATGACATCATGTGTCCTCAGAAGACGACTTTAAAGAGCCCCAAGTTACATCATCTCTGTGGCCTGGCAGTTCAGAAGGGCAGGCTTATCTCTCTCAATATGCATAATCAGATCTCTTGTCAACTCTGTCCCAGCCATGAGCTATTCAGTTTGTGCCTGGGGTATGGAACACTGTGGCCTGTGTGGGTCACACTGATGTCATTTCAGGGAAACGATGAGAGAGAGCCACAGTAGGGTACATGTAATGAGTGAGAGTGGTTTCTCAAACATGAACTCAGAGACTCATCCCAGACAAATGACTGCGCTGATCTTGAAATGACAGAAACAAACCACCACATAGCCATGTGAATGAGCCCCAGCTTACATTGATAGAAGAGGCTCCTAGCAGTCTTGCTCTTCTCTCTTCTCTCTCTCTCTCTCTCTCTCTGTCTCTGCATATATGCATAAAGTGCTTATTCAAGTATCTGAAAACATCACCATGTACAATCAGACAAATGTTCCATTTTAGTTATTAGCAAAATTGTAGCTATGTATGAAATCTGACCCTCTGCTTGATTTTGTAAATAGCATTCAATTATAAAATAGCCACATCTATTCAGGTTCTGTCTATGGATGCTTTCCTCTACAATAGTACAGCTGATTTGTGGCCAGGACCATTTGGCTTCCCAGACACAAAGCATTTGTTATCTGATCTTTTACAGAAAATATCTGCTGACTGCTCTTATATTAGAAAAATTGTCTGTTCAACTGAGTAATCTATAACCTCAAATGGACTATGAGGAGACAGATGATGACTCTGATTGATTGAATCAGGAAGATAATCAATATAGAAATATATGTTTTAACCAAACCACTGTTAGTATGGCTGGATAAATTGAGACTCTTTAATGGAATTAACATTTGTCATTCTCCCTCTCTCTAATCTCAGGGATGAAATCTGCTCTAAGACTCTGGCAGTAGGAACCAATGGCTTGAAAGCAGAGAAATTCCAAATACTGTCATGTTCTGGGGAAGGCTGATAGCTTCAGTGAGGTCACTGATATATGTCACAAATGGAATCAGAATTTATTAAATTCTAGTTCAACAGACAACTTCTCCACATTAAACTTTGTGTTTATATACATGTACAATCTACATGACCAGTTAGAAAAATGGAGTTTATTTTAATAATTTTATGATTGTATATTAACTCATTTGATTTTAAAGCAGTTTTTTAATGGTATACACCAATAGTATACATTTCTTTATCTCAAAAAGTTCAAATGAGCATGTATAGTTCCAGTATAATTTGATTCTTTCAGGGACTGACAGATCTACTCTAATAAAACTCAGAAATTGAAAAACTATTCAGGTTACTATCTTTTGTGGGGATTCACTCCTGTCAACCATATACCTATTCCATATCCATCTCATTTCAGCCTCTTTGTGCTTTGTCTTTCCAGCCATCCTACCTGTTCTCCTTGCTCATTTTTATGATTTCCATTTGTTTGTTTCCTCTGTCAGCAAAATACACGTTTCCACACATGCCAAACGTATCTTGGTGCATCTCTCCACTTCACAAGTCACCCTGGTGGCTTCCCATTGTTCCTTGTAGTGCTGCACACAGTCTTTGATGTCCTGCATCTCCCACAACATGCTCCCTAGCTTCTCCTCATCCTTATGTGTCAGAATCCTCCCTCTGCCTTTCAACCCTCCTCTCTTTCTCTTTCTTGTATTGAATTTTGAGTCAGGGTCTGGCTCTGTAGCCCAGAATGGCCTGAACCTGCTGTGAAGCCCAAGTTCACCGTAAATTCATGTAGATCTTCTCATCACCCATGCCCTGAAATCACTCTCTTGCTTGTACTCTTTGTTCTGTATCTGTAACCTTCCTACTTTATCTACTTACCCCTGGAGATTATTTTTCAGGCTCATTTTTCATCTCTGAGTTTTTGTTCTTATTGTTCCCTTGCCTAGAATGCCCAGCTCTTCATGTGATATGTCATTATGGACATATCCATGCCATTTCAAAGATTATTTTCTCAGTGAGGTTTTCCTCATTAGAGAGTCACTCCTACCATATTGTACCAGATAACCTTCAAGTAGCACATGCCTCTCATTTTTTTTGAGTTTTTTCCTTTCTGTTTTTGTCTACTCCATCACCAGAGAGATCAGTATACCTCTGTCACCAGTTTATACTACAAGAATGAGAACATGAGGGCCTAGAGAGATGGCTCAGTGGTTAAGAGGGTTGTCTTGCCTTCCAGAGGAACTAGGTTTTGTTCTTCGCATGCACACAGTGGTGCCCAGCTATCTGTAACTCCATCTATGGGGATCTGACACATTCTTCTGACCTTCAAAGGCACTGCACACATATGGTACATAGACATACATGAAGGCAAACACTCATACATAAAAGATAAAATTAAAGAAATATTAAAATTTAAAATAATGAGAAAATGAATGCAAAAATTACAAGAACATAACAGCACTCTCCTGAATCTTTCTTTTTATGTTTATAAAGGTTAGGAGACTTGAGTAATGAATACGTAGTCTGGAACAAGGAAACCCAATTCAAATCCTTCTTTACACTTGCTGGCTATATATCCTTAGCTTCCCTCCTGATCTACTCTGAACCTCAGTTGACCCGCTTATTAAAAATTGTGACATTAATACCAAATAAGACATTGAAATGATTGTGTATCTAAAAGATATGTTTCACAACAATATGTTTTTAAACAAGTGTTTGTTTTGTGTGAAATGTTTATGTATGTATATATGTGTGTATGTATACCATATGTAAATATATGATGTGGCTGTATTAAACTAATTAACATACATGTCATCTAACTATTTTGTGAGAACATTTAACACCCACTTTCCCAGAAAATTTTCAGGCTGCAATATATCATTGACTGGATTGCCATTTGTACCAGAATTCTCTTGAGATTGTTTTTCTTATTTGACAATTTGTATCTTTTAATCAATATCTTTAAAAGGCAGATGAAACCTTAATGCTACCTAAAATTTTTAGACCTAACATTTATATAGTACGTCATAAAGAGCTTATCTTTATGAGAACTTGCGTCATATTTCCAGTGTCAGCTGAAGAATGGCAAATGAGGCACAATGCGAGTAACAGATTTTTCCAAAGACCCCTATTCCTGACCTATGGTTTAAGCCTTGAAAACAAGACTTTGAACCAAATATTTGGAACTTCACATCATATGGAATCTATAAACTTTTCTTGTATCTAGTATGAAGTCTACATCTATGATAAGGTTATTAACAAAGAAGAAATCTTCCATATATGAAAAATATGTTTAGAAATTCTATAAAATAGATTTCACCTACTCATTGCCTTCTCCTCTCTCTTCTTTCCTTTCTTCCTTTAATTAATTTATTTAATTAATTTTGCTGCTCGATAACTTCATACATGTATATAATGTATTTTGATTACTATCCTACCCTTGCCAACTCTTGTCTCCCTCCCATCCCTGAACACAGTTTCCATCTCCCCACTATCCAGTCCTTTCCCCAGATTCATGACTTGCTTTTATTTTGTGATCCATTTGGCTTAACCAGGGCCATCTGTGTGACAACTGGAGTGGAACTGTGTATTGGAACCTAATGGAGTCATCAGTGGGTACACAGATGAAGATAATGATTTCCTCCGCTGTGCATTTATCAGTAACAAATAATCCAACAGTAAAGGGTAATGGCCCTCAAGTTCCTTCCTCCATCCATTTATGAATTTTGAGAGACCTATTCTTGTGCAGACCCAGTATAGGTATCCACAGCTGCTGTGAGTTTATGATTGGAATGTGTCTTGACAGATGATTTTATTTCCTAGCCCTTCTCCTTATTTTCTGGCTTGTCAATTCTTTTGATTCCCTCTCTCTGAGCCTCAGACAGGATGGTATAAATGACCCGTTTAGGGCCTGAGACTCCATCCAGCACTTATTTTCATCACCATGTGCAGGTGTGAATCTTACTGCTATGTGCTAGAAAGAGACTTCTCTGATTAAGGCTGAGAGGTGCTGGATGTAATCAAAACATGAGGAAATATTGACATAATATCTAAACAACAATATTCAGTGTCCCTCCCATTAGGAGCTATAATCTCTCCCACAGTGGGTATTTGCCTAGATTTTTAGTCATGTAGTCTTCCTGTGAAACAGGTGCCAAATGAAATCAAAGAATTTTATTTTTGTTATCTATATAACAAGAGTGCCACTATTGCGAAGTGGGTACAGGTAGGTTTATAAAGTAGTTTTGGACTTTGATTATAGCTAATGCTTATAATTCTGTCTGGTTGCATTATGGCTGATAGGTGTGGGCAGTGTTGTAGTATTTCCGGTTCTTCTGTCCTCTGAAGATCCAGACTGGACCCTTCATGTACCAACACATTGGGTCAGTGAAGGCATATCCTTGGGAATGATATACCCACGGCAATTCTTAATGGCTTTTTCCCTTTGGGATTGAGATTATCTGAAAAATAGGACCACACAGGAAGAAAACTAATTCTTTATCTCAATGTATTTCTTGGACTTAGTGCTGCCTAAATTTCCATAAGATGGGAGAGAGAAAAATGGCAAAGACTTAATACTATGACAGTTGACACACACAGTACTGAACCTTGACATACAAAACAGTCAATTTTCCTAACCTATCTTATTTGGGTGGGCAGCCATCACATAGATAATAACTGAATTCTTTCTCATTGACGCCAATTCCTAATTGGTGGTCTGGAGAGAAATTCTGTGTTGAATTACCAACTAGTTATAATAAAATCATTTCCAGCAATAATTAGGGATGATGGAATATTAATCTGCAATGTAGAACCAAATTTTGCATGTTTTTCAAGATGAAAAATACAGACCGGTTTATGTAACCCTTGGAATACTGAAAGATCTGTTTGTACTAAAGCGTGGCCTATCTATATACTGTGTGTGAGGGTATCAGTCTGTTCCCCCCTTTCTGCTACTGCAAGCTTCCCACAATATTATATGAGTAACTTGGGTAAGTTCCACACTGTGAGGTTGATTATTCTTAATAAGAGTGCCCTCTTGCTGCAAGCTTGCCTTGCCTTAACATATGTGATATGACATCTTGACTCTGTGATTCAGTGAGAGTTACGTACATCAAACTTTTATAAATCCAAATCACAGACTTGTTCGCCATTATCTCAATTGATGGATTAGTAATGGAATTTGATCCACTGGACTGAGATACTTGGCACTATTTCTTATCAAAGGCAGAGACATCATCTTACTTAGACAAGATGAAGTAATGACATTTGTTTGCGATGGGGAGCCACTCTTAATTGCTAACATCTGGCTGGGACATATTATAAAGCATTGGCTTGGCTTGGTGATCTCTCAGGAATCAGTGATTCTCAGTGGGAGCCTCAGAGGATACTGAAAGTAGTAATGTATCACTTTTAAAATTTGAGCAGAGTCCTTTCTTGTTAGACTTATATTCCCCCACTTTTACAATGCTGGGATGGTTAACAGTAGTGTTTGAATATACCTTATAGCAATAAGGACCAGATGGGGTCTGGTAAAGCAAGCTGAAACCACATGTGTTTGAGAAGCTGATACTGAGATTATGAGTTGCATTTTCAGTCTTCAAAAAAGAGCCACAATTATCATGTTTTTGAGCCAGTTCTCGCATTAAGCAATTTTTTTTGAAGAAACTGTTCCCCTGCTATTCTCTGCTTTCAGCAGATCATTCCAAATGAACATCCTGTCCCAGATCCTTAAAAGTCAGCAATGCTATTTTCCTTGTAGTTCACTAAATACAACTCCTTAAAGTTCCTGTGTTCTCAGTCCAGGAGAAAAATAACTTTTTAAATTAATAGATTTTTATCTCCCGGGATTGGTATTTCTCATCCATTAGTCCTGTTTAAGAAGAAAATGCTGTGGGTTGATTACCATGTCATATTCAAGTCAACAATGCCACTTTCAGAATAATTAATATTTGTAAGGTACAATTACTTGAAAATGACTATCCAGACATTATATCTCATGAATATGAGTAAAACCTTGAAATCCTACCAGATTGTTTGAATTTAATGTTTATCCATAACCTTCCCAGCCATGGACTTTCACAAACTTTGTCTGTAGGTAGAAGCTCACATTGGCCAGTCCTGGAAGGCAGTGTGTTCAGAGTTGTACTTGGAGGAATTAATAGTACATCAAAAGGATTGAGAACCAGAAAGCACAGCTGTCAGGAGGCACCATGAGTTCTGCTGTTGGGCACTTGGGCTTGAATCTAGCCTGTCTCTCTTTACAGGAGTGGAGCAGATACCTGGTTCAAGTTTTCTGATGTTCTTCTTGCTCAACCATGAGCAGCATGAGGGAGACTCATGTTCTGGTGTATGAGTACATCTGCTTGCCTTCATGCCTGGCTCCGACACCTATGGTAACTGACTGTGGCAAATTGTCACTGACACTCGGAGGTCATCACTTTCCTCCTCTATAGCATGGAACGATGAAAATACTTAAAGACTCAGTGCAAGGATTGTATTCCCAAATCAAACACCTAGCATAGATCTTGGCCAAGAAATGATCTATATCCTGAAATTGTTACAATTAACCTGGTGGGCTCTTATTAATTGAGAGAACAGAAGTGATTTATGTGGGCATGTGTATATCTAGGACTGCACACATGTTTATCTACATTCATGGAGGTCTCTAGTTAATGTTGGATTTCCTCCTCAATTCCATTTTATTGACAGAAGCCAGAACTCTCACTGTAGAAGAATGGTCACTTATAGTTAGTCTAGCTAGCAGTTCATCCCTGATATATTTTGTTTCTGCCTCTGAAATGCTGGGATTACAGACCACCTGGATCCACTGAACATATCTGGGGTCTGACCCACTGCACATGTCTTAGGCCTGTCCACTGCACTGTCCTGGTGTGCATGTCAGGAGTTTTTCCCTGTACACGTGTCTGGACTCCGCAACACTGTGCACATCTGAGGTCTGTCCTGCTGCATATATGTGGATCTGACCCACTTCATACATCAGGAACCACTCCACTGCCCATATTGAGGCTGTGTACCTACAGCATACATTTACAGTTTGTGCCTCCTGCACAGGAGTGATGGTCTTCCCAGAGGTCAGCAGAGGGCATTGGCCTCCTTGAATCTGGAGTGGCTGATGATTTATGACCCACCATGGGAATGCTGCAAAACAAACCTTGGTCCTCTGCAAAAGCAACATGTGTTCTTAAACGTTGAGTCATCTATCTGGACCACATATTCTTTTAGAACCATGGAAATCTAGATCGAATTGGCGGCTCTATCTAGAAATAAATACTTCTCAGTGCTTTGTTGTCTTATGGTTTTAAACCAACTGCAAGTTCATAAGCAAGTACTTTTAATCAACATTCCTATTTAAAAGCTGCCCGATTCCTTAAAGAAATAAGCACTTGCTAATTTCTTTTTGTAACTAAACATCTCATTATGAGAACACTGGAGAAAATTGGGGTACTACCTTCCTTTAGCTTTGCTCATGATCTAATTTTGCAGAGTTCAGAATCAATACCTAATTAGATCCCATCAGGCTGGTGGAAGAGCAAACGCCATTTCTTCCTACCTGTACCAGAATGTCTGACTCCTTGGGAGGAAAACAGGCAGTATCCTTTCCATTGTCACCCATGCTCAGTGATGGTTATTTTGTGATCGAAATGACTTCTGTCCTTTTAAGCTCCTACAGATCAATACCTCCTCTCTCTCACCTTCAAGTAGCCAATTAAAAACACTGATTAAATTTACTTCCATGCCTCTGAATTTCTTCTTTGACATTGCTTTATATGATTCTTCTCCTTTTCTGTTTCCATTTTTATGTGAAACACCAAAAACATTTTTAATGTGAAACATTAAAGCTTTTAAAATTATGTTATTGTTGGAATTGAAAGTTATGGGCTGATGCTTTGTTCTAAAATTTTCTCTTTTCTTCCTTTTTTCCTTCCTTCTTTCCTTCCTTCCTTCCTTCCTTCCTTCCTTCCTTCCTTCCTTCCTTCCATCCTTCCATCCTTCCTTCCTCCCTTCCTTCCTCCCTTCCTTTCTCTCTTACTCTCTTTTTTCTCTCTTTCTACCCCCACTTCCCAGTGCATGACTCACTTGGCTCTAAGGCGCATGCTCTCCCTTTATCCTCTCATGTGGTGGAAGTAGTAGTTCATGTGATAATCCGGGGCTGATTCTGACTTTTCCGAGAACAAACATGAAACGTAGCAATTTTTGAGTTATAATATATGGAAGAAATGATAATCTTTGTTCTCTAAGTTTTCTCTCTCCCACTGTTATACAACTTAACCTACCCAAGACAAACATCATGCCAAAAATGTCAGATCAACCCAACCCCGTGCTAGTAGATATAGTTTTCAGAAAATTGCAGTCTTCAGTTCAGCAGGATGAGATACTTAATTTGGATTCTTCTCATCTCCTCAATTCACAATGCCATCTGTGGATGGCACAAGCTTACAGGCTTCTTTCACAACAATGGGGATGTATTCCTAATTCAAGACAGGTTAACAAGAAGGATATTTTAAAAGAGAAATTTACTAAGAGTATAATTATCTTATTTTAAAAATGTTAAGACAAGTAAAATAGTCAAGTCAATGATTAAAACACAAAGGGACACAATAAATAACCTTTGATTTTTTTTCTTCCATCATTACATAAATAGTGCAGAAGTGAGTTTGATAAGTAGAACAATACATCCATCCTCTAATTCTGTTCTAATTCATGAAGGACATGCAAAAGGTATAAAACATTATCGCTTTTGATTAATTTATGCATATTACTATTATTAATAATTTACCTAATCCTATAACAGTGTAATACAGCAGTCTTAGGAGGGGACGATTTTAATTACAAGGATCATTCCCTGTCAACAATCCTACCCATTTTACCCTTTACCACCAGCTCACCCATATATCCGTGTACTATGCTAACATGAAAGGCTCTGAGATTTTTTTCATCTCATAAAATATCACCACCCAATCCTAACAGAGGTTCGTGGAACTCACTAATGACCTGGGCTGGTTCATATTTTTCAAATCATTCTTTATTGGTAGTTCTTTTGAAAACTCAGATGTCTGTGAGAGAGAAGTAATGAGAGTCTTAGCAGGCACAAGCATGGTCCAAAGATTTAGGTCTAATTTTAAGTGTATTTACACATTCTAGATAAATGGGTGTGACGTTCTTAGCAATATATTGATTTTTAGGGACCCACACTTGATTTATGGGGAAGATACTGTCTGATTTCCTTCTGAGAATTCAAACATTCTGGTACAGGTAAAAAGAAATGGCATTTGCTCTCCCACTAGCCTGAATGGATCTAATTAGATATTGATTTGAAACTGCAAAATTAGATTGTGAACAAACCTAAAAGAAGGTAATACCATAATTTTCTTTAGTAGTCTCATAACAAGTTGTTAAGTTTCAAGAAGAAATTAGCAAGTGTTGATTTCCTTAGGAACTGGGCAGCTTTTAAGTAGGAATGTCAATTAAAACTATTCACTTATGTACTTGTAGTTGGTTTAAAATCGTGAGACAACAAATATTTCACAGAAGTATGTATTTCTAGATAGAGCCACCAACTTAATCTAGATTTCCATGGTTTTAAAGAATATATGTCCCGGGGCGGGGGATAGTTCAACAGTTAAGAACATTTGCTATTCTTGTAGAGGACCAAGGTTTGTTTCCCAGCACTTACATAACCATAACCATCAGCCTTCCCATTCTGGGGTTGGAGGGCAATGCCCTCTGCTGGCCTCTAAGGGCACAGGAAATACACATGATGCACATACACACATGCAGGCAAAACACTCACATAAAAATAGTTTTAAAAACGATAAAAATAAAATATTTCACTAAGTGGAAAAGAACTATTCCTAATTAGTATGCTTATTGTTTATCTTATAAGATCTTTAAAACATATGTTTCCTTATAAAATTTGATTTTCATCTGTCATAGTTTTATCGGTGAACTTGAAAAAACCCCAAGGCACTTGGGAGGAGGGAACCTCCATTGGGAAATTACTCAGATGATTGGCTTATTGCTGTGTCTGTGGAGCACCCTTGACTGGTAATTGATGTAGGAGTGCCTAGCTCAATGTGGACAGTACCATCCAGAGGCAGCATGGGGATGGGTAGTATAAGAAAGGTAGCTGAGAAACCCAGAGGGGCAATACAGTAACCATCCTTCATCAATAGTCATTGCTTCTATTCCTGCCTTGAATTTCTGCCTTGATTTCCCTAGAGGATGATAGCAACACAAACTCCACCACTAGTTGCTTTTGATCTTTGTTTTAATACAGCACTAGTGGACCAAACTGGGATATTTTCCATGCAATTATACAGGTATATAGTATTTTAAAGTTTCCCATTACATATTTTCCTGATCCAAAGGAGTGAGCAAACAGCAAGCTAAACTTTCCCATTTACCTAAGTTTTAAATGATTGTGGATGGCATCAAGCATCTTCAAAAGGATTTTTAGCCTCTATTCTATATCTTGTCAAATACTATGAAGTTGTTCTCTTTCTTGTTTCTGAGGAATGTATTATTCTTTTAGCAGAAAAAAATCAAAGATTTACATACACACCTATTACATACATGCAAATGTATGTATGTATACATGCATTCATGTATACATTTTCAACATTCTAGGTTCCATCTATGACACCACTAATGATATTGTTTAAAAGCCATTACATAAAGATATGGAACAGACAAGGGTGGTAAAAGATTATACACATTTCTACCTCTGCCACAAATATAATCTTATTGAAAAAAAGAAGGCAATGTTTGTGGTTTCTTTGTCTAAAGTGCTAGGAATCAAACCTGGAGATTTGCCCGCACCAGGCAAGTGCTTCCCACTGACCTACATATTCATGGCAAGCATGGAAAATTGCTTCAGAAGTATATCATCTGTTTCAGTACATTGCAGCATCTGACGGATACTTTTTGTACATTGAGCTGTGTTTTCAAGAGCATCTTGGATTTTTCTTCAATGATTTGACCTCAGAGTGGTTTTCAGGTTACCTAGAAACACAGTGGGAAAAGTACCTTGTAGTGACTCCTTACAGAATAATCCATAAAGGAAAGGAGATGGTCTGTACATGTGTTTCTCATTTCCTAGAGAAAAAGAATGTTCTCCTGAAGTCAATTTTATAAATATTTTCAAAAGATAGAAAAGCCAACAAATCCCATTTGACCTGCAGTACTGGTGTTCAGTTTATGCAAAGCTATCTAGGATTTCTTTTAAAAAACAAGTTATAGAGGTTTTTTTATTGAATACAAGAGCTATGTTAGTTTAATGTATAAAACATTGTGAGTCTGGACATAAGTATACAATTGTGAATTCAAATGTATGCTGTAAACCTGTCATCTCAGACAGTTTCCATCTATACTGTTATCGTTATTCTGTGATGATGGTTCTTGACATAAGAACTCCCCTCAGTAATTTTATATATGCAGCGTACTGTTAACCATAGATTCTGTGATGTGGATTTGGTCCTTAGAACTCTGATGTCACTGAAACTTTGTACCCTTTAATTAAAACATTCCTAGTTTCTTCCTCACATTTCGGCAGCTGACAACCCTTGTGTGCCTTATGAACTCGAATCCTTTAGATTCATCTTATAAACAGTATCCTACAGCACTTGCTCTTCTGTGGCCTGTTTCACTTAGTTTAATACTCTTTGGTTAACAATGTTGTCACAAATGGTACAGTTTTCTGATGTTTAAAAGCCCAAAGTAACTATATTTATATTGTCATTCATATCCCACATACAGCGAACTACTTAATTAAGTTTTACAGATAATCTATGAAATATATTTTACTAACAATGACATGGACATATAATTATGTTCTTTCCACATCTTGGTCACCTTGAGTAAGGTTGTAGTGGGTGTGGGGTGTGCGTGTAGCTTCACGTGCTTTTGTGTTGCTCTAAGTGTCCATTGGTCTTGACTTAAAATCTTCCCTCTAGCCTTCTCTAAGGTGAGTCTAGTGGATATGTTACCTTCATATTTTATTGACTCGGGAGCATATTTACTACATGTTCAATTTCATACTATACTTTCCCTCCCCCCTTGACAAGTATGGTATTTTTCATTGGCATTGCTCACTTAGGATACTTTGAATCTATAGTCCTACTCTCCTTGGTCTGTAAGACTTAAGTAGGAAATCAGTAGAAACCCAGTAAGATTTATGAATTCTTCCCATTTATCTAAAGACAAAAACACCACAGATTGCTAACAATCTTTAATCAGTTACATCCATTGTTAATCATAAAATAAAAAAAACCAAAACAACCATTGTATCAAGTCTAGGTTCCAAAATAATTGACAACACATGGAGATTCTCCTAAAATACATATATAGAAGTGATGGATAAATTATAGCAAAAATGTGTGTAAGTTTAATTTTAAGGAAGTAAATGGAGACTCTAAAGGTCCACAGGTGGAAAGGGAAGATAAGCCTAGGAAGATGAAGGGGAAGTGTGGGCTAATGACTAGGAACACAGCTGTGGAGCCCGAAACCCTGGATCCAAATGATGATGACTGCGTTTCCCAATTCACTTCAATACTAACAGCATTGTGAATGCAAACTCAACATCTAGGTAATTAATTGGCAGAGGTAGATGGCATGTGAGAAGTTGGAATGAAAGAATATGTGAGTAAAAAGATATAGACTGTTTATCAAACTGACACGAAGCTAAAATGCTTCAGTATCAAGTAGAGTCTGTGACTTGTGTGCTGAAAATCCTGAAATTAATAGTCTCAGGATATAAGTAAAATGTAACAGACCAAAACTATGGAAAGTATTAATAGAGATAAAAGTAAAAATTAATGCAATGGAAATAAGGAAGCAATGGAGGGGAAAGTGAAGCTCAAAGTGTGTTAAGAATACAGATCAAGTTCCTGTTTCATACATGATGTGTCTGAGGAAAAGAAGGAGCCTTGAGAAGTGTGAGGAGCATGATAAAGGTTCATGTAGACATTTTCATATTATAAATGTGTGAAAAGGAATTTTATGTCGACCTATTTGGAATCTGGACAAAGCAAATTAGTATACAGATGTTTCCACGTCTGTCTCCATAAAGACAGATGTACTCATAAGTGACTCAAGAGAATGCTAAAGATCTAATAGCCCAAAGCCATTTAAAATCATATCACAGATGGGAGTGTGGTTCAGAAGTAGACTACTTGATTTGCTCCTTTCACCAACATTTCCCCCACCCCCAAAGTCTCAAGCTAGTAATTAGAATCAACCATCCTTCAACAAAATGAGTGTCCACAAGCACTCACATAGAGTCACAAGACAAAACAAAAGAAAAGCCAGCTGCGGATTGGAAGCCAAGTTATGGCAGATGATCAAGGAATATACAAATTTGATATAGATTCTTCATAAGAATTTAGAAAGCAAGATGTCTCATCTCATTTTTATAATAATATTATGGTTTTTAATATTACTACCAATTTAAAAGGAGAAGCTGTAACAGTATTTCACTGCTGAGAGTAGACTTAAGTGTCTAAACAGAACGTGTGTAATCTGAATCCTAGATGATATAAAATAAGTAACATGTCAGGATTGTGTAGGGTCTGTTCCACAATGTGAAAATGACTTAACATTCCTTAATGAACTTCATGTTTAAGGGAGACAGAAGTCAATAGACACATGGATTGTCTCATGAAGAAAAAGAACAGACTTGTAGAAGTTAGACAATTTAGGGTTAATACAAGCTTAGAGCTCTGTGACCAAGGATGAAGCTTCATTTATCTTCTTTCTCTGTAGTGTTTAGCTTATGGATGATGGTTCCCTGCACAGTTGCAAGATGTTAATAGTAAACACATCTGGAGGAAAAAATTAGATGCATCATTGTCTTGTCTTTTCCCCAGAACCTCTAAACAGTAAATAACTTATGTCTCCTTGGCCAAGGTCATGCCAGTTCTCCATGTTCAAAGTAGTCACTGATAGAAAAAAATAGAATTACTATGGTATTGTTATTCACACTAGACAAAATCGTCTTTGGGACTATGGAGTAGTACAGCCCTTAAAGTCTATTTGCCTGAAACAAATCTGTAGTTTTTCTCTTAGTAAAGTAGATCTGAAATAATGGATCAGGAAACAACTCCAGTGTTCATATATAAAGATAGAACATAGGGGTTGGAGAGATGGCTCAGTGGTTAAAAGAAAAGCACCAAAGAACCGAGGTTCGTTTTTCAGGAAGTACATGATGGCTAACAACTGGCTGTAACTTCAGTTCTAGTGTGTGGTTGTTTGAATGAAAATGGGCCCCATAGGCTCATAAGGAGTAGCAGTATTAGGAGATGTGTTCTCTTTGTAGTAGGTGTGACTTTGTAGAAGGAAGTATGTCATTGGAGGTGGGCTTTGAGGTTTCTGAAGCTCAAGACAGATTCAGTCTCCCCTCTCCCCTGCCTTCTACTCTTCTCTGTTCCACCTCCCTACCTCTTCCCCTCCTCTCCCCCTCCTCTCTCTCTTCCTGCTACCTGCTGATCTGGATATAGAACCCATAGCTACATCTCCAGCACTGTGTCTACCTGAGGGCCACCATGCTTCCTGACATGATAATAATGAACTGAATCACTGAACTGTAAGCCAGCCTCAATTAAATGTTTTCTTATAATAGTTGCTGTGGTCATGGTGCCTCTTCACAGCAATAAAACACTAAGACACAGGGTGTCATGCATTCTCTTCTGGTCACAGGCATTGCACAAAGATGTATATATGTAAATGGAGGGAAAACATCCATACATACACAATTTAAATAAAGTAAATCTTTTTAAAAGGAAGAATATGAAGCCATATATATATTTACAGCAAAGACAATTGAAAAGTCTAGTGTTCAATCCTGACTAAAATCAACAATGAAAATTGTAATGAAAAAATTGAAATTAAACTAATTTGATAAAGATGATATCCCAGAACCTAAGATCAATTCTTTGCATTCAAGGAGCTAATCAAGGAGGTCTCTCTACTTTTATTTAAGTGGATGTCTTTACCAAATCCCTTGAAGTGGAAAGAACTTCAAGTGAAAGACAAGATTTACCAGGGACACTTTTTTGGTTATGTGAATATGATGATTATCTGCTCAGAAGTTTTAGAGATTATATCATTAAAATAATATAATGTATGATCTGGTTTAAAGGGTTTCTGGACATAAAAGCATAGTTAAATTATAATATATAATTTCCAAGAGCAATGAAGTAATTATCAGTACATATCTTGAAGCATTCATGGAAAAATTATAGAATCTAATTGCTAGATTAGAAGTCCCATTCCCTCATATTTCTAGGTAGAAAGGAAATAAATAGAGCAATTTCACAAGATGCCTGAAGAACTCAATGATGCAATATTCATGTACCATTTATCATTGTTCTTTGCTTGGCACTCAAAGAGGAGAAGCTTTTAAAAAAGACTTTCATAGAAATATTTCATTATTTTTAGAATTTATGAAATATTTTCCAGGAGCTCTGGAGTTTTTAAAAAACAATTACAGATCACAGGATGGTATTTGTGGTTCTCAGTTTCTTTAAATCCAACACACCTCCCAGCTTTAAAACAAAGCTGGGTCTTTTCCCTTTGTCTTGGAGTCTCTCCATGCTATGCACACAGTGTGTCCTATGGCATAGCTCAATTCAAAGATTTTACCTCTATATTACATATGGGTATACATTTCTCAAACATCTAGATGATTCTTTTTTTCTTTATTTAAAAAATAAGACTGTGTTTATTAATTTCTTTCAGGGGTGGAGCATCTACATGAATGGAGATTAGAAGACAAGTTACACGGAGTCCATTCTCTCCTAGAAAGTGTCTCCAAGATGGTACCCATAGTCCAGGGGCAGACATCATAGCTCACTGAGTCATCTTAACACTTCTTTTGTTTTAGTTACTTATGAGTAACAAGTTGTCTATTTTTCAGAAGAAAGAAGAGGTGTGTGTGTGTGTGTGTGTGTGTGTGTGTGTGTGTGTGTGTGCGTGTGTGTATGTTCATGTGTGTATGTGTTGTGTGGTGTGTGTTATGTGTTGTGTGTGCATATGTGTGTGTGTGGTGTGTGTGTGTGTGTGTATGTATGTGTGTGTGTATGATTACTCTGTTTCTGGTTCTAGCCTATCTACTCTAGGTTCACAAAATAAATCAATAATATCTCCTGCCCTCACAGAGACTGAAATGTAGTTAAGGAGACAAATAGTAAGTAGTCAACATAAGGATTAGGAAGATACTGTGGCAGAAATTCCCAGCTATTCAATTCTTGTATTTCTTGGCAGAGCCTACAAATAGTTCCAGGTTTCCTTGCAATTGGATGTGGCTCTATCACAGTGACTATGAGGCAGAAGTCATCCTGTAGACCAATGGGGCCTCTGGGGTTTGCATTCCACATAAATGAAAAGCCAATGTGGGGTCCTTAAGAGGACTGATGACTTAGATCTCTCATCAGAGATTCATTCTCATTGCTTTCATTAAGTATTGAGGTTCATGGCTAAAGTCTGCCACACCCTGTCAGGAAAGGAGAACAAAGGAGGGATGCTTAGGGGCTATATGATAGAATCCAATTGCCAAGTGACAAGGTGCTTCAAAGAAAGTCTCTTTATCACCCACACAAAGTGAGGAAGATTAATTAGGATATGAACCAAGAATTACCTGTTTGAGTTTCTTAGCAACAAAAAGTAAGTAGTTACTTTGACAAAATGGATTTTGGTAGAATGCTGGGGGAAACCCCTTTTCTTAGTTTAAGACAATATTCAGAGGTGAAATTTGCTGCAAGAAGAGCTAGAGAAATGGGGTAATAGGAGAGATCAGATGAGAGTTGTATTTTCTAGTGTTGGAAGGAACGGTAGCAGGTTTGTATACTCACGAGAGTAATTCAGTTGAAAGGATCATGCAGAAAAGTGCTGGGGCACTCTTGGAACAGTGCCCTTGGGATGACAAGAAGAATGGAATCTAGCGCATATGTGGAGGGTTTGCTTTAGGTTGGCGGCTGGATAGAACATCACTAAGGAGAGAAGTGATGAGCTCATGTGTGCAGATGCTGAAAAGCATGCAGATGTGGAAGTAGGAACTATCGACATTCTTTCCCAGTTGCTTAAATGATTGCTTATATTTTCCATGTCATCAGCAGAGGGTGAGGATGGCAGAGAGAGCATATGCAACAGAAGAGAGCAAGGTGCTGGACGGGACGGGCTTAGATTCTGTCTCAGTGCAGCAGATGCATTATCTACAAGTGCAGTTAAATTATAATGCTTTGTGCAAAATTACTGATATAAAATGTCCTTCCAAGATGCAAGCTGTTACACAAATGTTGAGATGTCAGATGTCATCATTGGCAAAATATATACAAAGTAAAATCTAAATAGCTTCTAAAGAGGATAGCCATGCATGTATATAACATTTTTTTTCTTCCTAAAAGCCATTTCACAAGAACACATAATTTTATACAAAATATCAATAAAACTGAGGATGGAGTTCTGTTGATAGAGTGTTGGCTTAGCAGGCACAAAGCTCTGGATTTGATCTCCAGCACCACATAAAAGAAGTTCAAAATTATTATTTGCTCCATAGAAAGTTTAATGTCAGTATGGTATAATGAGACACTGTTTCATCCCAATAGAAATTCTTTTTAAATTGTCACACACACACACACACACACACACACACACACACACACACACACACACTTACTCACATAAGAGAAGTCGGATTTAAAATTTTAAAATGAAATCATAAAGGTACTGGAGAGATGGTTTAGTGGTTGATATTCTTGCAAAGAATAGGAGTTTGGACATCAACAACCATTTCGGGCAACTTAAAAACACCTGGAACTCCAGCTGCAAAAGGTTCAAAGCTTTCTGCTATACTGTTTGGGCACCTGTACAAGTATATACATACATGTCAGGACACACAGAGATAAATAAACAAATCTTAAGTAAATCAGTAAGTTGAGAATTTCTTGAAGCAAGAGGCAGTATTTTCAGTCTTAAATTACTGGGACAATATCTAATAAGTAGTGGAGTTCAAGTACATTTTGAAATAATTCAATATAGTTATGCTAGTCTATCATTTTAGTTTTCTTTTCTGCTGCTGTGATAAATTCTTGACCAAATGCAACCGGGGAAGAAAGGGTTTATTTGACTTATACTTCCAGTCATAATCTGTTATCAAAGAATATAAGGGTAGTAACCTAAAGCAGGATCTTAATAGACACCATGAAGGAGTACCCTTACTGGCTTACTCTCTGGCTTGATCATGCTTAGCTAGTTTTCATTGACAGCCCAAGACCACCTCCTTAAGGATGTTGCTGCCAATAGTAGGCCTAAGACCACCCTCCTCATTAATTAAAAATCAAGACAGACATGCCCATTGACCAACCTGTCTTAGGCTGTTTCTCACTGAAGCTTCTCCTCCCAGATGACTCTAAACTGTGTCAACTCAATAATTATAGCTAACCAGGACATCTACCAAATGCTGTTTGTCAATAATATTCAAAATAGAAAGTGAGAGAAAATGGCTCAGAGGAAACAACATCGGAGATAGAGTGAATGCTTCTTTTCTGATAAGATGAAATACATCTTCATTTCTGGGGTGGTTTGAATAGGTATGCCCATAGACTCATGTGTTTGAATGCTTGGCCCATAGGGAGATATAGCTTTGTTGGAGGAAGTGTGTCATTGTGGGGGCAGGATTTGAGGTCTTTTATGTTCAAGCTATGCTCAGTGTGGCATACGGTCTCTCCTCTGCTGCCTTCAGAACTCTCAGTTCCTCTAGCACCACACCTGCCTGGATACTGCCATGCTTCCCCCCATGATGATAATGGACTAAACCTCTGAAACTATAAGCCATCCAATTAAATGTTTCCTTTATAAGAGTTGTCATGGTCATTGTGTCTCTTCACAGCAATGAAACACTAACTAAGATAATTTCCTTACGTTATTTACAAGTCTCATAATGAGATGTCTGATAATGTAGAGGAAGGTTTTAATATTGAAGTAATGTTGGATTTTAAATTACAAGCTGATAGATAGTCGTAAATAATTACTAGTGATGTGAGTTAAAAACTTCAGGTTTAATTTTCCTTTTTAAAGTTTTCTCATGGAGAGGACAGAGCCTTCATACTGATAGGTCTTAAATGAAATGCTGGGAGAAATGTAGATGAAATTAATGAACAAATAATAGCTTGTGTTCAAGAGCTAATCTAGGGAGACAGAGTGGCCATTTTTATGTTTAGGGCCATGTTAAAGCTGTCTTTTCTATGAATCAAGAATTATCAATCTATAAATATCATGCTCCAGTTCTAGAGTAAGGGGACTTCTTTACATTTAATTAGTAATTCTTGATGCTTTTCTAATCACATGCCCTAGATCATAACTACATTAGATCATTTTTTGGAAATAAAATTGTTTCATCTGTTGACGTGAGGACTATAGCGAAGGGACTTAAATCATCAGTAATGTATCTAACATGGTATTGAGTGGCGAAAATAATAACCAATATGGCTTTTTTAAAAAACAGCTTTATAACTATAGTTCACAGACCATGAAGTTAGCCTACCTTACCATGAAACAGAAAGGGGTATTTGCAAATTTTCAGAGTAGTGCACCCACGCCTACAGTACAAAACATTCCTACCATGCCCTAAGCACCCTACATCCCATTCTTTCCCTTTGCATAATGTCTTACTGGTTTACCCATTTACTGCATACATCTATCATTGGTTAATTTTTATGATTAAATGAGCCCATTGCTTAGACACAGAGCAGTTTTCTGTAGACATTTGGGTTGCTGTCCTATGAGGCTGTGATGCAAAATGATGTTTGCTCAGCTGGGTCAGCCTTTCTTGCCTGAGCTCCCTCTTTCACATTCAGTTACTTTCACAAGGTGTCCGGCTGCATGGGATTCCCTTCCCAATGCCAGACTCAAGTGAAGCGCATCCCTAGGTGTGGTGCTTTCACCCTGCCATAGCTTCACTTTGGCTAAGCACTCGACAAAAGGATTCCTGCTTTTTACCGCAGCAGTGGGGAAGGGTTTTGTCTGGACTCGTGCTGTGATGATGCCTCCTTGTCTAGCTTCTCTCCTTGTGTCTATTGTGGTTTCTAAGGGAAAAATGATTTCATCCCTTCCCTGCCAATCTGAACTGAACTCTGTTTTATTCACTTAACTCTTGGGTGAGCAGTATCTTCCTTTTACATGATGGAGAGATGTTTGAGGGCCTGCGGCTACTGAGCATCCATTATGAGTAGCACGCTATATTGAAACCACTCTCCCATCAATCTTCAAGCCTTTTCTCCAGCCTGGATCAGATTTCTAAACCCACTATTCTCTCTCCTTGTCAGCAAGGGCCCTATCTTTTTTTTTTCTGTTTTATTTGTGTGGAACCATTTTTATTTGCTTCAATGTTCTGTTTAGATCCTCAGTTCTTTTGTTTTAAATTAATTTATTTATTTATTTACACTCCATATTTTGTACCCCCCATCTACTCTCCACATCCCATACCTCCTCCTCACCCCCCACTTAACCTCTAAACTCCCTGGGGCCTCCAGTCTCTTGAGGGTTAGGTGCATCATATCTGAATGAACCTAGACCTGGCAGTACTCTGCTGTATGTGCATTGGGGACCTCATATCAGCTGGTATATTAGTGGTCCATTTAGTGGTCCAGTGTTTTAGAGATCTTGGGGTCCAGATTAATTAAGACTGCTTGTCCTCCTACAAGATTGCCCTTCTCCTCAGCTTCTTTCAGCCTTTCCCAATTTGACAGCAGGGGTCAGCTGCTTCTGTCTATTGGCTGGGTGCAAATATCTGCATCTGACTCTTTCAGCTGCTTGTTGGGTCTTCTGGAGTGCTGTCATGCTAGGTCCCTTTTTGTGAGTGCTCCATAGCCTCAGTAATAGTGTCAGACCTTGGGACCTCCCCTTGAGCTGGATCTCACTTTGGGCCTGTCTCTGGACTTTCTTTTCCTCAGGTTCCTCTCAATTTCCATCCCTGTAATTCTTTCAGACAGGAATACTTATGGGTCAGAGTTGTGACTGCGGGATGGCCCCCATCTCCCTAATTTGATGCCCTGTCTTCCTGCTGGAGGTAGGCTCTATAAGTTCCCTCTCCCTACTGTCTCCCTACTTTCATTTAAGAACAAATGTTTGGAGTGTAGATTCTGTTCCTTGCATTACACTGTGGATTCCTTTGTGCAAATTGATTCAGCTGACAGAATTTTTTCACATGACCTCCCCTTGAATAAATCTCAGAAGGCTTGCCTGCCTTTCAGTTTTCTAACCAAGAAGTGTAGCATCCAACTAAAATACATAGAAACGAAACTATACTCATCTGTACTGGCCACACAATGACTTCACAAATGGTTCTAGGAGCCAACTTTCTTTGGCAAACGTAGAATTGCTTTTGTTCAGTGTCGTAGTACCTCTTCGAACCACTGGCCTTTGCTAACATAAAACGTACCAGGCCTTCTGCTGAAATGAAGCACTATTGTTCTTTCATTAGTGGGAGATGCTTTTCCCACTATGTGTTAGGACTCTTAGGTTGTACTTTCACATGGACAGAGGGTGGTAAACCAGCTTTTTGTACAAATGCTCCATGATCACCTCAGGATATAAATGGCTGTCATCTCCTGAGTTTAAGACAGAGCATTCACTTATCTCACCATTCAGAATCATACCATCTCTGCCTTGTTTTCATTTTGTCTGACTTTTGGACCAAGAAATTATATTCCTTCTTTGTGATTCTTTGGTGTTCTTTTCATATCTGTTTTATAACACTCACTTTATTTTGTGGCATTTCATAGTCCTCGTTTCAATGAGCCTTCTTCCTGTTCCTCTGTGGTGTTCTTGAAAGAAAGATTGTCCCCCTTTCCTTGAGAACTATTGTAATTAAACATGCAATTTAATTGCTACCCATTCAATATTTTTTTGACCCAATGAATGAGGAATTACTAAGGAAGTGGGTGGATGACATCAGCCATATGCTCCTCATTGTGGACTTCTTGGGATGAGTCATATGGTATAAGAGTTTACTACACAGGATGTATGTTAGAATGTCTTTGGAAGGTATGGAAAGGCTATGAGATTGGGTTAGAGATTGTCCAGCTGGGTTTCATATCCCTAATAACCTCTAAGCAGTACAGAGATCCGATCCAAAATGGTTAGAGTCCTCCTGTGTTGAGTTGAAATCTCAGACTGACCATCAACTGCATCATAGAAAAAGTAATGTCCTGGGCCTAGTATCTCTCTGGTGAGAGACACTCTTTCTGAGATTGAACAGGAAGCCAGTCCTTCCAGCAGAGGATTTGCGCTGTACATCTCTGTCCATTAAATCTCTAAGTTTTTATTTCCCCTTCAAAACCTCAATTTAGGCAATGCCATAATTACATTCTGTTATTTATTCCAGATTTTCTATTTTTTGTTACAAAGAACACTTTAATATAAATTAAATTCATCTCTGTTAAGATGGGATTTTTTTTTTGGTGCCTAACAAATTTTATTTTTAAAAGGCTGCATCAAATCTTGTCAAAACTATCCAACAATTTTAGTTGAAAATTAAGAGCAAACAGGATTTGAGAAGAAAAATGGGTTTTCTAATCACTTTAGAAGGATTCTAAAATTATTCTGTTTCATCATTTTTGGTAGATAGTTCTTCCCCTGTCAACATATGTGGAAGAAGTTGTTTTAGATTATTGAAAATCTTGGATGAATAATTTATCAAATTGTCAGCAGCTGTTTTTTTCTAACAATAGATTTTAATAGACCAGTCCTATTTCATTTTTCAAATGTTAAAAAAATTAATTTGCTAAAAATATATTCATGAGCCTTCTCCACAACTTCCTGGGTAATATCAAAGTTGGCCATGATTTTCTGTCTCTCTAAATACTGTGTCAAAGCTAAGAGCATTTTTGTAGCTATTTAATAACGTATTTTGAATATTAAAATTCCCAGTTGCTGGCAGCCTACTGACCTATTCTTTTTGGTTTCAAAGCATTCTTTTTCTATGTACAACACTGTTGACTATAAAGTTATTTTTACACTGAGAAGGCTGAACCCTTTGTTCAGGCTTGCTCAGTGTATCATGTGGGGATCATTGGTGGATCTCTTCTGGCTACAAATGATCTCATCCAAAGGACTAATGATACCCAGTGCTTCAAATATCCTGCTCTTCACTAGATCACTTCCAAGTACATCTGATCAGAAAGGGGAACTTTTTTCTCTGTAGCACCATGGCAACTTTCTATTTCTTCTAAAGTCCAATCATTCATGCTTGTTGAGGAACTAATGTGTAGGAAGTTTGACAGGCATTGGTTTATATTAGTTCCCACATCAGCATCCTGAAAGCAAGTCTATTAGTTAATAACAGTATGTTATTACTATCATGAACTCTTTAAATAAGTGTAGCTGAGTTTTCATGAATTTAGGTGACATATGCAGAGTCCTATGTTAAGGCAACACCAGAACTCACATTTAGGTTTCTGAGGGTTTATATCTAGATAGGAGGTTCTCTAAAATTATAATTGGACCAGTGGGATTCCATTTAAAAAAGAGTTGCATGTTGTAAAAAGGTGACAAGCACCTTGCAGGTGATAGACCTAGACATGGTTCATTCATGAATTGACCTTAAAACTTAGGAGGTTATAAGATGTGTAATAAATATAAGCAAATTCATTTTATTAGTTGCTTCATTATTTACTCTTTATTGGATCTCATGCAAAAGGCCATGATAGGGTGTCATGCTCAAATAGGAAAAATTGAATGCACAGCTTTTAAGTTCTTTCTTTTATTTTAAAGAGAGTGTGGAAATGGAACCAGCATTTCTGGAACTAGGTAAAGAGAATAGAACAGCGTTTCCATTTGCCAATGAGTCATAGGGTATAAGTGGCAAAGCAGCTTGCAGAGTCATCTAGACTTGGTACAAAGACTTATCTAATTATTTCCCACTCAAGGGGTCTATACTAGAGGCCTAGGAGAGTAGTTGGTAAATGGGTGGGTCAAAATCAGATCTAAGTAACCCTAATGTTGCCTTCAGAATTCAAGTCAGTTAGATAGCTCACCATGGAAAGGTGCTTGTCACTAAGTCTGACAACCTGAGTTTAATCTCTGCATTGCTGAAAGAGAGAATTGACATTTATAAGTTAATTTGTTCTCTAATCACCACATGGGCATCATGACATACACATACTCATGTATCATACGTATACACACACGCATGTACACACGCATACACACAGATTAAATGAATTAAATGCAATTTTAACAACTCAAAAAATTAATATAGGCCTAGCTATTGTGCCTCTTCCTCAGAGGCATGCAGCAGTTGTTATACCTACGTGCCCACTTTAGAAACTAGACACCAAGCTGCTTTAGAATTCTCAAGGTTTGCAGACCTCACTGAGGTAGAAGGTTCTTGAGATTTGGCTGGAGTTATTTCCCACCCTCAAGGTTGCATGTGCTTTAGCAGGCTATCTATACTCCTTCCCGCACTTAGTGCGTATACTACCAGCAGAATGTCTTGTGGAATGCAGGTGATAATGGCAAGTCTGGACTATGAGGTGAGATTGTATATTTGATATATGTTGTTGTATGACTGTGAAGGTGAATTATTTTTTGCCATATAGTATCTATAAACATCAACTAAAACAATGGTCCCTGTTTCATACCTGGTAATAGCAAGTAAGTTGACTATTTCCAACATAGAGATTTACATCTACAATAGCATCATTATTGAGGTTGTCCCTTCAGAAGTTATTAATTTTAGGGTGATCTCTTTTCACTCCTCAAGCCATGTCTCCAATGGTTATTCTTTATTGCTAGCTTGAGTGCATTTAGCATAACCATGCAAACCCATGTCTATGAGGGTGAAGGCCTGTTCTGAGGGTAGGTAGCACCATTAACAGACTGGGTTGTCAACTGAAGAAAAGGAGAAAGTGTTCCAAGTGCTGCTGTTCATCCCTCTCTGCCTCCTGCTTCCTAATTTGATTTGAAAAGTAGTATGACTAGCTGCCTCATTCTCCAGTTGCCATGACGGACTGTATCTTTAAACTTTGATCCAATATAAGCCACTTCTTCCTTAAATTGCTTGCGCCAAGTATTTTGTCCAGCAAGAAGAAAGCATATCATAGACTACCTGTCTTTTATATTTCATGTTACTTTATTTTCTTCTAAAGGACTTGGCATAATCATATTAGAAGTTGAGACTTGAATGTATGACTTTTGTGAAGGCAATTCAACCTATAACATCATCCTTTGGTATTATTCTTACTCATTCAATATTACTCTAATAATCTTCTAAGCTGAAATTACCAAACTCTCTTTTACACCATTCAAATCTATCCTGCTTAAAATGGGAATCTGGGAAGGACCAGTTATTTCTGAATATGAAATGCCTCTTTTATCTGAGTAGGTTGGCATGTTCTCTCTCAAAAACTTTCTGATATGGAGGCCGAGTTTGCCTTCTCCTGCTGGATTCATTACTTGTAACTAAAATATAAAACCAAACCCAAACTCAAATACCTAATGTAATGCAAATTGGGATCATGGGTGCAATTTTGTTTTTAAGTCACAAAAAAGAATTATGACTTTAAGTGATGACAAGAGAACAGAAAGAAGCTGGGAAACTTTGCTCACCTAAAGAATCATTTTAGTTCTTGAGTTTACTTAACCTTCTAGGGCAAGACATCACTCAGTCTTCCATGAAAACATCCTAGCAGTTAATTTTCTTGTTGCTGTTATAAAGTATCTAAGAAAAGCAACCTAAGGAGAGAAATGTTGATTTGTGCCTGTACTTTAAAGGTACCTCCCTAATAGCTAGATAGGCATGACCAGAGGAGCACAAGGTGGCTGTCACATTGTATTTACAGTCAGAAATCAGGGAGAGACGAACGCTGGTTCTCAGTTTAAGCAATCCCTCTCCCTCTCCCTCTCCCTCTCCCTCTCTCTCCCCTCCCCTCCCCCTCCCTCCTCTCTTTTTCCCACCACAGACCATAGAGCAGTACAGTGCGCATTCATACCATCTCAATTAACCTAATCTAGAAAATATCTTGCAGGCATGTCCAGAAGTTTGTTCCCAAAATGATTTTAAATCTAATAATTAAGATTAACCACCACAGAAATGTAACTATTTACTGAAAAGTAAAATGATAATACTGATAATGATAATGAAAGGGAGATTTCTGTTTGATGCCTTGAGTCCCTAACTTTCTTGTGAAGATGACCTTCAAAGACATTATTTGGAAAATTCTCTAATTCCTCTTCAGACAGGGAAACTGACCATGCATGTGGCACCAGCCCACTTTCACTTAAATATGACTTCAGTCTTCTATCCAAGTCAGGTTGTATTTAAATAGCCACATGACCACACGATTTTCTCTGCTGAAGAAAACTCTAGTATTTTGAAGCCAACATATGATTTTTCCATAGCAGTCTTTCTTTAGAATAAAATTATGCAAAATAAGTCCTTAATATGACTTAAGATTCCCAACTAATTTTCAGCTATGGGGTTCTAGCACCAGAATGACTCTAGTGGGAGTGCTGATTTGGTCTGTGACACAATCGAGTGTTCTATTTAACAGCACCATCTGTGTAATTAGTTTGAACTTGTGAAATAGAGAGTTTGACAGGAAGTAGCATATTCATTCCCTATTTTGCATGGCTGAAAGCACAGAAATGTAACATGAAGGCATGAACAGAGATTGAAGAATTTCTAACCAGCTCATAGTGAGGGAAAGTGTTGGAAAATGATTTGGGGCTGGGAGATAATTTAATGACACATCAGTCTGTTTTGACATTTCCAACATAACTTCTTTCTTAACTGGAGCCAAAAGGAACATCTTTATAACTCTCACACTAGAGTCCTTTATGGCTTATGGCTACAATGGTGTTGGCTGTTGTCTTAGCTTCCTTGTGCACCTGGGTCCCAAAGCAGCCAATTGTTGCCTTGACAAAAAAAAAAAATGGAAATATCGGTGTAGCACAGCTCAAGAAATAATCTCTTGGAATCTGATGGCTGCAGATGCTGTTTATTCTGGAAGGAGGAAGGAATGAAGTCTGTGTTACTTCTGAGAATTGAAGAGCAACCCAGAAGATAGGAAGGGTCAAGCTTGAGTTCTTCCATTAACACTCTTCTTTAGCCTTGTCCAAAATTAGAGTACTTGTCCTTGAACTCATGATATAGTCAAAGTGCACACTGAGTTCATGCTCTTCTTACTTCCATATCCCAAGTGCTAGGATTATAGGCATATGCCACTACACCTAATGCATCAAGGCTTTCCCCTCCTCTGTCTTTCCTTCTTAAGACCTTTTTGTTCATGCTTGGTACTGTCTTGAGGTTTTGAGAGGATCAGGAATGGATGGGCAGGGCAGCCCATGAAAATCACAAATAGCTTTTGTCCCAGATCTGAACAAAAACCTTCCTGGGAATTCTCAGAGCCGACTTGTTTATTCTTTAGTAAAAAGAGGACAAAATATGCCATTTACATGTGTCTGGGGACATAAGATTTGTCTGTAGTTTGAATCTCAATGATCAGACAGATTAATATATTATCTATATTAAATTTAATATTTATCATTAATATAAAACACTGCCTCAAAGGAGGCATGCCTTTCATAAAACTAATAGCCAGGGTCTGGAGAGAAGACTCAGCAGTTCAAAGCACTGGTTGCTTTTCCAGAGGACCTGGGTTTGACATAAGGCAACTCAGAACTGTTGATAACTCCAGTGCCAGGAGATCCAATGGCCTTCTCTAGCCTCCTGGGGCAATGCACGGGCATGGTGCACAGGCATAAATGCACGTAGAATATCCATTCATACAACACAGAAGTAAAAGTTAAAAGAATAAAACTAATGGCCATACCTGTCGCTCAAGATTCTTATATATTAGAAACAAATTTATCTACTTAGCTTTCTTCTCAACAGAAACTCAGGCTTTTGTATGTTCTTTATCACTTCATGAACAGGCAGGGGGAAAATTGGCTAGGCTTTTGTTCCTCTAGCAGCCCATTCTCCAATGTAGATATTGGATAAGGTGGTTATTTAGATGCCTTCTAAGGCAAAACTTTACAGTGTTCATAAATATAGCAATTGAGCTAATGTGCTGCATGGGTGAATTTTATTTTTGCCTCTGTGAATACATTAGAAAACCTCATTTTAGTCCCTCTAATATCCACCTTCATTGGTGAAAGTATGCATTGCTCAATCAAAGGACAGGTAGATGTTCCTCTTCCTAGGAGTATTAGAACCCTCCCACTTAAGGAGAACCATGCAAAGTTAGATACCATTTGGATCTTCTATATCTTTTAACTTCCACTTTTTAAAGTAACATTCCTATTGAGATATAATGTACATAGTGTTTAAATTTTACAGCCCATCTTTATAACATAAACCCTTTAATAGTGTCAAGTGTATTCATAGGATCTTATAACCTTCACAGGAATTTGGCAATATTCCACCATCACCATAAAGAAATCCTGTGCCAATGAGATCACTTCTTATTTCTCCTTAATCTTCTCAACCTCTAGGCAACCACTTACCTATGTTCTATGTCTATGGTTCTGCCCACTCTACATACTTCACCTAAGTGAAATCATTCAGTAACTAGCTTCTTTCAATTTCCCTGGTGCTTTTAAGGTTTAGGAACTTTGTAACATTTATCTGTAACTCATTCCTTTTATTGCCAAGTATTATTGTATTATATGGATATATGATGACTTATTCATCCTTTTGGCCCACTGATAGATATTGGAATTGGTTTAGTTGTTGGCTATAATAATTCATACTCTATGGATATGCATAGACATGTTCATATGTAAACATATGTTTATTTCTCTGAGGTAAATAACTAGAAATGAATTGTCAAGTCACATTATAAGTCCATATTTGACCTCTTAAGGATGATAAGACTGTTTTCCAAAATAATGAAATGGTATCTTATAGTGCTGATCTGCACTTCTATGATGGCTGATGGTGTTAAGATCATTCTTCTTTTAGTTGTGGTCATCTACATACATCACTTAGAGTGATATATATTCACACTCTCTACCCACTTTTAAATTAGGCTATGACTCTTTGTATTGTCAAATTGGAAAAAGTGACTTCTGTAGTCTAGCTACAAGTTTATCTCCTGTCTCTGATTTGAATTTCTTCTAGACTGTAGATTGTCTTTTCATGCCCTTGATGGTGTCCTTTGATATATGAATGATTTTCATTTTGATGAAGTCCAATTTATCTCTTTTTTCTTTTATTGCTTGTGCTTTTGATGTGATATGCACAAAGATGTAAACCTGAAACAAGCTGCTATTGAATAAAACACTTGAAAATTAAGCTATTCATTCAGACATAGGTATCCCAGCCCTACAAGTCAACTACAATTGAAAGCACTCTTGACACACTTTGGGGATTGCTCATATCCTCAGGCCACAGGACACTTTGTCCATTCCCCTTGTCTAGTCATTAGTCCAGATTGCATGAAGACATTAAAGATGTAACTGTTAATTATTTGAAGAATTACTTATTTCCTAGGGACTGTAAATCAGCTGGAAAACATGCTGAGCTCAAGTTCACAGCGGAGAGACCCTGGGTGTTATTTGCTTGTGACTCACCCAAATAGAGTCTTTTTAATAGTATCTAACACTTCTTGAATATTTTAAGAAACTCAATTAACTCTTGAACAGCTGGATCACCATTTAATCCTGCTCCCTTTGGCACACCATAGCCTTCTGTAAAATGATACCTAGTAATTCAAATTGCGAGCATTTTATCTCACCGCGCTTTGTATTTTTCCAGATTGAATGCAGTGCTTTGAAGAAATGCAAAGTTAATTTCTAGCTTTTTGGGGTGGAAAGATTTTTCTTCCTGCTTTCAAAAGTATGCTTTTATACCTTCAAGGCCTAAAATGAATTTTCTTTTTTTAATGCAAATATTATTTAAAAAGATAGTAAAGAAGAAAACTAAGCATTTTCTTCTCTTACCACTCAAATGAACTATTTCCCTTTGCATATTTTATCTGCCTTACTCTCTACTTGTGTGCTTTTACTCATTAAAACCCTAATAAAGGTACTATTTGCCAGAAATATTTGAATGTCTTGTCTTGCCATCAAGAGACTGTCATCTTTAGAGGTTAGAGGGCTACAGATTTGAAAAGTAACTTTGCTCTAAGCAAGCAGTAACGCCCTATTCACGGAGATGGACTCAAAAGTGGAAGCCATAGTCTATGACCTCATTTCCCCTTGGCATTATAGGCTCCTTCATCCCTCTGGCTGTTTACTCTTTTTGCGAGCTCAGCTCTCCTGTGCCTCATCCTAGGGAAAGTAATGGTGGCCATGTCCTTCCCTGGGGCTGTGTAGTTTGGCTGCTGGCTCTCACATTCAACATCCTCTTCCCATACTCTCCACTCTCCATCTGTCTCTGGTCCAGACACCACAGCCAAGACAATTCTTTCCTCTGAGCTGTTAACTTGCCCTTTCTTCCTTCTAGAATGCTCTGCATTTGGAGCTCTGACATTGGCTCCTTAACATTCATGGCTCAGCTAAGTGTTATTTTAATATGAACTTATCAAAGATTATCCGAACTCAGCTGACCTCTCCAGTCCTTTCCCACCTCACCCAGATTACCACCCACCTTCTCCCCCTCACAACTTTAGTATAGTGGATAAAAATTCATGACATAAAAACAGTATATGTCTTGGTTTGCTTACTGTCTGTCTGTTTACCCTCTGCTGATACACAAAGGATGACTTCTGTCTTTTTCTCTATTATAAACAGGCACCCATCATCACTTACGGCTTAGGCAGCTCTCTAATGAATGAGTGAAATGCTATGCAGAAATAGTGCTTGATTTTTTTATGCTTTGCTCATGTCTTTTCTTCCTTCTTTCTCTTCTAAGATGAAATATATGTTTGTGCAGGAAAGCATGCCAAACGTTGCTTGCCAACAGCAAGGCAAGGTGTATCATTTCTTTAAGAAGAAACTGTGATGTTATGTGTCATATACTAGGTATACCCCTGGGAAACATTGTCCTGCCTAGTCAATACTATATGAAATAGCACCTTTTTTGATGGATGGGGATAAACTTTGAATGTGAAATGACCCTGTGAATCTCCTGTGCTTGAACACCTGATCCTAGGTTAGTTATATTGCTTTGGGTGATTGTGGGAACTTTCAGACACAGCGCCATCTTGACAGATGGAAGAACATGAAGGAGATTTTGTGGGGTGTGGTCAGCTCTGCTTCCTCTCTAGCTCTTGGGACTCCAGGATGTGCCAAGGTGTAAGCAAGCTACTGCCTCAAGTGCATTCAGATGCTTTAGCCGCCATGCCTTCCCAACAACCCTGGCTTATTTTCTCTGAACTCTGAAATAAACCTCTTCTCCCTCAAGTGACTTTCTTTCAAATGTTTTGTCACAGTGACCAGAAAAGTAGATGACACAGCAGGCTTGCTTTAAAACTGTGTGTGATCTAATATAAACCCTATATAATATCATTGATACAAAACATTCCATTCTATGATCACGTGGTACATTTCTTAGCCTGTTTTCGTCAGGCTGGAGAAAGCTGGAGTGAAGAAACCAAAACAAGATATCCTGCTACACGGTTGTACATCAAGTGGCACAAATAATAGGTAGCCAGTTGTGATGGATTTGGAAAAGATTTAAGTCCCAAGAGTAAAGGAGATGCCTGTTGCCTCTGAAAATGTTAGATGAAGAGCCATTTTCTCTAAGATCAGCTTTCCTGGAAACCAATTGTCACTTCTCTGCCAATTTCAACCCCACACCATACAGATAAATGTGCAGTCATCCTCGATCATCCAGGTCGGCTACAGAACCCAAGAAATACATTTAAAAATAGATGTCTGGTCTAGTCCAAAAAGGTGAAGAAAATAACCGAGAATAAAATCCTTTATCTCAGAGGATCCAAGTATCCTTTATTTCCCCTGGGGACAGAGGTACTTTTAGAACAAAATCGTTACCCCCTTATCACTCCAGGTTAGTATGCTGAGGTGGAATGTGGTGTTCTTATGACCCCGTAAGCTTTGCCCTCAGTACGATTCGCACTTTTCTCCAGGATGAGAGCAGGGTTGTAAGAGGTCTATAGTCATATAGTTCAGTTTTCATTTCAGGGTGGGAAATCCTTGGCAAGAGGAAAAACCCCGCTGAGATTGAGGAATAGTGTGTCAAGTTATACATGTGGATGCAGGGCTCTGGCTCTTAGTCTTCATCAAGGTGGCAGATGCAGATGTACAAACAGTGTAGCTGGACATGGGGGAGAGGGATGAGGTGAGGAAGAGGCAGAGGGCAAGGATGTACTATTGAGGAATAACAAGTTAAGGGCTTGGACCATAGCATTGCCTTAAGTTCTGATTGCTTGGGGTTTGACCTCTAAGGAAGCAGGCATGGCTTCAATGTAAGATAAGACAGAAAGAAAAAACCTGCAAGGTTAATATTACTAGAGTTTCAGTCAACATTAATTTTTAAAGTTACTTTTCTCATTTCTGTGACCAAATAGCTACAAAGAAACTGGTCTAATTATTTATCTTTTAAATTTTATTGATTATAATTAATATACAAAGTTATAGGTTTTCTGGGGACATGTTCATATATACTTTTGGGTAACTCTCCCATCTCTGTGGCTATCTCTGCTGTATGCTGTACTATTCTATCCTTAGAAGATAAGAATAGGTTGATCTTGGCTGTGGTCTAGAGGATACAACCCATCACAGCGGAGAAAGCACAAAGGTAGGAGGCAGCTTGCTCACATCAGGAAATGCAACCACTCACCTGGGTTTTCTTTTCCCACACTCCCTTCTTTTCAGCATTGCCTTCACCCCTTTGCATGTTGCACTCCCTTTAGGCCAGGTCTTCTCTCTCCAGCTAGTCCTCTGTGGAAATGTCCTAACAGATACAGACAAAAGTGTCTCATGCTAATGTCATAGGCATTGGTACAAATTAGTGTTTATATTCCAATCCACTCATCATGAAGAGAAGATGGACCATCACAGTGGTTTCTTCTCTGTCCCCCTGTTTTCTCTGTCCCTCTGTCTCTGTCTCTGTTTCTATCTTCTGAGGTGGAGTAACTTGATATAGTTAAGACTGATCTAGAACTTATAATCCACCTGCCTTAGCCATCCCAGTAGTAGAATTACAGGTTTGTGCCACTCTGCTTATGAGAATGATTTGTTTTGAATATGATTTTAAACTTTTTTTATTGGTTCTCTAAGACTTTCACATCATGCACCCTAATCCCATCATCTTCCCCTCCCCTCATACCTGTCATTCACCCTTGCAACTTCTCCCAACAGAGAGAAATAAATCTCATTGTGGAAGCTGCAATGTGTCACAGTGTGTCCCACAGTACACCCTTTTGTCCACACTTCTTTGTTTGCAAATGTTCATTGCAGTGACTCATCGGTCTGGTAAAAGTCCTCTGGCTTCTGCTGTTCTATCAGTACTGGAGCCTCACAGGGACTCCTCTCAGATATCTTGTTGTTGCCCTGTATCACAGAGATCCTACAGCTTTGGATCTGTAGGACTGGTGCCTTCATGCAATCTAGCAGTTCATCTATGGTGTAGATGTTGGGGTGGGCCACTTCAAAGCCCTGAATCTGGGCCTGAGAGGTATCTGAGCTGGTCAGCCAGCAAGCACTCCCACACTCACACTCTCAGGGCCCACTCACTGGCAACCAGGGCCAGCTGCTCAGGTGATGTTCAGGGACAGCTCTTCCCAGTTCTGCAGCTCCTAAAGGACATGGCCATTTCTCCCACTCTCATGAACCTTGGGCCAACTCTCCAATCTGCCATAGATAGTGAGAGACAAAGGAGGGGAGGAGGGTGTCTCTCCCGTCCTTGCTCTCTTGCCCAGTAGAAAGAGGCAGAACCAGCTCTTCTACACACCTGCCCTTTAGACTGTATCACCCACAACCCTCACATCCAGAGTCAGCTCTATTGTTCTGCCCAGGTGAGGTGTAGGGCCTGGTCTCTTGCCTGCCACAGGTTACAAGGAATGGAGAAGGGCATCTTTCCCTCAATCAAGCTCTCCTGAGTCCTTCAGCTGGCTAGGGTTGGGTCAAATCTCCTGCTCTCATGCCTCTAGTGCCAGATCTCACATGACATCCAGGTGAGGGGTGGAGCCAGCTCTGCACAGCCCTCAGACATCAATATGACCCTGGGTGGCAACCCAGACCAGAGAGTTATCGACATAGACTTTTGTGATAACAGATACCAGATACTGCATGGCCTCAGACTCAGACATGGCCCCTGGTAGTCCTTGGTGGCAGTACAGGCCAAAACCCCACCATGGACCCAGGTGACAACACCAGGTACTCACATCAGGCTGTTCCTTGACTACCCTCTACTCTCCAGTTCTCTCTTCATTCTGCCCACATCCTTCTGTTTCTTTCTCTTCCATTTCTCCACCACTTACTTGCTCCTTTTAGTGGTGTGTGAGGTCTCTTAGTGTCTGGGGTCAACTCAGGGGTGGTCTCAGGAGTGCTTTGTCCTTCTTGTGCATTATGACACCAGGCAGGGGTCATGTCATCTCAGAAATGGTTTGCACCCCTCTGTGAGCCTGTGCAACTCTGGACTGGTAGTCACCTCAGGCTCACTCCCTGTCTGGGCACCATGGCCCTAGTTTGGTGGTCTCTGCTCTGGTGGTTGTCTCAGGTTCAATCCTTGTCACCTGCCCTAATGGCTTCTGGGGAGTGTCGTCTGTCTATGACTCACTCCTACTGCCTGGAGCCTGTGGTCCCAGGTTGGGTTTTTCTTAGTCTCCAGTGGTCCCTGTCCTGGGAGCCCATCTGAGCCTGCCTGACACTGGACTGGTGATTCTCTCAGGCTTACTTTTAAAGGAGATGTTGGATTACTAATTATTCAGATGCTCATAGGTCAGAACACTGAGTGTACTTACTGACATATATGACACAGTAGTCACACCTGCCATGCTTCTAGAGGCAGGACAAGAGTGATTTTTAAAGAATTATTGCAGGGAACATATCTTTAACATCTCCCAGCCCAATGTGACACTGACTTGTGTTAATTATGCAGCAGAAACTTTTAAATGTTTTATTTGGATCACTTATTATTATCTCCAACACTTCTATGAAGTGTGTCTGACCTTTCTCCTCATTTTGGCTTTTAGACATTTTGTATTTGAGGCAGACTGAATGAGTTATGGAAATGAAAAATTGAAATCAAAGATGGCAGTGGAGTCTTCAGGGATACATTGTTACAGCTACAGGAGTTAGAACACAGGAGACATTCAATGAAAGGTGCTATTAGATCCCAGAAGCTTATTGTTGCTATATTAGAAAGTATATAGGCCATCTAGACGATAGGTAAACTCTGGGGGTTGAGGAAAATTAATCTTTCTTGAAGATTATTAGGCACCTGATTTATGCTTTGTCTTAATTGACTATATTTGAGAGGAGAGTGTTACTCAAAATGTACTTTCCCAGATTTAATTGGAATAAATGTTCATGTATGTATTTGTAGAGGCAATTTGTTTTAAAGAATGAATACACAAAATATCCACTGTTTAGTCTCACACTTTTCAGGAGCAAATTATACAACTTTTCACTTCAGGTAGATAAGCATTAGCACACTGGTGAAATTATCCTCAGGGCTTAGTCCAAGTTTCTTACAATGTGTGGCTTATAGATTAATTTATGTATTAAATCATTGGATATTTATTATGTATTAGACACTCTGCTAAGGATCAGCAATAAAAGCATAAATACAATTAACATATTTGTTACTGTTCAAGTTTATTCCCTGAAAGGATATGGTTCATGAAGATGGTAGATTTGGAAAGAGAAAATTTCAGAACAGGTTACTGAGTGTTATCAAAAAAGGTAAGAATGGAGAATGATGGGGAAACAGAGAGCACGTGACTTCACTGAGAAAGTGTGGCAGGATATTTTGATAGATTCACAAGATGACATCGCAATGGGCAGTAGAAAGTAAGTCAGTTGTTGCTGTCTTTTTTTGTTTGTTTTTTGTTTTGGTTTATTTGGCTATTATATTTATTTACATTTCAAATGTTATCCCCTTTCTTGGTTTTCCCTCTGGAAACCCCCTATTCCATCCTTCCTCTCCCTGCTTCTATGAGGGTGCCACCCACCTGCACACCCACCTCCTCACCGCGGCATTTCCCTACACTGGGGGCATCAAGGCTTCACCAAACATCGATGTCTGACAAGGCCATCCTCTGCTACATATTGGGCTGGAGCCATGGGTCCCTTCATGTGTACTCTTTGGTTGGTGGTTTAGTTCCTGGGGGCTCTGGTTGGTTGATATTGTTGTTCTTCCTATGGGATTGCAAACCCCTTCAGCTCCTTCAGTCCTTTCTCTAACTCCTCCATTGGGAACCCTGTGCTCAGTCCAATGGTTGGCTGAGAACATCCACCTCTGCATTTGTCAGGCTCTGGCGGGGCCTCTCAGAAGACAGCTCTAGCAGGCTCCTGTCAGCAAGCACTTCCTGGCATCTACAATAGTCACTGGGTTTGGTGTCTGTATATGGGATGGATCTCCAGGTGGGGCAGTCTCTGGATGGCCTTTCCTTCAGTCTCTGCTCCACACTTTGCCTCCATATTTACTCCTTTGAATATTGTATTCCTCCTTCTAGGAAGGAATGAAGCATTCACACTTTAGTCTTTCTTCTTCTTGAGCTTCGTGTGGTCTGTGAATTGTATCTTGGGTATTCCGAGCTTTTATAGGAGTACTTCTGTCTTGTTCAGGAGGCAGCTAATCTGTGGTGACTTTCAGTTTTCCATGAGAATTCAAACTGGAGGCTATTTTCGATGAAAAATTTCAGAGTTGATTGGACAGCTTGAACGTGAATCCTCTAACAATAATTGTGTTCATTATTTTTATTGTCAATTTATCTGGTTAAGATACAAGAAGATGGAAGGGACAGTCACAATCCTGAAGGGAGGGGCACTTCCAATTAGTCAAGGTAGAATATTTTATATTTAGGATTAATAACTGCAGCATACATGGGAGACAAGCTTCCTTTCTGTTGTGGAAGATATATGCTACAATTAAAAGAGGTTGATGGGGGTAGTTTAGAGACATTATAATTGATTAGCGATATTAGAACATAAAATATGACCGAGGCTCCCCCTCCCTCAGAGTGATTACGTGATAAATTTCAGCCCTGGGAATAGTTGCTGGGAGCCATAAACAAGTATCAGCATTCTCATTCACAGCAAACCCACACACAGGGTTATCTCTCCTGCTTCTTTAGGTGGGCTTTCATGATGTGTACAAAGGCCTATCTTAACAGTGAGAAAGTATGGCTTTCATGTGCGCGTGCACGCTTGTGTGTGTGTGTGTTGCATGTAAATGAGGGGGATCTTAGTAGGCTTTTTTTATGTTTTTAGAAAGTGATTCTCATTTCCCATTGAAGCTTTAGGGAGTCTACTGGTTGACCATTTAGTTTAGAGTTCACATTCAGAAAAAGGACATAAAGGGTTTATATTGTGGACACAAAGTGAATTGGTAAAAAGGCAATTGAAAATTACCCCCATGAGAATGCTTTCAGGCATTTGAATGGCTAGTCTGAATGTGGATCCCTGTGAGAGCAATATATGACCTCTCTCCATTTTGTGGCAGTACTTTAGTATCCAGGCATTTGAAATATATGTGTGTACATGGGAATATAGAAAGACTTGCATGTGACATTATTCTATCTCCTTCAATATGATTTGGAGTTAATAAATAGCATTAGCTGCATATTGCAGAGGCAGACAATGGAGACCAAGAGGAAAATCTCAATATGTGACTGAAGACTAAGTTATGTATGTGGCCAGCTTGAAGTTGGACAAGGTACCAAGAGACCAGTGCTTATGAATCATCGAGGCCAACTCTTTCTCACCTTGGGTGGCTAAGGAGGGAAAATGTGCTAAAAGTCTTTTGGTTAAAGCTTTCTCTCTGCCACTGTGTACTTTTGATCAAATATACCACCAGAGCTGGAGGGTTCAACCATTCAGCCAGGAAGTAGTACACTAAAACTGTCCTGCCAAAGGGCAGTAAGAACATAAGCAATATTAATGGCCTTCCTAATCAATGTGAACTTGTGGATATTTCTAGAACACACATCTCAATGCACTGTTTTCAAAGGCACCCAATACATTTATCAAGGTGGTTCTTATTCAGAGCCATAAAACAATAAAATTTTTTGAGATTGCCATGCTACAGTATAGAATGCAATACTGCGGAGAGATCCTCAGTCTCCAAATATTTGTTATTATATAAGATACAGCTTTAAAACTCATGAGTTAATTAAGATATTACATAGAGAGTTAAAGTATATTGAGTGATAGAAAATGGACACAAAGCAAATAAAGAGATATCTAGACATATCTAAAAGAAGTATTATCATTTCTAAGGTGTACATTTGACAATAAGAAAAGTCTAAAATCAATAATGCAATATCTACCTCTAGATGCCAGGGAGAACTAAGCTCAAAAATAGAGGGAAAAAGAAAGAAACCCAAGAGCAATAACCAAAGAAATGGGGGGGGGGAGTCAAACTTTAAGCTTAAAATTAAAAAACTACATATATATTTATGTGTATGTCATATATGTATGTGTGTGCATATGTGAAGTGTGTGTGTGTGTGTGTGTGTGTGTGTGTGTGTGTGTGTGCATTTTACCCTGCATGCAGATACCTATAGAGGCCCAATGAGAGTGTCAGATCCCCTGGAGTTGCAGTCATGAGATGCATGACATGAGTTCTAAACACTGGACCTAACTCCTCTGCAAACACAGTGTGTGCTCTTAACTAGTGACCCATATTTCCTGAACTGTTAAACTTTTCTTTAGAGTCATTTGTAATTGCTTTTTACACTGAATTACTCAGGCATCTGTGTATGAATGTGTGTGTGTGTGTGTGTGTGTGTGTGTGTGTGTATGTCTTTGGTAGGTTAGTATACATGCTCATATATATTGGTTATTAGCGCAGGTGCACACTCACCTTAGATCACGTGTGGAGTTTAGATCACATCCCCAGGTATCAGTCTTAGACTTTCCACCTAGTTTTGAGACCAGGTCTTAGAGCCACTGCACCAAGGAGGCTAGTCAGTCCAGAAGCTTCTGCAGATTGCCTCTCTTCTTCCCTTAGGCACGCTGGAGTTACAGATGAAGCTTGGATACACCTGGTTTTTAGGTAGGTTCTGAGAATCAGACAGCAGATCAGGCTTATGCAGTATATAGGTTCACCCACTGAGTTATCTCTCCAGCCCTCGCTTAAACATTTAGCATTTCATTATTGATTTGTGATGGTTTCCTTTAAATACTGGACTCCATAATTTATGCTTTTAAAACTGTTTGGATTTGTTTATGATAATTTTGGCTATGTGTGCATTTGGTTGATTATATAGTGAAGGTGTTTAGCCCTTCTAGACTTTGTGTTTCATTGGGAAAGACCTGCCTGGCACTGATCAGACACTGGAAATTCTGTGGTGTTGTTTTAAGCTGCGTCTGAGTGTTACTGTGGAATGGTATTGTGATTGAGTAGCTTCCTTGAAATGGCTACCTAACTGCCTCACTAACATTTACTGAATAATCCAGATTGTTCCCATGGATACAAATAAACTAAAATAAAATACCATATGTCTGTAGGTCTATTTACATAGTTACTTGTTGATCTATCTACTCATGTGTAGTGAGATATTGCAGTAATTAATTAGGTTTATAATAGGCCTAGTTCTAATTCACTGACCTCCTCTCTCGAGCATTGACATGTTCTTCTTGTTGGTTGCTATTGTCTTTAGATTTGTAGTCATTTTCTTTAGGAGGTAGTGAGGTTTTAGAGAAATGGAAAAAGAGTTAATAATTTAATGACACTGAGTTTTAGATGAGATTAGGTATAGTAGATGTATTTTACATAGACCTGGTCATTTTGGGTGGCTTGTTAATGCTTGAAAGTCAAAAGCTTTTCTGGGGCTGGGATGATGTTTTAGTGGGAAAGCAGAGCTTGAATGAGGACCTGATTTAGGCTCTGCAGACTCCGCATCATAAGCCCAGGAACAGGACCAAGGGCCTCCCCTCCCAGCATAGGGGGATGCTAGAGGGGTGGGGAGGGAGTGGATGGGTGCGTGGGGGAGCACCCTCTTAGAGGCAAAGAAGTTGGGGGATGGGATAGGGGTTTGTGGATGACAGACTAACCAGGAAGGGGGACAACATTTGAAATGTAAATAAATGAAATAACCAATTAATAAAAATAAAAAAAATAATAATGAAAAAGCTCAGGAATATGACTGAAAACCAGCACTATTGGAGGGAGTGGGGGTAGGGAGTAGAGACAAGAAGACTACTGAGATTACTTACCCTGCTAGTCAAGTTCAACAAACAGCTGCAAGTCACAGGTTCAGTGAGTGAACTTGTCTCGAGGGAATCAGAGTATGATGCCAGACACCCCCCTTTCTCTTTGGCTGGTGTTGAACATGCACACTCATGCCTACTACACACACACACACACACACACACACACACACACACACACACCACAGATTCACAAGTTTTTCCTTACTATGTGTCACAGCTTCAGCTGTCAAACTGGCACAAATCTAGAGGCACCTGGAAAGAGGAAACCTCACTTGAAGAGTTGCCCAGATCAGAATGGTGTGTGGGTAAGTCTGTGAGACATTTTTTTTTACTTTTTTCTTTTCATTAATTTATATACTTCTTCATTCTACATCTCAATATCTTTACCCTCTCTCCTCCCAGTCTCCCCCTCACATCGCTCCTGTAATAGAAAATATGTAAATCCTGGTCCAGGGTTTTTACTCCTGCCTTAGGTTATTGAGTTCCTGGACACACACACACACACACACACACACACACACACACACACACAGCCTTTATGTTTACAAATATCCCTAAATAGCACAATAGATGGGCAGCTGCCTACCCTCCATGCTGTTAGAATCTATTTTCCTAATGATGATCCCATTTACTATTTACTATGTTCCATCTGTGTTACTCTTAAGTCCAATTGCCCAGCCCTCAGGGCCATGTTTTTATGGCTCACCTAACTCATGGTGGCTTCTCTCCCCCTCCATTCCACTTTCTTCATCTTCCTCTGAACGCAAGCCCAGGAAACCTAAACTCCACCTATGTCTCTTCTGCCCAGCTGTTGTCTGTTAGCATCTTTATTCACCAAGGCAGGGTCACAGGGGCTATATTTAGACTCCAGATCTTGGGGGTGGGTCCACACGTAGCATTACAATAGACAGTAAAAGACAAAGCTTAAATAGCTCTCCCTTCCCCCCACTGCCATTTCTCCTCCCCATCTCATCTGAGAACTGGGAAGCACTCCTTGGGTATCACTCTACCCTGGCATATGAAGTCACTGCAGAATTAGACATGTCCTCTCCCACTGAAGCTAGATAAGGCAGCCCAGCTAGGGGTACAGGAGCCACAGGCAGGCAACAGGTTCAGGGACAGCACCCCCCCTCCCATCTCCAACCCCCACTCCAGCTGTTGGTATCCTCTGTGAAGACCAAGCTGCACATGTGCTACATACATGCGGGAGACATAGGTCTAGCCCATGCTTGATCTTTGGTTGGTGGTTCAGTCTCTGGGAGCCCCCAAGAGTTCAGGTTAGTTGACTCTGTTGGTCTATATGTGGAGTCTCTATCCTCTTGGAGTTCCTCAACTCTTCCACAGGACTCCCTGAGCTCCGTTTAAAGTTTGGCTGTGGCTCTCTGCATCTCTTTCCACTGGCTCCTGGGTGGAACCTCTCAGAAGACAGTTATGCTAGGTTCCTGTCTGCAAACATAGCAGAATATTATTAATAGTGTCTGGGAGTTATTCTTGCCCATAGGATGGGTCTCTATTTAGGGAAGTCATTGGTTGGCCATCTCCCCATCTCTGCTCCATCTTTGTCCCTGCAAAGGGACACATGTCTTATAGGCAGGACACATTTTGGATGATAATCTCAGTTCTGTCCATATACCAGCAAAATTCACTATGTCTTTGTTTTTAATAGCTAAATAGTATTTCATTGGGTAGATGAACCACATTTACTTTATCCATTCTTCAGTTGAGGGACATCTAGGTTGTGGGAGGGAACTGGATGGGAGAGGGAATAGGGAGGGAAAGGGGTGTCAGGATCAGGTGTGGGAGAAATAAGATTGATGGCCAATACAGGATACCCTCACTCCACTCCACAGACCCAAAAAAGCTAAACTAGTTTTGATCATATTTACTACCCCAACTCTTCCCAGGCCCAACCTCCTTTCCCTATCTATGGAACTTTGTTTCTCTCTCTCTCTCTCTCTCTCTAATAGTTCAAGATCATTTTGTGTTGCCCAGGTATTTTAAAATTCATTGTCTCCCACTGTGCGTGGCTGACTTACTAGGGTAACCCTCTTAAAGAAAACTATCAAACCCTCTATCATCAGCTAACAATTGCCATTTGCTTCAAGGCTGAGGGTAGGATTCTGTGCCCAGATCCCCTCTGCGTGCTGGTGTTTAGTCTGGAATTTGGGGCCTTGTTTGCTTGTTTCTTTTTTTGAGTAAGTTTTGACATTAGTGATTTATTACTTTTTGTTTTTAAATTTTGTTTTTTATTACACTAATTGTTTCATGTTCAAGCACATGCGTATTCACACACAAAAAGATAGATGTGTATATGTAAGACACTGAGCTATTTTTCTGATTTATTTTATTATTTTTTGAGAGTCTTGAGTTCTTTTACGTAAATGATAGAAAGCATAAATAATGATAAATAATTTATACTCCTTTCCTTTTTCCATAGACAGTATTTTTTTTTTAAGATAACATCTCACTATGTAGCTCTGGCTGTCCTAGAACTCACTGTGTAGATCTGGCTGGCATCAGACTCAGAGACTGCCTGCCTCTGCCTCCCAAGTGCTGGGACTAAAGGTATGTGTCATTATGCCCAACTGTTATCTTAATTTTCTAAGAGGAACTTCCTATCTTCTCAGTGAGCATGAGTCTGACCTTTAGATTAATGAAAACTGTCTTGGGAGAGGGACTTGTCTTCCTGTAGCTTCTGTAAAGGATGCTTTTTCTCATGAGCAGTAGATATTTGAAATTTTATTTTTGAAACTCTTGAAATCTGAACATTATTTACAGTGGTCCACCAGATTATTTTGCATTAGTCCCTTAATGTGTTGATGAATTTTACTTGCTGATTGATATGCTGGTGAATAATTTTGCATGGCTATTTGTAATAGCTAATATCATGGTTGTGCTGTAGGGAAGGTCATTGTGAATATTTTTACTATTTTTATAAAAATAATTGAAGAATGGCAGTCTTAACGGTTGTACTCTAAAACATGCTTTGCAATCTATTGTTGTCACCTCAATTGTGTAAATGAAATTTTATAGAAAACTGCTAGCCATGACTATTCATTTACTCAGTTTAGCCATTTATATTGTGTGGAGGACAGAGCTAATTAGATTGAACAGAAACCAGGAAACCCTTACGGTCAATGGTGCTTAGTGTCTGGACCTTCCAGGATAATGTTGCAGAGCCCTGATTTGGAATAATTGAACAGGTATGAGGAGGATTGGTTAATTTAATTTGGGAGGATTCCTGTGATACCATCTTATTTCATCACCCCCTGAGGTTGACACTTGCTTCTTCTTCATGTCTTTATTGTTGACAAAACAATAATGAAGCTCCTATTAGCTGTCCACTGGAGTTTAGTTTGTCACTAGTGTGTTTGTATGTGTGAGATATATATATATATTTAGCATAATATATTATTTCCTTTTTATTTGCATCTGTTACACCCTCATGTTTCTTCCCTGACAGTTTTTAAGAGATAATAAACAGGAATGGATGATTATAAAGTCTAATTTGTATTTCCTCATATCTTTGTTTTTGAATGTTGCTTATATATTATTTGAAGAACAAATAATCCAGATTATTAGATTCATAGTATGGAGATTTATAATATCTTCAATGAATGCCTTCACTCTTTTGTTATAATTTTCTGCCAAAGTGCTTTTTTGCAAACAATACAGTATTGGATGAATATCTATGATCATTTTATTATTGAATATACAGTAATTTTCCTAGCCTTAATCTTTTTAATTTTCATAATTTTAATTTTAGAAACTAAGTCACCTTTTATTATAATTGGTGACTCAAAGAATTATATTTCTAATCTCCATCTCTCTCAGCTTATACATGTTATTAAATTGTATTCTTTTTAGTGATTACTTTTGTACAATAACATAGCTGTTTTAATTAAGTTGGTGTCATATCAGTTCTCTCATTACAGAAGATGAGAACATGGATAATTTCTTTCCTTGTTATCCCCACTTCCTTTGATTATCTTATCTCTGTATTACCAATCAGTAAGATTTGTATGTTACTTGACTTCTAAGTGTAGAAAGTTGATAGACTACAGATACATAGATGGATGATGGGTAATGACCATGACAATACATCATTAAAATGTTATGGGGACTTAGGATAGTGGCTGACCATTATTACCTAGCTAATGAACATTACCTTCTCATTATTTCATTATTATTTATAGTCCTTACATTTCTTAACTCAAAGAGCTAAGTGGGTTCAATGTCATTCCATATATAGTTTAGTAACTTGAAGTACGTCTTTAGCTACTATTTTAAGGACTTGTGTAAACCATATTTCTTATTTTATGTCTGACATAAACTAGATTTTTTATTTTCATATGTGACAGATGGCTTGGGTAGTCCCAAGAGTCTTGAAGGATTCATGAACGTCCATTATGCCTCACCTGACTTCACAGTGTCGTGCAGAAACTTAAGTTGGTGTCTGCTTTTAATGTTAAGAGTTATTAATCATTTAGCCTTAATTTCCTCAAAATTTTCTATGTATTTGAAGTGTAATAGTTTTTAGTTTTAGGGTTTTTGTTTGTTTATTTTCTAGTTTTCATACTATATCTTTTTATTATTTGGACTTCCTTTAGAAATGCTGATTATTTGACTATCATCATGTTGTTTTCACAATACCACCTTTCTTTTTCCTTTCAACCTTGTTTTCTTTGCTCACTTCTTTGTGTATCCACACCACACAGCTTTGTTGGTTGGTGTCTCATAGTGTTGATCTTCCTCTGCTATGATGGGCTTTATTTCTGAGCTGGTCTTCTACATTAAACTCTAAGCTAGCTTTTGGGTTGCAACATTTATGAAATTCTTCCAGCCTTGGTGATTTGTCTATCACATCTTTGACTCATCCCTTCTGTATTACATAGAGTTTGCCGTTTGTTATTTTTATTTCTTATCTTCCTCTTCCTCTGAGTGGAAGCATCTGTACTTTTAAAATGGAGGTGGACATTCTTTGGTTATTGCATGTATTTGAATGACTTAATCCTTCCCTAGATTTATTTCAGGGGGACTGAACAAGGTAGTCCTCATTTGACACAAGTAGATCTTTTCTCTTATGTCCAGTTATATATAAAGAATTTATCTTACCACTGTGCTTCCCAATATTTTTGACATCCTCAGTAGCAAAATCACATAAATAATGCAGGGCATTGCTCCTCCACATCACTGCAGGCTGTTTCTTGCAACTGGACCATCCGTGTTCCGTCTCTTACAGCCTCACTTACCTTTTATCTTTGCGTCAGCAGAGGTTCAGGGTGACCTCTGTCACAAGTCTGCTCTCCTATTTCCCTTCTTGCAAGCTGGGAATCCTCACTGTTGCTTTGTAAGCTTCCAGCATCTCTACGTGGTGCTTCTTGGACTTTGTCTTGTATCCCCATGTGAATCACCCAGTGCTGGCTGCACTCTGATTTTACCCTTTAGTAGAAAGAATGTCTTCTTTTCTTCCTATGTGAGCTTAGGAAGTCCTGATTTTTGTCTCCTAGGTGTTTGGTTATGTTTGTTAGCTTTACCAGCATGGAATGCTTCTGTTGTCACTAATTAGTAAACATAGGATCTGCTTTTATGTTTTAACATTGGCCACTGACACATGTAAAAGTAGTACTTCCTTTGTACTATCAGTACAAGCTGCCAAGTCCCAACAGTTTCCCCAGTTGTATGATGCACTGACTAAAAGAACTGTCTCATTAATCATTAAATAGTCAGTTCCAGGTCCACAAGGGCTTCCTGTCGATGGGTGCCTGCCAGAGGAGATACCTCCCCCCTCCCCCCCCAATTTGTCCCTTCCAATGATCAGCTATTTATATCTTGCCTTCAATATCTACTAGAAAAAGTGTCAGTGGATTTGGGTTTAATTCACCCTTTTAAGGAAGTTCATCAAAGATTGGACAAACGCCTCTTAGTGCTTTGTCTTGCTCAACAGTTATCCTTGTCTGAGATACCCTGCAACCTTCCCTCTGATTCAAAGCTTTCTGCCCTTCAAAGCTCAGCAAACATCCTGGTCTTTTCTAAAGGCATCTCTGACTGCCAGGCACACAACCCAGGCTGCCTTCTCTGAATTCCTGAAATCCCTCCTTCCATATGGTGATGCATTGAGCTATTTTCCCAGACACAAACAATGCTTATACAGAAACTTTAATCCTATGAATCATCACCTGGGTAACTTTAATGCCTTTGCTTCTCTATGCACCAGTAAGTTAATTAGAGCGGAGGGTGCTTTATTTGACTTTGTTTTCTTGTTTTTAAAATGTTTGATAGAATACATCATACAGTTTTAAGAAACAACCCTAAATAAGTTAGCAGATGCCATTTGTTCTTTTTTATAAATAACACATGAAGGGGCATGAATGTATTGGGTGCTTAATATATTCCAATTCCTGTGCCAGGGGCAGCCAGTGAGTTTTCATGAGGATAGGTCAGTTCTTAAAATTCTCTCTGTTTTTAAAAGATTTGTTTCATTTTTATTTGTGTGTGTGTGTGTGTTTGTACTTGAATACAGGTGCCTGTAGAGGCCAAAAGAGAGCATCAGATCTCTTGCAGTTGGAGTTATGGTGAGCTGCCTATTGTGAGTGCTGAGACCTACACTGGTGTCTTCTGCAGGAGCAGCTAACACTCTCAACTGCTCAGCCATCTCTCCAATCCCTCTAAATTCCCTTTTGATGAATGTGAGATGTAAGCTTTCTTTTCTTTTCTAGCAGCTTTACTGAAGTATAATCTTTTGCACAATAAACCACATATATGAGTTACATTTTTGTTACAACTATATTATATAGTATGTAGTATATTTTATATATTTATATACTTTTTATACTTCATACTGCTATAAAACACCATCAGAAATAAACATAAAAATATACACAGCACTCTAAAATTATTCCACAATTCCCTTTTAAATCTGTCCTTCCTGATACCCATGGTTCCTTCCAATGACAAGCCTGCAGTCTCTTTCTAAGGACCATTTTTTGTTTGTTTCTAGAAATTATGTAAACGAAAGCCTACAATTAATTTTCAGTTTTAAAATTTTAATTAATATAGTAATCATCCATATAAATCTTTGTTAGCACTCTGAGATATACAATTTGTTGTTGTCAGTGGTAACTGCCCAATGGTACTTAAACACCTTGGGGATGATTTTCCTGTGAAGCTGCACTCTTGGTCCCCAAGGGTTCATTTTTGTGTCTAGTGTCTCCCCCCCCCTTTCTCTCTTTCTCGCTCTCTTTCTTTTTATACAACCTAATAATCTTAAGATACAACGAAGTTGTTTTTTGTATCAATATCTTGTCCTTTTTGTTGCCGGTATTCAATTGTTTGGATATATTATTGTTCATCCATTGAACTAGGCATTGGATTGCTTCTAGTATTTGGATTATACGAATTTAATTACTATGAAAAAACAGGTGTAAGAAATCGTGTGGTTGCTTTCATTTGAGCTAGAATGAACTCCCTAGATTATTTGGTATATGCATATTTAATTTTTATTAAAAACACAAATGGCTTCCATTTAAGTGTCCCTGTTCCTGCATCCCTGTTCTTTTTGGAACTCAGATGTTTGAAAATATACTTTAAGTGTATCTCCATATAAGAGAGAAACCATACTTCTTTGGTATAAAATCATTAATCAAGAGCTCGCAATTTCTATCAGCCTTTCAAAACAAAAGTCGGTGATAGACATTCTAAACTCAAGAGTCCTGGACAACTAGATTCTATATCCTTAAGGTGTTCTGGAGATAGGAGAGGCTATCATACAACACATGGTTATTTTCCCCCAGATGCATCTGTTAAGACAGTAACTCCTATGACATTAGGCAGTAGCACCATTAGGAAGTGGTTTGTTTAGGAGCCTGTATAAGTGGGATTAAGAAGGATAATAAGAAGTTAGATGTTTGCAGCTAGGAGGAGGCTCCTTTTCATTTTATGGGCATACCAGGACCCTGATCTTATGCTTCCTGTCTTCGTCACTGTGGGAAATGAGTTTCTCTTGTTTATAAGTCACTAGGTCTGTAGTATTTTGTTTTAGTATTCCAAACAATGTCGCATATCACACATATTTTTAAATGAGTGTTTGAACAAACATTTATTTTTATTTTAGCCTGTCTTTTAACACAGAGTTTCCCAAAGGATAAAGTCCTGGGATGTATGAAAAATGGATTTCATAGCAAAGTGTTTTCAACTTTATCTTAGAATAAGGCAGAGACATACATAAATGGGATTCTTATTTTATTTCTCATCTTTCTATTTTGTATTTGGTTATTTGTGTTTCATACATATCCTAAATTCTTCAGTTAAAATATGATTTCCTTATTTTTTTGCCCCCTATCATACTAAAAAAATGGTCATGAGTGTAATGTGATTTCATTATGTGTTTCCTAAAAGACTGACATAATGACGAGTAGAAGGACTAGTTGATACTCATAAAACATTTATTCGTAGGCTGCAGGATGCATGTCAGATGCTGTTTTAAGGGATCTGAATATACAAGTGATCATTTGAGACAACATTTTCTGCCTTTGCCCAGCTTGCATTGTAGTATGAGTTGATGGTAAGGCAAAGAGAAATGCAACAAATGCATCATGTGGTGACCACAGGATGGTGAGGGTGATGGGAAAACAAAAGAGGAATGTACTCGACAACAAGCCAGCTCTACAGTACTGACAAAGCATACTGTAGGCAGAGATCCAGCAGGCTTGAAAGCCAGTGGGAGCACAGGTTGTTGGCGGCATTTTGCAGGAATACTCTTATAAGCACCCATGCACAGAGGTTGGAAGAAGAAAAGGATTCTGGGTTCTCTATGGCATCTAGATTCCATGCACTTCTAGGACTCTTATTTTTTTTTAAGGCAAATCCCTTGTTTTATGTTTGTTTTCTTTAAACTATCAGTTGTCCAGTTCTTGAAAAAAATAGATTTAAAATGGCACAGTTAATAAAGCCCCTGCCAGTGTGTAGTGAAGTGTTCAGCAACCCACCAATTTGTAAATTTCTTTGCCCCTCATATGGTCAAAGCTAAACAAATAATTAGTATTATCTATGATAGTTGTTGCTCCAAGCACAAGTTTTGTTTGTTCTGTTTAACTAGCTTTTAAAATCATTCAGTCATATGGGACTCCCTGAGTGTTAGGTTACTTCTTTGGGGAGTATGTTATGTGTCTGAGACTCAGACTACTTCTTAAAGTAGGACACTTGTTCCAGATCAAGGACTTAGTGGCTCCATAGAGAAATGGGTACCAATGAAACTAGCCTGATGAAGTCAAAGATGAGTTTTATCAGCTTCCAATCATTATGTGGTATGGAAGAATAGTGGTACCTAGGGCTGACAGTACATTTAATTTAAACTACTGTAATGGTTAATATTGGTTGTCTAAATGACAAGGACTAGAATTCCCTGGAAGACAAACCTGTGGGTATGTCTTCATGGGAGTTTCTAGACTGGGTTAATTGAGGTAGGAAAAATCCACCCTAAGTATGGTTGGCATTATTCCATGGCCAGTACCTTGGACTAACAAAACAAACAAAAAAGATGCAAGTATACAAGTTGTTCTACCTCCTGACTAGAGACTCAACATCAGCAGCTGTCTCATGCTTTTCCCACCATGCATTTCCTGCAATGGTGGCTATATTTTTATACTGTGAGACAGAAGAAAGCTGTCCTTAAGTTGCTTTTCTTAGCTATCTTGTCACAGCAACACAGAGATAATTGCCAAGAGCACCATACATTAAAGTCAAAGGCAATGTTGAGAAAAAGGAAGACAACTTTGATCCCCAGCACTGAATGTTCCCTGTGTTGACTCTTTCAAGTGATCCATTAACTTTAGCTACAGAGCCAAGCCAGTAGGAAAGAAATAAACTTTCTGGATATTTAAAATATATTATCAATAATTTTGAGCGATGCTTTATAACTTAAGGATTTCTGGCCTGATTTAGAAAGTTATTTTTAAAATAAATAATGAGTTTTACTATGTTAAAATAAACATTTTAGAACTATTCATAGAAAATTATAAAAAGTCGGACTGGTAGAAATGTTTGCCGGGAGGCCTGCTGACCTGAGTTACATGTCAGAAGGAGAAAACTGAGTCCCCAGGGCTCTCTTCTGAGTTCTCTTCATGCCATCTATCCCAAGAAATCTATATGTTAAATTCAATATCTTTATTTAAATATCACATATTTTATACAGTATACATTCAAGGCAGAAATAAAGGATGTCATCTAATTGTATCTTAAACAAGTAATAACTTTACTGTGAGTTCTTAATTTCTTTGATAAAGCATCTCTATTCATTTCAATTTTTTTTTAAAGTTTATGCACTTCAACTGCCACATATTATCTATAGACATGAAAATGTTTCCTCAGGTGGAGGCCGGAGTATTGTAATTTTAAGGCTAGACTGGGCTGCACAAAGAGACTCAAACAATAGAATTGAAACAAAATCCAAAATATTCTATATTTCCAGTGCTTGCTTCAAATTGAAAATATAGTTGTGAAAATTTGCAATCTCTACTAGCACTCATGGGAAATAGTTGATATTATAGACTTCGTGTAAACTTGTTGAAGTTACTGATTGAAATGAAGGGGAAAGATATATAAGGAAAGGATGTAAGGAATTCCCAGAACCGAGAGGGTCTGCAACCACCCCAGTGAGTGACTCCTTGAGGACAATCAGCTGGCTCACAACATCTGTCTCAGATTTTGCATAAACAAACAAAGAAAACACAAGCACAGGACAGAAGTAACAGAAAGGAGAAGTGAGAGGGTGAGATGTGGGGTTTAATTGTATAATCATTTATATGTATATGTGTATGTGTATGTGTATATATTAGCCAAGATATCCAATCAGGAAACATCATCTAGTAAGACACCAACCAAGGTAATTCCATGGGATAAGGAAGAACCTCATGAGACCACAAGAAAATGAATGTAATGACTAGGTATTATTTAAAAAAACAAAACAAAACACTGGGGCTATGTGTACAGTTGAAGGACTTTATTTAGTCAAAATACCAATTATCGAGGTCTTCTCTGGAACCATTTATGAGGCTAATCCCAGAAATGCCATGTTGTCGTCAATATGCTTTAACAATCATGGTGGTGTTCTTGTTTGTGTGATCAGATTTCTGCCATCTCCCCTTCACTCTCAGTCTGGAAGAAGATTCACTGTGGAAACATCATCATCATCATCATCATCAGAACAACTCCTTCATGGAAATAGCAACATTACCACACTGGTACATGGCTAGCAGAACAACTCCTTCATGGACACAGCACCTCCAATGATCATGCTGGAAGTCAACTTGATATTAAAACTCAGTATCTATAGATTATTGATTCCTCAGTTAAATTTACTTCCGGATGTTTCCCAGTATAGAAACTGAGGTCACAAATTGAAATCAAATAGCATGGACTATGATTAAATAGTAATATCAACAAATAGTGAAATAGTCTAAAATTTCAAAAAAAGTAATCAAGTTTTCTCTTATTCCCATCTATAAATAAGTTGGCTGCTTTGAATTGGACAAGTTTTGTCTGGTGCCTGTTTTTTGTTTTTTTGTTTTGTTTTTTTAAATTTGTTTTCTTCTTTGCTTTACAAAACTTGGGAAGAAAGGGTGGGAAGGAAAAGTTCGTGTGCCTCTTAGTAACTCAGATATTCTGGAGATACAAACTAGTTACTTACTAGAGCCTCTCAAACTGATTTAAACCCCCAAAATCAATGTCTGAAGAAAAATACTAGAAAAATATAGATCCTGTTGGAAATGAAAGCTAAGAAAAGCGACACACTTATGTAGACTTCCTAAACATGACTCATCTGTGTTTGTGTTGATGAACTTTCTTTCGCTGTACTTTTTGGTATTATTATTTTTTCTTTATGTTTCAGTAAGAACTTTGCTGACAAAACAAAAGAACAAAACCAGAAACAAACAAAAACAAAACCCCAAAATACAAAAAAACCCCACAAAACCCAAACAAACCAATTAGCACTTTCTGTGATATTTTTTGGCAACAACTCTAACATTCTAGATTCAATGTACCAATTTAGCTATTATGCATTTCAAATGTGTAACTTTTTGACCTACCATTTCTAAGAATTAATCTTCCTTGATCAATACCCAGAAACAGGTATGGGAAAATGATTAATTTAACAGTTTTATAGTTTCAAAAGCTGGAACAGAGTTAAATGTTCTAAGCGGTAGCAGATTCCAACTATGTGGTTTCATGGATATGCTGAAGAGTCAGATTTAATTATTGTAAATAGGGTAGGAGAGTCCAGCCAACTCCAGTCTTTAAAGGCATGTTTGCTTATTGAGTCAATCACTCTCAAGAATGCTGGCCCTACTCAATGATACAATGTAAGGCATGGCCTGAAAAGGAATGCTTGAAGGATGTTAACAGTTGCCAATAAAAACTGGGATGATTTATTTCCACATTCCCATGTAGTCCTTGAACTGCCTAGTTTGAAGGTACTTATTAAAAAACCCAGTCAACAACTCTAGATTACTACTTTCTTGGCTTCCTTTTTCCCTGCTACCTTTGGATTCTCCACCCCTCCCAGTCAATCCAAATGATAGCATTCTATTTGTTATATTACAGACAAATATGAGAGTGTCCGTCTTACATCCTATTACTACATCTGATTCAGAACTTCTCAGCATAGTCCATGGTCCTGTTGCTTCTTTCTTAGGTCTTAAAATGATCATCTTAATTATCTAGCTTGGAATCTGCATAGCTAGACTGATCCCCTTGATCTGATTTAAGTTTCGGCTCTTCATTTTATCACAACAATGACATGATTTCTAGAAAGTGTCTTCCCTGTGTTAAGTTTCCAGCCCTGTTTTGGAATCTCTATAAATAAAGAAATTGGAATTTTACAGACATTTTTCTGCATAAATTCACCCTGAATACAATTCAAGGCACACATATAGAATAAAGCAAGAATTATGTTAATGCCATGAGAAACTAGAATATTTGTGATCTAAGTTTTGCCAACTTGATACAAACTAGTCACCTGGAAAGAGGGAACCTCAATAGAGGATTTGCTTCCATTTGAATTGGCCTGTGGCCATGTCTATGTGGCATCAAGATTGATGTAGGAGGGCCTATCTCAGTATCTGAGTGTCACTCCTGAGCAAGTGGTCTTGGAAGAAAGTGGGCTCTTTCTTCCAAGGCCATGTGACCTTACCTTAGAACAATGCTTGGTTCCAGGAATAGTTTGGGAAAGCAAACAAACAAAATGGTCCAGGAATATCTCTTCATGTCTGAAAAAGAGCACCCCATTAACAGCTCTGGGTGGTATCAAGACAGTTAAGAAGGTATGCCTAGCAAACTATGGGACAGGGTAGAGTCACAAATAAAGGTAGCTGCAGGAGCTTGAAACATTGACTGTGCTGAAGCAAGCATGTCTATCACACTGTTACAGGATGGCACTTCCTAGACAGTTATTGGAGGAAACTAGAAATCACCCTAGATCTGATAACTAGTGAATTAAAATTAATAGTCAAGCATTTATACTCAATGTTAGCTATCTTTGGGACAGTCATCATGAGGCAAAGTCTTGATTATGACAATGTTTTAGCTAGTCAATACACATGCAATAATGGAGTTAGGATGCCATTATTTTTCTCTCTCTACTGGGGCAATGGACAGAGATAAAGATCAGCAGTGGTTGCTACCAAGATAATGTCCCCCTGACCCGAGGGTCAATCTTGATATTAAAACAAGGCGAAATGTAATTTGAATTGTTTGGGGACAATATCTTAGTGTAGGATCAGAGGAAAGTGAAGGCTGAGGATAAAACTTTATAGATACTACATGGATTCAAATAGTCAAACCCAGCAAATAGGTTTTTTAGAGAAATACAAAAACAAAAAACAAAACAACACAGTAAATACATTTTCCTAACAAGTAAATTTCAACTAGGAAAAGCAGTAGTGAATGGAACATTTAAAGAGACTTTTGAGATTTAGGAACGAAATACCATGTGTGGTATTTTTTGGATCAGACCCCAGTTTTTAAAAACACAGAGTATAGACAATATTTGTAGTGTGTTTGTGAGATATTTAAAACTGATGGGCCATTTGTAGGAGTTGTGAGCTTATGTAAAGTAGTTTTAGGTGAAAAATATGACCCCATGTTTGTTTTTCTTTATCTTTTTTAACAGAGAGCTTCTAGATCATTCTTAATGAAATGATATGATACTTTGCTCTTCTACTGGGCTATAGGGGTGGTAGGGTAAGGGGACATACAAGACAGGATTGACAAGATGATGAAAACTCCCAAAGCTATATGATTAGTTACTTGCTACAGAGGTGCTTTGGAGAATTTTCTCTCCAGGTCTAATTATTGCAAATGAATGCCTCTGTTTACAACATCTTGGCGCATTTTTAAATGGTGGTTTTCTGTTTATTCACAGGCGCCTGTGCTGTGGAGAGATTATTTAGATAGTGATTATGTTGATGGGTGACTTTATTTTTCCTCTGTGATTTAAAGCAGGTTTTAATGATATCTAAAAAAAAATATTGGGTATTCTAATTACCTCTAGGAACCAGAATCTATAATTAAGGAAAGCATTAGCACCAGCTTCAAAGGTAGATGGATTTTCAGTAACAAGGTTGATTTTTGAGAGCATCCCAAATTGCCACCCACTCAGTATCTTTAAACAGCATCCATTTTGGTGGACCTAATGGCTGATATTTTAAATTGTGTTTTTACAGTAAATGCCTCATTCTCCTGGATCATTAGTGAAAAAGTACAGGCAAGCCCATTTTAAGCAATGATCTAAACTTTGTGAGATCATCTTTCCAGCCCCATTTTGCAGCTCTGTGTTTTAATAATGTACAATACCTTTCTGATGTCCCAGAGAGTGGTCGGGATCCCCTTCCACTAGGACTAGAGGTTCATAACCTCACATCCAGTTTACAAATATTATGAGCAGTTATACATTTTAGTGAAGATAATGATTTCTTTGCTTCTTGTTTTTCTTAAATTTAAGCTTTCCTCCTTTTTTTTTTCTTTTATTACATTATTCTTGTTCTGATTGCTAATTCCTTGCACCTCCTAAAATTTTCCCAGGACAGTTTCCCATGAGGTCAGTAAGGCCAGTCCATTTGTCAAGACATTTCTTCTCACTTATCAGTTCTTTCTGGGTATCTTCATGATCCCCTCTGGTCTGGTTTCACTCCAGGTCTGTGGCACACTGACATCAAGGGGCCTCTCTGAACCATTCCCTTGGGGTATTTTAATCTCAACTTGGATTTCCTGGCTTATATGTCATACTTTCCTATTTATTCTGATGGGAGCATATGCTCCAGCAATTTGATCTCGATTTAGGCGGTGCAGTCTTCACCACATGCAGCTGACTGCCTCTCCCATGCCTGCTTCCTGCCTCATACTCCTGGGAATGCTTATGTCTGAGGCACGTCTGCCTCGGGTCTCTCCATCCACAACAATTTAGAGTCTCATCACATTCCTTCCGTGTTGAGTCTCTTCCAGTCTGAAACTGATCATCCCTTCCTGGACCTGTTCCCTCTTCAGGCAGAAGGCATTATCTAAAGGATGCATTGGAAAGAAAAGTTATGAAAAATATTCTATCCTAGAAGCCAATAGTTGGAATATGAAACTCTAACTTGCGGTAAAAATGTATTTACATTATCTTCCTAACTCATTATTACTTTTAAAGATCCTAGTGGGATTTACAATTCTTTCTAGAAACTTCTTATTTTCCCATCTGAAAGACTGCAAAGTCCTCTGTCTCCAACCATCCGAAGTTTGTTCTTCCTTTTGAATAAATTGAATTCTGTATCATTTCCATTGGACACTTCAAGCCCTAATATGGTCTGTTTTCATAAAAAAATTTTCTTTGTCATTATAGTGTCTCCTTTATTTTCATATATATGAATGTGTATGAAAATAAAGAATGTATATCTATTGAGAAATCTGTTATTTAGATACTGGCTGACCTGGATTGTTCCTCTAGTCTTCTTCATTTGCTTGTTTGTTTATATTTAAAGTAAATTTATTAGGAGATGCCACACAGTTATCTATGAATTTATTTAATCTAGTAGTTTGTATTAGTTCATTGAGAATTTACCACAAGGTATTTTAATCATATTCTCCTCCCCTCTTCCTATATATTCTCTTTTCACCCCTTCTTTTTTCTCTTTTGCTCTATATTCTGGGTGATTTTATCTTCAGGTATGTTTGACCAAGGTTTTAAAATGTTCTATTATCAATATTTCAATTGCTAAGATCGATTTCACCTCCATTAAATATCCCATTTTATAGCATTCTATTCTTTTAAAAAGTTTTTGGAAAATGTACATGTACTCAATGCGTCTTGGTAACATTTACCCCTTAACCTTTCTTTCTCAACATCTATTTGGACCGACATGGTTCCATCCAAATCCCATACCTTCTTTTTAATTTTGTTTTATTTTATAAGCCACCAAGTCCAACTGGTGCTTCCCATGAGTGAATTGACTCTTGTGTGGAGTTACCCAGCAGGGCATAGTAGTTACCACCTAAGCAGAGTGACTCTCCTCAGCAGATATTAACTTCCAGTTGCTCCTGAGCTAGGAGTAGAGTATCAGGAGCCCTTTTCTCATCCACACTGTGTTTTTTAACTGGCTTAGTCCTGTGCAGGTAACCGCAGCTGGTCTAAGTTCATGTGTGCAACACTCATTTCGTGTCTAGAAGATAGCATTTCATAGCTCTCCTCTCTCTCCTTCAGCTCTTACAAAGTTTCTACCCCCATTTCTGCAGTGTTTTCTGAGGCCTGGGGTTGGGGGTTGGTACAGTTGGCCTATCTGTGGCCGAGCACTAAAGATCACTTTGTCTCAGAACTTTGAACAGTTGTGAGACCGCATTAACCATCACATAGAGCAATAAGGAGCCTCCATCTTTCATATTACAATACCGTTTCTATCTCTTTAAACATGAGATTAACTTTTTTGTCTTTTAAATATCATTTTATTCTTTTTAAGTTTTATACACTTATACAATGCCCATCAATTATAACCACCCACCATTACCTCCCTCCAAGTCTCCCTAGTGCCCTTACCCCATCTCCCTCCCAACTTTGTACCTTCCCTTTATTGTTATTAATAATTTACTGAGTCTAATGGGGGCTTCTCTTGTACTCATAGGGTGAGGGGAATTTGTGTACAGCAGCTAAATCTTCAGCTTTCTTCCTGGATGGCTTAGAATTGGGTTTACTTGGATATGCAAAATCAGACACTAAAATCAGAGACCAGCTCCAGCTGAAGCCCTGTTAATCTCTCTAATCCTATTTGTTTTGCTTTCATCGTTTAAACACTGTAGATCTCAAGGAAATTTCAAGAGAGGAGACACTTTTCATGTGGCTTAGCAGCAGTGGAAGTAGGAACAAGATGAAGCAAGAAAAGAAAAAAAAGGAATGCTGTCTTTCTGCTTTATTTTACAGTGAATGTTATTGCCTGAGATGTGTAGACTAACTCCAATATTGATAAAGTACCAGACAGACTTGATTTGAAAAATATTGTACAAAATTATATACTGAAATGTCAAGGACATACAAATAAGGAAAAAGTCAGGAACTATTACAGATTCGTGGCAGCAATATGCAAAAGTCTTACTCTGGATAGAGTCTGTTTGCTGAGAGAGGGTTTGTTGAGAACATTAGTTTAATGGGAATGAAATAGTTTCTGGAGGTTAATTTCCCAATTTTGATGATAGTGAATGTCTTTTTAGGTCAGAAACAAATATATTCCAAAGTAATTAAAGTGACAGATACTGGGTCACTCAACTTATTAGAAATTCAGAATAGAACTTTGATAATTATACAGTGGTGGTGCAGTCAAAATATCAAAATGCTTTAAAATATTTTCTTGCATTTAACATTTTTATTAAAATTTTATATATGATCTATCTTGATCATATTCTTTTCTTTGCTTCAACTCTTCCAAGGCTCTCCCCACTTCCTTATCCACCCAACTTCAATTTCTTCTCTCTCTCTTTTAAAAATAAAAACAAATACCAGGGCAGAGAAGCGGGAGGAGGTTGACTGGGGAACGGGGGGGAGGGAAGGGGGCTTATGGGACTTTCAGGGAGGGGGAGACCGGGAAAGGGGAAATCATTGGGAATGTAAATAAAGAATATAGAAAATAAAATAAAAAAAACAAAAACAAAAACAAAACAAACAAATAAGCAAAAATTAATATAACCAATGCACGCGCGCGCGTACACACACACACACACCACAGAGAATCTGGTTTGTGCTGGCCAACTATTTCTGAGTATGGCACCTGCCCTGAAATCTGGTTGATATACACAGTGGTATTCCATTGGAGGAAACTGACTTTCTGTTCCCAGCAGGCATTAATTGCAAGTGGGTATTTGCCTGCATGTGTGTCTGTCAACTGTGTGTGTGTGTGTGTGTGTGTGCGTGCGTGCATGCACACGCTCTAGCAGGAGTACATGTAGTACCTACAGATGAGGGCATCAAATCCTCTGGAACTGGAATTACAGATGGTTGCTAGCTGCCATGTGGGTGCTAGGAACTGAATTTCTCAGGTCCTTTGGGAGACCAGCCAGGGCTCATCTGCCAAGACATTTCTCTAGCCCCAATGTGGCAAAATTCTTAATGTATATCTCAATAATAACTCATGCTCATGCAAGAGGAATGTTTAGCTCCATTGACCTGCTTGAAGTACTTTTACACTAGTAGTTAATAGGAAAAGGCATTGAAAAACTTGAAGAAACATTTCCTTAATATTTCTTTGTTTTAATTAAACAAAGATGTTTAATTACATCATTTTCTACTCTCCCACCAACTCCACCCATGAGCCCCCTCTTACTCTCTCAATTCATAGTCTCTTGTTCTTGGATTATTATGTTACACACACACACACACACACACACACACACACACACACACACACACACACAACTACATCCTGCTGAGTCCATTTAGTGTTGCTTGTGTGCAAATGATTTCAGGGCTGACAACTTCAATCCCTAGACAAAAAGGAATAGGCACTGGGTTGTCTCAGCACTTGGGAGGCAGAGGCAGGTGGTTCTCTGATTTCAATACCAGCTTGATCTATAAATTGCAAGAAAAGCCAGGGCTACACAGAGAAACTCTGTCTCTGTCTGTCTGTCTGTCTGTCTGACTGACTCTCTCTCTCTCTCTCTCTCTCTCTCTCTCTCTCTCTCTCTCTCTCTCTCTCTCTCACACACACACACACACACACACACACACACACACACATACACACACACACCTGAGAGTGGGGGAGTCAGTTGAATTCATCCTTCCCAGGATTGATTGACCTAAATGACTATGCAACAGCAACACATCAGACTTCAGCATTGTTTTACATCGGTTCTATCTATCTAGCCCAGTTTGGACTTAAACTTGGGATTCTTTTGCCTCCTTTTCCTTTGTGTATGGCCTATAGGTATGTGCAGCCATCCTAGGCACAATATCCTTAAATAAATGGCTCTGAACAGACATGCACAAACCACTGTACATTCAGAAAACACGGTCTTTTCAGTCATTCAGAAAAATAAGGTATTAGGATATTTTTAACAGAACTAGAAGGATATTTACTTATATTCTGTGATAGGAGCTGAACAACCCTAAATAATTTATGGGTCAAAGGAAATATATTTAGAGAAATTAGACAATATTCTAAGCAGATGACAATAACATGTTAAGGCTCATTAGTTATACTTACATCAATTCTTAATGAATGGTTATGACTTTGGGTGCAAATGTTATAAAAGTAATTAGCTGAGTTTCTAATACATAAAGCTAGATAAAGAAGAGCAAATTAAACTATGTAATAAATCAAAACATGAGAATATTAAGGGATAATAAAAATGAATTATTAGAGAAAACAAAAATATTAAGATATGGTTTGCTTTTGGTTTGTATTTTTATGGTTTTTGATTTGTTTTGTATCCCCACGACAGTTTCCCCTTCCTCTCCTCCTCCCAGTTTCCCCTCCCCCTACTTCTCCCTCTCACCATTCACTCTACCTCTTTTTCTCTATAGGAATGGTCAAGCTGTGCAGAATATGAGCCAAGCATGGCATATCAAATTTCAGTAAGTCTAGATACTGCCTCTCTTATTAATACTAGATGAGGCAACCCAGTAAGAGGAAAGGGTCCCCAAATCAGACAACAGGGTCAGAGGCAGCCCTTCCTCTTACTGTTAGGAGTTCCACAAGAAGACCAAGCTACACAATTGGAATTTATGCAAAGGACCTAGGTCAGTACTATGTAGGCTACCTGGTTGTTGGTTCAGTATCTGTGAGTGCCTGTTAGCCCAGGATAGTTGATTCTGTGGCTTTTCTAGCTGTGTCCCTGACCCCTCTAGCTTCTACAATCCTTCTGGCTCCTCTTCTGCAGGATTCCCCAAGCTCTACCTAATGTTTGGGTATGGATCTCTGCATGCCAATCTATGTGTATAATAGAATATCATTAAGCATCACTTCATTGACTTTTTTTGTCAGTCATGTTTGGTTCTATCCCAGGTCTCTTGGCTATCCAGCCTCTAGGTAGAAGGACAAATGATAAATTAGGGACCACAGAGATGCCTCAGTGTTAAAGAGCACTTGCTATTCTTACAGAGGATATGAGTTTGCTTCTAGTAACTGCTTGGGTCAGCTAACAATCTGCCTGTAATTCCAGTTTCAGAGGATCCAATACCCTATTCTGGTCTCTACAGACACCTACACTCATGGACATAACTACACATAACTATACACAAACATACACATAATTTTAAAAAGTCTTTAAAAACCTATTTTAAAAAGATTAATTTGAGAGAGAAGGGAGGGAAGAAGGGGGGAGGGATGGAGGGAGGGAGGAAGGGGGGAGGGACGGAGGGAGGGAGGGGGGAGGGACGGAGGGAGGGAGGGAGGGAGAGAGAGAGAGAGAGAGAGAGAGAGAGAGAGAGAGAGAGAGAGAGAGAGAGAGAGAAGAGAGAGAGAGAATAAAATACCAAGGATTCAAATTGAGACTAAGACATCAACCAAGGGGTACACATGGTCCAGCTGCATATGTAGAAGAGGATTGCCTTGTCAGGCATCAATGGGAGGAGAGGTCCTTGGTTCTATGAAGGCTCAATAGATGTCCCAGTGTAGGGGAATTAAGGGAGGGGAGGTGGGAGGGTGTGGGTGGAGGAACACCCTCATAGAAGTAGGCAGAGGGAGGATGGGGTAGGGGTTATCCGGGAGGAGAGAAACTAGGAAAGGGGATAATATGTGAAATGTAAATAAAGAATATATTCAATAAAAACATAGAAAAAAATAATGAAAAAAAAGTAGAAGGTAGACAATTATTTGGGAGAAAGTTGTATTTGTAATTAATAAATAGTCAAAGTATGGGGTATATTGATAGGCCTGTCAGTGTCAAGTTAGCAGAGTTAGAACTGTCTGTAGAGCTGCAGACACAGAACTTGGAAACTGTGGTGGTTTGAATAAAAATGGCTGCCATTGGCCCATATAGAGTGGTACTATTAGGAGGTGTGTGTGGCTTTGTTGGAGGAAGTGTGTCATTGGTGGTGGGCTTTGGGGTCTCAAAAGCTCAATCTAGGCCTGGTGGCTCACTACCTCTTCCTGATTCCTGTAGGTCAAGATGTAGAACTCTCAGCTCTTTCTCCATCACCATGTCTGACTGCATACCACTACCACGATTATTCCTGCCATGATGATAATGGGCTAAACCTCTGAACCATAAGACAGCACCAATTAAATGTTTTCCTTTATAAGAGTTGCCATGGTCATGGTGATGTCTCTTCCTAGCAACAGAACACTGACTAAGGTAGTAGCTTTTCATTAATGAATGCATTTAATCAGCATGTAGTCAAATGATATATATTATCATCAACACTTTTATGCCCAGCCTGTGCTCGGCTGCAGCAATGCTCTTAAATCATTGTAATTGGGCTGTTATGGTTCCTGCCACAAGTCTTGGAATATTGATGCTTAACTTGTGGCCATCCTTATTTCAGATTAGATTAACTAACAGTCTTAAGGCACACTTTTAGAAATTTTATGTTTCTTGTTTTTTTTTTTCTGAGAAGGAAATAGGCAATCAGATCTTTAATCCCTAGTCTCTTCATATATTTTGTACTACCCAAGAACATGTTCTTTATTAAGTGTGATACTTAAAGGTCATGATCAACTCTATGGTTTTTGTGTTCTAGTTGATACAAGGTTTCCCTGCGGAAAGTCCAACTGGCCTGAAACTTCCAATCCTTCTGCTTCAGCTTCCTAAGTGCTGGTACCACAGACATGTGTGACCAAGTGTGACTCCTATGTCATTTCTAAGTTAGAATTAACATTGCTGATATATCCTTTTTTTTTGATTGATTTAAAGGAAATACAAAACTATTCGTCATAATAGATCCATTGAGTAACTATCTTGCAAATGTATGTCCAGATCATGTTGTCAGTGAATTCCAGAAGTAGAGTCCATTGTAACAGATGTCAAAGGGAGCCTGGGGAAGACATGTGCTGTGGGTATGGTTTCAATTTGCACTTTAAATACTTAAAAAGCTCTGTGGTGGCATGTGTTTCTCCTTTCTGTATCCTGTCTACTGTAGAAATGTCTGTCAGAGAGAAAACAAAGGGAGAAAGTTGAGCTGTTTAGGGGGTGATGGTGGGTATCACATAAAGAGAGGAAGAATTAGGGCAGAAATTCCTCCTAGGCTCAGTTTCAGGATTATAGTTAGAGGTAGCTGACTGACTTCTCAATGCTCTATTCAGGGGAATCATAGATCTCGCATTTACTAACTGCTACTGAGAAGATGCAGACCTAGAAAGAGAAAATCCCAGTAGAGAAATAAGTTGACCAACATCACAGAATTTGCCATCAGGTATCTAAACAATCTCAACAACTAGCCAAGATGGCTGACAGAGTAAAGCAGGTGTCATGTAAGCATGAAGATATGAATTGCTGTCCTTAGAATCATACAGTAGCACTTGTAGCTATAATCCTAGTGTTCCCACTGTGATATAAGAGGCAAAGATAGGAGAATTCTAGAAGCTCATGGGCTGGCTGCCCTGGCCTCTATAGTATGGAGCAAGAAGAGAGACCATTTTGCATAAGGTAGAGAGTAAGACTATGGCATGATAACCGCCCCCCCCCGCAACATACAAAAACATGCATAGCTAGCTATGACCAATGTGCTCAATGCATTTTCTATTCCAGAGAACAAACTGTATATGCTGCTCTGTAGCACACATCCAGCAAAGATCCAGAGAAGAACAGTAGGGGAAAGGTTCATTTCTGCCTGTCCACCTCACTACTTCAAGTAACCTTCCTTAACTTTTCCTCCTCCGTACAGCCTATGATCAACTAGAGAAGTCAAAATGAGGAGAGAGAGAGAGAGAGAGAGAGAGAGAGAGAGAGAGAGAGAGAGAGTCAAAGACTCATTCATGCTAAAAATTAGAGTCATCTTATTAGACATTATTTAAATAGGACACACTGACAAGTGTCACTCTAGTCATTGAACAAATATCAGAACAATCATGCAAAATAACCAAAGCTAAGTTTCTTTGGATAATTAAAAATAGCATGTATGAATTTGTGACTTGACTATATATGAATATAAGACAATATATCCAAACTGGTGAGTAAGTGTCTGTATTATTAGCAGGAAGTACATTTGGCTTACCCATCTTTCTCTCCAACATGCTCCTGGTGATAGACAGTGAAGCAGGCAGGGACTGCCAGCACAGAATCTTAAAAGAATTTCTGCCCTTTTAAAATAAGCACATACAATACTATCATCGACCTTACAGGATGTGGTAAGGATTTGATCAGTCAACATACACAGCATATAAAATACCTCACAATAAGTACTCAGTAGGCATTAGCTGGTGACAAAGTGAAGCAAATGCTTTAGATGTTTGACTGGGTGTGAGTTCCTTGAAGAGTGCACTATTTATATGTGAGGGTAAGAGGAGCAAGGCCCATGAAGATAGGGCTAGCAAGGGAGCCAACTCATGTGGTCTGAGGAAAGCAAATGGTCTTTAATCAGAAAGGATGTCACCGGTGTTTCGGCTTTAACAACATAGGCACAGAGTCACTTCTAAAAATATGTCCAATATTCTCTTTGTTCTTATGCCCTTTGTTATCAAAGATTCAGAAAGAATGTCAAACCTGAAGAGATGCCAGTACATCAGGGCAGGAGAATGCACCCTGGAAATAGGAAAGGTCTGCTTAGGTTTGTCTATAGGATTATAGGACCTGGAATTTTCTCCGTCATTGTTTTCCCCACACTCTACACCAGGAATCCCACCCCTATTGATAGGCTTCAGGGCATGTTCACAGACAAGATCGTCTTTTCTGACAGTCAAGACATGCATAAAGAGATTAGCTGCAGGCATGGAATATTTCATTAAAGTTACAAAGAAGAGGATCTCTGCTGACTTGTGCTTCTTCTTCATCATTTTTAGAGCTTCACATCACATACTAGTACAACATAGGATTAGGAGGAGGAAGGCAACAGGTCTCACGAATGCAGTGTATTAGTAGGGCTTACTGTTCTGGCCCTCAGAGATCTTTCAGTGTCATGTGCTGTAGCTTTTTCCTCTAAACAGGGGTTACACACATTTACATTAAGCTTCTTCTCTGGATTTCACAGTGACATTCCCATGAGTCCTCTTGATTCCTTCACCTTGAGTCCATCATTCTATGTACACAGTCTTCCTTGGATTGCCCTCTGTTTTTTCTGCTGATACCTCTTGATCCAAGTTCTTGGCCTTTTTCCCCCTGTGTGCAACTGTTAACTCAAATGTAACAAATGCTGAATTAATAGGATAGTCGTGAAAGACAATTCTGGAGTACATACTATAGGATGTAGCAAATATTTGATGGGAAACGGGCTATTAAGTGAACTTTTGTGTCATCTGTAAAGATTGATTGATGGCAAAGATTTTGGCAGAAATGTGGACAAGTCATTTTAATGGGTTAATCTTGTGTGCCAAGTTGAGTGAGTAAAAATTGTTCAGGAGAATCCTAGCACACACTTATAGCTGTGTGCATAGCATTTCAGGAGATAGTTAGGTCATGAGGATGCTGACGTGGTAAAAGTGCTAAGGCCTCATAGATTCAAACCATGATATCACTACTGGAAAGTAGTAATAGATTAAAGCAAGACCTGTATGGGGAAAGGAAGGCATTAGAGGGCAGGTTCTTTTCTTGGCCCCTTTCTGTATTCCCTTTCATTCTTGGTTTGTTGTCTGCTACATTATGGATAGCTATGACTCGTCCTTACTGCTACCATATATGGATACAGCTGGCACTGAGAGTCAAAATAGCAATGTGCCCCTTGAATTGTTCTCTTAGGCATTTGATTCACAGCAATGACAAAAAGTAAGAAATATAATCATGGAGATGGTAGAGAGAGGGAGAGAGAATGACCAATGTGGCATAGGATAAAAACAGAGATTGATTAGCCTTCTGCCATATTTTAGTTTATGTTTCATTTTGGCATACATATTTTCACAATGCTAAACACATTGCATTTTAATTACTATTTTATACAAACATGAAGTATTTAGAGGAAGAAACTAAAGTTAAATAAGCTTGAATCACCTAAGATTCTAGCACAATAAGTGATTAAAAAAAAATAGGTGTTGGTTTAGTCATCATCGAGTTCACTGACTTTATAAACATCATCCCCTAGATCAGAGTGAAAAGCATATTACTCAGTTACAAGTTAGTTCCAGCATACCCTTTAATAACCCAAGGAGGTACAGAATATATTAAAAGAACACAGGATGTCTTAGTTGGGGTCTCCATTGCTGTGAAGAGACTCCATGATCAAGGCAACTCTTATGAAGGACAACATTTTAATTGGGGCTGGCTTATAGTTTCAGAGGTTCAATTCATTATCATCATGGCAGGAAGAATGGCAGCATGTAGGCAGACATGGTGCTGGAGAAGCTGAGAGTTCTACATTTTGATTCACAGATAGCTAGGAAGAGGGTCTCTTCTGCACTGCGTGGAGACTGAGCACAGGATCTAAAAACCCACCCCACAGAGATACCCTTCCTCTAACAAGACCACACTTCCTCCAATAATAGCACCACTTTCCATGGACTGAGCATATTCAAACCACCACACAGGGAAAAACAGGTTTATCATTTAGAATCTATATTCATGAATTCTCTATTGTTGTGGCAAAACACCTGAAATAATCATATTACCAGGAGTAAAGATTTGTTTTCACTCATGGTTTCAGAGTGTCCAGCCAATGGTTGTCTGGAGCCATCAAGGTAGGAGGCACATCGTGGAGTGAAAGTAATTTCATGGAGACAAGAAACAAAGAGAGTGGTAGGAAAGGATGTGAGGGTCTTACTGTCTTCAGCAAGGGCACTTCCACCTGCTCCAACTTTTGAAAGGTTCTGCCACTTTCAAACAGGGTCTCAAGATGGTAATCAAGACCAAGCTTTCTGCACATGAGCCTTTTGGGATCACTAAAGTCCTGAGTCATGACATTCTCTGGCTCTGGAATATGTGATCAATACCTGCTTGCTTTGAATGTGAGAACTGCAAATGTAATCGATGGCATGCCTGCCTGGACTTTCTAATTGATCATACTCTTCCTGTTGCAACAATCCAAGATTCAGTAAACACAATGTCCATGTAGAGAGAGTTATATGTGAAAGTGTCGATATAAAAGGCAGGAACAAGGGTTCATCCCCAACGCTTTCAAACACATCCATGTAATTCTTACATTGTTGAGATACTGGCAATCATCAAGAATTCTGGAATAATAAGAACAGTCACAAGAAGAGCATGGCATGTCTCCACTTATAGTCCAAGTTCATGGAAGGCATGACCCACAAACTCATAACCTTTTATGAAATCCCTGAAACTCATCATTGTTGATCTAGCCATCAGAAGGAGAACAGCTGGATTTTATTGGTATTTGGACTCTGTGTGGAATTCCTTTGTTTCCCATCTATTCTAAAAGTATTTTTTGAAACCTCTCTAAATAATCCAGAATGCAGAAAATGTTTTCTGTGGACTGTTAGAAAATGTGGGTTGTATGATATACATCTGTGAGCTACATGAGGAAGTGGTTTGTGTTGTATGTTTTTATATTTATCATTGTTTTCAATCTGATGTTTTGGAAAAAGAAAAAGGACCATGCACTTGGGTCTCATGCATTTGCCAGAGGTGTTCAGCTTGTTTAGATTATCAATTTTTTCTAAATTATAATTATCTTTTATTAAGGCCAAAATACCACTTGGCTTGCAGCAAGCATCATCTGGCTAGGGAATCATGAAGATGTGATTTTGATTCATTCACAGATTACAGCAAAGGCATTCATTTATGGTCATTGTAACAGGCACTTTGGGTATTTCTTAATAGCTCTGAAGAATCAAAACTTGTAATATCTGAGAAGGTGCCAATTTAACTGAACTTATGTACAAGGCTCCGTCTAACTCTGAATTATAATTGTTCTCAAGATGTTCTATTGTTCAGAGAATCTAGCAGTGACATGAGTCCATCCATGACTTCTTCAACAGAAGAATGGTTTTCAGCTGGGAAAGAATTCCCATTGCTCTTTTTTTTCCTTTCCACTTTTTCTCCTGTGTATATAGCTAGTGTAACAAGGAAGAGAGACAAAAGTCCCACATATCTGCTCAACTAGACAGATTGGTCCTGGTGTGAATGGAGATCTGGATCCTGATGTTTGAAGCAATTAACGTGAAAATATATGCTTCAGTGAAGTATTTTTTATTCTTGTCCATCGTGTCGTGTATTTGGCATGTTGAATACAATGAGAACAAGCTAAAGGGGTTGAGGATATAACTCAGCGCTGTGGTGCTTGTTTTGCTAGCCTGAGTGAGGTCTTGGGTTCAATACACAGCACAGAATAAAACAACATCATACCAGGAAGGCAACGTAGTGGGAACCAGAGATGAAAAAGGTATATTGGCATGTTTTCAGGAGAAAAGATGACAATGACTCCAGAAGGAAGTACTGGCAGAAAGGCCAAATGGGAAGAACAGAAAATCTTAGGGTATTAAAAAGCTGGATGTCAGGTGTGGGAGGATTCTGGGACTCAGTTTTTTTTTTCACAGACATTTGTTATTGCTCTATGTGGAAAACATTCTAGAGCATAACCTAGAATGGAGAACATTATATTTCAAGTACAGTATTCTTTTCATGTATGTCTCTTTAAGGCTATGTCTGTTTCCAGCTCTATAGAGTTGGAACTGGCTGAGGCTACTTTAGATGTTCTGGATTGATCAGATGAAGTTTGATTTTTACATATGCAATGGTGCACAGATTTCTGGAATATTTCCAGGCTTCTAACAATCTCCCGTGTGAGTGATACCTAGAAGGAACAATCACTTCTGCATCTTATGCTTACAAAGATGCTTTCCCATGGATTTCTGCAGAGCTGTGAAATGGTCTAGGATATAGCCAACTTCCAGCTGAGTCCTTTACCCACAACCAGCTCAGATGTCTGAGGGAACCATGACAGACACAGCTCTGTGGTGGTCCAGGCCTGCTCACCCTCTACTTCTTACTACATTGTCTGTTTCCCTTTAGAATCAGTTGGCTGTGGCTAGGTACTCTGCCTTCTTGACACCTGAAGTAATCTTAAGTCTCTTGTGTTCACTATCACTCAGAAGATGAAGGGAATGGTCATCATTTACCACCCCATAATGCTATCATCTGAAAGGAAAAAGAGACCCAGTATGAGGCTTTTGTTCTTCTTCACTTGTTTTCCTATTTTTATGTGGAAGTGCATTTTAGAGCAACTGATCAGTGATCAGAGGAATTATTCTTTCTAGGTATATCTCTATTAAGTATAGTGCATTTCTTAATTGTTAACTTCACAGAGATCTGTGTACATATAGATTATGTGCACCAATTGTTGTGGAACTGTGTTTGGTAAAAAGGTGAGGTATTGTGTGTGTGTTGTGGGGGACAAATCTGTAATATGTGGTACAAGAAAAGATCTTCACAGTTGCCATTTCTCATAATCATCTTAGAGTAATCATTTTTAGCACTCTTATATTCTGATTATCCTGGTAGAGACACAGTTTATTCTAGCTTCAGTAAATTCTTAAGTGTCAATTTTTCATTTTTATAATGTCCTCAATTGGAAGGCAAATTACATGAAGACTCTAAATCAGAGGATAATTTCATGGAAGGGATGGAGTTTAGCTGTAGGTCAAGGCTAGCAAATTATTTTTAATTTATTCATCAACTCTAAACAAGGAAGCTTCAGAAGGGCTGGCCTAAGGAGACCTCAAAGCTGTGTTTTAGATCAGCAGAGGTGATGTAAAATCTAAGTATCTAGAATGAGGTCTTCCATAGGTGTAGTATACAGTTTATTCCAATTATCTAACTCAGGCAGAACTATACAGATTGCTCATGGTACATCTATAGTGTACGTACTTCACAAAGGATTCTTTTTTGGAGTTTGTTTTATTCTTTGCAATAACTTGACTCAAATGACTTTTTAAGTATCTCCAGAGGCATGCCACCTCTCCTAGTCTCTTTTTTCCTTACTGTGGTTCTTGCCTCTTCCTTTTTCCTCAGCACACCACGTCTTTGCCCATGCATTTCGTATGCTTGGGAGGATCTTTTCCTTTGAACTTCCCATGACTACTCTTTATGGTCAATGTATTCTCTAATTAGGAAGATTAAACTTCATTCTAACCAGCCCACTCATTTCACTAGAGTTAATGAGTCTCTCTCTTCTATGCCTTTGTAGCTCTCTTCATGCATTTCTATTTCAACACTCATTATGCATTTCTGGTTTTGCACCTGTCATCCTCTGCTGGAAAACCTTTTATAACAGAGCGAGAATGTTGTCTTAGTAGATGCATGAGTTAGCGAGCCAAAAGGCCAGGCATTTCACTATTAACCCTAATGCTGTCTCCACTGTTGCTATTAGAGCAGCAGAAGAGGGAATCAGCGGAGCAGAAGGACCACCTTCAGGTTGCTCTATTGTTCTAACTCATTAGCTTCCTGGATCTAGTCTGCATTATGTCTAATGTATCCATGGCTAAATATACTTAGGAGACATTCACTCAAGAACAGATAAATAAGTTGCTTTGAGACAGAGTATGCCACACCCTCAATTGTGAGGCTGCAAAATTTTAGGAACATATGAAATCTTTTCTGATTTACTTGATTTCAGATACATTTCTCCGTGGAAACTTTCATGGACCTTATATTTTGGGGAAGCAGACTTTGATCACTTCTTCTAAAGTAGTAGGATTGTACAAAAGCCTTTTGCTTCTCTTTCTTAAGTATCTTCTCTCTACTCTTGTTTTATAGCAAGCTCATAGTAAGGAGAGTGTTAGAGTGTTGACCTTTCTTTGTTACCAATAGCTTAACCACCAGCAGAAGGAATTCATACCATCACCATTTCTGGTATATGTATATTCTGTTCAGTTTTGGCAAAACATCCTATACCTTACTGCTAACCAAGGTGCAGAAATAATCCCATGTGTGTAGGCTGGAAGGAAAGGATGAGAATGAAGGAATTTAAGCAGGTAGAAGAGAATATGGTTTATGTGAGACTGGAGGGCTGGGAGGGAGCCAGATTTAATGAACATCATAGACTGGGAGAAGGAATGGAGTTGAAGAGCAAAGGAGAAGAAATATGGACTTATTTTTAAAGTTTACAAGGGGAAATTTCACTGAGAGGTTATATACATAGTGGGCTATCCTAGTTTCCTTTCTGTTCATGTGACAGCATCGACTTAAGGGAGAAAGAGTATATTTGGCTGACAATTTCAGGTTATAGTTCAACACTGTGGGGAAGTCCAGGCAGGAACTGGAAGAATCTAGTTCCTTGAAACAGCAGAGAGAGAAAGCATGCATGTACGCTATCATCCCTTTCTTCTATAGCAGTTTCAAAGCTGCATGGCTAGCTTTTATTTTGTTATTATTGTTATTTTGATTTACATATAACTGCTCTGACCAGGAAAGTTATGTTAACTCTTCTAGAATATGCATTGAACTTTTCTTCCTCTATCTTTAAAGTTTAAAGACTTACTTTCTATTGCTTAAAGTTTAGAGTAATTTAAAGTTTACTTGAAAGTAAGAAATGTGATAAATTCAGCCTCTTTTTGTTTCTTTTTAGCATCACCAAATACCTAAGTGTTCCCCAATACTTAGGACAATATTGAACACCTCCTGATCTTTAGATAAAACACATATAGAACATGTCTGTGTGTACTCATTTGTTTCATTAATTGCTTTGGGTGATTCCATAAAATTAATTGAAATTTTAATATAGATTTTTAATTTGTGTTGAAAGGGTTAGTCTTATATAGTTGCTTTACATCATTTAAAATCCATCATGTTCTTCTTATGTTATTTTTCTAAGTAAACATTAGAACCACACATGATACTAAAATCTGTTATGAAACCACATAGTTATGTCTATGTAATGGCATTGTCCCTCACAGATTACAACAAAGATAATTTGAAAACTAGACATTTCTCTATGTCACAATCCAACTGACAGCCAGATAAGCCTTCCTCTAGTCTTCTATTTAAGAGCTAGGGAAATCTTACATTGTTCTGGAAATAATGCTTTCCTCCCTTTCCCTACCATCCCCCTCTCTTATTAAAACAATGCATGCACAGGGGTTTAGAAATTATGTGTGTTGTAATACATCACTGTCATTCTGCTTGATGCTCCTATAGCTCCCTGCTTGGCCAGTGGGAGTTCCTGAAAGCCAGCTCCTGTGTCCTTTCAGCATGACTCCATTAATCTTTAAACACAGCCCCCATAAATTCTTCTGGCTGGATTTCTACTGTGGATGGGAAGCTGAATTGCGTATAATTAAATTACAGAATGAAATAAAATGCAACTGGCTACCCCTGTCACTGCATGTATATCAGGGCACCCAGCACTTGGTGTAGACCATTTAAGATCATTTGATGTTCTCATGTCTAGTAATGTCAGCATATTTTAGAATTGTATTATTTCTGCTTTTACAAGAATCTAATATATCCTGAACATGCAATGCTGTCAGTAACTATTCATCTTAAAGAATTTTAAGATAGTCAGAGCACCCTTATCTTGTGTCAGAGAAGAACACTGCCCGGGGCAAACACAAGCCTATGCTTGAGAAGTCTCAGCTGGAATAAGCTGACCTATCATCTGATTTACACATTGGTACACGATTCTATATTATAGAGTTGACCTTTGGCTACACAAGACTTAATAAAAATGTTGGCTCTGTACCAAAACTTTGATTTTTACTTTTAATCTTTAAATGGTAATCAAATAATGTAGACCATAATTTAAAGACCCATTCATACAGATACTCATAACTGGTCAAACCACTGAGAATAAGCAGCTGTGGATGCTAATGTGTAGATGGGACATCTATAATAATTCTTCCTTATGCTCAGGAAATACCACAGAAGAGGGGGCTAAAGAAATTAAGAGCAGGAGGAGTAGGATGAGGGCCATGCCATGTCCAGAAATAAAGGAAGTAAAAAGGGGACTACGGGTGGTGTGTTATGAAAGCACTAGAGAAAGAAGAATAATTGGGCAAGTTGATTTGAAAGGGAAAATAGGAAAAACTTGGGGGGAGGGTTTAACTGGGGAAGACAGAAGGAAGTCAATACTGAAGTACAGGAAAATAATAATGAAAGTCTCAGAAGATTGTATATGTTTATGCATTGATAGATATATGTAACAATAACAGTTAAGTAAAATTACCTTAATAATAGTAAATTTTAATAATAATAATAATAAATAGTTAAAATAATGCCTTTAAGAGGGAGCAAAGGAAAGTACATAAAGGGGTTTGAGGAGAGAAGAGAAAAATGATGTAATTATGCTTTAGTTTTTAATTACAATATAGTTAAACAATATTGGGAGAGGCTAGCTAAAGTGTCATAAAAAATCATTAAGTATGACTTTTTACTTGGGATTGGGACAGAATTTAACTTCTGAAATGGCCCTAGATCCTTCCTTCTATCATTTTGTTATGTTAAATGGCATTTTCAGTGTTGAAAATTATTAAAATAAAAGATGTCATTTGGTTCTGGAAAAGGTTGATAGTACTTTATGTCCTGCAGTATCTATTACTCAGCCAAAATTTCATCCTTTATATAAAATCCAACAGTTCCATTTTTCTCATTTATATAAACTTGGTTTCATTTTTAATTAATAGTAAATTGATGTTTACCAAAGAATAAATTTCATTATTTGTTATTAGAAAAATAAACAAAAAATCCGTTAGTAAGAGAAAATGTAAGCAAAATAATCTATTTCTAACTCCATTCTTTGACTACCATGTCTGTGTCTGGGGAAACTTTGTCCATAATAATTCAGGAAAACATTCACAATTCTCTAAGATTTGATTTAAAAGTCTTGCCGTAGCTAGGTGTGGTGATACATACCTTTAATCCCAGTACATAAAAGTCAGAGTCATGTGGTATCCCTGTGTTTGAGGCCACCATGATCATGAGAGTGAGTTCCAGGACAGACAGGGCTACACAGAGAAACCTTGTCTTAAGAAAAAAAGAAAGAAAAAAAAAACGGAAGAAGAGAGAGAAGAACCCTGACAAAAAAGCTAAAAGACCTCCTTTATCAGTTGTTGCCATAGCTGCTGGCTTTTTTGCCTCGAGAGAGCAGAACACAAATGTGACACAAGTTCTCCTTGTTCTTTTGTCCCACATAGCAATGTCACCACATTCCCATGTTCTCTGAGGGATCACCTTGTGACTATGAGCAGTCACAAGGCTGTGAGCAAAGCTGTGTAATTCCCATGAGGACTGTTGTAGCAGACTGCCACACCTAGTATGGTGTGAGCAGCTGATATGTATTTCCCAAGAGTGCTGGAGACTGGAGACCAAAAATCAGGGTGTCAGAAAGGCTGGCTTCTTATGAAGTCTATGACATGGGGAGTCTGTGCCCCTTCCTGGGCATGTAGACAGCTGTCATTCTCCTTGTTTTTTTTTTTTTTTTCACACCACTTTGCCTGTGTCCGGTCCCCACTTGTTATAAAGATATCAGCTATGTTGCCTTAAGACTCACCATACAGCCCCCTTTAACTTAATTATCTCTATAAAGACTATCTACAATTTCCCTCATTTTGAGGGCTTAAGAATTAGGACCCTGACATATATTTTGGATAGGGCACAACTCAAACAGTGATTGTATCTTTTTTCTATGATACCAATTATGGGGTTTAAGTGAGAAAATGACCCCATAGATGCAGGTATTTGAACACGTGGTCTTCAGTGGGTGATGCTCTTTGGGGCGAGTATGGAACTGTTGGGCAGTATGGCTCCTGTGGTTTTACTGAAAGAAACAGGTCGCGAGGGATGGGCTTTGAGATTTTATAGCTCCATCTCATCTCCTGTTCACACACTGCTTAGTATTTTCAGTTGAAGATGTGATCTAAGCCTTCTGCTCGGGTTGCCTGCGGCTCTGTATACTGTCTGTTATGGACTCTCCCTCTGGGACCCTAGGCCCCAATAATCTCTTTCTTCCCTACATTGCCTCTGTGTTTTATCACAGCAGGAGGAGATGAGTCAGTAATGCAGACAGGTTAGAAGTGCACTCTGAAAGGTCCACTTCATACTGTGACAGCCATAGATCATCCTGCCTGTCTTTTAATGTCTTCTAACAGCACCCCCCCCATCTCTCTTCTCTATTTACTTTTAAACCACCAAGGGTGATCAATGCCACATCATGTTCTGTAAGCATCTTCCAGACTTTGTGTTGCCTATAGCTTGATTTCAAAACTTGACATTCCAAAAACACGTTTTCATTATTACTATGACCATACAGAAACCACTCCTTGTAGAACTGTCACTTGATCCTGACCTTCTGGTCTCCAAACTTGTGAGAGAATAAATCTCAAGCATTTCACCTCCCTGGCCTTCCTGTATTTTGTCTTGGCAGCCTTAGCAGCTGAATGGATTCTCTTCCTCAAGATTTTTGTGTTTGGAAGGCTCTAACCCATAATTCTATGCTGAACATATTCTTCCAGTCTATAACACAAATAGCATGGTGAGCTTTCTAGTCCTGAAGGATGAGCACACATCATTTCCTAAGTCCTACCTTTTGCCTGTATCCTGTATAACTACACTGACAGTCTCATGAAGCTTTCTGGCAAAACCATCCTTTCAGGATATATTTTAGAGTCTCCGAGAATTGAATATATATCTTTCCGTCACTCACAGAAACAGAATTTAAAAATTGAAAATGGTTTCTTCTTGGAAATCGTGATAAAATAGCTGTCTATTTTCTGTTTCTGTGCTTACTTTGTTCACTGATTTTATTGTTCACCTGGAAGTTTCTAGACTCTCTTTTTGGGGGGGTTCTTATGTCACAATATTATTAGGTAGGCTGTGGTATTTTTTTCTGTTCTTTTCATCTCAAGACATGTTATTCATACACATCAATTTGTGGGGGCTTTCAAAAGCAAAAGGTTAAGACTTTTTTTTTTTGCAAAAAACATCTTTTATTGATATTTTACAGTTTTCAATACAAATATCTTTCACTTTCTTGGATATGTTTATTTTTAAGTGAGGTTTTTTTTTCTTAGTACTTCTGTAAATGGTATTGTTTTCTTTCTTTATTTTTATTTTCTATATTTTTTAATTACATTTCAAATCATTTTCCCTTTCCCGTTTCCTCCCTCCCCGAAAATCCCATAAGCCCCCTTCCCTCCCTCTGTTCCCCATTCAACCCCCTCTCGCTTCTCTGTCCTGGTATTCCCCTACATCCAGTCTTTCCAGGACCAGGGTCTCTCCTTCCATCTTCTTGGAAATCTATTGATATGTGAATTGTGTCTTGGGTATTCAGAGATTCTGGGTGAATATCTCCTTATCAGTGACTGCATACCATGTGTGTTCTTTTGTGATTGGGTTACCTCACTAAGGATGATATTTTTCAGTTCTGACCATTTGCCTAGGAATTTCGTGAATTCATTGCTTTTAATTGCAGAGTAGTATTCCATTGTGTAAATATACCACATCTTCTGAATCCATTCAGGTTAAGACTTTCTAAACAAAAATGTCAGTGATGGGTACCAATATGCTAAGTAATGGCCATACATGCCTCTCAGCCATTACCATTACCTGAAGAGGTGAAGGAACAGGCAAGAGATGTAAAATCAACACTGTATTAGCAGTCATCAGTTACTGCTTTTAATATGATGACTAAATTCAGACAAGGGACTCTCTATAGCTGCTTATACCATGGATTAAATGATTATGAGATCTTAGTAGTCCTAAGCAGTGCTCATGACTTCATTCTTAACTGCATCCAGGAAGTCATATCTTCTTAATAATAACAGCGAACAATGCTCACTCTCTGATACTCAAAGCTAGCACCAACAATACCAAAAATCATATTTGAAATGTCAAAGAAAGCCTCTTAGCCTCTTCTCTCATTTCTGATAATCCCTCAGTATTTTATTTCTTTATAAGTGTAACAGATTCTAAAATATCTTTTAAAATGGAAATTAGAATCATTTTACATTTTTCTCTGTGGCAATAATAACCTTTCTTTACAAAGGTATGTTTTATCTATGAAAGACTTGGTCTTTTCATATGTGTATGTATTATTTTAGGCTTTACTTAAATGACCAACATCTCTTGGTAGCCACGAATGGGGAAGTAGATAACCATGAACACCATAGTCTAAGTAAGGTTCTTTTAGTCTAAGTGAACTTCCGTTACCTCCAAGCTTTGGTTTAGGTCAGAACTGGAAGGTGAGGTTAAGTGCTTCTTTGTAGAATTCAAGCTCTCTAGTGCCTGTGAGTCTAGTTTCCAGACAACTTATGAAAGGCAAGCTGTAGCTTTCTCGCATGCTTTCCAGCTGTGTCTCTCCTAAGTGGTTCCAGCAAACTCTTTTCCAACAACTTTTCATCCTCCAGAACGCTTTTATTCCTCTTATCCTTGGATGGCCCATCTCTAGCTATTTGCTAGATTTTACAGTATTTTCCCTTCTGTCAGACTTTACTTCAGCTGCTGTGGCCACCAATCACACTAACTCAGTGGCTCACAATGTGGGCTCATTCCCTGGTTCTATTGCATGATGATATGCCTAATTTGTTCCCCTTGTGATGCCTAGGGCAAGGCAGCAGCCCTTATCTGACTGAGGCTCCCTGTCCCTACAGGGAGAACAGGAATCCAAGAGGTCTAGCGCCAAGCTACACGAGTTCATTTAAAGTCTCTACTTAACACGTGGCATTTAAACTTTCGCTCATGTCCCATGAGCCAAATACAATTTACCAAAATCACAGTCAACAGGACAGGACATGTAGCTAAATATATTTCATCTAGAGTGAAGTGTCCCCACACATTAAAACACACACACACACATCCCATAAAATAACAACCTCTTGGTTTTTATGAAGTTATTTAAATTCTTTGTGATTTGGTTTCTTTAAGTTTCTTAAATTGTGTGTGTGTATCTGTGTGTGTGTGTGTGTGTCTGTCTGTCTGTCTGTCTGTCCATGCAATGGTGGATGAGGGGAAGGCAGAGAATAATTTACTGAAATCAATTTTCTCCTTTTGTCATGTCAGTCCTGGGGTTTGAACTCCAGTCTCCAGGCTGGTGGCAGGCACATTTAACCACTGGGCCATCTCTCCAGTCCCACAGAGTCTTTGTTTTAAAAATGAAGATAAAGGTAGCATCTCCATCAAAGTTTTGCTATAAAGAAGAAATGAATTAATGTGGCTGGGGCTCAGATGGTTTGTATCGAAGGGTAAAGGGTTACTGACTGCTGGTCGTCATGATTTTAACTACAACCGTTGTTGACTTGAGGACACTTAGCAACCTGTAAATAATTCTTTGTGGAAAACGGTCCTGTGAAAACATGATCTACATGCAAACAAATGATACATTGAAGTGGGTAGGGCAGGGCACGTCCTTCCTTACAGAGCCACTCTGCTTTCCATCTGCCACAGAGCCACAGTGTGAAACACTCAACATGCAGAGGAGATACCACCAGCCACTGCTGCTTTCGGGATAGATTGTTAAAAATGATTGAAATTCAGAACTCTAGGAATTGGGGGAGTTTTGATTGTTTGGTAGTTTTTTTCCTTTATATTATACAAACCTTACATGTTTGACCAAGATGGCAGTCTGGATGGGGCAGACAGTCTTTCTCTATCTGGTTTCTCTGAACTGAAGGATGGAAAGGGAAAAGAATGTGATGATTTGATTTTTTTTCTTCATTATTTTTGGGAAGATAATATCAAATAAATATATGGGAGATCAAAATGATTATTTCCAAGCTTGAGGTTCTTTTTATTTCTTTTCACTTTTTCCCCCTCTTTTTCTTTGTTAAATGAAGTTAATTTATTGTCTAGGATCAAGTCCTCCAGTTTAGGCAAGTACTCCAACCTCACAGGGTTTTTATGTTACTGATTCACATTATCCTTCCTTGAGTCGTGCATCTGGGAAAAGACAGATTCCTATCTGTGTCTAGAACATAATAAGGGCTCATCAAGGTCATAAAAAAAAATACTTGCTCCTCATTCCTGCTCCAAAATGAAATGTTTTCATTTTAAACACTTTCTTAACAGTCATCTGGTATGCAATAGTATTTTTACATATTGTGAATGAGAAATTCACTGTGGAACCTTCCCAGACTTATATATTTCTGAAAAGACATCATCTTCTGGCAAGAATGGTAAATTATTTATAAGTATTTAAGAAGGACAAGGTAACCAAATGCTGTTATCCCATTAGTTTGGGAAGTCATTCTTTATTTAAAAAAATGTGTTTTGTGATATTTAAAAACAAGTAGACTTTTCAGAATGTCTGAGGAGTAGACAGTCAACCAAACATTTAGTTCTACCATAAAGGAAAAAGCAAGCAAGCAAGCAAACAAGCAACAAACAACAACAAAACCCCAGACTTGAAAGAAAGAAAAGTCAACAGAGCCTTAAGACATTGCTGAGGGCTGGAGATGGTTTGCATCTGTGGCCGTGCATCCACATGCTCTGGGGAAGTAGGGCTGGGATCTGGAACAGCATCAGATACTGCTCACATAAGCCAACCATTGAGTCTGCTTACCAGTCTCATGAATATTGAGATCACCCTAGAAATAATCGAGGGGCTAAAGTATCCCTGCAACGAACACCAACACATTCTGTGAACGTGGATGTTGGGGAAACTTGAGGCTTATGACCAGACAGTGCAGTGGGTTCTGACCTATGCACTACACTGACCACTTCCACACTTCATACCTAGGTTCTGCCACCAAATATGGTGAAATTTCATGTAAAGTGATTATTATAACATTTTCTGATTGCTCTTATTGCTGTGCCTGTTTCATTGCAAATTTGAGCTTTGCAAAAAGAAAGAAATTAAGAAAGTGTATGTGCCCATGTTTATTTAATTCATGTCTAGGGTATGTCATCCACTGTGTGTGCATGCTTGTGTTACGCCTGTGTGTCCTGTGTATTGTGTGTGTTGTGTGTGTGTGTTTGTGTGTGTGTGTGTGTGTGTGTGAGAGAGAGAGAGAGAGAGAGAGAAAGAGAGAGAGAGAGAGAGAGAGATCAGCTTGTGTGGTGCATGTGTGTCCTTTGTGTGTATGTGTGTATGTGTGTTTGTGTGTGAGTTTAGTCTTCCCTGTATGTTTAATCCAAGTGAGTTAGAACAGTGCTGTCTTCACACTTTCTTAGAGCTACTACCCTCTTCCCCAGCTTTAAATTTCCCCCTCAGGTTATGGGAAGAAGGAAACACATTTGAGTGGGCTGTCGACATCTGGCAATTTGTAGGGTCTTGAAGCAATTACATTAGCCTCCCTGCAGCATAATTGACTGCAGGCAGCAGTCCCTCACTGCACAGCTATGCATCCCACAGTAAAATGTGCAGAAGGCAGGGTGGGAGTAGGGCAGGGGGTGGGGTGTTTCTGGCAGCTTCTATGGAGGATGAGGCATTTCAGCTGCACTTGTTTCAGCACCATGGTCATGGTGACCTCAAAAAGGAGATTGCTTTCTTGGAGGCAAAGGATGTGGACCATCAAATGAGGTAGAGCTACTGTTTTTTAAGAATGCAGAATGCAATGTGATTCTTGGAATGCAATAAACCAAAAAGAGCTTCTGGGTTTATCTTATTATATTCTGCCTCCTTGAGAGAAAGCCTGCCCATACAGACAAGGAAAGAGGCCATGTGCTTTTGCTCACAAAGAGAGTCCCTGTGCACGATCCCAGGCAGTCACTGTAGATAAGTATTTACCAAAGGTACCACTGCTAGGCTCAAAAGTGCATGATAACAATAACACAAAAGCAATATCTGGCCACAGTAAGCAGGAGGAAAATGACCCTCCCATGTTCTGCTTGTGGAATTACAAACTGGTACAAAAAGGTTAATAACCGCCTCTGCTAAAATAGATTACTGCGCATGTATAGAGTCCCAGATTCTCCATGAATAAATTTTAATGTGGCATCATTATTATACCAAGTAAATACAAGCAGGGGTACCTATTAGAGTATCACTTACAGATAATGATGAATTGGAAACATTGTGAATGTCCATCACTAGGAAGTAAACAAGTAAATCAGGTTAAATTGAAAACTTAGAATCTGGGGAGAAGGCTAGACTGGCAAAAAAGCAAGAGGATCTGAATTCCAAACTCCAACACTATCCAAAATCAAGATGAAATGTCAGGTAACTGTAATCCAAGAGCTGGGAAACAGAGGCAGGGAGATCCCTGGAGTTTACTAGCTAGCCGTTTGAACCAAATGGGTGAGCTTAGGGTTTAAGGAGAGGTCCCAACTCAAAGTAGAGAAAAGTTGAGAAGAACACAATACATCACCCTTTGTCCTTCATATGTATACACATGCACACACACAGTAGATAATGAACATTTAAATTGTTTTTAAAATGGTGTATTTATTGTTAAAATAAGATTGAAAATTCTGTCAAATCTCTGCAGTTAGCCTTACTGCAGACTTCACCTTCCTCTGTCCTTTGTGAACAATCGCTGTGTCTGTTCTCATTCAGTTTAGAATTGTATGTAGGTTGGGGGTCAATGTTGGTAGACATAAGATGTTTGTAGAGTGGTCAAGTAATGAGCACTGTCACAGAGCTTTCTGACCTCAGAGCATCTCAGAGGAGAAAGAGAAGTCCGGGAGTCCTAAAGACCCCTGCAGGAAGTACACAGACTCTGAACTATTTCCATAGTAATAAAGACAGCACTTATCGTCTTTGCTCTTACACTTTCAAAACGTTAGACAAGGGTGTCCAGAAGATCCAAGATGTGAAATATTGTAACAAATTGAATGCAGAATCAGATAAGAGAGTCCAGCTGTGCTCTTTTAAAGCAAGTCTTAAAGAGATTTATGGAAATGTAAAGCAAAGCTGTTCTTTTTCAGTAAGTGTTTTGCATTTGGAAAACACAGTGTTTGAAACAGAAGTCTGTTGCTTACATTAATTTATTTATTTTTGCTGTTTAAATTTAATTAGTAAATACATTAAAATGCTATTTTAATAGATAGCTAAAATCCATGTAAACAAACGTTTGTTTAGATGCTCAATTATTAAAAATATATATTTATTTTTATTTATGTATATGTGTGTATGCTTCTGTGAACTCATGTACACATGTGTGTGGGCATCCTAGGAGGGACAGAAGAGGCCACCAGATCCCCTGAACTGGAGGTTAAGCATGGGTACCACCTGACATGGTACAGGGGACTTTACAACAATACTAAGCCCAATTAACTGACTAGTCATCTCTCTAGTCCCTTAGCGAATAATATTTATTCTTTGAGAGTGCCACATATGTGCACATGCATCACAAAGATTCTCAGTAGCATTTCGAAGTGTGTAGCAATGCTGAGACAATGGGATCTGGGGGACAACTGGGTCAGAAGATGCTGAAGTGTGAGCATACAAAGCTGATAATGATGCATACAGTCTTCCTTGTGGGGAGAACAGCATTGCCAGACTAATCCAGTTTCCTTAGCTGAAAAGTTCATGAGTCCAACCAAATTAAAGTAACAAATTAAGGGTAAAGATTATACTGACAGATGGAATTTTCTATCTTAACTAGTAGCTTGAAAGAAGAATTTTAAAGCAACAATTACTTGGTAACTGCTTTTTAGTTAACTGACTAATTAATTAATCAGTTATTTAGAGACAGGGTTTCATTGTGTAGACCAGGCTGGTCTTGAACTCATGGGTGTCTGGCTGCTTTCTCCTCTCAGGTATTGAGTTAAAGTCTTGTTCCAGTGTGCTAAACTAGAACCAGCTGCTTTTAAAGTTCTGTAGTCAGCATTAGGACATCACCAAAGAAATTTTGTTCTTTATCCTTAAAATATCCATAGTTTAATAATAAAGAACAGAATAAAGTTCCTAAGGAAACTTAATCCTAGGATATTTAGGTTTGGTAAAATCCATGACTGTACAATCAAACATTTATGGTAGTCTATTTGTTATAATCAATTCACCTGGTTATGCTATAGAGACAACATGAGCATTGTAGCAGTCAGACAGACTAAGTAATAAACAATCCCATATCTCAGTGGCTGGAATTTTTCTTGTTCCTTCATGTTATTTGAGAATAGTTGGGAGATTCTCCTCTATGTATTTGTGTATACCATCAACAATGAGTCATCAGGGCTGTATGTGCTGGAGAAAGGAGTTGGATAGTCAGTCACTATCAATCCCTACAAATATCTTCTGGAAGGGACATAAGCATCTTAGCCAGTTCCATGGTCTTGTTGTCACTGGAAACTCATTCAGTACTTCCCTTGGCTCTTCAGTCCTCAATGTTGTATCCAGGGAAGCCAAATAAGACACATAGAATGTAGCATAGAAGGCAGGGTTTATTATAAGCTGGTGTACCCTGAAAATATAGGCACAGATAATGGCCAGAGTGACCACTGTGGAGGAAAAGTTCTCTGGGAACAAGAATGGGTAATGGCCAGAGAGACCATTGTGCTATCTCGAATTTTTAGGTAGGCTTTGTACTGTCTCCATTTCCCTGTCTAGTTGATTGAAAAGTCCATCAAGTGTTACTCTTCAGGAGAGGGACCATGGTATGTCTTTGTTCTTTACCAGAGGCCTCCTGCTAAATAGTAATTATAAGAATTTTAGGGAAGTTTAGAGGTCATGTTTGTTATCCAAGACCAGAGATACAACTATGATCCCATTCTTTTGATTGGTAACCAAAGCACTGCCCTTTACAATGCTGATTGTGAAAGAAGAGTTCATTCTCTATAACCTTCAAGTTTGCTAACTGCTAACCATATAGCAGACAGAGCCTAACTCCTGAAGTCAATGGTACAGGGGCAGTGAGGGGCCTGGGGAAATGTAGTTAAGGAGAAGGAGAAGTGAATGGAGTAACAGAGAAATCTAGAATTGCTTTTGACAAGTGCTGCTTAAGGAAAATAGATTGCAGTAAGCATCTAAGTCGAGATCAGAGAGTTTATCCAGCTGAATCAAATTCAAGAAGGATATTTCACCAGATGAATTAAATGTCTTCCAGCTGAAACAAACGTCCTGTGGTATTGGTTTCTCCTCATCCTTAACCTTCTGGCTGCATTCCTTGGCTCCCTTTTCTGATGTAATACCAGATGGGTATACTAATTTATTTCAGACTCTTTATTTTTGTCTCAAGCATAACTTTTTGTGACAATATTAAGTTCACTAATTCTCAATTCTATGGATTAAACTAATGGGCGAAAAGTACTGTAGTCATACCACCAACTAGGATTGTATGACTGGAACTCATCATGGGTTTGAAATTTTCTCTCTCCTCTCTCTCTCTCTCTCTCTCTCTCTCTCTCTCTCTCTCTCTCTCTCTCTCTCTCTCTCTCGTGAATATAAGAATTCTATCCAAAATGATAACATTTTCATTAAAGAAAAGCATAGATAATTTTGGTTTTTAAACCGAGAATCGTTTTCCCATGTCTAAGCAAGAACCCTCATTCTATTTTGTGCTTTATGTTGAAAGAAGTTTCAGAGTTCATGATTGCTTGTGATTATTCTTTTGCTGGGTGAGTTGGTACGGCTGTCATTGCTTAGCATTCCAGGCATAGTCTTGCCTGGAAGTGGGCCAGTGTAGACGGAGAGTGGTGAGAGGGGAATCTCCATGCTAGATGTGTGAAACATAGGGAAACAGGGCTTCCCATTTTGGGCATTCACAATAGAAGAAAACTGTCAATCATTAGTGAGTAGATACAGGTTGGTAGGAGAGATCAGACTCCCAGTTCTATACCACAATAGATCCACAGTCTTAGAGTATTTGGGCAAAGATTTCAGGTTGTGTTGGTTTTAACATTTTATTAATTCTCAGAAAAAAACAAAATGAAAAGACCATTCAGAAAAATGTCATGAAGCATAAACAAGGGCTGAAAAATAATAAATTTACAGAATCTACAAAGTCAGTCAATTCGATGATCAGTTCAGTTCAGTGGTATGTGAGCCCTCTTTGAAGCATCCAAGCAATCATATGCTTAAGACTCATCAGTGGTAATCTGATGAACACCTCACTGGAATGAAGCAAGGACAGACACACAGACATACACACCTAAAAGCTGGGATCTGGTGTGCTGTAATCTCTCAAATGCACTGGCACCAGCTATTCAACAACCTAGAACCTTGTTATGCTGTTTATGACATGCATCTGGAGATAGAGGTGTGTTTCCAGTAGCTTGTCTCATGGATGCTCTCCATAAGGGAACAGTCTAAGGTTGCAGTCATCTGGAAGGGAGGTGTTGCAGCAGCTAGCTTTTGTACACCCTTGCCAATGGTTTATAAGCTCTCATGTTCCCTTTCCCAGTTCCCATTGGTCTTAGGCATTAGTTGGTCCTTCTCAATAATGCACACTCACTGGGGACTTCATCTGCTCCTTAGACAGTCACTCAAAGCTTCCTCAGCTCCCCACAGTTGTCACTACAGCCACTGTCATTTATTGTTTTTGGAAGCATATGAGTGCTACCTAAAGTTACATCTTTCGTTGATGTATATTCCTTAGTGATCTAGAATAGTCTAAATAAGCTCTGTTGTTAAGATTCTGAGAAAGAGTGTTCCATTTTCTCCACATCCTTGCCAGCACCTGCTGTCTCCTGAGTTTTTGATCTTAGCCATTCTGACTGGTGTGAGGTGAAATCTCAGGGTTGTTTTGATTTGCATTTCCATGATGACTAAGGATGTTGAAGAAACAATTCCCATAATAAATGATGCCCAAGAAGAAGGAAGGAGAGGCCCCTGATCCTGGAAAGACTCAATGCAGCAGTGTAGGGGAATACCAGGACAGGGAAGCGGGAATGGGTTGATTGGGGAACAGGGGGAGGGAAGAGGGCATATGGGACTTTTGGGGAGGGGGGGATCCAGTAAAGGGGAAATCATGTGAAATGTAAATAAAGAATATATCTAATAAAAAAAGATAAAAAAGATTCTGAGAAAGATTGTATTATCCCATTTGCCTTTCACACTAGTTGCAGAAAGTATGAACTCATTAATACTGATCACTAGTCCCTCTTTCATAGATAGGAAAACTGAGGCAATGACAAGGCTAAGAAACTGGATGAAAGTAGTGAAATTACTATACTAAATGCACACCAACGAATACTCATGCTTTAAAATATCACTTGAATGCAAATGCATATTCATGTGACTTATATTGCTAGTGTTTTATTGAGAATCCATAACCATGCTCTTGGTAGACTATCCATAGTACTGACTTTATTTTATCTGTATCGGTTTTTACGTTTCCGATGGCCTACATTTTTTATTTACCCAGTGAAAATCAATGCAAGGTGAATAATCACTCAATGCAGAATAATATACGCAAAAAAATAAAGAACAGTTTTCCCAAAGGATTCAAAAGTCAGGAATTTTTTTGCCCAATATATTTTTTATTGAATATATTCTTCATTTAAATTTCAAATGTTATACCCCTTCCCAGTTTCCCCCTCTCCCTGAAAACCCCCAACCCATCCTCTTACCCCTGCCTCCAAGAATATGCTCCTCCTCCACCCAACCCACTCCCATGACCCCCACTCGATTTCCCCACACTGGGGCCCCAATAATTTTTAAAGTAATAAAATTCCAGCTTGTACTTTATCTGTATAAGGGTCTGTGCTAAGGAGAGCAGCCACTTTCAACTATATAGTACAAGGTTATCCAGGAATAGAACTGACGACCTCTCGGGTCATTTCTATGACATAATGACCTAGTTCATTCTTTGGTCAACTCAACACAAGCTGGAATCATCTGTGAAGAGGGAATAGCAATTTAGAAATATGTTCTTCAGCTTGGCCTGTGGACTGAGTCTCTGGGCCATTTTCTAAATTGATGGTGTGGGCAGTACCACTCCTGAGCAGATATTCCTGGGTTCATTAAGAAAGGAGTTTGAGCAAGCCACAGAGAGCAAGCCAGTAAATAGTTATCTCCTAGAGCTTCTGCTTCAATTTCTGCTTCCAGGTTACTGCCTTCAATTCCTACTCTGACTTCCCTTCATGATCAACTACAAGTTGTAAGAAAAAAAATAAGCCCTTTCATCTCCAAGCTGCTTTTGCCTGGTGTTTTATCATAGGAATAGAAAGCAAACTAAGATAAAAATATGTTCAAGAAACCAATCAATCAACAATCAACCAAAAGGACATGCAAGTTCTAAATTAGAGGTGATCCATTTGCAATTCAGTTTACAAACATGTTAACCAAATCCTTTCCCCCTGAGGAGTGCTGCACTAAATCAAGAGTCCATATATCCAAGATATTATAAAAGAAGAATGGGTGGAGATGTGGGCCATGCATCTTGTTCCACAACCAGATATTTTCTCTTTACTGAAACTAAAACTTGGATCACATTGACCATTTCCTCAGGAAAACAACAGGCATGAAAGGGAACACCTGAAGAAAGACAATAACCATGATCTTGAATGTGAGGACATTTCTGAGATTCTCACTTCACTTCTTCCTGGTTTTATTACTCACAACATTTCTTCTTTTCAAAGTCAACATCTGCCAGGAATGAGAGTCCGCAGCCCACATTCTAAGGTTTAGGTTACACTTAATTCTGACCAAACACTTCAGTGTCATGGGCTTTCAACTTATGAAATGTGTCTCAATGCTCACAAAGTCTATACATTTTTATCTTTTTGTGACAGTGTCATCTGGTATTTGCCCATTTCTTCCAACCTATTGGGAGTTTTAAATAGCATTATATAAGCGCCATGACGTTGGGATAGAATTGACCATGAAATTGCCTCTCACTCCCTGTGCTTTTCATGGGAACTAACTTTTCAGGGATTCCTTCACTTAACACACATTTATCCAGCTGGTTAATGGAGGCACTAGTGTTCCTTGTATATCAATGAACTGGAAAGAGTCTTCATCCTCTGGAGCTCACATGCCACTGAGAGAGAAGACATGATCACAAATTAACCATAAGCAAGTGTAACCTAGTGTATATTGTAGGGGTAATGGTGAGGAGAAAAATTAAGAGGTAAAAATGGATGCCCAGAACAATCAAGGAAACAATAACAAAACCCACACACAGACAGAGAGGGAGACAGACAGACAGACAGATGATAGATAGATAGATAGATAGATAGATTGACTGATAGATAGATTGATTGATAGATAGATGAATGGAAAAACAATAATGGTCATTTATTTAATTTATTTACCAGTTCTGGAGGCTAGAAGTTTGAGATCTGGGTATAAGTAGGATTGGGTTCTAATGAAGCCAAAATATGGACAGCCTTTTTCACTGTGTCATCTTATGGTGGACACAAGGCAGAGACAGCTTTCTGGTTTTCTTCCTGTAAGGGAATTAACTTCAACTGACCAAGGTTCTATTCCCATGACCTCATCCAAACCTAATTACCTTGGTGAAAGCTCTGTCTACAAATACCATAATTTTGAGAATTAGGATTTCAACAGGTGAGTGTTGAAGAGATACGGAATTCATCCCATAACATACACACACATTCACACTCAAACACCAAGGACAGTTAAGGGGGACATGATCAGAGGAGGACGGTGGCAAGTGAGCCAGGTCATGGAGACCATGGGAAAACAACAGTCCAGGGATAAGAGAAAAAGAATGTCAAAGGTCTTATTGATCAGGAATGGACTGGGTATGTTTAAAGGACATCACCAAGCCTGGAGTGGCTGAAAGGAGAGAGTGAGCAAGGGAAGAGCAAAGTCGATGGAATTGTGGGGGAAATGAGTGGCCAAAGCATGGAAGGCCTACCTCTGATTGGTGGAGAAGGAAAAGCAAAGGGGAGTTTGGAGCAGGGGAATGGCTTTATACAAAGTGGTATCCTTAGGCATCCATTCATGACACACTGGCAGATGGAGAAACATAGGACTCGAGTGCTAAAAGAAACACTCTCGGAACAACAGCTTGCTGATTGATGTTCGGGGGCTGCACACATTAATCACCTCAGAGCTGACACTTAGCCTTTGTCTAAATGCGTGCAGTGTACTCTATAGTCTCTACATAATGCCTACTCTTGAGAGACAAGTGGGAAGTTAAATTTTTCATCAGCACTAATTTGACATATGAACTCAAATGTAAAAATGAAGCCTATTCGATTTCAAAGTGTCGCTCCTGGGTTATTACAAAGCAAACAGTAAATATTTCCGGTTTCCTACACTAACCTGCCCACTCTGCTTGAGTTTTCCAGTGAAAATTTCCCTGCAGCACTTTCCTTCATTTTAGTATTCATAGACCAGGCTGCCCTCGAAATATCCAATTCTGAACCTGTTTTTCCGAGTGAGGAGGGAGACTAACCAAATGAGCCTCGTGGTATCAGATGAAATTCTCCCACCTGAGCCCAGGAGCCAGAGGCAGTGTGCTGATGGAGTGAGCCAGACTCATCTCCCCAGGGACGGGAAAGCCACTGCTGTGGCTGCTCCTTCCCCTCAGGCAGCATTTTATTTATCTCCAGGTATAGCAGATTTTCTGTATCATACAAATCACAGTGTATGTAAAGAAATAGTAAGGTTGATTGCAAGAAAAAAAAATGTTTCCTTCGGTGTGGAGTAAGAGAACAACTGGCTTATCAACCAGTGGGAGATCTGATGATCACCCTTCATCAATTTACAGCCATTTTCAATGATGCTTAATAATGTCATTTGTTATCACACCCAATTCAGGTGGCATAATTATGGGAGAAGAATGACAAGACCCAGGATCGGTTCTCCATGGAAACAATAGTGAGCAGATTATCCAAGGCTTCTAGCAGTTGCCTCATTTATAAATCATACTGTTTTAACAAGGAGTTAATTAGTTTAAATGAAAGAAAATTTTGACAAGTTGTGAGCATGAGAAAAAAGGGACAGGCATATCAGATAGTGTTTGGTTTCTTGAGACATGACATTTGCTCTGTGATCATCCAAGGCTGTGGTTCTATATGAACTGAGGACCCAGCTGCCCTGCATGTTGCCTTTCCTGGTTGGAGAAGAAATAGGTTCCGGAGAGCTTGTCTCCAGACTAATATGTACACACAATACATAGAATGCTTTTCCCTTTTCAGATTCCATCGTCATTAGGTTCTGGTGTTAAGCTTGAAGGAACAGCTTGGAATTACTTTTATTTCCTGGAAACCCTCCCAGCTTGCTTTCCAGTTTCCTAAGATTTTTCACTGAGGACAATCTCATTAGTAAGGATGCTCATTTTTATTTCCAATCTTCCTTGCTCTATTTTCCAACAGACCTTGCTTCAGGTAAGCAGCTCACAGGAGCTACAGGACAGTATCATTATCACCCCATTGCTCTGGTGGAAGCTGAAGTTGGAAATCAAATTTCCTTTGCCAAAATACCCGCTTGTCATCCATGTGTGTGAGACCCTGTCCAGAAAGTTCAACCAACCTACCTCCCCAAGATCAGCAGAGGCCACGTGCTGTCATTGGTCCATTGGAATAGGGGAAGAAATGACATTTGCTCCTAAAGCCAATTAACCATCTCTCTTTGAAAGGTCTACATGATTATTTCATTTCCTTTTCACAGGTTAAGGAATCTTCACCCAAGTCAAAGTGACAAAGATATTATTGTTTTTATTATGTACATCATATTTTAGGCCTGTAATTATATAATATCCATATATAATTTCATTTAAAATTATATGAAGTGCCAAAGCGCGCTCTCTCTCTCTCTCTCAGATATTTACTTGTAACAGACTCTTCTACTGAACACCATTCTGCTTGAAGCTTTCACTGCATCATACTATATTCGAAGATTTTGATGTAATTTTGTTGCATGTTTCTCTGGTATAACAAGTTAACAGCAACATCTCAGCATTGTCAGATCTCTTTTGAATGGAAGTGTGGAGAAGTAATAAGTTTCAGAAGTTACACTGATATAAGTTTGTTGCCTAATTAAGTATGCATGAATGAGGCAAAACCTATATGTATGTAGGGACCTAGGTAACGATCCACCACAACAGGAAGTGGGTTAATAACAAAAAGAATTACAAAGGAAACATGTAAACTGGAAACACAAAGTTAAAAGGTAGGAAACAGCAGCTGAAATGTACAGTTCCTTTTGTTTCCCAGACATGTGAAGGATTTCCTCCTTTGCCAGGAAAGTGTTATGCTCTGCTGATCTTTCTGTAGGTATTGGTGCATGTTAAATGGGTTCCAGGTGTGGCCAAGGATAACTAAAACAGTCTGGATGAGGACACCTAGCCAGTTACAGTGATACCCTATAGGGATGAGGGTTGTTAAGAGTCAATGCTCTGTCTGGTACATGAACACTGCTATGAACCCCTTTGCATCCTCTTCTGGTGCATGGGGGGAAGCATGGGTTCATTAACTTTGTCAGTGATAAAACCATGAGCAAATACTAAATGGGATTACAAGGTAGGGGCTTAACCTCCAATGATGCCCTTGTCAGTAGACAGATGCCCTTGTCAGTAGAGCAAGAGACTGGTGGGTTGCTCTGTTTTCTAATCTCTGAGTGCACATGTAGGTACTCATGTGCAGCTGAAGAGGATAACTCATGCCAGGAACGGAATCTGCTGATCTCTAAATAGTTTATACGGCTCTAATTAAATTCTGCATTTAAATGTTATTGAGCATTTTTTATTTCTTAGAATAAGGTAAACATTCTGACTAATAATATTTATGATTATATGTTCGATGAGTATAAGATACTGAGTTGATATAGTCAGTCATAATTTTATTTAACTGAAGTTGTTTGTGGCTGAACATTTTGTTGTTTATAATTTTGGAGTATGATAATAAACACTGTGGTAGATATAGCCAAGGCATATGGCTGCTTGAAATTGGACTTATTTTCTGAGGATAGATCCCAGAATTCAAATTACTGAGTCAAAAAAGTACAAACAGTTTTAAGATGCTTGATATGTTTTGCCAAATGATAAATCTGACAGTTTCAATCAACTCCCAATTCTATCAGTTTCCCATCAGGCAGACAGATGCACTTTTCCTAGGACATCACTGAACATCAGTTAACTCTATCTTTATTTCCACAGACAATGTCATATTTCATTTTTTACTTTTCTTTTTCAGCTTTCAAACTTTTATGAGTGAAGGATCTTAGTAAATAGACCTTATGTAGTTCTCATAATGTTCCTAGGTATAAATGTCCTGTGATTAATTACTCCAAGCCACCAAATATAAGATTTGTGTCATATATACAGATGCATGTCTTTGGTCAGTAAATGAATATTGACAAAGTAGCCATGCATTAGAAACTGACCTGAATTTTTGTGAAAGAGAATAGAAAAGACAGTGGCAAAACTACCTTTCTTCCTGGAAGACCTTCTCAGGACTCACCTAGGACTGTTTGTCTGTGTGTTTTTATTGTTTAGGCATAGTGCATGCTGAGTTTGTAGTGAGTTAAGGGTCATGAAAACGGATAATGCTCTGCACACCTATATGCATGCACAGACACACCGTGTGTATGTGTGTGTTTGTGTGTGCACATGTGTGTATGTGTGTGCATGCCTGTGTGTGTGTGTGTGTGTGTGTGTGTGTGTGTGTGGTATTAATTTAATATCAAGAAAGATGCCCAGAGAATGAATGGAAGGGTTTGGGAAGTGATAGTACTATCTGCTCATGTAGGTAATTCCCAGAGTATGTAGAAGGTACTGATATGTGTGTGGGTAAGGAGGAAAGGGTGTTCACATGTAAATGGGAGGTATACATACACAGATACACATATGTTTGTGTAGGGCAGAGGTTAATAGCAGGTGTCTTCTATAGCTTTCCACCTTACTTTTCAAGATGGTTTCTCGATGAACCTGGAGTCCATTGATGAAGCTAGACTGCATAGTTAGCAAATCTCAGGGATTCTTCTGCCTCTGCATTCCCAACACTGAGAATACAAGAACCCAGGAACACTGGAATTATTTTTGTTTGGGTGCTTGGAATAAAACTTGGATCATCATGCTTTAATAGGGAATCTCCCCAACATCCTTGTCAAACTTCTTATGACTGTAATCGGCTAGTCATGTCAGAGTCTGTACTTCTCTCCTTTCCCATTGTCTTCCATAGTTGATGAATTGTCTTTCTTTGAAAGAATTTGTACTAGTGTCCTTAGCAAGGAATTTTTTAAACTGTAGCTATTAATACATGGTTTCAGTCTTTCAATTCTGGAGGCAAGTTTGAGAAGCAAGGGTGCTCTCTATTGTCACAATTATTTTGAAGTCCCTTAGTCCTTCCTTCACAACAGAACCCTAAGGATGATCATACATCTGCCTCATCCCTTGCTTCAGTTAGAAATAGATTGTCACTATCACAACATCCTAACAATGACAGTGAGTCTAGTTGTAACTTATAGTTTTATAGTTTCTGGATAGGTTACACATTTTGATGTCTCTACTTTCAGCATGAGTGGAAACATGAATCTTAGATTTTGACTGGAATATGTTTTGAAACCATGAGGAGGTCAGGGTGATATAAATATTAAGAGAAAAACAGAACAAACACAGGCAAAATACCATATTTTTATATAGCATACATCAACTTGACTAGGTTTATAACTTTGCTGAGGGAGGGGTGTATCTTCCTCATTCAGTGTGGTCTTTCCAGAAAGGATTAGATGGAGGAGGATGACCCTTCCTGCATGCGGTCAACATCCTTCTGTGAGCATTGGATCTGGACAGAATTAAAGTGGAAAGGAGAGAAGCCAGCAGAACCCCAGAGTTCCTTTACTTTCTGCTTTGTGACTTCCATGAAATAAGAGCTCTCTTCAGTCATACATATCCAACAGCTACTCTGTTCCTCTGAAGTGTGTAAAGCCAAATAACACAGACTGAATTGTCTGAGCAACTCAGTCAAAAATGCTTTCTGGCATAGGTTGTTTCTGTTTGGTGTTTTGGTTACAGGGAAGAGAAAAGCAGCTACCACATAATTCTCCAAATCTTTAGAGTATGATGGAGAGACAGACACCCCTCCTTGTCCTATATATCATAAGCAATTTCATCATTGCTTAAGATAACTTGTCTCCTGTTTCGGTAAGTCTCCAACCCAAATAAGCCCGAGCAAAGAAAATACAACTCAATGAATATGAATACAAGCTGCACACCTAGACTGGAGAGATCTGCTACTATATTATTATTCCCCATCTATGAGATCCCTTGTAACTTGCAGTTTCTCCAGGCCATGTGATTCTGCTCCATTTTCCTTCCGCCTCCTCCTCCTCCATCATCCTCCCTTCTCTCCTCTCCTCCTTCTCCCCCAAACTGTTCAGCTCCCCCTTCCCTTCCACTGCCCAATCACAGGCTCTGGCCTTTATGTTACAAGTTAAAGAGGGGAGAAGGTTCACAAGAAGTCGCCTGTGTATGTGATTCACTCCTGGGAAGCAGAATTAACAATCCACAACAGGGCTATCCACAACAGTCTCCTGCTTTCTGTTACTTGTAGAAAGTTTCTTAATTATTAAACCTGACTTCATTTCCATGCTTTGGAATCTGCTAAAGTATATCCAGGTGCTAACTGGGGTAGGTGAACAGACAATGATTATTTTAATATTGGGAATCTAAGACAAAGTAAAGAGCTAAGAAATGGGTCGGTTTAGTTGTCTTTGGCTCCTTCATGGATCCTTTCTTCTACCATTCTTCACCCTTTTCTTCCGCCCTCTCAAGCCCCTGACACTAGAAATGAGAGTAAAAGGGGATAGAGATGAATAGAAAAAGATCCGGGACTTCATAAAATTACAAAGTTTCTGTAAGGCAAAAGACACTGTCAAAAAGACAAAGTGGCAACCAACTAACTGGGAAATGATCTTTACCAACCCTACATCCGACAGAGGGCTAATATCCAATATATACAAAGAACTCAAGAAGTTAAACTCCAGAGAACCAAGTAACCCTATTAAAAAATGGGGTACAGAGCTAAACAAAGAGTTCTCACCTGAAGAATATCTAATGGCTGAGAAGCACCTAAAGAGATGTTCATCATCCTTAGTCATTAGGGAAATGCAAATCAAAACAACCCTGAGATTCCATCTCACACCAGTCAAGATGGCTAAGATCAAAAACACAGGAGACAGCAGTTGTTGGTGAGGATGTGGAGAAAGAGGAACACTCCTCCACTGCTGGTGGGATTGCAAGCTGGTACAACCACTCTGGAAAGCAGTCTGGCAGTTCCTCAGAAAACTGGGCATGACACTCCCAGAGGATCCGGCTATACCACTCCTGGGCATATACCCAGAGCCTTTACCTGCATGCAATAAGAACACATGCTCCACTATGTTCATAGCAGCCTTATTTATAATAGCCAGAAGCTGGAAAGAACCCAGATGTCCCTCAACAGAGGAATGGGTTCAGAAGATGTGGTATATTTACACAATGGAATACTACTCTGCAATTAAAAATAATGAACTCACGAAATTCCTAGGCAAATGGTCAGAACTTGAAAATATCATCCTTAGTGAGGTAACCCAATCACAAAAGAACACACATGGTATGCAGTCACTGATAAGGGGATATTAACCCAGAATCTCGGAATACCCTAGACACAATTCGCATATCAATAGATTTCCAAGAAGATGGAAGGAGAGACCCCTGGTCCTGGAAAGACTGGATGTAGGGGAATGCCAGGACAGAGAAGCGAGAGGGAGTTGAATGGGGAAAAGAGGGAGAGAAGGGGGCTTATGAGACTTTCGGGGAGGGAGTAAATGGGAAAGGGGAAATGATTTGGAATGTAAATAAAAAAACTTAGAAAATAAAAAGGAAAAAGAAAAAAAGGAAAAAGATCCCTGAATAAAGTCAGGTGTCAGAAAGGGGCAACATTATCTTTAAACTACTTCCTGTTGATTAAGGGTGTCGAGTTCCTTAGGGCAAGTTTGATATTCACCCTCAGGATATTTAATTTCTTCTTGTTGTTTCTTCCTTGGGCACAATTTCTTAACAAATTGCAATGAACAATGACAAATGATCAACCAACAACTCACCTTCAAACCCTACTCCTACTCCGGAATGACTAACAGCCACCAGCACTGCCTCTTAAGGCTCTAGCATTTATATACCCGCTGAAAAGTCCCCAGAACTACAAATGTCACACAATCATAGAAACCATGCAGCTGGCAAAATCACACCCATGCCAGAGCATGAAGCAAACCAAAGTCAGCTGCTGTGGACAACCTGAAGCAGTCCCATATCTCACACCTGGGATTAAAATGAAAACATATTCTTATAACATTTCTGTGTTTTTTCAAGGAAGCAAAATTCCAAATTTCTCTCTACAGAGTGCGGAGTGGCTTATACCATGCCCTACTCCACTCAGGTTCTGACTGGAAGTTAAAAGTTATAAGTAGACACAATATCATTTCCATCTCTCTGCACTCTGAGGGTGTCTGTGCTATATAATCTCCTAGGATTTCTACAGTGTAGAGTGACCTTAACAAACATGAATTAGGCCTCAGGAGAAACGTCTGATGACAGAATCTATTCATGAGGAAATAGGACTCAATGCTTTCTAGGCTACACTCATAGATAGTACCTGCTAACCTGGCATTGTGAGACTGGCAGAATATCCTCATGCGTGTCAAAAATTCTCCATGAGTCAGTGAGTCAGTGTAGCTGCTTGTATTATGATTGCTATTTATGTTTCCCCAAAACTGCTTTCACCAGTGTCTGCGCAGAAGACACTGAGGGACCCTACCCCCAGTTGGATCTGATTGGTAAATAAAGATACTGACAGCCAATGGCTAGACAGGACAGGTTCCTTTTAGGATTCCTGAGCTTGGAACAGAGGGAAGGAGAAGAAGGAGATCCACCATGCCAGGAGAGTAAGAAGGAGAAAGAAATCCGCCATGCCTGAGGAGTGTGCAGGACAGAGTGGCATGGTAACCATGTGAAGGAGCAGGAGGAGAGTGGTCCAAGATGGCTGCCTGACTGTGTTCAGTACAGCCAAGATTGAATATAATATTTAGTAAATAATAACACGATTATGATCAGGAGGTGGAGGTTAGGAAGTGGCCCAGCCATTGAACTGATTAAGGCATATCAAAATGTAAAGGCTGTGTGTGTGTGTGTGTGTGTGTGTGTGTGTCTTTCATTTGGGAATTCTAAGCATTGGTGAAGGTAGTAGGAATCTGCCACTGGGATAGATATATAAAAAATATTGCTACAAATCAGCCTCCTGTATCCTGGTTTTAGCTAGATATTTAATGTTCAGCTTTAGTATCAGTTTTTGTAGGATCAATGTTTAACAAAAAGCCAGTCATGCTAGTATAGAGGGAATAGCCCTGATGTTTGATAGCTTCCAATGTTGATGTGAACTTAGCAGGAATCTGTTTTACCATTGATGCTCCCCTTAGTGATTTTCAATCTAAACTCCCCTTATCCTTGCTCTCACTTACCATTTAGCTGTGGAGTCCCATCTGTCTTTGTGTTTAGAGTTGAGCACAATCTTCCTTCTATTGCACTGGAGTCTTGACACTAATAGCTAAAGTTATTAAATAAAGCCTTCTATACTGTTTTAACAAGTGTCAGAATAACTTTTGTTTAGCAATAGGAGGGGGTCAAGAAGTCGGACATTAGGCCTGAACCTAATATGACCATCATATCCATGTTTTCTCAGAACATAGAGAACTTACTCCTTCAACGAAGACAACAAGGCTTTTGTCAAGGTAAGTGGCTTTATTGGTGTCACTTGGTCACATCTCTTGATAATATTGTTCTATTCAAAGAACTGAATGATAATTCCTAGGACAAATATTTAGGGACCTGAAAAATATTTCAGGGGAGTTAAATTCCTTCAACTGTATCTTGAACAGCTCCCACACACTTCCTCCCAGCCTTCCATCCAAGTCCCTGAGTTGTTCACTGCAAGGTCAGTGGTCACATCTGGCTTCAACATAATACTAGCTTCACTCCACATGTGGGCATAAGCTGACTGATGCCAACTCTATTTCTGTGAAAAGAACCATTTCCCTCTCTTCAGGCCTCAAGTAGCTGTGACTTTGTGAAAATAGCATCCAACTCCTTTTGTATGATATAGAAGGTTTTGCCTTCTCTGACTCTCTGAGTGGAGTGCCCTTCACAAAGTCTGGTAGATAGCTGCTTAGTAGGTTCTATGAACTAGGTTTTCTGTGATAAACATCATACATGCTATAAAATATTAGTACATTTTGCATCAGAGAAGCTTTATTAGTTATGATTTACTTCAGCAGTCAAAACCAAATCACCCCATTTTAGCTTTTCCTATTTTAAGCTTAGAGAGACAAAAACACCCACATACTCATTATTACTCTTAAATATCCCTACTAAAACCCTGGCACATACTTAGACCACATTTGGAGATTGTATCACATATTAAACTACCTCTTGGCTTTTTTCATCCCTTAATCAATGCCTCACAGATATCTGTATCAATGAACAATGAGATTAGGGTGATGTGCATTTAGGTCAGAAGTTCTCAACCTGTGGGTTGTGACCCCTTTGGGAGTTGAATGACCCTTTCACATGGGTCACCTAGGGCCATTAGAATATCAGTCATATGAATATCAGTCATATCAATCATATTAACATTATGATTCATAACAGTAGCAAAATTGCAGTTATGAAGTACCAACAAAAATAACTATATGGTTGGGGGTCAGCACAATGTGAGGAACTGATTAAAGGGTCAAAGCATTAGGAAGATTGAGAAGCACTGGTTTGGGTGATTCTGCCTGGTATAACTTATCATTTCATAAACAAGGACTCCAAACATAATCTGAAGTATAATGGTGATTTCTGTTAGCTAAAATATGCCATACAAATTTCCAAGAATTCTACACTTTTTAAATACATAAAATTTAGAATGTCCTTCCCCCATATGAGTCAAATACAGTTTGGGCAATGGCCTGTGGTTAGTACATTTGATTTAAAGTATCCAAAAATGCATTTGCGTCCACTGCAAGAATATGTGTGAAAAGTTACTTAGAGGACCATGGGTGTTTCAGGCAGCTGCACAGCCCAAAAGTCCCCTGTGCATGTGGACAAGTGAAAGCTTTATCCTTGTAGTTACCTGCACAACTGGCAGGTAGCAGCTCCTCCCGCGTCTCTTCTCTCAATGCCCAGCAATTGTTTACTCTTTCATTTCCTCAGGGGGAAACCTCATGGCATTTGTAGATTTTATGAGCTTCTTCTTGCCCAAAGAGAACCTTCAGTTTAGAGGGCAATAGTGCCTAAAAGCTAGTCTTTTAAATTGGCCCTGATATGGAATAAATGATGGTTTCTCTGGCTCCACAATTTTTCTGCTAAAGCTCTAAGCTCTAATGGGATAGTATTAGCAGACAGTGCCTTTAGAACAGGTAATTGGGCCATGCAGGTAGACCTCAGTAATGGATTAATTAATAGAGCTGTTGCCTATATGGGAAGAGGCCTGCTTAGTTGCTACTGTATATCAGGAGGAAAGCATTCATAAAGAAACTCATTGTAATCTTGTACCTCCAGCCCTAGAACTGTAAAATATTCATATTTACTGTTTAAACCAACCAGTCTAAGGTTTATTTCCTAGCAGCCTGAGCTGATCACAACAGCATGTAGATTGCTTGTCTTATCACTGTAATTCAAATACCTGAGAGCCACTTAAGGGAAGAAGAGCACAGAATGCAGGGAAAGGCAGGCAGTCTGTTGTGGTTAGGAAGCCATTGCAGTGGGAGGAGCTCATCCTGTGGTGCAATGAGGCCAAGAAGTGAGAACACCAGATTAATTCAGACTAGTAGCCCAATCCATGGGGTAGTGCCATCCACATTCCAAGTGGGCCTCCTCTCCTCAGTTAAATCTTACTAGAAATGTTTTCACATACACGAGTAGAGCTGAGTGACTCAATTCTAGTGAACTAGGTGACTTCAATTCCAGTGAAGTTGACCAGGAATATTGGCCATCAAAGGTGCTAAAATCAATGTCTTTATGTACCTCTGGCCGCTGTAAAAACACACAGTCTCTCTTTGTCAAATACGACTGGCAAGTCCTATTATATAAATGCACAGAGCAGGACTCCAGGATGCCTAATAACATTGACATGCTATATGATGAAAATAAGATCAGGAATATTCTGGTCACTAAAGCATTCAAACACACTGACCAACTTGGGTTAGAGAAAGAAAAAATGACAACAGGTAATGGAGCATTTGTAAGGAGCAGTTTACTTCTTCATGTGAAATGCTTTATCTTTTCCTTTTACCTCCTCTGACTCAGTTCCACTTACAACCCACAGGCAGAAGCATTTCCAGACCCATCTGTAGAATAATTCTTAGTCCTTTCTTTTTATGCCATTACTCACAAACAAATCAATGACAGCAATAGCAGAAAACACAACAAGAGGTGACAGTTTCCTCCTTAGAGCTTGAGGACAGATGCTCAGCTACTTTTGATGCAAGGCTGTTCAGCTTTGGAAAACTGCAAACTGGATAAAACATCCTTTCAAAGGGAGAAGGGCAGCATTGGATGTTCCTTAATTTAATAACTCTGGCCTAGCTATCTGTAGACTCATAAATACCATTATTCACTCTTCTTATCCATGAGAAAAAATTTGGGAGGAAAGAGTTGGGGGTTATGATTTGAGAAGGATGAGTAGGATCCGTGGTGGCAAGAGCATGCAGTGACTTCTCCATATGGCAGTGTCCCAGCACACCGAAAGAGCAGGAATGGAACCAGAGCTAAATATTAAACTGTGAAGGCCTCTTTCAAGTGACTCACTTCCTCCCAGAGGTTCCATAGCCCTGCAAACTGTGAACAAAGTGTTCAAAGCATGAGTCTCTGGGGGATATTTCCAATTCCAAACATAATAGCCTTGTTCTAAAAGCTAGTCAAACCAGTTATGCTTTAAAATGAATCTAATGTGAATGGAATGATAACCATATTAACAATCTTTCAAACTAATAGCTCTGCCTCTGGCAGGGTTCGGCTGCTCCAGATAGTCTGCAAATCACAGCATCTTTATGGTGTATTCCTCATGCAAACTATCCTTCTTTCATATGTGCATATTTATTCACTCCCAAATGCCCACACCAAAGATGAATCAGCCCCCCTACACTACCATTCCTTGGGGATTCCATAGTTTCTGATAGCTACTCCAGAAAACCAAGTTATAACACTCACTTCCTACAGGACCTCTTTGGTTTCCAACCTAAACTCTTTATCATTTGAACAGCTTTTTCAAACAGTTTCCTTGATTCAATTCCCAAATTCTATTTTTTTCTGAGACTCAGTTGTGTCATGACTCTGAATGTATGGTATGTTCAGCATTGATACTGATACTAACTGGCTGTGGACCACAGCATGGAGTGTATCAGAAAGACTCCATTTGCAAACTGAGGCAATAAGATGGTGTATCCTTGGCAAAGATGATGCTGAAAGCTGCTCCAGACAGTGTGCACGAAGATATTGACCAGCACAGCTCCAAGCAGTAACATGCTGAAAAACAGGAACCCACAAATGTCGACACTCTCTAGTCCTCCAAAGTCTAACCACATGAGCCCCAAGAACGTGGTGAGTCACAAGTGTTTGGGGCTTGACACTTGGATCTGGGTTTACATTTTTACCTGATCATTGGTTAAGTTGAAGAAGTAAGAAAATTAAGGATAGATTGGTTTACTTCTAGTAGGTGCTTCAAAAATATACAGACATGTATACATATGTATGTATACAGCCATAAATTACACTTATATAAACAAATCTGTAGAAAGATACATGATTATTTTATAAACAGTTATATGTGCATTTACATAGATACCATGTATACAACCAGCCCACTGAGGTATGTTCATGTACCTTCCATATATTCTTCCAGTAGGTGGAATAAATATTTTGTTCTTTCATTTCTCAGAATGCTCATTCATATTTATAACAAAATTTCCTCCGTGAAAATTACTCTGGATATGTAATCTTGAAAAGTATCTTTCAAACGTAACCATACTGAGGAGAAAGAAGCTGGCAGTGTGACACGATCTGACTTCTATGCCACACCTCCGGGGATGCCTGATGCTGACAGAGAATGTCTGCCATAATCTCTTGGGGAACATGAGGGATAGCAGTGAAGTGATACCTGGTCTCTGCATGTGTGGCACTCTCTTTGGCCCTTTAGAGACTTGATGGGCAAACGATGTCCTTCTGTCTGGAATCTTGTCAGATTCTGTTGTTCTAAGGGCGTATACAAGGAGCGTTTTCTCTGAGGGTCCTTTGTTAAAGACACAACTGTCTACCCTAGCACTGCTGATGGAGCTTTTGGAGAACTGGGTGGAAGCAATTATAAACAAGAAAGAAGGTTTCTGAGATTCCTGCTATTCCATCTGCTGCACCCCATTATTATCATTGTTGTCGTCATTGTCATCATCATCGTCGTCGTCATCATCATCATCATCATTCTTATTTTGTGAAAGCCTCTGGGCAGGCTGCCACTTAGCCCTTTCTTGACACTAGCCACTAGAGTGTGGCTGCCTGAGTGACAGTCAGGTGGCCTTCTATTCAGGTGTAGATTTGGATCCTGCTTCTAGGCTCCCACACAGAGCTGTTTGATTATTATATCAGAACTGCATGACCATGCATGCATCCATGCCCATTAAGAATATGGTTCTGGGGTTAGAGTGATGGTTATGTTTTTAAAACTGCAGATCTTTATATAGTGGATTACATTGATGGATTTCCTTATATTGAACCATCCCTACATCCCTGGGATGAAGCCTACTTGATCGTAGTGAATGATCGTTTTGATGTGTTCTTGGATTCGGTTGGCAAGAATTTTATTGAGTATTTTTGCATCGATATTCATAAGAGAGATTGGCCTGAGATTCTCTTTCTTTGTCGGATCTTTGTGTGCTTTTGGTATTAGTGTAATTGTGGCTTCATAGAACGAGTTGGGTAGTGTTCCTTCTGTTTCTATTTTGTGGAACAGTTTGAAGAGTATTGGTGTTAGGTCTTCTTTGAAGGTCTGATAGAATTCTGCACTAAAACCATCTGGACCTGTGCTTTTTTTGGTTGGAAGACTTCCAATGACAACTTGTATTTCATCAGGGGTTATAGGACGGTTTAGATGGTCTATTTGATCCTGATTTAATTTTGGTATTTGGTATCTGTCAAGGAAATTGTCCATTTCCTCAAGATTTTCTAGTTGTGTTGAATACAGGTTTTTGTAGTAGGATCTGATGATTTTTTGAATTTCCTCAGTTTCTGTTGTTATCTCTCCCTTTTCGTTTCTGATTTTATTAATTTGGAGACTATCTCTGTGCCCTCTGGTTAGTCTGGCTAAGGGCTTATCTATCTTGTTGATTTTCTCAAAGAACCAACTCCTCGTTTTGTTGATTCTTTGTATGGTTTTATTTGTTTCTACTTGATTGATTTCAGCCCTGAGTTTGATGATTTCCTGCCTTCTACTCCTCTTTGGTGTATTTGCTTCTTTTTGTTCCAGGGCTTTCAGGTGTGCCATTAAGCTGTGTGGGGAGCCAAACAAGGTCATTCAGCCATGGCTGTCTTATGACCATGAGATTGTTGAATTAAGCCCTGCCCAGGAACTGCTGATAAGGATCGCTCCACCCTTAACCGCGGAATGTCCCTACGTGCGCAGATACCAGATGCCTTCACCAGATGCCCTTTGTGCTTCCTCCTGCTAAGAATACCTTGACCCCTCCCTCCTTTGCATTTTGCAAAGGTCACTTCCCCCTAGCTCCCCCTCCCAACTTCCTCATTCAGGGCTTGGCCCATAGCTCACTTCCCCCTAACTCCCCTTCCCAACTTTCTCATCCCCACTGCTTAAAACATGCTGCCCGTGTGACAATAAACGAGACCTTGACAAATGGAATCTTGCTTGGTCTCCTTTCTTTCTCTCCCCCATGACCCTCAGGTAGCGCCTCTTCGGGACCCTGAATAACTAGACCTGCTAGACGGGTCAAAGCTGTTAGTGTATGCTGTCTCCCGTTTCTTTTTGGCGGCACTCAGGGCTATGAATTTTCCTCTTAGCACTGCTTTCATTGTGTCCCATAAATTAGGGTATGTTGTGCCTTCATTTTCATTAACTTTCAAAAAGTCTTTGATTTCTTTCTTTATTTCCACCTTGACCAAGTTATCATTGAGTAGAGCATTGTTCAGCCTCCATGTGTACATGGGTTTTCTTTTGTTTTTGTTGCCATTGAAGACCACCCTTATTCCATAGTGATCTAATAGGAGGCATGGGATTAGTTCTATCTTCTTATATCTGTTGAGGTCTGATTTGTGACCAATTATATGGTCGATTTTGGAGAAGGTACCATGAGGTGCTGAGAAGAAGGTGTATTCTTTAGCTCTAGGATGAAATGTTCTATATATATCTGTTAGTTCCATTTGGTCCAAGGCTTCAATTAGATTCACTGTGTCCCTGTTTAGTTTCTGCTTTCCTGAACGATCCATTTCAGAGAGCGGGGTGTTGAAGTCACCCACTATTATTGTGTGCGGTGCGATGTGTGCTTTGAGCTTTAGTAAAGTTTCTTTTACGAATGAGGGTGCCCTTGCATTTGGAGCATAGATATTCAGAATTGAGAGTTCTTCTTGGTGGATTTTTCCCTTGATCAGTATGTAGTGTCCTTCTGTGTCTTTTTTGATGACTTTAGGTTGAAAATCAATTTTATCTGATATTAGGATGGCTACTCCGGCTCGTTTCTTGGGGCCATTTTCTTGTAAAATTGTTTTCCAGCCTTTTACTCTGAGGTAGTGTTTGTCTTTGACACTGAGGTGCGTTTCCTGCATGCAGCAAAATGCTGGGTCCTGTTTACGTATCCAGTCTGCTAGTCTATGTGTTTTTATTGGGGAATTGAGACCATTGATATTAAGAGAGATTAAGGCATAGTGATTATTGCCACCTGCCATTCTTGACGCTATCTTTATGTTTGAGTGGTCCACTATATAAACAATCTTAAAGAAAAAAACCACATGATTATCTCATTAGATGCTGAGAAAGCATTTGACAAAATTCAGCATCCTTTCATGCTAAAGGTCTTGGAAAGATCAGGAATTCGAGGCCCATATCTAAACATAGTAAAAGCAATTTACAGCAAACCAGTAGCCAGCATCAATCTAAATGGAGAGAAACTTGAAGCATCCCACTAAAATCAGGGACTAGACAATGCTGCCCTCTCTCTCCATATCTTTTCAATATAGTACTTGAAGTTCTAGCTAGAGCAATTAGACAACAAAAAGAGGTCAAAGGGATACAAATTGGAAAGGAAGAAGTCAAACTATCACTATTTGCAGACGATATGATAGTATACTTAAGCGACCCAAAGAACTCCACCAGAGAACTCCTACAGCTGATAAACGACTTCACCAAAGTGGCCGGATATAAAATCACCTCAAGCAAGTCAGTAGCCTTCCTATACTCAAAGGATAAGCAGGCTGAGAAAGAAGTAAGAGACATGATACCCTTCACAATAGCCACAAACCATATAATGTATCTTGGCGTGACTCTAATCAAACAAGTGAAAGATCTGTATGACAAGAACTTCAAGTCTCTGAAGAAAGAAATTGAAGAAGACCTCAGAAGATGGAAAAATCTGCCATGCTCATGGATTGGCAGGATTAATATAGTAAAAATGACCATCTTACCAAAGTAATATACAGATTCAATGCAATCCCCATCAAAATTCCAACTCAATTCTTCATAGAGTTAGAAAGAGCAATTCAAAAATTCATCTGGAATAACAGAAAACCCAGAATAGCTAAAACTATTCTCAAGAGTAAAAGAACCTCTGGGGGAATCAGTATCCCGGACCTCAAGCTGTACTACAGAGCAATAGTGTTAAAAATCGCATGGTATTGGTACAGTGACAGGCATGTAGATCAATGGAACAGAATTGAAGACCCAGAAATGAATCCACACTCCTATGGTCACTTGATCTTTGACAAAGGAGCTAAAACCATCCAGTGGAAAAAAGATAGCCTTTTCAACAAATGGTGCTGGCTCAGCTGGAGGTCAACATGCAGAAGAATGCAAATTGACCCATTCTTATCTCCTTGCACTAAGCTCAATTCCAAGTGGATCAAGGACCTCCACATAAAACCAGACACACTGAAACTAATAGAAAGGAAACTAGGGAAGAACCTTGAATATATGGGCACAGGGGAGAATTTCCTGAACAGAACTCCAATATCTTATGCTCTAAGGTCAAGAATAGACAAATGGGACCTCATTAAATTACAAAGTTTTTGCAAGGCAAAAGACACTGTCAAAAAGACAAAGCGGCAACCAACTAACTGGGAAATGATCTTTACCAACCTTACATCCGACAGAGGGCTAATATCCAATATATACAAAGAACTCAAGAAGTTAAACTCCAGAGAGGCAAGTAACCCTATTAAAAAATGGGGTACAGAGCTAAACAAAGAGTTCTCACCTGAAGAATATCTAATGGCTGAGAAGCACCTAAAGAGATGTTCATCATCCTTAGTCATTAGGGAAATGCAAATCAAAACAACCCTGAGATTCTATCTCACACCAGTCAGAATGGCTAAGATCAAAAACACAGGAGACAGCAGTTGTTGGCCAGGATGTGGAGAAAGAGGAACACTCCTCCACTGCTGGTGGGATTGCAAGCTGGTACAACCACTCTGGAAAGCAGTCTGGCGGTTCCTCAGAAAACTGGGCATGACACTCCCGGAGGATCCTGCTATACCACTCCTGGGCATATACCCAGAGGCTTTACCTGCACGCAATAAGGACACATGCTCCACTATGTTCATAGCAGCCTTATTTATAATAGCCAGAAGCTGGAAAGAACCCAGATGTCCCTCAATGGAGGAATGGATTCAGAAGATGTGGTATATTTACACAATGGAATACTACTCTGCAATTAAAAACAATGAATTCACGAAATTCCTAGGCAAATGGTCAGAACTTGAAAATATCATCCTTAGTGAGGTAACCCAATCACAAAAGAACACACATGGTATGCAGTCACTGATAAGGGGATATTAACCCAGAATCTCAGAATACCCTAGACACAATTCGCATATCAATAGATTTCTAAGAAGATGGAAGGAGAGACCCCTGGTCCTGGAAAGACTGGATGTAGGGGAACGCCAGGACAGAGAAACAAGATGGGGTTGAATGGAGAAAAGAGGGAGGGAAGGGGGCTTATGGGACTTTTGGGGAGGGAGGAAATGGGAAAGGGGAAATGATTTAGAATGTAAATTAAAAAAAAAACTTAGAAAATAAAAAAACCCTGCAGATCTTTAAGAATTTGTATGAATGTAAGGAATTTGTTTCTTTATGCATAGATGCCACTTTGTCCCAGTTCCCTGACTGTCTCAACTTCCCCACACACTTTCAGAGAATAACAAGGTCAAAGGCAAACTTCACTTTACCTTTTGTTTTATCCAAACTCCATCCTTGAGGATGTCCTTTCCCTTGTTTCTCTATATCTTTGCTCTGTACAAGGCTGCTGGCTACAGACTAGTCCACTTGCCTTGTCCCACCCAGCACTGACTTTTGTAGGCTGAGTAGATCTCTACCAGTTCTAACTACTTCTCAGAAGAGAAAGCCAGGCAGATATATGACATTCTCCCAGTTGAATGCTTTGACAGAGTCGCCCTGCTGAGGTGCTCAAAGACTTGTGATTATATACCTATACAGGGTCATGCCTTCAGAAGGAATGGCCCTTGTTTAAGGCTATGTGTCTGCCATCTTGAAATCTTTAATGCTTGTAGATAAAAGGCCCTGAATTTTTCACCTTTAACTGCTCTTGACAACTTATGTAGCAGGCTGTGTCAGCGTGGCATGCTTTTATCCTGAGTGTGAAAAGTGAGGTAGAAGGTACCCCATGTTTAAGAGAGTAAAAGAGAGGAAAGTTAGAGGCCTCAATACCTCACCAGCTTTGGGTTAAAGGGAAAAGAAATGGTGATTTCACAGTATCTATTCATGACTGCTTCCCACAGTGTTCCTGCTCCTGCTTCACGGCCCTTCAGCATTAGAGAGATGACAGGAGTTTCTTTTCTTCATTCTGAGGTTGAGGCTGAGCACTGAGACTTTTATCAAGAATTATTAGGATGTGATACTGACTTGTTGGGCTTTGAAGCTCTGATGAAAGGCCTGGGGAAACGCTGGTTTGAGTTCACACTGAAAAGAGCTCAAGCGGAGCTTCCTCCAGTACCTACCCCTCTGACTCATATTTCAAAGCACCTAGACAGCATAATAAATTCTGTTGGATTCCTCTGCTTAGGGAAATAGAAGAGTTTGCTTTAGCCCTTAATCAACTTATCATTTATTTATTCATGATAAGACAAATTTGTCTCTATTCATTTGATAGAGAATGATGTTAGGCTGGAGAGATGGCTCAGTGGTTAAGAGCGCTGTCTGCTCTTCCAGAGGTCCCGAGTTCAATTCCCAGCAACCACAGTGTGGCTCACAACCATCAGTAGTGGGCCTCCGACGGCCTCATCTGGTATGTCTGAAGACAGCTATAGTGTATTCATATACATAAAATAAATAAATAAATCTTTAAAATAAGGATGATGTTAAATTTTGTCTTTGATTTTATTGAAATGATTGGGAGCAATACACAGAACTATACTTAGGGACTACTGTGTATGTAGCTCAGTTGGTAGAGTGCTTGCCTAGCGTGCATAGAACCCCAGGTTCAGTTCCCAGCACTACATTAAACTGCTGTGGGAAACACCTGTAATTCTTTGGAGGTAAAGGAATATGAGAATTGGAAGTTCAAGGTCATATTGACTCCATGGAAAGTTCGAGGCCAGCCTAAGATACATGAGATTCTATATCAAAGGACTGTGTGTGTGTGTGTGTGTGTGTGTGTGTGTCCATCCTTGTGTATGTGTGTGATGTAATTCTATTTCAATTAAAATTAATATAAAACAATAAAAACAGTAACATTACAGTCATACAAGTATCATTAAAACTTATATATTAAGATAATGGTTCTAGATCCATGGTGATCAATCTTATAGGTAAATGTGGCTCCCACAAGGTTTCACAATCCTTGGGAGAAGGCCCTTGTTCCTTCTTCATGTTTTCATTGAAATATAAGGCTTGGCACACCACAACACTAAGACATTCATTGAAAGCATAGCATTAAAATGAATGTTTGAGAAAGAGGCTCATTCTTACTCTCTAGCCTAGGGTAGCCTAGAACTTACTTTGTAACCTGGGTTTGATTTACATTTATGATAGTCCTTCTTCACCTTCCTAGATGTTTGGATTGTAAGTGTGATTCTGTAAACCTGCTTACATGTTCCCTGAATTCCAATATAAAGTACATCTCTTTTTAAAACTAGTTTTAGGGCTTGAACTGTGGCTCACCAAGTTTGATTCTAAGCACCCATGCTGATCTGCTCACAATTGCCTATAATATGAGCTCAAGGGGATATGAAACCCTCTTCTGGACTCCTTGGCACACCGAACGCATGGCATAAGCCATACCAATAGATGTAACAAGAATATACACAAATAACAGTAAAAATAAGCCTTAAACTATATTCTGTTTTAAGGCAGATTATACTATTCATTAACATGTGTCAGTCAGCTCATATAAATTTCCTATATGAATCTTTACACCAGTCTCATACATTATAGTGATTAATCTCATTTTGTAGGTGGGGAGAGTGGAAGCCCCAAGAGGCCATATGCTGTTCACAGGTCCACATAGATCTTTTAGGATGAAGAGAGTCAGCAAGCATATAATCTAATTATGAATAAGCAACTTTTGATTTAAGTCAAGCTGTGGAGCAATAAAACAATTTATAGTCAACCACAGAAAGGTAAAAGCCATGTAAGCAGAAAACAGCCTGCAACACTGAAAAGTGCCTCTCACTGGTTCCCCACTAAATGGGGAACAGACAGAAGAGGACTACCAGGAAGACACCCCCAAATGTGCTCATTGGGTTTACGTTATTTGGCTCCAAGGGAACGTGCCTTTGAGGAAACAGGAAATTAAATGATTTTATGTAGAAGTGACAGTTTTTGGTGCTATTTGAGTCAATGTTAATGTTATAAATTACCTCCAATAAATATTAGCTGAGTGATATAGATTAATCCAACAAATGAATCCTCTCTGAAAATAAATTTCCAATATCCAATAGATGTGTACTCTTAAATACTTGGTCCTGTATCCACTTCTTCTGTGTGGGCTGCGCACTGAGACTTCCTTCATAAAGATATACAATGTACAACTGGAGAAAAACAAAAACATCTAACTTTACTATAGAAAAACCTTCTAACATCTCTGCCTGGAGGTCAAAGTTAGTATTACACTAGTCTGCCCTCTTGGTACAATGTCATGAAGATGTTATTTCACTCCCTTGGCCTCTACTGCTGAAGTCCAAAACCCCAGGCTAACAGTGAGGCAGATATCATACAAATGTCACTTGACAAACATTCATCAAAATACACAAAACTATCAAAACAGTCTGCCATTCAGAACAATGACTTAGAAAGAGTCACTGTGCAAATCAACCTTAGAGGACCCAAACAAAGGCCTGGGGTGCAAGGAGAAAAAGATAATATATGGACATTTTTAAAAGCTAGTGGCAGAATACTACTATCAGGTTATTACTAGCAATGTATTGAAGAAACTTACAGGAGCGAACCTCTCCGTACTATTTTCTCAATTTCCCATACTTTAAATCTATTCCAACATACAATTGGATTTTAAATAGTGAAAGTGAGTTTTACCATTTCTGAAATATGACTAAATGACTGGTTAAGTGCTCTTATTGGGTCTTTCTTTCTTTCTTTCTTTCTTTCTTTCTTTCTTTCTTTCTTTCTTTCTTTCTTTCTTTCTTTCTTTCTTTCTTTCCTTCTTTTCTGTAACAGAAAGACATGCTTGGTAAACATTTTCATAACAGCTTCAATGATGATTACCGTCTATAAATTGGGAAGCACCATGCTGTCCCCTAATGAACCTTCTGCCTCTAGGGACCACTCTCTTCAGATTGATGTCAGGGAGCCAGGTGTGGTTGGAGGCAGCAGATGGTGTCTGATGGCCAGGCTGTGACTTCCAGTCTCAGAATGCCCATGGAGTGAGACGTCCTTTTTAATTGTCTACCTTTCTTGAACCACGGGTTGAAAAAGCTGATAGAAGCTAATTCTGTGTGCTCCACATGAATTAATGAGTGACATAGCAACTATTTTCTGTTACATGACACTAATTGGAATGAATTCTACATGCTTGATGAGGAAGATTCAAAATGTCCCTCCCACATTTCTACATGGGACTCCCAGAATGATTTCTTTATCATTCTCTAAAAGGGGATTACATGCATAGGAAAACTATGATTTGTAATTTTTGTATCAATTCTTTTGAAATTGAATGAGGGCATTGATATTATGTGAGATTATAGATGATGTGGTTGAAGGGACCTGTCAGCAAAGGCTTTATGTGGTCTCCTGATGATGTGGCTCATGGATCTTCTATGACAGTGATATGTTATTCTGCTCAGAATAGGCTAGAAAGATCCCGAAAGCTGACCATGTTTTTAGTATTGAATGTGAAATTAACTGTGGGTATAAACCTCAAATCTGAAGTGTGATATAAATCTCAAGTCTGAAAATAATTCAAAGTTTTGCTTATCTACCATGATGTTATAAATTTGCCAGTGATGTCATAATTTCCATAGTATATACTGTGGATTTCCCTCCAGAGTACTTGAAATTGAAACACTTCACCCAAATCAGCAGAATGAAGGAATAAAAATGACCTCTGTTTTCCAATTCCATGTGTTTAATAGTAAACAATGAAGGATACACACAAGGAGAGTCTACAATTTTTATCTCAGTCTCTTAATGGTGATTATATAAATTTATTTTAATTACATGTTTCAGGCCAGTGAGATGGTTCATTGCATAAAGGTGTTTGTCACTAAGCCTGACAACATGAGTTTTATCCTTGGGATCCATTTGCTGGAACTCCAGAAAGTTCTATTCTGACCTCCACATATTCTGATCACACAAATACAGCCACACTCACAAAAATAAATTAATGTAAAAATATATATTTCAAATATATCTCCAAGTGCTCTTTTAGTGTTCTGAGCCTAAATGTTTGTTATATTTATAATTGAATAAAATGTTTTTAATATAATAAAACCTATCTTTTTTTTCTTTTTTTGCTGGAGTAACAGGCAATTTTCATTTTCTTCATTGTTCCTTTACATATTTATAAAATAAATCAAAAATACTAGCAGGCAAATGTTGCTGCTTTTGTACATGGCACAGAGATCTTTGAAAAAAATTTCTGAATACTGATGATTTTGGTTTATATTTTCAGGTAGGGTGCCCTTGAAATCCCACCAAATTTCACTACAGAGGAGTAAAGTCTATAAAACAGGGTCATGCTAGGCTCTTTTCAGCCCTAATTACAGACAAGAATAAATCATTCATATTTAAATATTCAAAATTGCAAAAAGTATATGCTAAAATTAAACTAGTCTTTCTAAATATTCTTTACATTCTTTTTTATTTAATTTTTTTACAATTTTTATTAGATATATTCTTTTTTTAAAAAAAACTTACTTTTTTGTTTTTTTAAAGATTTATTTATTTATTATATGTAAGTACACTGTAGCTGTCTTTAGACAGACCAGAAGAGCTTATTACAGATGGTTGTGAGTCACCATGTGGTTGCTGGGATTTGAACTCAGGACCTTCATGAGAGCAGTCAATGTTCTTAACCACTGAGCCATCTCTTCAGCCCCAGATATTTTCTTTATTTACATTTCAAATGCTATCCCCTTTCCTTATTTTCCCTCTAAAACCCCCATATCCCGTTCCCCCTCCCCCTGCTCACTAACCCACCCACTCCTGCTTCCCTGACCTGGCATTCGCCTACCCTGGGGCAATGAGCCTTCACTGGTCCAAGGGCCTCTCCTCTCATTGATTTCTGACCCAGCCATCCTCTGCTGCCCATGTGTCTTGAGCCATGGGTCCCTCCATGTCTTAACTACAATGGGTCTTATTAAATAATGAATCTTATGATTCATTATATTTACAACAAGCTATAATGTGACTATTTTAGATTAGTCATATGTTATTACAGTATGATATAACGATAATTAGCATCCTGAGAGGATAAAATCTTATGGTTCTAAATCAAATAATCTCTACTTTAGCAGTAAGCTTTTCATTGCTTTTAATTAAGTAAAGATTTTTCTAAGCAAATTGAGTGTTCCCAAGGATATCAGAAGATATAAATACATGCAAAAATATTGGGCTTCTTATAACTCTTAATAACCTTTATTGCATTACATTCATTTATTTTGTGTGTCAAATATTATTCAAAAACACTATCTCATGTGTCATTTTTTCTCATAAATGTATGAACAAGTATGAAAAAAGTTGCTAGTTTTATATGCATTAAAAACAATAGACCAAAGCTTCCTGAAAAAGAGGCTGAGGTGATTGGGGCAGGGGGTGGGGCTTCTAGAGAACATTCCCTACCTCCTCTGCTATCATCTACTTCAGTTTATCTCACATTCCTTATTTTTCCTTTCATCTCAAATTAAATCTACTTACAATTTATGTCAAGAAGAGGATTATGTTGGTCTTATCATGCTAAGTAGACATAATTGCTAGAAGAATTTCTAAGAACGATATTTGCTCACTGACATCTGGGTTTATTTGGGAGATTGTGTGTGTGTGTGTGTTTTGTGTTCTCTCTCTGAAGTAGATAATAAAGTTGCACAGAAAGAAAAATACAAGGCACACAAATACTGGAGGAATAGGTAGTTGGCCAAAAAAGAACAAATTCAAGCTTCTAAATCTATTTACCTGCACCTAATTAATCAACTGGTTCAAGGGTTCAAAATAACTTCTCAATAAAACCCATCTCAGAAAACAAATTATGGATAAGAAAAAAATTCTCAATGAAATAAGAGAATGGCCACAACCCACAGACATAAGCATTTGAATGTGACATCTTCATAAATACCCAAGGCTGAGTGAAAAAACCCAAGGGTGTGCACATAGTCTCAGATTCTTGTCAAGAAACACGATTGAGTTGTACAGTCAGAGTTGCTTTATTAGTTGGTTACATCCCAAGCCCTGGAACTAAAATGTCACAGGAGTTTGAAAGACAAAATGGGTATGTAAAGCTGAAGGAGGACCCAAATGTCACCACAGAGGTCAGAAGGGAATCTAGAGGGAGTAGGGAACGGGCAGAACTGCCGGCATTACCCTTAGATGTCATTGTCATTTGAATAGTGAAAACTGAGAAACGTGCTAGCAAAGCAAAGAAGGAACATGAAAAAAGTTGCAGTCACGTCTGATGCTGTGAAATGTCTGGACCTAGGCATGTTAAGAGTTATAGGCATTTCCAGTTGCTTCCTTCTCTCTAGAGCAATCTCCAGGGGCAATGACTGTGAGACTCAGGTACAGATATTAGCAGGGTGGAAATACAAAGGAATGAAATGTAAGCAGAAGTCTCATGGAAAATATAAATGGGGCTTGCTAATTAAAAAACATCACAAGGAACAAAAATAGCATTTCACAGTATGAGATAATCAAATGTGGCATGTTCTGTCGCTGTGTTGTTTTTCAGGGAATGCTCGGAGGACACGCTGATGGGGTGGAAGAAGAGATTACATGACAATAATTACAGGAGACAAAAATCCAAGCTGGCTGTGCACAGCAAAGAGAAAAGAATGCAACACGGAAAGTTTTAGAGATAAAGAAAAAAAAATCGCACCAGAAACAATGCAAATATGACTCTATTCTTTCCCTTGGAAATCGCAAGAGCATCAGTCTCAGGCTAAGAAGAGAGCAATGAAGGGGAGAATCATTATGGAGAATACATGAGTATGGATCCTGGGGATTCACTGTGCAAAACACAATGGAATAGAAAGATATGCTTAAAGATGGGGGGGTGGAACTTTCTGACAAATCTGTGAATGTGCAATGCTGAAATGTGCCTGGGAGAATGATGACCCAAGCAGAGTGGTTCCCTGTAGAGCTCCCTTTGAAATTCAGGAGTAAAGAGAAGGATTTTGTACTTGAGTAGGGTGGGAGATAAAAGACAACTTGGGGAGAAGCAAATACAATAGAAAATCGATTTTAACATTCTCCACCCTCAGCCTGTAAAGCCAGGAGGGAAGGCGGCTGCTGTCTCCAAAGAACCAAGGAAATAACCTACAGTGTTAAGAGGGCTAGGAAAGAGAGGCCAATTAACTAGTCAGACTCCTCAGTCAACAGACTATTCTAATACATGTATTAGTTCAGGGAATGAAATGCTAAGAAGCTCTTCTAAAAACAAACAAACAAACAAACAAAGGAGCAAACCAACAACAGCCCCCAAGAAGCAACAACAGCAACAAAACAGAAAACCAAACCAAACAACAGCAACAAACCCCTGAAAATCCTGGCACTGACTTGTCAAGTGCTACTCAAAAAATTTGCATCAAAGTAACAATTTAGCAATGGAAAATAAGAAAAACCTAGGATGGCTGCTCCTCACTTTACATATAATGAAGAGACTGAATCAGTTTGGGGATAGTGCAGATAAGATGGAGATTAAGTTTCAAAAGTAAAAAAAACGGTAGAGAGAGTAGGAAAATGTTCATTTCTTATGTACACATGTATTCATTTTGTGTGCATGTGCATGTGTCTGTATGGATACCACATGCAGGTGCCAGCCACAGCCAGAAGAACACATTGGAGCCCCTCTCCTGTAATAGGTACCCGTGGGCTGCATGATGTGATGCCGTGGGTCCTCTGCAAAATCAGTAAGTTCTCTTCACGTCTACAATATCTCTGCAGCTTCAGTGTTTATTTCTTAACTATGCTATGAAAAGAGCCAGTAGTGTGTAGTAAGGTAATACAGATTGTCTAGACACTTAAACTGAATTTATAAGGCCTAGAGTTCTGCCCAGCCAACCCTGGCAGATATCTATCTAAGCCTCTATCAATTTATCTACACCTCTGTCTGTCTGTCTGTCTGTCTGTCTGTCTAACTACACATCTATCTAAGTACACCTCTATCAATCTATCTATCTATCTATCTATCTATCTATCTATCTATCTATCTATCTATCTATCTATCTATCTATCTATCTATCTATCATCTATCAAAATATCTACATATCTATCATCTATACCTCTATTATCATCTATCAATCTATCTTTATACCTATCATCGATCTATCTATCTATACCTCTATCTATTATCTATCTATCTATCTATCTATCTATCTATCTATCTATCTATCTATCTATCTACATATCTATCATCTATCTATACCTCTGTTTGTCTGTCTATATATCATCTATCAATCTATCTATATACCTATCATCTATCTATACCTCTTTCATCTATCTATCTATCTATCTATCTATCTATCTATCTATCTATCTATCTATCTATCTATCTATCTATCATCTACCTAGACCTCTATCTGTCTGTCTATCATCTATCAATCTATCTATATACCTATCATCTATCTATCTATACCTCTTTCATCTATCTATCTATTTATTTATCTATCTATCATCTATGTATTTATCTACCTACCTACCTGCCCATTTATCTATCATTTATATCTATATTCATATCATCAATATTTATATTTGTACATATCTGTCTATATTTATCTCTAGATCATGTAATAAATAACTAATAAAAACCATGCATCAAGATCTTAATGGTTTCTCGAGTTTTTCTTTTACAAAAATCTTGAGAATAACTTTAGGGACAGTTATATTTTTGATGAAGCAACTCTTTCCCTTTACTGCAATTCATTTTTGATTGTGTTAAATACAAGCATGATGCAATGAGTACTCTGTAGAACAAAACAAGAAGAGAGAGTTGGATTTGAACTCCTGACCTGCCTTTCTTCCTTCAGATAGGAAACTGTGGAATGTAGTGTAAAATGGCTTAGAACTTGAAGAGGGGATCCTGGTTATGAAAGCACCAGCTACGGTGCTATCTCCTCACACAAGCTGGTTTGTCTTTCTAGACTTGCTTTGCTTTTTCCTTAGGGCAGAGAGGGTAAAGATAATAAGTAATTCATAGCCCCTCTCTAAAGATTACCATGACCATTCATACAAACTGGTGCTGTTCCTGACAAACTGAATCAAAACTAAATCAGTCAAGTTTCTATGGATTTTTATCTTTTCCTTTTAGTTGCTATACATTTCTTAAAGTAACATCAGTAGTCATTAAAAATAAACATTTCCAATCCAGTCAGATAACAGTAGAATCCAACCAAATTTCCTGATACTCAATTTTCTGTGCTATTTTACTGAAAGTGGGCATCATGACCCATTTAGAAGACTTTTTTGCCAAGGTTTATTAGTATAATATGTAGGAGATAAACATAGCTAAGATATTAAAAATTTATCAGTGATATAAATATTTTCTTTGATCAACTACATGTACTGCATCTATCTGTATAGCTGTGTATTTAACAACAACAATAGAACTAAAAACATCAGAAATCAACTTGATGGTTATCATTAAGATCCATTCATAATAATAAAAGTATTAGGTTACACTACTACATCTTATTTCTAGAAAAGCATTTCATGCTGGCACTGTCAATCTGTCACCAAAATGATCCCTATGTATTTCAAATAGTAAAGGTCAACTTTTAAAGTAAAAAGTTGTTGGGAACTTCCTACAGCTTACTGAGAATCAGGATGGATAATGCCACCAAATGTTCCACTTTGTGGAGCATACATCTCTGGGTATCACAGAGTAATAGAAAGACACAAATGTGTCCAGTTGTGTTGTCATTAAATAAACACTGAGTGTCTACTCAGTATGAGATATTCACTAAGGCAAAGAAATATGCATTAGAGTGCTGTGAACAAGATAAGGGTGAAAAATAGGTTTCCTGTGAGAATCTTTTTAGTAAATTTGTGAATAACTTGTAAAACAACCTTGTCATCCAAAACAATAAGATAGTAATAGCAATGCCACACAAAGTTGTTTTGAATGGTGAATGAGCTATTAAACATGCTTTCTTGGCCCGAGTATGATACTCTCCTTCACTTTGAATTTTTCTTAACTACCTAGAAGGGTTTGAAATCAACTACAAGGTGGTCATTCATAGCTAAGGCGTTACTTAGTATTAAATACCACTTAGATATAGAGTCTAATATTCATCTGCTCCCATCTGTTACTGTAGACATCACAATATTAGATTACTATATTCTCACAAATATTGGTGCCTCAGGAGCGGTTCTTGAGGCTAACTTGGTTTTATCTTTTCTTTACTAACAGATATGAAACAACCACAATGAGCTTTGGCACTTGTAGACACTTGCTCATTTCACTGGAAATTCTAGAACACATCATTTGTTCTGTTTGAAACAGGAAGTGGCATTGTGGTGGTGTTAGCCCTATAGTGTTTAGGAAAATCTTAAACCAAATGCTGAACAAACATGTCAAACCATAGAATTTAGCAATCCACCCTCTTCAGCTTTGAATGTTCTCAAGTCTTGGATGCACGGACACGAAACAGTGAAACTCAGTGGGGAACCAGAAACAAAACACCCTTATGCATCAGCTTATTTTCATAAAAATCTTCCGAGAACACAAGGTTGGGGGAGTGCTAGCTCAGCTGACTGTGTATATGCAGAAGGTGAAATCAGGTCATTTACTTTTATCATAAAAATGAATTCAAAATGAAATAAGGACTTATTTCACTAAAGATCTGAAACACCGAACACCTAAAAGAGCCTTCTGATGAGATGTAAGATTTTATGTTGTTTTATTGTAACAAAGAGAATGAAAACCTCAGAATTAAAACAGGAGAGTCTGCTCCACAGGGAGCAAAGAGGAAGAGGATCAGGAATCACCAAGGAGATGAGGGAACCACTAAAAACTACAGAGAAGCTCAGAGACCAGGCAGCACAGAGGCACAGGCAGTAAGAAGCTCTGACTATGGCATCCTGGGAGGGGGAAGAGACATAGAAAGAAACACAGAAGTGCCTTTGAGTACTAAGACTACTTCCTCTCTATCCTTTCCACCCTGATAGAAACAGAATATACAGATACCCAGAATTAGATAATAAAAGCTTTTCAGAATTCTTCCTATCCTGAGTCCACATCCTTGGATGAATCATTAGTAATTTTAAAGTCTTTAAATGGATGATCTTACTTTTTTGACCTTTCCAAACATGATCACCTCAAGTAATAGGCACCATACCTGAGACACTTTGGCATCATATCTCGGAAGGTTATCAGTATTCCAAAAATAGTCAATGTCTATTGAGCTTGGCATGCTTCTTCACACAGCAACTAAACCATCCTCTACCTAGGTGGGAGGCCATGACATCCCTGAGGCTCCCTGGAAGAGTATAGTTGGTTGCCATCAGGTGCTTTCCTCTTCTTTCCTGCTCAGATGGTATATTAACAACAAGCCTACCAGCATCTCCATGGAAACAAGCACAGATGTTCTGAAATACGCCTACGAAAAAAAATCCCTACCAATGAGCAGCCCTGTTATTTAATTAATTCCAATATTTTTCTGTCAGCTCTTTCCCTTTGAAGTTGCAGATTGCTTTTCAATTTGAGATTCAATTTCTTCCCAGTAACAGATATCAACAGTTTCCTTTGTCCCATTGTCTCAAGATTCAGAAATAAGATTTCCAGACTGTGTACTAATAGTTCATCTGTAATCATCATTTGCTGACTTTTATCCTCCCAGAGAAGGTCACCCTAGTATTATAGGGATGATGTTGTCTGCTTTTGTCATAGACTGGATGGACCAATGTATGCAAGTCTGCCCTATAACTCTGAAAGTTACACAGCTGTTAGAGCAATTAGCAAATACCACCTGAAGCATTTCCAACATTCATCCGATATCCACAAGTGTGACTATATATCATAAAACCACAGTTGTTTTGATATTCTCCTTTCTTTTTGCTACTCTTTTGTTCATGTGTATATGGTGTCTGAAATTTGACTCAAGGCAAGATATTACCTGTCTGAATTCCTAGGTTGGAACGAGATTAGATTTTCTTCTTCTACTCATTTTTAAATCTTATAAAATGTCATGTGTGTGAGAGTGTGCTGTGTATATGTGTGTATCTATGTTACATGTTCCTGTGTATGAGTGTAGGTTCTCATATCTCAGTGGATGTCAGAGGGCATCCTTAGGTGTTTGTTGGTCCTTACCTTCTACCTTTTAAAAGACAAGAGTCTCTTGTGGCTTGCCACTCTGTATACAGACCAGGCTAGCTGGCTTGGGTTTCCATAGATTCGCCGATGTCTACTTCCCATCTCGCAGGAGAAGTGCTGAGATCACAGATAAGTGCTACAGGCATGTGTTTATGTGGTTCTGGAGATAAGAGCTCAGGAGTCAGGTTTACAGAGCAAACATTTTAGCCATTGAAAAAATCTCCCCAGCCCTTTTGTTCTATTCTTAAGCTGTGCTGAGGAGATATTAATCAAATGACAAGAGAAGCTGGTAAAAGTTTAATTTTGGAAAAAATTCCCATATGGATTTCTTGATGTCATAAGGAAGCCATGTTAGATGGGACAATGGGACATCCTGTTATTAGTAACATGTTAGAAACAACACATGATGCCAATTTACTTTTAAATTTTACCAATAATAGTCACAAGAATCCCAATGAAACTGAGTCTCCCAGAAATCATTTGGAAGAGACACCAAATGGCATAAATAAAATGCAGATTAATTCAGTGGATAGAGTAAATCTGTAGTGATGGTTTTCTGTCTGCCAAATGGCAGCTCTCTTGAGACTCCAGAAGCAAGGGGAAAACAGGTTATGCACACAGCCACTATAAAAGCAGCCTTACTGTGTCCAGTCTCCAGATAGTTCGAGGAGAAACAGGAAAAGTTCTCATATCTCTCCCTCAGGCACCTGATTTCTCTTATGGAAAATAAAATGAGATAAAATAAAACGAAATGAAATAACTGAGAATGCAGTCCCTAGTCTTCATAGAGTTCTGTCATCTGATAGAAATGCTTAAATCTTATCAGAAAGTTCATTTATATAATACCCTTCAGCTCTGTATCAATAAAGACTAGTGTGTGGCTCAGGCTAGTTAGTATGAGGTTAAAGAAGCTTGCTGTATATGGAAACCCAATGAGTGCAGAACACTTCTTCTAGTTTTATTACATATTAAATTGTTGTCACTGGATGAAAATGTATAATTATTAAGGTAAAAGTTTAAGATTAAGCTATTTCATCAGAAGAATTCTTATCTTCAAAGCAGATATACCGTTGAAATGAAGATAGGATATAATACTGATGATCTTTTGTCAGATATTACTAACATACATTGTATATAACTCAGAGTTAATGCTAATTAGGAAAGATGGAACATAATTTATTCTTTATGGAAATTTTATGTAGAATATCAGTGCCATCATAGCTAAGGAATATACAAATTTCTACTTGGTGGGGGATATTTGGAACTACAAATCAATATGCCTCTGGGTTTTCATTTATAGCAATTGCCTAAAAATTATAAGGACTGTTATAACTACCAATCCAGAGTTCCTAAGAGGTATCTTAACTCTCACATTTCTATATACCCACAGATAAGCTTTGTCAGATATAGTCTTCCACCCATTTTCCCATCACCATATCAGAACACACTAAAAACTGTAATTAGAGCAAATCTTGGGAATTATAAGGTTAGGAAGAGTGAAAACAATATCAGAATTATCTTTTGTTCCCATAAACAAAGAAAAGATGAAGTATATAATATTAAGGGACTATTTTGTAGTACAGATACAACTTGTAGTTAATAATAATAGCATGGCTTGGTCTTCATATCTATATTGTCAAGAAGCTCTTAGCTAAATAATTAGTTCCATTTCATCTTTGAGAGCTATATGGAGAAGAGAAAGATGGATTTTATTAGGTAGTAACAGAGAAAGCAGGAGAAATAGTATCACCATGAACCAGGTAAAGGAGATGAATATGGTTGCCTAAAGAAAGGAACAGGGCTGAGAAAACTCCCCTTATCTGGTCAGTATAGTCTTGTAAGGTGGGAGACCATGTTGGGCAAAGCTCTCTTTTCACCTGGTTATCAGTTGGGGACCTGGATCCAGACAGTTGTGGAACCTTGAAGATAAGCTGTGACATAGGGTTACATTGACTGAGTTGGGTGTGGTCAACTAGACTCAATAGAAATTTCGGACCACTTGTGAAAGAAACCCATAACATTTTTCACCAAATAGTGATTATTGCAATGTGTGTTAATAGAAGCTGCAGGATCGCTTTAGCATTGAAACAGTGAAATGGGCTATAGTAAGAGTCTCCTGAGCCTTAAGCTGAATAAGAAATCTAAGACAAAGTTTAAATGCCATTCCTCCACTTATGATTTCTATACTCCCTTCTGTCCACCATGAAGAGCTTGAGATATGCTTTAAAATTTTAAGTTGGCTCTTGCTACTGTTTCATTTAATACCTGCAATGATTCACAGGCTCTTCCTGGGTCAGCTGTTTCTCAAGCTCTTGCTGGAGGACATCTGCAAGGCCTTTGCCTTCCGTCTGGACTGTTCCTCCCCACCATGTTCCAGCCACGGCTGGAACCTCTCTATGGCTACCCAAAGCACACTTCCTCATTGCCTTTGTTGTCAGTCCCAGTAGTCTTGTCCACTTTGTTTTCCAGTTTACACTATCTTCTTATTGAGTAAGCAAGCAGCTCACATAGTTCTTGAAACCTTCTTTGCTTCTAAAGCACAGCCCTCACGGAGATAAAAGCTTGTTCTTGTCCTCACGAATGCACTTCAAGAACATGTCTGCTAATGGATTCTTCCCTCATACTTTGTTTACGAGAGGAACATAAGTGAACTTTGGAGTAATGAATAGAGCAAAGGAGTAAAGGGAAACACTTGATTCCACAGCAGGTGAGTGGTGGACCAAACTTATAGCCAAACTACTTTCCACCATTCATTCATTAGACAGAGACTTTGCAAGTGCTACTTGGTGTGAGATGGTAGAAAAACATATATAAAACACCCCTAGTGCCTCTTATAACATAGCATAGGTTGCCAAGTGTCCTCAGACCTTGGGCAACTAGATTAAGAATTCAGCAATATGTAGACCGGGAGACCTTTGCTTCTGTCAAAAGAAGAGTTTTGATGGCTCTATTGATCATTCCCAGTCAGGTTCTTCATCACCATAGTTTAAGGTGAACCTTGGCAACCACAACTGCTCCCCTGCAACTCCCTGAGCCTGTGTCGATAGCTCAAACTGCAATAATAAAACTGACAGCAACCGAAAGGTCCAAGCTGTCATGATGTGCCTGCCTTCCACCCAGTACCTGCTATGAGCTATGCAAACCTCCATTCAGAAGTATAGTATGGCTGCTGTGGGGGTGGGCAGTGAACTTAATTAAATCATTAACCTTCATCACCAGCTCCTTTTAACCAAGAAAAAAAAACAGTCCAGATGTAATTGGGTATCAATATGAAATATGGCTCTTTAAGGCTGTCTCATATTCCATTTATAGAACACAGACATAATTATCATGCCTAGCTGAGCATGCTCGGAAAGGTGAACTCAATGACAGCAGCAGAAGGTGTGCATAATTGAGGGTAAGCCCTCAGAGGATGGTGATGGTGATTGTTATAACGCTGCCCAAATGTGAGTCTCTCTTTATGGTACCAGCGAGCTTAACATTGTGTGGCATAAATGAAATTATTGGATCAAGGCAGCCCAGGTTTCCTTGCCAATAACACGGAGACCATGTAAGTTATTTGGAGACATTTACGTTAAGGTCATCACTGGAGATGAACTTTCACCTAATGGGAGACAGAAAATCTTGAACGTGATGAGAAAAACATGAGCAGCTGCCAATCCAGGCAGCCCACCTAACTCACACTCCATAGCAAGTGAGGGTCCCCAGTTGGGCCTTCTCAGCTATTAATAAAGAAGGATTGTTCACAGTAGGTTTTCACTTGATCCTTTCCAAGGAGTTAGTCCTCTAATCTATAATGAAGGCACTTCATTTTTCTATAGTGTCCCACATACCTTCTCATAAAAATAATGTTAGAAAAATGTGCAGAAGAAAAAAGCAGAATAGGCCTGCAAATCCCATTGACAGTAGCAACGCAGATCCATTTGGATGAGGGTTTTAATAGATGCAATTCTGTTTTCCTGTGCTCCTTCCTTATCCTTAGGCTTAGGTTAAGAAAGACAGAGTGGATAAAAGAAAGAAAGAAAGAAAGAAAGAAAGAAAGAAAGAAAGAAAGAAGGAAGGAAGGAAGGAAGGAAGGAAAGAAAGAAAGGAAGGAAGGAAGGAAGGAAGGAAGGAAGAAAGAAAGAAAGAAAGAAAGAAAGGAAGGAAGGAAGGAAGGAAGGAAGAAAGAAAGAAGGAAAGAAAGAAAGGAAGGAAGGAAGGAAGGAAGAAAGAAAGAAAGAAAGAAAGAAAGAAAGAAAGGAAGGAAGGAAGGAAGGAAGGAAGGAAGGAAGGAAGAAAGAAAGAAAGAAAGAAAGAAAGAAAGGAAGGAAGGAAGGAAGGAAGGAAGGAAGGAAGAAAGAAAGAAGGAAAGAAAGAAAGGAAGGAAGGAAGGAAGGAAGGAAGAAAGAGAAAGAAAGAAAGAAAGAAAGGAAGGAAGGAAGGAAGGAAGGAAGGAAGGAAGGAAGGAAGGAAAGGCTGCAGAACTGTGTACATTTAACCTTGGTAGGATTTTGTTTGTTTGTTTTGTTGCGGGCGTTTGCTTGGTTTGTCTTTGTTTTACATTGAGTCCTAACAGAACCAGGAAAGGCCTCAGTTAGAATCCACAGATGTGTCAAGAAGCCAGGGTTCCAGGGAAGAGTTAGGGAGTCTCACTCTGAGCCTCACAGCTAAGATGGACTGAGTGAGGCTTGGCCTGAGGAAAGGGTAAAACAGACAGAAAACGAGGGACCGCCGCAGCTGGTCCTGAAGCTCTGCCATGGAGTAGGAAGGGGAGCGTTCTGTTTTCTCCCGGAAGCAGAGCTTGTCCAAGCTGCTAAAACGCACAGCCATGGATCTGGACTGTTACAATGGGTTAGCTTCTCTACCTTATTTCCAGATTCTATTCTTTACCGCCTTTTCGGAATGTCTTCAAAAGTCTCTGTGGGGACAGACAAATTCCCCCTAACTTGGTATCTATCAACAAGGCTGTGGACAAAAAAAAAAAAAAAAAAATCACTTGAGAGAGAGTTAATGAAACACTGGAGCGCAGAGATCTGGTATAATTGGTCTGCAGTGTGCTTTGGGCATCTGTGTATTTCAAAAATTTTTCAAGGGATTTTACTGTGAAGCCAGCATTGAGCTTAAAATTATGTACTCGTTCAAAACCATGTAATCCTGGGTATCAAGCAATGAGTAGAGGATTAAAATATGTTGTTATCTTTTTTTTTAATGCACACCCAGTTTATGAACATGAAAAGTGAAACCCATTTTCTTAGCCAAAGGGACAAAGCATCTGTGACTGCAGCTTGGATGGTAGGAAAGGCCTGGTGCCTTCGGAATGCAAGAGGGGGCACCCAGTGCCCACAAATTATAACAGAGGATGTTGGGGCAGATGTGCGTTTGATTGGACTGCATTTTCTAATCATTGGGTGGAAATTGTGTTCAGCAGACTGTGGCTGACTATATCAGAGCACAGAGCAGTGCGTGGGATGAATAGTTGAGAAGCTTGCCCCAAGGAAAGCTAGGAAAAAAAAAACCGAGGGGAGTTAAATTCAACACCTGAGCTCTATGTGCATAATAATGAGACTGCCAAATAAAAATTAAAAACAAAAATGGTTACTAAGGGAGTTATATGGGTCAGTCAAATGTTCTGGGTGCTGCAGAATATAAAAATGATTGACACCAAGGCTATATTGTACAGGTCCCATTCGTTATTGATGTATGACAGCTATACAACTATCATACAAGGGAAAAGAAAAGGTGCCACCTAGAGATATCCAACAGAGAGGAGCCGAGATGATTAAAATACAAAGGAAGAAAAACTACAGACAAGCAGTTTCAGAGCCAGACGTGTCTATGGTTTTATTCTGCCAGATTTAGCCATTAGTGCATGTGTGGCTTTTCTCCTGAACTCATCTGTGCAGGGGAATGAGAAAAACCAAGCTTAACACATAGCTGTAAGGCCTAGTAATTGTGAGTGTTCTGTGCTCAGAGCAGCCTTAAGCAGACTGTAAGTTATGAATATAGGAAAGGGGGACTATGATGTTAGTGTGATCATGTAATCTATCATCCAAACTGGATTTTTGTTTTGGGTATGAAAGGGAATTCTTTAATAATTATGGAACAATTACAATAAAAAACTTAAAGATCCTAAGAAGCCACTATATATGGTTACTCTATGTAGGATAAAATTTTGTGCAAGCTGTTCCTGATAGGGGATCAAGGGTATGGAATGTGCATTAGGCTTCCTAGATTTTAAGCTTGTATATCTTTCATTAGCAATGTAATTTTGAGTCAGTTAACCAAGTTGAACCTATTTGTTCTACTATAGAATGGAGATAAGTATAACTCTACTTTCAGAAGTAAGTATGAAAATTAAATTTTAATTTCTATAATGTTTTAGACAAATCTGGAGGGCTTGGGAAGTCTTACTCTATATTAGTATTACTGGTAATAATGGAAGATTTACAGCCAGGAGTGGGGTAATCAAAATAATGTAGTCACCGGTTGTGGTAAAGGAAATGATGAACTTGCAGAAATACAGGGCTCAATTCGCCAGAAACAAAGTGATATGGAAGTAATGACAACTTTTAGAACAATTTACTACTGTAATAGGATTCCAAATCTTACAGAACGAGAGAACGGGGAACAGGGATGTAATCTTTGCCTATAAAAGCATTCTTGTAAAAGCTTGTCAGTAAGAAATGGGACCCTGATGATTGGGAACTAGAGGGGAAATAGACTTGACAAGAGTGGTGTCTCTCAGACCTTAGAGAATAAAAAGAGAGGACTTTGAGAGAAGTTGAGCTTGGAGTACAGAAGATAGTAGAGAAACTAATGACCTGAATTCTTGAGGCACAGATAGATTCCAGGTCAGATTTAAAAAAAAAAAAATTGGAACTAAGACTGGGGGTAGGTGCCTTCATGTTTACTTAATACGTTTTCTGTTATTGGAATGAAAAAGCAAAACATGGGAGTGGGGGTATAGAGGAAGGTTTGTATGTAATCCTTAAACCTCCCATGGGCTACTGTTTTCCTGGTGTGAGAAGGAGGCTTCCTCCCTGGTCATTTACATAGGCTACTTTCACAACAGCATATTTATTTCCATTGTTAAACCAGAAAAAAGGGGGCTGGAGAGATGGCTCAGCGGTTAAGAGCACTGACTGCTCTTCTAAAGGTCCTGAGTTCAAATCCCAGCAACCACATGGTGGCTCACAACCATCTGTAATGAAATCTGACGCCCTCTTCTGGTGTGTCTGAAGACAGCTACAGTGTACTTAGATATAACAATAAAAATAAATCTTTAAAAAAAAAAAACCAGAAAAAAATCTGAATATTCCTGTACATTTAGTTTCTTTTCAAGTGCAAGTGTTTTCTGGATTACTGACAGTCTTCTAGATGACCTATTTGATCCCAGATGTCCCTGCTTCAAATCCAAAGTGACTCACTTAAAAACTAAATGTGACAGTGCCAAGGTTGATTGCGGCCATGTCTATTTGAGTATACCAGAGCTTTAGATGGAGTGTGAGCAAAGGAATTGCTGCTAAATCCTTGACATATGTGCAGGAGTGTCATGGAGGTGTGCACGTAAATAAGGAACAAGAAATGTGGAGGGAGGAATGGTTTCTGGGATTGAGTAGGTTTTCAGGGAAAGAGGTTGATAGCTGCTGGTGAAGTGAGTAAAAGGTAATAACTCTTCTCCTTTCTCTCAATAGTACCAATAAGTCTTGTAGTGTGTGTCTTGTACCTATATACACATGCCATCTGAAGCAGGCATAGTAGAAGATGAATGCTGTTTACTATTAGTGTTTCTGAGAGCAATGGTATCGTGGCGTGGCTAAGGATGAGGTCCTTTGGTTAAGAAAGAAAATGCCCAAAGACCAAACAAGAAAGTGGATTAAAAATAGGAAAAGATGGTAGAGAAAATCCATTCAATAAATTTAATAGTGATGGGCTAGCAATATACTTGATGGGCTCGTAAAGTGCTTGACACACAAACCTGACAACCTGGGCACAATTTTGTAGCACCTATCTATGTAAAGATGAAAGGAGAGAACTGACTGTACAACTTTGTCTTCTGACTCCATATGTATACTGTAGCACATGGACATGTGCTTATACCCAACCATACACATACACACAATGATACATATAGCTTAAGAAATTAATGGTGGCAATTTAAGGCTCAGAGTCTTAAATATATAGGTCTATTTATACCTATATGCATATGTGCATATACATGAATGGATATGTGCATATACACACGTCTATATGAATAAATATGTTTATGTCTCTAATATTAAAACAATGCTGTGGAAATATGTAAAAATAGTAGATACGGTTTAGACACAATTTTCAAAATTTGGAAGTTATTTTTATCTTCACATTTTAAGATGTCATTTCACAGCAGAATAAGACTATTTCTAATGATGTGGGTCTCAGGGACGAGATGAGGGTAAGAACTAGCTGAAAGGTTTAATTGCACAGTGACCTGAGGCCCCACGACAAGCCTTCCTAAAATTCATACTCTATCAATTGTGTCGGAATTAAGGGCCTCTCATCAAGCAGGCTTTGCTTGCTGCCGCTTTCCAATCTCCACATGGGAATGCGTCTAGCGGTAGAAGGTGAGACTACAGCTTTCACCTACTGCATATTGCTGAAGCTTTGGGCCACGTCCAATGGTGAAAACATATTACACTTCTGTGAAGATGGTGGTGGGGTGGGACCACACAACAGCATTTGATACTATTTGAGAAAAGTCAAGGGAAGAATCTCAGTACGAAGTATCTGTTTTTGAGAAGGTTGAGGAACCAGTAAGAGATTTTGGCTTTGCAAGGTCATTATTTAAGTAATTTAAGGAACTGAAAATTTTTTCAAGGAATTGGAAAGTTGATAGAGCCAATGAAGCAAGATGAACAATATTATAATTCTAAAACAAAGGAATTTTTAAACGTGCTTTTTACATTTGCTACCTTAGCATCAGTGAAATGGGCCTGTGGGTTTTTATTCCAGCTTGAAGCCAATCAAAGGCCTCTGTGGAATCTTGTCCTTGTTGAGAAAATAGAATCGAGATGATCTCAGAAAAATTGTTTGATGGTAGCTGAAAGGAAGTCCTATGGAGTTTCCACATCAGAAATGAGAACATCATTAAGGACCACATTCCTCTCTGAACTTTTGCTACTATATGGGCCATGTGGCATCATCCTTCAGCTCACTCTCGTGTGAACAAAGATAGAATGGGAGCCATAACTCTAGACTCCAAACCATTAGATACTGTCTTCACACAGCCTCACCAAAATGTGTATGGGGGTGGGGGTGGGGGGTGCCTCTTCTTTTTAAGTTCTTTTTAGTAACAATGAATAAAATTTTTTCGGTAATCATAAAAGCATCATCCATCCCACATCAGAAGTGTTATAGCCTTTCTGGTCCTATGCTGATTATCAACAAAATAGCCTTTAGGTAAGGAGGATAAAACACTGTGCTTGAACTAGACTTCTTTCCATTACCTGACTGGGGTATGGGACAAATTCCATAATCTAACCATATAAGAAGAGAAGCCAGAGCCTTACGGAGCTCAGGGAGAATCTTCTTGTATCTCTGTCAAGAGCATTATCCTGTTATTTAAAATTGAAGCCCTAGACAGAAGAATCATGTCTGGATGATCTAATATAATGTATCAAATCAACCTCTATTCCAAATTATTGCAAGTTGATTCCTTATGTCTTGAGATTTTACTGAGCCATGGAAGGGCTTGGGAGTGGAGTTGGAAGTAGGGGCGGTCACACTAGGATTTTCCTTAACTGACACCTTCATGAGTCTTTAAAGGGAAGTGATGGAGGGTGAAGGGAACAGATTACCCAACTGTGCCTCCATTGCTAGAACTTGGCAACTATCTTTCCTAAATTGCAAAAGCAGGAACTTCAAATGAATATAGGCCAGAACAGATCTCTGCACACTGAGGCTGCAAATGTGCTTGCCTACAACTATCAGATGGGCTCATAGAAGAAGAATTTTTCTAGGCAGAGAAGATGAAAATAAAATATAGAGGCAAAACTTTCCTGCTGTATTGAAAAAAAGAAAAGAAAAAGAAAAACGTAAGCAGATGAACTCAAATAGAGTTAAATGTCAAATGACAGCTCAGAGCAAAATTTTAATTTCTCAAATTACTTCCCCAATGGCCTTGCAGTTTTGGTCATTGTAGAGTTAATGAGGAGAAAACCTATAACTTAGCTATAACCTTTTATGTGCTCCCTGACTTGGGAAACATATCATAATGGAGATGATTTGGCTAAATGTGATTTAAGGTTCACTGTTTTTAAGTCTCAGATATTGCTGATATGACATTGAGCTAACTCATATTTTTAATTCCATGAGATATACTAATAATTCTGTTGTTGTTGTTGTTGTTATACCCATGGTGGTGGTAATGATTGTAGTTAATGGTGTGTGTATGTGTGTGTGTGTGTGTGTGTGTGTGTGTGTGTGTGTGTGTGTGTGCATACACATGCATGTTCATTTCTACATTTCTAAATTTTTTTTTTTTTGGTTTTTCGAGACAGGGTTTCTCTGTATAGCCCTGGCTGTCCTGGAACTCACTCTGTAGACCAGGCTGGCCTCGAACTCAGAAATCCGCCTGCCTCTGCCTCCCAAGTGCTGGGATTAAAGGCGTGCGCCACCACTGCCCGGCGCATTTCTACATTTCTATATGCATGCTTGTGTGTGTGTGCATATATTTTTCTAATCATAAAGTACCTCTAAATTTCCCTAAAACTAACCAAAAAAAATCAGAAAGAGAAAAGAAAGAAGGAACCAAAGAAACTAACTACCCCCATTCAGCCTTGATTTCTTGGTTAATTCTTGATTAATGCTGTTAATTGTGTTAATGCTATTTGAGTGAAACTCAACTCAAATTATCCTTTGGGTTTTCTACAGTGTTCTGGTTCCAAGGCTTTGACAGCAGCATCAATGAAATGTGTGATCTCACAGGGATCACAGCACATAGAGGTGGCCCAAATACCTCCCTCTCATTTGACCCATCACCCTTGATTAAGGGTGCTACTCTAGCTTCATTCTTTGCTTGTGATAAAACACTATGAACAAAAGCAACTTGGTGAAGAAAAGGTTTATTTGACTTGTACTTCCATCATTGACAGAAGTTAGGACAGGAGCTCAAGTAGAAACCATGGAGGAATTCTGTTTATTGGCCTGAATTCTAGCTGACTTATTGGTTCATTCTTACTTAGCTTTTATATACAACTCAGGACCACCTGCCCAGGCACAGTAGCTCCTGCAGTGGGCCAGACTCTCCTACTTTAGTTAATAATCAAGACAATCCCCCACCAACCTGTCTACTAGCCAACCAGATTTAGAGAATTCTTCAATGGACCTTTCCTTTCACATGGCTCCGGTCTTTGCCAAGTTGACAATTGAAACTTATTAGCTCAGACATTTTCATGAGTACTGTCTGATCTCATTTTCCTGGAAGCTGTGTGCTTTTATCTGGACAGTCTCAGTCTCCTGTTCTTACACATAAGCAAAGGACCGGGTTCAAATGAGCCAAGATTAATTAATAGCAAGCAAGAGATTCAAACTCAGATGTACTATCAGAACATTTAGAATTCCTTGCCCAAAAGGCCAGTTCTCACTGCTCAGCCCAGATTCTCACATTCTATGGGAATCCCCATAACTATCCTCACACTCCCGCAGACATAAGCATGAACTCAGTTGAAACAGAAGCACTGGACAGCATGCTACTGTTCTCTCAGTTAATGTATGTGAGGCTTCCTGAAGAGGAGAACAGGGAGGGACTTGAGTGTGAGTTGCTTTATTTCCCCTTTGCTTCTTCCACTTTCAAAATAAAGGCATATTAAGGAACATAAACCAGATTCTCAAAGACAGTTATTTCATATTTTGTCTCATATATGCAATCTAGGGATAGGAGAGAAATTGAAAATAGATGGATAGGGTACATTATGGAAGATGAAGGGGATCCAAGGGAAGTGGGAAGGAGAGATAATATAGAGTTATGAGGCAGGGATATGATCAAAGTATGTTATATGGACAGATGAAAATTTTACAAATTAATCCATTATTCTGTGAACTAAGTGCTACTATTAAAACATTCTAAAGGCTAGAAGTGAGAAGTGGGGTTTAGCATGTTGGAAATGAAAAAACCATAGCAACCATGAGTGGGATGTATCGCATAGGCTACAGAATCCTCCCTGGGACACTAAACTGTGACCCTGCACCACTGTCACCTATTCCGGATGCCTGGAGAATGAAGCTGAAAGGGTGTTCCTAGATTCCATCCCACCAGAGCCAGATAGAAATAACTGATGGGCTTTATGCCTTGAGTGACAACCTTAACAAATACGTTTTGAAAACTCAAACAACCCAGCCTCTGTCCTCAAGGAAAAAAGGAAATGATGGAAAATCCCAATAAATTTAGACTTATGTGCATTTGGCAGTCCAATTTTTCTTCATTTTCTTTGGATGCCATTGAAAGATACAGTTTTATTGCCTAATGTGTATCATGGTGCTTTCAATTGTCTATCATTCTCTCTCTCTCTCTCCATTTAAACATGGTTCTTTTTTTTATTTTCTATATTTATATTCCAAATGATTTCCCCTTTCCCGTTTCCTCCCTCCCCAAAAGTCCCATAAGCCCTCTTCCCTCCCCCTGCTCCCCATTCAACCCCCTCTTGCTTCTCTGTCCTGGTATTCCCCTACATCCAGTCTTTCCAGGACCAGGGGTCTCTCCTTCCATCTTCTTGGAAATCTATTGATATTAAACATGGTTCTTAATGGAACTGTTATGAAATGCTCTTCTCCAGATATATCAACCGTTGACTTCATCAGAACCCCTATGACTACTCTCAAGAGTAGGTCTCAATATCAGGTCTGTTGGTGGCTGACAGTCCATCACAGATAAAGATGGTCAGGAGAAGGAGAAGATGAAGCAGGATCATCAGACCAGACCTTCACCTGTTACTTTAGCTGCTTCTCCTGCCTGTCTAGCCACTTAGCCTGGAATGTTGTCCTACCTACATGGGGTCTCTGTCTCAGGAGGTGCTAGAGTATATAGGTCATGGAGGATTGATTTACTAGAGTGAAGACTCCATCTCTGCAGCTATGGGGAAGTCACTATCTGTGCTGGGGTGAGACTTTCCTGTAGTGTAACTGCTTTGCTGTCATTCTTGTCCTTGCAAGTAACCCCTCTGTCATATTCTACAACTAATACCAATAAACTCATTGGTTCTCCAAGTTACACTATGACGGAATTGTACATTGGTTTGTTGCTGAGAGTCAATATTTGTTTACATCTTCCCAGGAGAAGAGCTCCCTGAACACACTATCATCTTCTCCATGACATCATTAGGTAATTTCTACATGATGGTTCCCCACCATGGGCCAATGGTCATCTAATTTATGTAACTGAATTATCAACTAGCAACCTGCTCATGTTTGGACTCAATGTTCAAAAACTACTATTACCAACGATAAAATTAGTCATTTAGCTTATAACATGGAGCTCTTTTGAGAATGAGATCGCTGATCTTGGTGATACCTTCACAGCATGAATAGGTAGCTTTTTAAGAAAACTAGTCCGTACACAAATCCTAAAAATGTCTGTCTCAGTCCTCACTTGATTTGATTGCTGGGAGAAACTCACAGTTAGCTGCTCCCTGGCAGTGTCTTTTTTCCTACAGTCTTGGTGACAGCAGACTCTAGTTGTGTAACTAACGGATTTTTCATTATTTTGGAGTTCCTACTTTCCTAAACTTTGAGTGTTTTCCATCTCTCAAAGGGTTTGTTCTGGGCCTGATCATCACCGTTTGCTTATGGTTCCAATGATGACACAGACTGAGAGGTAGTCTCAAAATGTCATTGACCTGACTAATAAATCTCTTCTGCTACTCTGAGTGCAATGTCTACAGGGTACTAGGTCTCTTCTTTTGACTCTCTCACTAATGCCAGAAAATTACCAAACTGAAGTCTGATGTCACTTTTCATGTTGACATCTATCCTTGTGTCTATTCCACCACTGAGCTCCACATCTCATAGCTAAGTATCTCAAACCTCAGTCTGCCTCCTCCTCTTCTCTATTCAGGTGATTGGTGTTCTGCACTGACATTTCTGTACAGGCCTCCCCATCTAAGTGCCCCTCCTTTAATCATATTTATTATGGCAGCCAAATTCGACAAGGCCACTCTGTAGCTTAAAATACCGCAAGAGTACCTGTTTCTTTCTGAGAGAGCTCCTCTCTGATCAATTTTGACTCATTTCCCAAGCTTCCCCTTTCTTTTTAACTTATCCCATTATTTGGTATTTTTAGTACAGCTTTGACATAGAGCTTTCCCTTTCCCTTGTGAGCTCTCTCTCTCTCTCTCTCTCTCTCTCTCTCTAAGTTCTTGGCTACTGTATTACCGTATTATTGTCATGCCTTCTTCCTATCTTGATTATAAACTAACCCTCTAAAACTATAAGCAAGACCCAATTAATTTCCTTGGTTCCTTTGACTCTTTCACCTTTCTCCAGCATTTAGTTTTAAAGTCACTTACTCCAAAAGTTTTCTTGATACCAGTTTAAAAGAGAATGAGAATGGCCCATGGAGGTTCATATATTTGATTGCTTTGTCACCAGGGAATGGAACTATTGGAACTATATGGAAAGGATTAGGATTATGGTCTTGTTGGAGGTAAGTGTGGCCTTGTTGGGGAAATTATGTCTCTGGCAATGGGGTTGGAGGTTTCAAACTCTCTCTCTCTCTCTCTCTCTCTCTCTCTCTCTCTCTCTCTCTGTGTGTGTGTGTGTGTGTGTGTAAAGCTCTTGGCTACTGTATTGCTATATTATTGCCATGCCTTCTTCCTATCTTGATTATAGACTAACCCTCTAAAACTATAAGCAAAACCCAATTAAATGCTGTCTTTTATAAGAATTGCCTTGGTCATGATGTCTATTCACAGCAATAGAACAGAAACTAAGACACCAATAAATTGGTTTGAAGTATTTCTCTTATTAGAACCATGAGATCAACAGATAGGTCCTTTGACTTAGCAGTTGGCACATATTAATCCAGTTGCTTGTTGTAGGCCCATCTTCGACAACAATTTATAAGTAGCATTATGGAGTGGTTCTCACCCATGATCTCTAACAGTACTATAGCAATGAGGATAATAAATGATCATGACTAAATATACACAAATTATTGAATGAATAAAACCCCAAAGACTAAGTTTCATCACTCCAGACTATGAAAGAAAAATGTAAGGACAGAGCATGTCAATGTACAAAGTTGGAAAATGTAGGTGAGCTAGGAGCTGTGAAGAGCACACTTTGACATGGCTAGAAAGTTGGCTACATCCCAGGAGGAATTACCTAGAGAGGAAGAAGTCAGGAAACATTTGTCAGAACAGAGGCCAGAAGGTCATTTTCTGAATGTGGCTATTACATGGACTATTCAGGTATGCTGAAAATCATGCAGCCATTTTGATAGGTCAGTCAAGGTATTCAGACTAACTCTCACTTCTCAGGTAAAGGAAAGGCCAACAGACAGTCAAGCCATTGTCCTGGGTGTATTCTGGCTGGTAGTTCAAAACCCCATCAGAAGCCGGGCGGTGGTGGCGCACGCCTTTAATCCCGGCACTTGGGAGGCAGAGGCAGGAGGATTTCTGAGTTCGAGGCCAGCCTGGTATACAAAGTGAGTTCCAGGACAGCCAGGGCTACACAGAGAAACCCTGTCTCGAAAAACCAAAAAAAAACCAAAAAAACAAAAAAAAAACCCCATCAGAGAAACAACAAACCTTCAGTTACTGCACACACATCTAGCAAGGACTCTTGTTCTTTACCTCTTATAAGAAAAAGTCAGTGAACTAGTAATTTTTCAATAGAAATTTATGGACAGCCACTCTATATCAGGGCTCAGGTAGCTTAAAAGTTGGCTTGTAAAACTGTGGATGCAAACAGTACTATTATAGGTTTCTTCCTTCATGGATTTATATGAATCTGATCTGCTAGTTAAGTATTCTGAACACGTTGAAATGAAGACATTCATCTTCTAAGTTCATGAGAATAATTCTGGAATAGTTTAATTCTTACAAGTGTCTTGAAGCTGGAAGATGATACAATGGCAAAGAGTGTCCACTGATCTTCCAAAGGATCTGTGGCTGGTTCAACAGTACCTATTTTAGGCATCCCACAACTACTTTTAACTCCAGCGCCGGGAGATCTGATGCCCTCTTCTGGTGTATGCGGGTACTGCATGCATGGGCACAAATGTTAGACATACAGGCAAACACGAAATCAAACTTAAAAAGGAAATATTTTTAATATTCTTTCTTTGTGAAAACTGGGCATGACACTCCCGAAGGATCCTGCTATACCACTCCTGGGCATATACCCAGAGGCTTCCCCTGCATGCAATAAGGACACATGCTCCACTATGTTCATAGCAGCCTTATTTATAATAGCCAGAAGCTGGAAAGAACCCAGATGTCCCTCAACGGAGGAATGGATTCAGAAGATATGGCATATTTACACAATGGAATACTACTTTACAATTAAAACAATGAATTTATGAAATTCCTAGGCAAATGGTCAAAACTGGAAAATATCATCCTTAGTGAGGTAACCCAATCACAAAAGAACACACATGGTATGCAGTCACTGATAAGGGGATATTAACCCAGAATCTTGGAATACCCAAGACACAATTCACATATCAATAGATTTCCAAGAAGATGGAAGGAGAGACCCTTGGTCCTGGAAAGACTGGATGTAGGGGAATGCCAGGACAGAGAAGCGAGTGGGGGTTGAATGGGGAACAGAGGGAGGGAAGGGGGCTTATGGAACTTTCTGGGAGGGAGGAAACGGGAAAGGGGAAATCATTTGGAATGTAAATAAAAAAACTTAGAAAATAAAAAAGAAGGAAAAAAGGAAATACTTTTTAAAAAATAAAAAGATTTTGTTAGAAACAAAATGAGTAGATTAAAAAGTAGAAAAGAAAAATGGTTCAAAATTTGTTCAGAAAGATTCTTACCCACAGCTCCCATTTCAAAGGCCAAGGTTAAAGCCATAGGTAGAGTTTGATGATGACTTTCAGATGCCAAAGAGAGACAGGCCTGGATTTCATACTATTTCATACTATTTCTTCACATAGAGAAGCTGTGTGCCAACATAGCATGCTATCGTATCTCCCTGCCCCAATGTTTCCTTCAAAAACTGTAACGTGCTAATTCCAAAGAAGTTTGAAGAAAATGGAGCAATTTTGAAGAAGACATCACAATTCACAGGATGTCTTACACAGGTGCACCTTCAGCAGCGGTTTTCAGAGTGTGGTCCACTACTATCACCATCACCATCATCGATCATTGTCATCATCAACATCTTCAAAATCACTCGGGATGATGTCAGGATCAGGTGTGGGAAGAGGGATGGCCAGATGACCATGAGAATGAATGGAAATCTGCAACTGACAGGGGTGTGGAGGTAGGGGGCATCTCCAAGAAAAGACAAATCCTTGGGATAAGGGGGGTGCCCAAGAATCAATGGGGGTGTCCTTAGCTGTGACTCACAGCACTGGGGATATGGAACCTGTAGAGGCCACCAACTGTAGCCAGTCAGGATCCCAATGGAGCAATAGGGACACTAACACACCCATAAAACTTTCAACCCAACATTTATCCTGTCTACAAGAAACGCAGGAAGAGGGCATGGAACAGAGACTGAGGGAACAGCCAAACAATAACCAGCCCAACTTGATACCCATCCCATGGACAAACACCAATCTCTGACACTATTTATGATACTCTGTTATGCTTGTAGACAGAAGTCTAGCATTGTTGTCCTCTGAGAGGCTCCAGCCAGCAGCTGACATATAAGGAGACACCCACAGCCAAACCATGGATAGAAATTGGGGAGTCTTGTGGAAGAAGAGGAAGAAGGACTGGGGCCTCTAAAGGAATAGGAACTCCACGGGAAAATCAACAGAGCCAACTAACCTGGACCCTTGGGGCTCTCAGAGACTGAAAAACAAACCAAACATACATGGGCTGGACCTAGACCTCCCCAATTCATATGTAGCAGATGTGCAGCTTGATCTTCATGTGGGTCCTGAACAACTAGAGCAGGGAGTAATCCCAAAAGACTGTACATGGGGTATGTTCTTCTGGCTCAGTTGCCTTGTCTGGCCTCAGTGGGAGAAGAAGTGTCTAGCCTCACAGAGACTTGAAGTACTGGGGTATGCAAGACCTAGGGGCCCCCACCTGCTCAGAGGTGAAGGGGTTGGGGAAAGATTGTGGGAAGGGTGACTGGGAAGGGAAAGGGAGTGAATAAATTAAAAAAAATACTGGGGCAAGAAATGAAAAGTGTAAGCTACAGAACTAATAGGAAGCAAAAGAAATTATACAAAGAATGGTAAAACATTTACACTTGCTTAGACAGGTAATGTTAAAGTAGAGTGTGTTCTGTCAGGGTCACAGCTACTAGGAGTTCCAGATTTACTGACAGTGGAGGATCTGGCACAACTCCTGACTCTGGGAGTTTGATCATTGTTGGGTACCTCAACACTGAGCTGGGTGACCATGGTGTCTCTTTGATTCACTGAGCTTAACCTTGAGGAAGAGAGGATTTGATTGGTCATCTTGAAGGCTTTGTGGAATTGATGAAAGACTGGTTATCCCAAGATACTATCTGCTTCCCTCCTTTCCTCCTACTTTATCAGACCCAGGTCTTCCTTGTTGAAGTAATCTTGGGATCTGTCTTCAGTGGAGGTGATCCAGCCACCTGGGATTTGCTAGTCCACCTAGGTACTCTGTAGAAGCATTAGCTACCCTAGCTACTTAATATTTTGTTATTGCTGGCAGGCAATCAAAGTTTCAGTTCCCCCCTTTTCAGTCAAAAGCTCAGTTTGGCAATGGTAGTAAACACTGCAAACCATGGGAATGGTAAAAGTAGGTAATGAGAAACTGGAGTGAAACCATGTAAGGTTACTCACTGAACACCAAGGGAATCATGGTGATGCCACTTGAACCTGGGTCTGAAGCCCACTGAAACAGCAGTATCCGTGTTCTAGTGAGAAGACAATCTCATCTTGTTATAAAGCTTTCAAGTGGCAAATAATATCATGCATGTTATTTATTTCACCCTTTCAACAACACTGGGCCGTGGTCTAGAAAATTATTATGTACTTTCAATTATAAGAGAATTAGCAAGCTAAGACATTAAACAATGTACTCTGGTACAATGTCCTTTAACATCTGATAAGAAACCCAGGTGAGGAGCTAGCCAAGGTTACACGCCATGCAGAATGCCAAGAGTCTAAGGATGCTGCTCATTCACTGGAATCACATTTAGATAGATGGCAGGTTAGCTAAGCAATCAAGATCAGAAATTGTGTAGAAAAGAGAAGGTCTAATTATTGACCTAAGGATGAGGACAGCAAGTGAGTGAATGAGCTTACACTGTATAAATGAGTAAGGGAAATGGCAGACTACCTTCATGCTGCAGAGTAGGAATGCCCTGTCAGCCGCCACTCACAGAAACGAGATGCTTCAATTAGTCATTGTCAGTTCCGATTACTCTCTGCTTCCCCTGGCAGCCTTTCAGATAAACCAGATCTCTGGAAAAAGACTGTCACCATCTTCTCTCACATGGTCAGGATCAAAAGTCTAGTATTTCTATGAACTCAACACTATGTGATATAGGGCTGATCCTTGTCTAGATTCAAACCATACAGCAATGGACTGCATCATTGAGAGAATCCCATAGCCTCAAAGCAGGGAATCTGCCCACTGTTGGTTTGAAGCAGGGTATTTGAGTTCTTAATCAAAGTGTCCATGTCTCTCTGGACTATTTGTCACCTAATATCAGGAGTTGATCCTCAGTCACTATGGCAGCGATTGTCCAAAACTGTTGTTTGAAATATCCACGGGCAGCAAAATGGCTCAGCAGGTAAAGGTACTGGCTTCTAATCCTGATAATCAAGAGTTCGACCTCACAGGACTCATGAAGCGAGTGTGGGAACCAATTCTCACAAATAGTCCCCTGATTCCCACAATCTTGTCATGATATGCAGTCATATGCACACAATTGATAAATAAATAAAATGTAATAAAAACAAGAAATGATGGAGAAATATTTCTCTTTGTAAACCGTGACAAGCATTAAAGCTGTAACGGAGAGTGGGCAGTATGGAAGCCAGCGAACGGCTGGCTGTTTACACGTTTCTGACTGCACATCTGGCTTCTACTCTATTAAAGGTTTCTCTGTATGCATGTGTTTTCACGTGAGAAAAATATAAAATTCACTTTAAAAATTAAATCCAAAGGATGAGCAGAAAGAAAAGGAGAGAGGTTGGTGAGATGGTTTTATAAAGTTTTGCTATGAAACAAGACCAAAGGAGACATCAATAGAAATACAGTCAAGAAAGGGGACACCGGGAGGGAGCCTGCCAGCTTTCCTTCCGCGACCTCTGTTCCCGCGGACTGCGCTGGAGAGACGGGTACCCCAGGCTCCCTACCCCCAATATAACATCACTTGGGACACGGCCTGTTGGGGCTTCCGTCTGTGCCCGAGGGTGGGTCGGCGCCGTGGTCGTCTGGGTGCCAGATCGGCGGGCCATCGTGACCACAGGGTGAGCGGCGCCATGGAGAGTGCCCTCCGCCATCTTTGCTCCAGTGACCAGGTAGTTGGGACCGCCAGGCTCAGAGACAGACAGGCATAATATCGCTTCGGTCTCAGGCAGCTTGTGTGTAACCTGCTCCCAGGTGCTGGGCTGATCTGCAGTAACCAGCGCGCCAGCTCTGCTGTGGGACCTTCTGCCTGGTGGAGGGACCCCGCGCTGGGAGGAAGCCTGCCAGCTTTCCTTCCGCGACCTCTGTTCCCGCGGACTGCACTGGAGAGACGGGGAGAGACTTCTGCCTGGCAGAGGGACACCCCCTCCCCCCCCCAGGAGAGATCACACACCCCTGCACAGGGCAGGAGCCTGCCAGCCTCCCTTTGGCGACCTCTGCTCCAGGAATCCACTAGGCTGAGCCTTTAGATGTGCAAGGCCTCCCCAATATAAGATCACTTGGGGCAAGGCACATTAGGGCTCCAAAGTCACTCAGGAGCAGGCAGACCCCAGAAATTGGTGCCAGGGGAATCCTGGTAATCCAGGGGGGGCAGAAATAGCTTTGCAGGCTCACAGGAGGTCCAACCAACAGCCAGTGGCAGCAGGACCAACTAACACCAGAGGTATCCAGATGGCAAAAGGCAAACGTAGGAATGTTACTAACAGTAATCAAAGTAATGTGGGACCATCCGAACCCAACTCTCCAACAGCAGCAAGTCCTGGATACCCCACCACACCCGAAAGACAAGATCTGGATTTAAAATCACTTCTCATGATGCTATTAGAGGATCACAAGAAGGACACAAATAAATCTCATAAAGAGTTACAGGAGACCATGAATCAACGGTTAGAAGCCCTTACAAAGGAAACACAAAAATCGCTTAGAGAAATGCGGGAGAACATGGATCAAAAGATGGAGGCGCACAAGGAGACAACACAAAAATCGCTTAACGAGATGAATCAACGGGTAGATGCACTCACAAAGGAATCACAAAATTTGCATAAAGAAATGCAGAAGAATATGGGTCAACAGATGGATGCCCATAAGGAGGCAACACAAAAATTGCTTAAAGAAATGAATCAACGGTTAGATGCCCTTACAAAGGAAACACGAGAACTGCTTAAAGAAATGCAGGAGACGATGGATCAACGGATGGAATCCCCTGAGGAGGAAACACAAAAATCGCTCAGAGAAATGCAGGAGAACGTGGGTCATCAGGAAGAAATCCTGAAAGAGGTAATGCAAAAATACCTTAAAGAAATACAGGAAAATACAAACAAACAAGTGAAGGATCTCAGCAAATCCATCCAGGAACTAAAAAAGGAAGTAGAAACAACTAAGAAATCACAAAGGGAGACAACTTTGGAGATAGAAAACCTTGGGAAGAAATCAGGAATCATAGATGCAAACATCAACAATAGAATACAAGAGATGGAAGAAAGAATCTCAGGTGCTGAAGATTCCATAGAGAGCATCGACTCAACAGTCAAAGAAAATGCAAAATGCAAAAAACGCGTAACCCAAAACATCCAGGAAATCCAGGACACAATGAGAAAACCAAACCTAAGGATTATAGGTATAGATGAGAGTGAAGATTTGCAACTTAAAGGGCCAGTAAACATCTTCAACAAAATTATGGAGGAAAACTTCCCTAACTTAAAGAGAGAGATGCCGATGAACGTACCAGAAGCCTACAGAACTCCAAACAGACTGGACCAGAACAGAAATACCTCCCGTCACATAATAATCAAAACACCGAATGTTCTAAACAAAGAAAGAATACTAAATGCAGTAAGAGAAAAGGGCCAAGTAACATACAAAGGAAGACCTATCCGAATCACATCAGACTTCTCACCAGAGACTATGAAAGCCAGAAGATCCTGGGCAGATCTCATGCAGACACTAAGACAGCACAAATGCCAGCCTAGACTACTATACCCAGCAAAACTCTCAATCACCATAGATGGAGAGACCAAGATATTCCATGATAAAACCAAATTTTCACAATATCTTTCCACAAATCCAGCCCTGCAACGGATAATAGGTGGAAACCTCCAATACAGGGAGAGAAACAACACCCTGGAAAAAATGAGATAATAACCTTCTTGAATCAAACCCAAAAGTAGATAACCACTCAAACATAAAGATAGCGTCAAGAATGGCAGATGGCAATAATCACTATGCCTTAATCTCTCTTAATATCAATGGTCTCAATTCCCCAATTAAAAGACATAGACTAGCAGACTGGATACGTAAACAGGACCCAGCATTTTGCTGCATGCAGGAAACGCACCTCAGTGTCAAAGACAAACACTACCTCAGAGTAAAAGGCTGGAAAACAATTTTACAAGCAAATGGCCCCAAGAAACAAGGTGGAGTAGCCATCCTAATATCGGATAAAATTGATTTTCAACCTAAAGTCATCAAAAAAGACACAGAAGGACACTACATACTGATCAAGGGAAAAATCCACCATCAAGAACTCTCAATTCTGAATATCTATGCTCCAAATGCAAGGGCACCCTCATTCGTAAAAGAAACTTTACTAAAACTCAAAGCACACATCGCACCGCACACAATAATAGTGGGTGACTTCAACACCCCGCTCTCTGAAATGGATCGTTCAGGAAAGCAGAAACTAAACAGGGACACAGTGAATCTAATTGAAGCCTTGGACCAAATGGAACTAACTGATATATATAGAACATTTCATCCTAGAGCTAAAGAATACACCTTCTTCTCAGCTCCTCATGGTACCTTCTCCAAAATTGACCATATAATTGGTCACAAATCAGACCTCAACAGATACAAGAATATAGAAATAATCCCATGCCTCCTATCAGATCACTATGGAATAAGGGTGGTCTTCAATGGCAACAAAAACAAAAGAAAACCCACATACACATGGAGGCTGAACAATGCTCTACTCAATGATAACTTGGTCAAGGTGGAAATAAAGAAAGAAATCAAAGACTTTTTGAAAGTTAATGAAAATGAAGGCACAACATACCCTAATTTATGGGACACAATGAAAGCAGTGCTAAGAGGAAAATTCATAGCCCTGAGTGCCGCCAAAAAGAAACGGGAGACAGCATACACTAACAGCTTAATGGCACACCTGAAAGCCCTGGAACATAAAGAAGCAAATACACCAAAGAGGAGTAGAAGGCAGGAAATCATCAAACTCAGGGCTGAAATCAATCAAGTAGAAACAAATAAAACCATACAAAGAATCAATAAAACGAGGAGTTGGTTCTTTGAGAAAATCAACAAGATAGATAAGCCCTTAGCCAGACTAACCAGAGGGCACAGAGATAGTATCCAAATTAATAAAATCAGAAACGAAAAGGGAGAGATAACAACAGAAACTGAGGAAATTCAAAAAATCGTCAGATCCTACTACAAAAACCTGTATTAAACACAACTAGAAAATCTTGAGGAAATGGACAATTTCCTTGACAGATTCCAAGTACCAAAATTAAATCAGGATCAAATAGACCATCTAAACCGTCCTATAACCCCTGAAGAAATAGAAGTTGTCATTGGAAGTCTTCCAACCAAAAAAAGCACAGGTCCAGATGGTTTTAGTGCAGAATTCTATCAGACCTTCAAAGAAGACCTAACACCAATACTCTTCAAACTGTTCCACAAAATAGAAACAGAAGGAACACTACCCAACTCGTTCTATGAAGCCACAATTACACTAATACCAAAAGCACACAAAGATCCGACAAAGAAAGAGAATCTCAGGCCAATCTCTCTTATGAATATCGATGCAAAAATACTCAATAAAATTCTTGCCAACCGAATCCAAGAACACATCAAAACGATCATTCACCACGATCAAGTAGGCTTCATCCCAGGGATGCAGGGATGGTTCAATATAAGGAAATCCATCAATGTAATCCACTACATAAACAATCTCAAAGAAAAAAACCACATGGTCATCTCATTAGATGCTGAGAAAGCATTTGACAAAATTCAGCATCCTTTCATGCTAAAGGTCTTGGAAAGATCAGGAATTCAAGGCCCATATCTAAACATAGTAAAAGCAATTTACAGCAAACCAGTAGCCAGCATCAATCTAAATGGAGAGAAACTTGAAGCAATCCCACTAAAATCAGGGACTAGACAAGGCTGCCCTCTCTCTCCATATCTTTTCAATATAGTACTTGAAGTTCTAGCTAGAGCAATTAGACAACAAAAAGAGGTCAAAAGGATACAAATTGGAAAGGAAGAAGTCAAACTATCACTATTTGCAGACGATATGATAGTATACATAAGCGACCCAAAGAACTCCACCAGAGAACTCCTGCAGCTGATAAACGACTTCAGCAAAGTGGCCGGATATAAAATCAACTCAAGCAAGTCAGAAGCCTTCCTATACTCAAAGGATAAGCAGGCTGAGAAAGAAGTAAGAGAAATAATACCCTTTACGATAGCCACAAACCATATTAAGTATCTTGGCGTGACTCTAACCAAACAAGTGAAAGATCTGTATGACAAGAACTTCAAGTCTCTGAAGAAAGAAATTGAAGAAGACCTCAGAAGATGGAAAAATCTGCCATGCTCATGGATTGGCAGGATTAATATAGTAAAAATGAGCATCTTACCAAAAGTAATACACAGATTCAATGCAATCCCCATCAAAATCCCAACTCAATTCTTCATAGAGTTAGAAAGAGCAATTCAAAAATTCATCTGGAATAACAGAAAACCCAGAATAGCTAAAACTATTCTCAAGAGTAAAAGAACCTCTGGGGGAAATCAGTATCCCGGACCTCAAGCTGTACTACAGAGCAATAGTGTTAAAAACTGCATGGTATTGGTACAGTAACAGACATGTAGATCAATGGAACAGAATTGAAGACCCAGAAATGAATCCACACTCCTATGGTCACTTGATCTTTGACAAAGGAGCTAAAACCATCCAGTGGAAAAAAGATAGCCTTTTCAACAAATGGTGCTGGCTCAGCTGGAGGTCAACATGCAGAAGAATGCAAATTGACCCATCCTTATCTCCTTGCACTAAGCTCAATTCTAAGTGGATCAAAGATCTCCACATAAAACCAGACACACTGAAACTAATAGAAGGGAAACTAGGGAAGAACCTTGAACATATGGGCACAGGGGAGAATTTCCTGAACAGAACTCCAATAGCTTATGCTCTAAGATCAAGAATAGACAAATGGGACCTCATTAAATTACAAAGTTTTTGCAAGGCAAAAGACACTGTCAAAAAGACAAAGCGGCAACCAACTAACTGGGAAATGATCTTTACCAACCTTACATCCGACAGAGGGCTAATATCCAAGATATACAAAGAACTCAAGAAGTTAAACTCCAGAGAGGCAAGTAACCCTATTAAAAAATGGGGTACAGAGCTACACAAAGAGTTCTCACCTGAAGAATATCTAATGGCTGAGAAGCACCTAAAGAGATGTTCATCATCCTTAGTCATTAGGGAAATGCAAATCAAAACAACCCTGAGATTCCATCTCACACCAGTCAGGATAGCTAAGATCAAAAACACAGGAGACAGCAGTTGTTGGCGAGGATGTGGAGAGAGAGGAACACTCCTCCACTGCTGGTGGAATTGCAGGCTGGTACAACCACTCTGGAAAGCAGTCTGGCGGTTCCTCAGAAAACTGGGCATGACACTCCCGGAGGATCCGGCTATACCACTCCTGGGCATATACCCAGAGACTTTACCTGCATGCAATAAGGACACATGCTCCACTATATTCATAGCAGCCTTATTTATAATAGCCAGAAGCTGGAAAGAACCCAGATGTCCCTCAACGGAGGAATGGATTCAGAAGATGTGGTATATTTACACAATGGAATACTACTCTGCAATTAAAAACAATGAATTCACGAAATTCCTAGGCAAATGGTCAGAACTTGAAAATATCATCCTTAGTGAGGTAACCCAATCACAAAAGAACACACATGGTATGCAGTCACTGATAAGGGGATATTGACCCAGAATCTCGGAATACCCTAGACACAATCAGCATATCAATAGATTTCTAAAAAGATGGAAGGAGAGACCCCTGGTCCTGGAAAGACTGGATGTAGGGGAACGCCAGGACAGAGTAACGAGAGGGGGTTGAATGGAGAAAAGAGGGAGGGAAGGGGGCTTATGTGACTTTCGGGGAGGGAGGAAACGGGAAAGGGGAAGTGATTTGGAATGTAAATTAAAAAAATAAAATAAAATAAATAAAATAAAAAAAGAAAGGGGACACCGGAACAATAAAACGTTTTACAGTTTCTTAGGGTCAGCAGTCAGGAAACGGGGAATCTAATAGATTTCCACATTGAAGTTTCTTCTTCACTGCCAGCCACTCCTTTATCCATGTGACCTGTGTTTATGGATAGTATGTGCAGTTCATCTCTGGGGACCAAGAGCTGTAAAATCTCAGCTCCAATGGAGCAGCCCTTCTTTTGAAAAGTACAGTCAACAGACAAGGGATGTCTGCATGATGATAGTGATAAGTGCTGTGGTTAGAGGGTAACCCATCATGTGTTTGGACAGAATGCTTCAATTTGATCACAGCAAGGTAGGAGGCAGACATCAGGCATGGCCCCAAGATTCCTTCCCCTGAGCATACGCCCTGAGTATCAGTCGGACTTACAGGTATGCTGGGAGCACCTATCTGAGATTATTTTAGATTGCACAGCAGATGTGTTTGTGTATATTATTAAGTTCTTTGATCAGTAGGCTTTCAGTCCATCAGAAGGAGATTTACTTCCCTGGGTGAGTCTGAATTAACATAGTGAACCCTTTAAATAGAGATCCTTCCTTTAGAGAATAGGAAAGGTATAGCTTCCTCTCCTGAAACCTTGAAGAATGCAATCAGCTGTGTTGTAAACCATTGCTGTGGACTATTATGTTTTTAATCTAAAAGGGCCCACAGTTTTTTGTTTTGAAAGCTTAGCCCTCAGCTTGTGGTTTCATTTTAAACTAAGATTTTTCTTTATTCTTAAGATTTGAGCCTATCTGCCCCATTTCTTTCCTCTATACCTTGCCCCCTCCCCCCATATTCTCTGCAGTCACTGGTAGGTTTTCTGTATGTCAGTGGATAGCTCTACACCCATGCATACATAGGTAACACACATCTGACTTAGTAAGTAAACAAAGAAGAATAACTAACAAACAAACAAAGCCCACAGGAATACATGAAGTTGTGTCATGTGTTTACAGGCCATGGAGTAGGTTTTAGAAGATGGGACCCAGGCTAATGAAATAAGTCAGTAGGAGTTGGACCTGAAAGGTTGTTAGCCTGATCCCGAGTTCTGGCTAGTCTGCCACCATGTGAAGAAATCTCTGCTGCATGCTTCCAGGCCATTTTTCTCTCTCAGCTTAGTTCTTTAGTGACCTAAGTGACTTTGCAGAGGATGTCAAGTTACAGATGACCTTGAAGATAATCTTTCTGTAAGGCACAGAGTTGGATGTCCCTCTAGGCTGTGTCTGGATTTGGATACCCAGAAACTCTGAGGTTATACATAGATGTTGTTTTAAAACATTAAGTTGTGATAATTTGTTAGAAAGCAATAGAAAATTGCTCCAGAATGGCTTTAGTAGCTCTTGGTATTGCCTTCATCAAAGGAAAGCTATCAACACAGACAACTTGTTAGGTTTCTTCACCATCTTAGACTCCTCACATTTCCAACACACTAGGCAGAAACATGACAACCAGAGGCATGTCTGACTTTTTTTGTCTGTAGCAGCACTAGAGACACCTGGCATCCCTGCTGGTACGCCACCCTCTCCCTACTGAATGAATCGCCTGTCCTCTTCAGGGCTGGAATTGTCATCAGACACAGGAGCACAAGAAAGCCAGAGATGCTCCTGGCTTCAGGACGGGGTGTGTTAGCTCCTCTTTTCTCAAAGCTCCTTAGTGCAGCAATATTTTATGTCTCCTTATGACAGCCCATTACACCCAAGCGAAGGGAGGACAGCAGAAAATGAATATTTTATTGGCTCTCATACAGTGGGCATGGCCTGAAGTAAAAATAAATGTTCTATGACATTCATCTTTATAAAATGCATTCTTGCCCACCATAAAGGGATCCAGTGAGTCATCTCTTTACACGTCTCTCACTAGTAATTTTACTAAGTAATTATAGTCATATTTTCAGATGTTCTCTGTGCCTGGAAAAGTTATGACCAGATAGAAACAACTTTCTCTAATACAAAGGAAATTATAAAAACACTGTTTGGGGAGTTGTTTCATATAGCAGTGCTGTGTGGTTCCTTTCAGCAAGAAGGCTTTTTATTTTTATGAGTATCTAGAATTTGTTATACATGAATGATTTATAGGCTTTTAATGTTGTTTGGAAAAAATATAGTATTGTCAGCTAAAAATTCATTTAGTGCAAATGAAAGTGTGACCAGGCACTGATTGCTTGTTATAGCTATGAGAGGATTCAAAAGGAGATAAAAGAAAAAACAGGCATGATATGCAGTCACATATGTAAGTGTTGGGGCCCATGCCTAGGCCATTCTTTTCTTGGTTCTCTCTTGAAGGTAAGCCAATGGGGAAGAGCATCAGAGTTGGGTCAAGACTTGGTCTTACAAGATATTTAGGGTTGCTGTATAATAATTAAACACGTACCTCTCTTAAGTCTAAGTCATTTTGCTTCAGGAGCTGACATATCTTCTGAGTTCCTCTGAGGCAGGAGGTGGGAGGGAGAGGGCAAAACTTTTTAGCATCTCATCATAAAATAGCAGGGGATTAAGTAAAGTGGCTTTTGTTCTGTCTCTGAAGGAGCTGCATGGCTCTAACTTTCAGCCTGCTAATTAAAGTCACAGGAAGAAAAAGGGACACAGTGAAAAGTGGTTTTAGCTTTTAGTTCTAAGTTCTTAGTTCTCAAAAAAGTTTCTATAAACTTCTCTCTAAAACTTCCCTCTACTCTCCTCTTCTAATCTTGCTCTTTCCTCCAGCTCTGATGTCACAGTAATACTCTTATTCTCAATACCAATTCTCCCAATGCTATGTTTTTACTTCTAAGTCCTTGAGTTCAGTTCTATCTTGAATTCAAAAGTTCTTCTTGAATCCTGCTTTGTCCAGTTTTGTCTAAAAAGGTTTTTCTCTCTCATTGTCCTCAGCACTTATACATCTTTTAGAATACATGATCACATGATAGAAAATTTACCACAAGTTTACACAGATCAAATCATAAATCAAATAATAAGTTTACAACAGAAAATGTTTACATACATATCTATTAGGAGTAATTATCTGGCTAAACATTATCTGTCACCAACTTTACAGGTTCATGGGAAGTTAAAAACCATGACGCCCTTCCGCGACCTCTGTTCCCGCGGACTGCGCTGGAGAGACCGGTACCCAGGCTCTCCCCCCGATATAACATCACTTGGGACACGGCCTGTTGGGGCTTCCGTCTGTGCCCGAGGGCGGGTTGGCGCTGTAGTCGTCTGGGCGCCAGATCGGCGGGCCATCGTGACCACAGGGTGAGCGGCACCACGGAGACTGCCCTCCGCCATCTTTGCTCCAGTGACCAGGTAGTTGGGACCGCCAGGCTCAGAGACAGACAGGCATAATATCGCTTCGGTTTCAGGCAGCTTGGGTGTAACCTGCTCCCAGGTGCTGGGCTGATCTGCAGTAACCAGCGCGCCAGTTCCGCGGTGGGACCTTCTGCCTGCTGGAGGGACCCCGCGCAGGGAGGGAGCCCGCCAGCTTCCCTTCCGCGACCTCTGTTCCCGCGGACTGCGCTGGAGAGACCGGTACCCAGGCTCTCCCCCCGATATAACATCACTTGGGACACGGCCTGTTGGGGCTTCCGTCTGTGCCCGAGGGCGGGTTGGCGCTGTAGTCGTCTGGGCGCCAGATCGGCGGGCCATCGTGACCACAGGGTGAGCGGCGCCACGGAGACTGCCCTCCGCCATCTTTGCTCCAGTGACCAGGTAGTTGGGACCGCCAGGCTCAGAGACAGACAGGCATAATATCGCTTCGGTTTCAGGCAGCTTGGGTGTAACCTGCTCCCAGGTGCTGGGCTGATCTGCAGTAACCAGCGCGCCAGTTCCGCGGTGGGACCTTCTGCCTGCTGGAGGGACCCCGCGCAGGGAGGGAGCCCGCCAGCTTCCCTTCCGCGACCTCTGTTCCCGCGGACTGCGCTGGAGAGACCGGTACCCAGGCTCTCCCCCCCGATATAACATCACTTGGGACACGGCCTGTTGGGGCTTCCGTCTGTGCCCGAGGGCGGGTTGGCGCTGTAGTCGTCTGGGCGCCAGATCGGCGGGCCATCGTGACCACAGGGTGAGCGGCGCCACGGAGACTGCCCTCCGCCATCTTTGCTCCAGTGACCAGGTAGTTGGGACCGCCAGGCTCAGAGACAGACAGGCATAATATCGCTTCAGTTTCAGGCAGCTTGGGTGTAACCTGCTCCCAGGTGCTGGGCTGATCTGCAGTAACCAGCGCGCCAGTTCCGCGGTGGGACCTTCTGCCTGGTGGAGGGACCCTGCGCAGGGAGGGAGCCCGCCAGCTTCCCTTCCGCGACCTCTGTTCCCTCGGACTGCGCTGGAGAGACCGGTACCCAGGCTCTCCCCCCAATATAACATCACTTGGGACACGGCCTGTTGGGGCTTCCTTCTGTGCCCGAGGGCGGGTTGGCGCTGTGGTCGTCTGGGTGCCAGATCGGCGGGCCATCGTGACCACAGGGTGAGCGGCGCCACGGAGAGTGCCCTCCGCCATCTTTGCTCCAGTGACCAGGTAGTTGGGACCACCAGGCTCAGAGACAGACAGGCATAATATCGCTTCGGGTTCAGGCAGCTTGTGTGTAACCTGCTCCCAGGTGCTGGGCTGATCTGCAGTGACCAGCGCGCCAGATCTGCTGTGGGACTTCTGCCTGGCAGAGGGACGCCCCCTCCCCCCCCCAGGAGAGATCACACACCCCTGCACAGGGCAGGAGCCTGCCAGCCTCCCTTTGGCGACCTCTGCTCCAGGAATCCACTAGGCTGAGCCTTTAGATGTGCAAGGCCTCCCCAATATAAGATCACTTGGGGCAAAGCACATTAGGGCTCCAAAGTCACTCAGGAGCAGGCAGGCCCCAGAAATCGGTGCCAGGGGAATCCTGGTAATCCAGGGGGGGGGGCAGAAATAGCTTTGCAGGCTCACAGGAGGTCCAACCAACAGCCAGTGGCAGCAGGACCAACTAACACCAGAGGTATCCAGATGGCAAAAGGCAAACGTAGGAATGTTACTAACAGTAATCAAAGTAATGTAGGACCATCCGAACCCAACTCTCCAACAGCAGCAAGTCCTGGATACCCCACCACACCTGAAAGACAAGATCTGGATTTAAAATCACTTCTCATGATGCTATTAGAGGATCACAAGAAGGACACAAATAAATCTCATAAAGAGTTACAGGAGACCATGAATCAACGGTTAGAAGCCCTTACAAAGGAAACACAAAAATCGCTTAGAGAAATGCGGGAGAACATGGATCAAAAGATGGAGGCGCACAAGGAGACAACACAAAAATCGCTTAACGAGATGAATCAACGGGTAGATGCACTCACAAAGGAATCACAAAATTTGCATAAAGAAATGCAGAAGAATATGGGTCAACAGACGGATGCCCATAAGGAGGCAACACAAAAATTGCTTAAAGAAATGAATCAACGGTTAGATGCCCTTACAAAGGAAACACGAGAACTGCTTAAAGAAATGCAGGAGACGATGGATCAACAGATGGAATCCCATGAGGAGGAAACACAAAAATCGCTCAGAGAAATGCAGGAGAACGTGGGTCATCAGGAAGAAATCCTGAAAGAGGTAATGCAAAATTACCTTAAAGAAATACAGGAAAATACAAACAAACAAGTGAAGGATCTCAGCAAATCCATCCAGGAACTAAAAAAGGAAGTAGAAACAACTAAGAAATCACAAAGGGAGACAACTTTGGAGATAGAAAACCTTGGGAAGAAATCAGGAGTCATAGATGCAAACATCAACAATAGAATACAAGAGATGGAAGAAAGAATCTCAGGTGCTGAAGATTCCATAGAAAGCATCGACTCAACAGTCAAAGAAAATGCAAAATGCAAAAAACGCGTAACCCAAAACATCCAGGAAATCCAGGACACAATGAGAAGACCAAACCTAAGGATTATAGGTATAGATGAGAGTGAAGATTTGCAACTTAAAGGGCCAGTAAACATCTTCAACAAAATTATGGAGGAAAACTTCCCTAACTTAAAGAGAGAGATGCCGATGAACATACAAGAAGCCTACAGAACTCCAAACAGACTGGACCAGAACAGAAATACCTCCCGTCACATAATAATCAAAACACCGAATGTTCTAAACAAAGAAAGAATACTAAATGCAGTAAGAGAAAAGGGCCAAGTAACATACAAAGGAAGACCTATCCGAATCACATCAGACTTCTCACCAGAGACTATGAAAGCCAGAAGATCCTGGGCAGATCTCATGCAGACACTAAGACAGCACAAATGCCAGCCTAGACTACTATACCCAGCAAAACTCTCAATCACCATAGATGGAGAGACCAAGATATTCCATGATAAAACCAAATTTTCACAATATCTTTCCACAAATCCAGCCCTGCAACGGATAATAGGTGGAAACCTCCAATACAGGGAGAGAAACAACACCCTGGAAAAAATGAGATAATAACCTTCTTGAATCAAACCCAAAAGTAGATAACCACTCAAACATAAAGATAGCGTCAAGAATGGCAGATGGCAATAATCACTATGCCTTAATCTCTCTTAATATCAATGGTCTCAATTCCCCAATTAAAAGACATAGACTAGCAGACTGGATACGTAAACAGGACCCAGCTTTTTGCTGCATGCAGGAAACGCACCTCAGTGTCAAAGACAAACACTACCTCAGAGTAAAAGGCTGGAAAACAATTTTACAAGCAAATGGCCCCAAGAAACGAGGTGGAGTAGCCATCCTAATATCGGATAAAATTGATTTTCAACCCAAAGTCATCAAAAAAGACACAGAAGGACACTACATACTGATCAAGGGAAAAATCCACCATCAAGAACTCTCAATCCTGAATATCTATGCTCCAAATGCAAGGGCACCCTCATTCGTAAAAGAAACTTTACTAAAACTCAAAGCACACATCGCACCGCACACAATAATAGTGGGTGACTTCAACACCCCGCTCTCTGAAATGGATCGTTCAGGAAAGCAGAAACTAAACAGGGACACAGTGAATCTAATTGAAGCCTTGGACCAAATGGAACTAACTGATATATATAGAACATTTCATCCTAGAGCTAAAGAATACACCTTCTTCTCAGCTCCTCATGGTACCTTCTCCAAAATTGACCATATAATTGGTCACAAATCAGACCTCAACAGATACAAGAAGATAGAAATAATCCCATGCCTCCTATCAGATCACTATGGAATAAGGGTGGTCTTCAATGGCAACAAAAACAAAAGAAAACCCACGTACACATGGAGGCTGAACAATGCTCTACTCAATGATAACTTGGTCAAGGTGGAAATAAAGAAAGAAATCAAAGACTTTTTGAAAGTTAATGAAAATGAAGGCACAACATACCCTAACTTATGGGACACAATGAAAGCAGTGCTAAGAGGAAAATTCATAGCCCTGAGTGCCGCCAAAAAGAAACGGGAGACAGCATACACTAACAGCTTAATGGCACACCTGAAAGCCCTGGAACAAAAAGAAGCAAATACACCAAAGAGGAGTAGAAGGCAGGAAATCATCAAACTCAGGGCTGAAATCAATCAAGTAGAAACAAATAAAACCATACAAAGAATCAACAAAACGAGGAGTTGGTTCTTTGAGAAAATCAACAAGATAGATAAGCCCTTAGCCAGACTAACCAGAGGGCACAGAGATAGTATCCAAATTAATAAAATCAGAAACGAAAAGGGAGAGATAACAACAGAAACTGAGGAAATTCAAAAAATCATCAGATCCTACTACAAAAACCTGTATTCAACACAACTAGAAAATCTTGAGGAAATGGACAATTTCCTTGACAGATACCAAGTACCAAAATTAAATCAGGATCAAATAGACCATCTAAACCGTCCTATAACCCCTGAAGAAATAGAAGTTGTCATTGGAAGTCTTCCAACCAAAAAAAGCACAGGTCCAGATGGTTTTAGTGCAGAATTCTATCAGACCTTCAAAGAAGACCTAACACCAATACTCTTCAAACTGTTCCACAAAATAGAAACAGAAGGAACACTACCCAACTCGTTCTATGAAGCCACAATTACACTAATACCAAAAGCACACAAAGATCCGACAAAGAAAGAGAATCTCAGGCCAATCTCTCTTATGAATATCGATGCAAAAATACTCAATAAAATTCTTGCCAACCGAATCCAAGAACACATCAAAACGATCATTCACCACGATCAAGTAGGCTTCATCCCAGGGATGCAGGGATGGTTCAATATAAGGAAATCCATCAATGTAATCCACTACATAAACAATCTCAAAGAAAAAAACCACATGGTCATCTCATTAGATGCTGAGAAAGCATTTGACAAAATTCAGCATCCTTTCATGCTAAAGGTCTTGGAAAGATCAGGAATTCAAGGCCCATATCTAAACATAGTAAAAGCAATTTACAGCAAACCAGTAGCCAGCATCAATCTAAACGGAGAGAAACTTGAAGCAATCCCACTAAAATCAGGGACTAGACAAGGCTGCCCTCTCTCTCCATATCTTTTCAATATAGTACTTGAAGTTCTAGCTAGAGCAATTAGACAAGAAAAAGAGGTCAAAGGGATACAAATTGGAAAGGAAGAAGTCAAACTATCACTATTTGCAGACGATATGATAGTATACATAAGCGACCCAAAGAACTCCACCAGAGAACTCCTACAGCTGATAAACGACTTCAGCAAAGTGGCCGGATATAAAATCAACTCAAGCAAGTCAGAAGCCTTCCTATACTCAAAGGATAAGCAGGCTGAGAAAGAAGTAAGAGAAATAATACCCTTTACGATAGCCACAAACCATATTAAGTATCTTGGCGTGACGCTAACCAAACAAGTGAAAGATCTGTATGACAAGAACTTCAAGTCTCTGAAGAAAGAAATTGAAGAAGACCTCGGAAGATGGAAAAATCTGCCATGCTCATGGATTGGCAGGATTAATATAGTAAAAATGAGCATCTTACCAAAAGTAATACACAGATTCAATGCAATCCCCATCAAAATCCCAACTCAATTCTTCATAGAGTTAGAAAGAGCAATTCAAAAATTCATCTGGAATAACAGAAAACCCAGAATAGCTAAAACTATTCTCAAGAGTAAAAGAACCTCTGGGGGAATCAGTATCCCGGACCTCAAGCTGTACTACAGAGCAATAGTGTTAAAAACTGCATGGTATTGGTACAGTAACAGACATGTAGATCAATGGAACAGAATTGAAGACCCAGAAATGAATCCACACTCCTATGGTCACTTGATCTTTGACAAAGGAGCTAAAACCATCCAGTGGAAAAAAGATAGCCTTTTCAACAAATGGTGCTGGCTCAGCTGGAGGTCAACATGCAGAAGAATGCAAATTGACCCATCCTTATCTCCTTGCACTAAGCTCAATTCTAAGTGGATCAAAGATCTCCACATAAAACCAGACACACTGAAACTAATAGAAGGGAAACTAGGGAAGAACCTTGAACATATGGGCACAGGGGAGAATTTCCTGAACAGAACTCCAATAGCTTATACTCTAAGATCAAGAATAGACAAATGGGACCTCATTAAATTACAAAGTTTTTGCAAGGCAAAAGACACCGTCAAAAAGACAAAGCGGCAACCAACTAACTGGGAAATGATCTTTACCAACCTTACATCCGACAGAGGGCTAATATCCAAGATATACAAAGAACTCAAGAAGTTAAACTCCAGAGAGGCAAGTAACCCTATTAAAAAATGGGGTACAGAGCTCCACAAAGAGTTCTCACCTGAAGAATATCTAATGGCTGAGAAGCACCTAAAGAGATGTTCATCATCCTTAGTCATTAGGGAAATGCAAATCAAAACAACCCTGAGATTCCATCTCACACCAGTCAGGATGGCTAAGATCAAAAACACAGGAGACAGCAGTTGTTGGCGAGGATGTGGAGAAAGAGGAACACTCCTCCACTGCTGGTGGAATTGCAGGCTGGTACAACCACTCTGGAAAGCAGTCTGGCGGCTCCTCAGAAAACTGGGCATGACACTCCCGGAGGATCCGGCTATACCACTCCTGGGCATATACCCAGAGACTTTACCTGCATGCAATAAGGACACATGTTCCACTATGTTCATAGCAGCCTTATTTATAATAGCCAGAAGCTGGAAAGAACCCAGATGTCCCTCAACGGAGGAATGGATTCAGAAGATGTGGTATATTTACACAATGGAATACTACTCTGCAATTAAAAACAATGAATTCACGAAATTCCTAGGCAAATGGTCAGAACTTGAAAATATCATCCTTAGTGAGGTAACCCAATCACAAAAGATCACACATGGTATGAAGTCACTGATAAGGGGATATTGACCCAGAATCTCAGAATACCCTAGACACAATCAGCATATCAATAGATTTCTAAAAAGATGGAAGGAGAGACCCCTGGTCCTGGAAAGACTGGATGTAGGGGAACGCCAGGACAGAGTAATGAGAGGGGGTTGAACGGAGAAAAGAGGGAGGGAAGGGGGCTTATGGGACTTTCGGGGAGGGAGGAAACGGGAAAGGGGAAGTGATTTGGAATGTAAATTAAAAAAATAAAATAAAATTAAATTAAAAAAAAAAATCTAATAAAAAAAAAAAAAAAAAAAAAAAACACAAAAAAAAAAAAAAAACCATGACGCTTGTGACTAAGTGATTAGTGAAGTTTTGTATAGATAAATCCAGTCAATATTTTACCTTCTGTCCTTGCACCTATAATAAATCATTAGTTCCCTTTTTATGACCTTTGATTAATGGTTTTACAAGCTCTTGGAATGTTCTCTGAGTAGTAGATGCCTACTTACTATCTAGAAGCAAATTAACTCATGACATTTGAAGACTAGCAGAATTCTCATTGCAGTTCTATCAGAAAGGATTTAATAGCAGTCCTATTATAAAAGAGTTTAATAATTGCTATAATTTTAGGATTTCTTATAGGATCATCATTAAGAATTAAGAAATCATGTATTTGTCTATATAATATCACCATAAGACATCTTTGTTGTTCTGCAGAGATGTGCTCAAAAGGATGGGCTAATACCTAGTGATTGCTATATATATTTAATAACAGGAAATGCATATTAATAACAGGATTTTTTCCCAAAATGAAGTTCTTCTGGGCCTTGCGTGCAGGAGCAATCTGTTGTAGATTTTAATCCAAGGTTGACCCATCTCAGGAAGATCACCTGCTAGTATTTAGCTTTTCCTAGATGGCTCCTGGCATGTAAGTGTGTTGTGTGGTGGTGTACATGTGGACAACTTGTGGGATTTGTTTCTGTCTCTCTGCAGATTGACAAATCAAAGCACCCAGCTTGGTGACAATGCCTTACATGATGAACTGTCTTGCTAGACCACATGTTCCTACTGACATCACTGCTATGATAGCCTTCTAATTTGTGACTTTAGTCTCAAGAACAGAAATTAGGACAGTTTTTGTCCTAACCATCTGCTACATAACTGCCTGTGCCTATAGACACATTTACACACAGTTTTTTAAAATGGTGACCCACCTAGACTTTGATAACTTATATGAAGAGAGGCAGGAAAGGCTTGCACTTACTACTACACAGGAGCTAACTTCAAAATTACCCTTCTCTGGACATTTAGGCATTATGCCACCTCTGATGCACAAGTCAGTTCTTTGTTGCTTGATCATCTTTCTCTTTTCTTCTCTTTTCTTATTTTATTGATCACAGTCCTGGGTTTACTCCATGTTGAATGCTTCAGCCTTTCAACACATTTTCCTCTATGTCTTTCCTTCATGTTCACAGCCAAGCTATTTGGGCTTTGGGATCATGTTCTAAGTTCTACTTCAGACATGTAAATTCCTGTGGATTAGAATTCAGTTGCTGGATGGCCATTCTGTGACACTGCCTGGGCTCTCATCTTCATTCAGGCAAAATGAATGAGGCTCCTAGCCACAGATTGTTTTAAAACATTGTTGTGCCCATAGCCCAGTGGTGATGGGGAAATGGGATAGATTGACTATCCACAACACTCAATCAGAGAAGTCTGAGAGTGTTCAACTTCTTCATGGCTCTCCGCTGGAAACTTCAATGGTGACTGGCTGTATGAGTAATAATTCTGCTATCCATATTACCCTGCTTGCAGCCAACACTGGGAGAGAACTTTTTGAACTATATGGTATGGGCATTAGCATCGGCAGTGTGCCTTGTTCCTTGCATAAGCAACAGCACAACAAATAGGTGCTTCCAGCACACATGGAAGAAGACAGATTCTCTTCCAGGAAGTCCTAGTTTACTGAGTTTCAAATTCCCTTCAGAAAATATTCAACTCTATATTTCAGTTCTGGACCAATTTAAATGGTTCCTTTGACTTGCCTACACCCTTGAGAATATAAAACGTAGGTCAAACACATGCAGTTTGAAGTCCTTTTCTCAAGGATCGTAGGATCACCTATAGACCTTTTTATGAACATGTGCTATTCAGGAGTAGCAGAGTAATATTTTATTCAGGGTTTCTCAATGCAATTCCTTATTAAGTTACATACTATTACAAATAACACATGAATTAGAACTGGAAAGTAAAAAACAAATCAAATCAAAACAAAACAAAACAAAATAAACTTATCTGCTTTCTGATAAGTAAGTAATTCCTTGGGTTATGAAATAGTCTGTTTAGTAGAATCTATTCCTGTGCTACTGAAATGGCTAGTAACATTTGTTCTTTTCATCTTATATAGGAAATTGGACATTAAAACAAGGATATTTGGTAATTTAGCTTTATATCTTACATCAAGACAATATATTACTTATTTAAAATAGGCAGTGTCAGGTACCTCTTGGTAACAAGTCAAAGAGAAGGATGAAGACATACTCATGCTGCTACAAATCTTCATGCTAAATTAAGAGATTGTGAGAGTTGATAAAGAACTCAGTGAGGGGGAAGCAAGGGATTCAATTATAGATTACAGTGTTTATCAGAGTTATTTTCAAGCAACTTTTAAAGAAACATAACTAAGTAAAGATGTAATAACATACCAATGCTGAAAGAAGATTTAAATACTAGGATCAGCTATTACGATAAAGTATGTGTACTAAAGAGTTTGTGTGAGTATGCGAATGGAGGGGAGTGCATGACCTAGCATAGAGGTCAGAGGACAACTTGCAGGAGTTGGTACTCTCCTTGTACCAAGTGGGTTCCAGGGTTTAAACTCATGTCCTGAGGTTAATGGCTCATCTTTCTCTGCTGAGTCATCTTGCTCTCCCTGAGATACCATATTTTCCTTAATGTTCTTCTATTTTCTAATGAAGGATGTACAAATATAACAAAATCCTCTCTACTCTTTCTTCACCCCTTGATGATCAGGCTTTTCTTTTTACTCAGTTCAAGGCTCTGGAAAATCAGCTGAACTCCTGGGCATCTGGAAAATCCTTAAAAAACTATCAGGAGGGGTTGCAATGAAAGGGTCATCTATTAGCTCCAAGGATATAAGTTGGTCACATTTTAGGATATGACATTTAGTCCAGTTAGAACATGCCCAATTATCCTGCTTTGGAATTCAAATCCTAGGATTCAATTTGCAACACACTTTACTGTTATGAATCCAGTGATATTTAGCTGGAGTTAAATTTCTATTGGGAATTGATGACAGCTAGCATGCTGTTGCTAACTATTGTTCCTCAGGTATTTACATTATTTATCCTCTTTTGCTTCCACCCCCCTCAAAACCACTTCAAATGTAGTTAAGCAATGATTGTTTTCATATACTTTTCTACCCATGACTTATACTGTTTTTTTTTTATTTTTGTATTCTGCTCCCAAAACATTCCCTTCCAGGCTTAGCTGTACCTCTGTTCATCTATATGTTGAGATTACTGACCCTATTGCTTTCATTGACTTTTTGTTTGCATCCACAACATCTGTCTTTCAACTGCTAAATATGTTTTAACTCTGCTCCCAAATATATTCAGATTTTGACCTGTTCCTATATCCATGGAGAACATTCCATTCTTCTATAAGACCTATCCTCTTGGTCATTGCAATAGGCTCCTTCTGGGTTCCTCATTTCACCCCTGTAGAACAACCAAGGACTGCTTCTACTACAAAAGGAAAGGAGATTGCTTTAAATATCTATGTGAATTTCTGTATTTTCTGCCATTTACCTCAAAAGTTCCAGCCCTCTCTTTCCCTGCTTGGCTCTATTCTGTATTATCTTACTGTACTTACCTTATTGAACCGTGGTACCCTGGGCTGCCATATTATATCTGGCAAGAAGAGGAAGAAGAAGAAGAAGAAGAAGAAGAAGAAGAAGAAGAAGAAGAAGAAGAAGAAGAAGAAGAAGAAGAAGAAGAAGAAGATGGAGAAGAAGAAAAGAGGATGGAGGGAGGTGGGGCAGAAATATACTGGGAGAAACTGTTAAGATATAAGACGTATGGTATAAACATGTTTTATTAGCTTACTGATGAGTAAAAGCTAGGCTTCGTTGTAGCAAAGAGAATTGAACATCAGGTGAAGTGCAGAGAGTCAGTAGAGCCAAAGAGATGAGACATTTCCCAGAGCAGGCTAGTGATTATGTACATAAACCAGCTGTGTGTGGTGGTTGGCAGTTATTAACATGAAGTTTCTTCTACACTTCCATAGAGGCTGTCCAGCAGAAGCCCTGTCCTTTCCTCTTGATTAGGAAGGAGTAGCTCACAGGACAATGGATCTCAGAAACTTATGAAATGTAAGAAATACATGTCCATAGCCAGAAGCCCCTTCCATGCTCTTAGAAAAGAAACTCAGTGTTTGTCATGTGTGCTTATATGACAAACAGTGGTCTTTCTGGGGGGGGGGCAGAATTAAATCTTAGGAAGGCATGTTATATAGACTTATACTGGGAGAATAGACTAGGCTGCTGGAATCTATGCTTGGGTTTGGTTAAGTACAAGCATTAGGATGAGGTTCTCCTGGGATGACAGTTCTGTGATTTTAATAAAGTCTGTGAACTAAGGAGAGACTAAGAGTAAGAAGGTGAATCAAAGGCTCAGGTCTTATATCTGAGAAAGGAAAGGCAGGCAGGCAGGCAGGCAGGCAGGCAGGAAGGAAGGAAGGAAGGAAGGAAGGAAAGAAGGAAGAACAGATTAAGTTATAATAATCTCAAATTGCCTGGTTGTTCTAATAAACTCTCAACAAGCATGGGGGCTCTGAGAGCTTTACTAGTACTCTCACTGAGCACATGAAGATAGGGTAGGAGTAGTCTATCAGAGCCATGACTTAAGTAAGCATGGACATGGTAGTAGGTCCAAAAGGGATGGCAAGTGAAACTCTAGTTACCTGTTGCTTTTACGGCAGGGGATCTAAGCAATGAAGACTCATAGTCATATCATAACCATGTTGACTGTTACTGGTCTACCTACCCAGGCTTGCTCCTCTCTTGGGACCTCTGCACTTGATACATTCTCTCCATGGAGCACTCTGGCATTAATATCAATAGGGCTCCTTCTACTAGTCAAGCCTCAGACTGAATAGCTAGTCTGGGAAATGTCCCCAGTCACCCAGTGTTGGATGGTACCTTCCTGGTGTATTTGGATCTGGTGTTCATAGTGAATATATTTTCCCTTAGCATAATTACCATTGTATTTTATATTTTATAATGTAGTGTATGTCCTCCTCCACTATAATATAAGGAATTTTTGTTTTAATCATGGCCATAATTTCAGAACCTAAAATGGTGCCCAGATCCTCATAGATATTTGAGAAACATCTGAACACTAAATTACTTTTAATGAAACAAGTATAAATATAGACATCTCATCTGAGAACCTCCTAGTCTTCCACTGGGAGATTGGAAAAATTAAAGAGATACCTTCCATTAGATCTCAGTTATAAACAGCATTATTTACAGGTTCAAAGATTTGGTTAAGTCTGTGGCATAGAGTTTCTTGTTTTTATTTATTTTTTAATCTTTGTAATGCCTAACCTAGGGCTAAAGGACATGGTCTGCTATGCAGTCATAAGGATCTGAGTTCAGATCCCCACAACCCATGTAAAAAGCCAAATATGGTGGCATGTGCCTGTAACACCAATCTTGAGGGACTAGGACAGAGATGGAGGATGCCTGTAGCTCAATGATGACTTAGCCTCACCCAATAGATGAGTTTCAGGTTTAGTGAGAAACACTGTCCCAAAATATAAAAGTGAAGAAGTAGAAAGCAATAAAAAAAAAGACAGCCAAAGTTTAAGCTTCCACAAATACACACACACCTGTTTGTACATATAACACACACACATACAATCCCACACTGAATATTCACTCCCACTTAACGAACTAACTAGGAGGGGACTTCTGAAGCTAAGGCCCTCATGGGTTGGAGGATGGGGAGACAATTATAAAACTCACTTCCACTGAAGATCTCTTCCAGACTGATTCTAGGTTTTTGATCTTCTTCCTTTAATCCAGGGTAGAAAAACTAGTTTCAAGAGGTTTGAATTTTTTTTTTGGTCATATTATATGTCTAGTCTTGCTGAAATTTGGCAAAACTTAGTTTGCCATGTTGTTAAAAATAAAACAAAACATGGATATCTGAGCATGTGCCTCACAACATGATGTCTTAGGTCCTCATGGCTGGTCTTTTGCCGCTTTAATATCTTTATATCCAGAAGAAGAGACATGGCGAGAAGGTGACCTTCGCAGACCATGGAAGATTGAGCCATGACCTCCGGAAGGAAATATTTCACTTTCAGATTTATTTTCAAGTTTAGTTTCCGAAGTTCAGCTGAATGGAGATAATAAAATAAACTTGATATGTATACTGCCTGTCTGTTTATGGTTCCCAGTTTTATCACAAGATAAAAAGATGTATAATAGAAGCCTATAATGTTGGTCTCTGAAATAATAGGTCAACTAAAACTCACTATGCAGGCAGCAAAGGATAAATGGCCTTTATAATGTGTTGTTATAACATAATCTTTTCATATAAACAACCAGCAAGGGATTCTCAGGGAATCTTATTAGCTGGGAATTTCAAAGCTACAATGAATGGATTGAGTTACAGAATTATTTCCCAATTTTGTGCTGGTGGAAGAAAACATCTGTTAACTGTATGTTAATGAATAAGACAGTCTGTTCTTTCAGGAACCCAATAAAAGGCCCTGAAAGAGCAGGACAGTTTGGTAAATAAGAAAAATCACTTCCTCAAAGAATGATGAATTATGTCTAATAAGAAATATTATGAAGATAGCAGGCTTTCTCTCTCTCTCTCTCTCTCTCTCTCTCTCTCTCTCTCTCTCTCTCTCTCTCTCTCTCTCTCTCTCTCTCTCTCTCTCTCTCTCTCTCTCGAGAATGGCTAAATTTGGATCAAATGAGGAATGAGCGGATCTCCGTGATGCAAAGCCTGTCTAGAGCTCCTTGCTTTCTCTTTGCATGGCCGGCAGACAGGCTGGAGTTAGAAAACAGATTTGCCTCATGGAAGAAGTGTGCAGCAGACAGCCAGGAAAGGCAAGGCAGTAAATCTTGGTTCAGTTACTATTTCCACATGTCTGGCAAATGCCCTTGGACGGCCAGGAGTCCAGACAGTCTAAAGCAGATGCCACAGCATGAGCTGCCTTTTCATACACTGTTTGGGCTTCTTTGTCACCAGATTGATGCTGCTTGTCATGGACACACTAATTTTGCATGAGCTGAGCTTGGCTTGAGAGCAGGGGATGAGTCTTTATGAACTATGAGTGGGGGAATGACTGAATAATCATGGTGGTCAGTCAATACAACTTATGGGCTGAAACAAATAGACAAATTTCTACTTTATAAAGAGCTTACAAATGTGGGTTTTGTAACTCAGAGGGACCTGGTTCACTTCCTAAATTCCAGTCCTTAAGGGGAAATTTGAAGTATTAGCATCATAAATTTTAGTCTTTATCATTTAATTTAAATGTCTCAATTATTCTTCAGTATTTCATATTTTAAGACTTCTGTAGTTTAAGAATACAGCTATAGTGTTTATGTGATAAACTTATGAACTATAAATATAAAAAGGCTGCTATATTTTCTTCAATATATTATTACTGAAACTTTTGGCCTTCCCATTTGTTCTCCATGAAGTGATATTAGCTAGATTTGGTGACTCAAGTTTTTAATCTTAACACTAGGGAAGCTGAGGTCAGTCTATAGTCATGGCATTAAGGCCAGGCTAGATTACCTAGTGAGTTTCAGGCTTGTCTGGGATATAGAATGAGACTGTCTTAAACAAAAGAAGGAGGAAAAAAGGAAAAATAAGAAGGAGAGGAGAAGGAGAGGGGGAGAGGGAGGGATAGAAATAGGAAGGGTAAAAGGAAGGAAAAGAGAAAGATATAGATAAATAAATAGATTATAGATAGGTAGGTAGACAGACAGACAGACAGATAGACAGACAGACAGACAGGCAAGTAGGCATGTAGACAGAGAGAGGGAGAGAGAGAAATAGACAGAGAGACAGAGAGAGGTTGAAGTAGCTATTCTTGCCTTAATGTTTTTTGTGGTTCCATTAAATCTGAAAGTTTTGAACTATGCAGCTGGAGAGAAAACCCAGTAGATAAAGTGTGTGCTGCACAAGCATGAAACCTATGTAAAAAGATAGGTGTGGTGCTATACACTTGTGATCTCAATGCAGAGGAAGAGGAAACAAGCAGGTTTCTAAAGTTGCTAGATAGCCAGCCTATCCTGCTCAACCCAGATCCCAGAGATACAAGGTGGGCAGCATTCTGAGAATGACACTGAGGCTGACCTGTGGCCTGTATTCATGTATGCATAGAAGAATATGCTGGCATACATGCATGCATGTGCACACACACACACACACACATTCACTGAAGATGATTCATTTTATTGAAGCCTGATCAAATTGAACAATGTTTCTGATGAATTATTTCTCACTTTGAGCTCTTTCTCATGATGGTCCTAACCCTGAACAATAATTTTATCCAGAGTCCCCTGTGTGACAGTCTTTACTTGTGATTTCAAGTACTTACTTTGTTTGACTTTTAAATTCAAACGATGTGCACATGAGGCCATGAAGGTAAATTCTACCCAGATCATATTTTCTTAATACTGGTAAACTTAGAGACCCTCTATGTTTTACTGTTGTATGCCAGCACACTTAATTCTAGTTGCCCTTTTTTAATCTTTAGCTCTTGTCTGATTCTCATCCCAATCTCCTCTCTGAAGGAAGTATGTATTTGAATGTTTTAAAGCAATTCAGATGCCAATGATGAAGGCAGTGAAGTAAGAACACGTTCAGAGAGTAAGCAATGGAACGTTCCATTCCCCAGCATGGAGGAGGAAAAGTTAATGCCTCATGTACAGCTACGCCCCTGTATGCCTCTGTGGATACACTATAAATGGGTGTGGATGCATGCGTATCTGTGCATATGCATATGTGTCCTGACTAGAAGTTTTGTTTCATACTTAGACAATGACAGGGTCATATAAATAAATGACTAAGATTTATCTGCTCATGTAAAGGGCACTAACTCAACTCATTGAGGTGCCAAAGAACCAAAAAAGAAAAAAAGAGGAAGAAAAAAGCAAAGGGAAAAACAATACAAAACACCACCAAAACCTCAAAAACCATAAAAGTAGAAGGGAGAATATTTAGAGAAGAAATGGGTTCAGCTCAGTGGAAGGAAGAAAAGAGAAGGTAATAGAGAGGTGAATGTGATCAAAGCACAGCATAAATATGTGTAAAATGTCACTGAAACCCATCACTATGTATATTTAAAATATGTGAATAAAAAAGTTCTATCTCTCTTTGTGTACTCCAGGAAATACCTGTAGTTTTGATTATATAGCACTATGATCCAAACTGGAGGTGGTGCTCAGCTGTTTGTCTCAGCTCTCACAGTCTGTTCTTACTGATGCTCTTATCTGGACCTGGTCCCATGCTGTTCTCTTTGTCTCCTTGGACAGAACTCATTTCCATAGCATCTGTAATCATTGAGCCTGATTGTGTGACTACAGATCCTACATCCTTACAAAAAATTAATTTATATTTTCTTCTTTGATGCAAAACATTTGAAAGCTTATCTTGACATATTCTTTTATAGTCTTCACCTTTGCTAGTACCAACCAGCTACTCTTTATAAGTGAAAAGCCTTCTGCGCATATAATATTTATTTCATATCACAGGGTTTTTTTGCTTTAGAATATAATACAGTTCTCTGACTTAGAGGCCATCAGTTTTGTGACTTTATGAACATAATTTTCTTAATGTGATGGATCTAACAGCTAAGATCCTCTGTGTTAACATCTTCATTATATGATGTTCTCATTAGTTATGGTGGTTCCAATGAAAAATATCTTCCATAAACTCACTTATTGAAACACTGGTCCCTAGTTGGTGGCTACATTTGGAGTAGCTTTGGATCCCTTATGCGATGAAGCCCTGATGGAGGAAGTTTGTCAGTGGGGATAGAATTTGAGGATTTATGATCTTGCCGCCCCCTCTCCTTACTGCATGTGGATAAAATATGATCAGCCAGATTCTTGGTCCTTTTACCTTTCCTGCTTGTTGCTTGGCATTCCCTATGATGACAGACTTTAGCTCTCTGAAACTATAAGCTAAAATAAACCCTTTCTTCCTTGGGTTGCTTTTAGTCATTGAATTTTTATCATAGAAAGAGAAAAGTAACTAATATATTATTCTAAGAGATCGTTCTTATCTGTTCTGCATTCTGGACCACAGACCATAGCTTAGGGATAGGAAAACAATCACACAAGTTTAAGAGGTATAATTATGTTGAGGAATATTGAATAGTATGATTAGTATAATAACCTCATCCAGACTAGCATGAGCATTGAGTGTCAAGTTTTGAAGTGAATTTTATCCTGGAGGAGATAATAACTATGTATATGAGACCAAAGGAATATTGACTTGTAATTGGAGAATATAGAATTATATAAAGTAGAAATCAGAATAAACACAAAATTACTTAAATTCTTGTCTCTATTTCATGGTATAATTTTTGATTCAGGATTCTTTTCAGAGTCCAGCTATACTGTTTTTTGATAAGATCATCATATTATTAATCACCCTCATAGTTCCACATACATAGACTTCAGTCTGTCTAAGTAAAGAACGTGGTTGCAAGAAACTACTACATGAAAATTGAAACAGAAAAACCCAATAAAATCTGTTGTGTTGAAACACCATGTTGGTGGTTTTACCTGCTATAATATCTTTTGTATCTGAAACCATAACCCCCAGGTTGACTTCAGGAAATTTTATAAGCCAACAAAATATCTCATTATGGGAATAGTGACTGCTTATAGTAGCCTTTCCATGAATAAATCACTGTAGTGACAGGCTATGAACATTCTGCCTGAATCTGAGCTGCTTAGTACTATTTAATATGTGACTATTGTTGCTAATTTGTCTCTTACTATTAACACATTTGAAAAACAAATACCCATTCTCTGACCACAGATAAAGAACTCAAGTTATTTCATTCCTCATTTAACAGAAAGTAATTCAGATTTCATTATCTTTTACAACATTATGACATGATTAATCCTAAATAATAACACTTATTCATAGAAAACAGAAAAGATTTGATAGAATAGTTTAGTGTTTTATGTTGAATATCTAGGCCTTGTTTAACCAATTAACAAGTTTTTTTTAAGTTGCTTTGACTGAAAAAGTTTTATCATTTGTAAAACAAAGATGCAAAAAGGCTACATGCCTTATCATACACATAAGCAAAGACTTCTCCTCTTCTAAGCTTCATTTCAATATGTACTAAACTGATACTATTAATTTAAAATGAATATGTCATGAATTATTTATGAGAAGTTATGATTTTAGAGGGCTCCTCAATGGAGTCTCCTCTTACATGGAGCAAGGTTCCTCTTCTGATAACTTCCTTAACACATCTCTTACAAGACTTACATTTCATGGACACCAGTCTGGGCAGACACTCCTGTATATCTCCTATTTTGAGAGCTCTGCGCTTAACTGAAGAACAGCATCAAGTTCTGTGTCTGGAATTTGAAATGAACTGTGTTCTTAGCATAGCTGGTGCTTTCCCACATGTAAATAGGAGCAAGAAAGTTAACCACAGGCTAATAAAACAGAAGATTGACCTCTACCCACCTGGGGTTCTTTAAAAGGCCCTAGAGGTGACCTTAGGGATATTTAGATTGCTTTGCACATTATCTAAAGACACTGTATATTTAATTCTGATGGTGCAAATCTGTTCCCAATTCCCCCTCTGCCTTCCCCTCTGTCATCCTTCACATTTCACTCTATCACTTGGAATCCTGGGATGCAGTGTAACAGTTCTTAGATTCACAAATGTAAATACCCCTGGTACTGTGAAAAAGTAGGCAGGAGGATGGCAACAAAGGTTGGCATTCTCGGAGTTCACAGCTGATTCGGGTAATACATGCAAAGTTTTAAGGAGGAATTCTTATTAACATCGGTCAAAACATGTTAAATTTCTTCTGTCAAGAATGTTACATTTGTATTCACACACATACACATGCAGTACACATACACATACACACACTCACACTTACAACACACATACACACTGACACATTCACATACATATACATACAGACATACAAACATGGACTCATACATAGATACACATACATAGATACAAACACAAACACATACACAGACACACACAGATACTCACACAGAAATACACTCACATACTCACACATGCACACAAATATTCACAGACATAGACTCACACACATGGTCTCTGTCTCTGTCTCTGTCTCTCTCTCTCTCTCTCTCTCTCTCTCTCTCTCTCTCTCTCTCACACACACACACACACACACACACACACACGCGTGTGCGCACACGCACCTATAAATGTTCTATGCAAGAGAAACTTGACTGAGGCTTTCTGAGGGTCAATAACAGAAAAGCTTCTTCTTGCCTTAGAAATGATAAGTCAAGGATGTAAAACATCTAAGTTTTTTTTTTTTTACTAGCACACTGGTCACATTACCTTCCTAGGGTTACCATAACAGAGTACTAGTTAGGTTACTTAAATTACTGCTCTACATGTTTCTTGGGAAACACCTTAAATCTAAACTGAGAGTGCCAATAGGCCATCTAGCCTCAAAGCTTTTAAGTAGTATCTTCCCTTGTCCCTTCACCTTGCTGGGAGCCGCAGACACCCTCTGGTAGAGCTGGCATTGTGCCAGTCTTTGCTTGCATCTTTCCATGTCTCCCATTGATCTCATCATGTGGACCTACTCTATTCCAGCATAATATCGTCTTCACTAGTTACAATTGCAACAGTGATGTTGGGCTTTGGAATAAGGAATCTCAGATCTTCAACATTTTGGGGAGGGGAGACAAACCTCATCACACTGGAAATACTAAATTATTTCATATATCAGATCTCTCCATAGAGAAAAATGCTACCAAGTTCCTGTCATTTGAAGAAATGATCAAAAGTAAAAAATATCGAGGGTAAAAGATTCAGATGTGTTAGACATACTAAGAACGATTAATTTGAAAACATTGGTGATGTTCATGTTACTTGGAGTCACTGCTTGAACTGTTTGTGATCTTATTGTTCCAAAAAATATTATACATTCATATTTAACAGTTATTCATAAATAAATATTCTGGCTTTGTGTACAAATCTTACATACCACAACATGTTATGTGATTCAGGACAAGCAGAACTTGGTGTAAACCTGTGGGTCGGGTGGCTTGGTTTTGCTCGTGTTGGCTTTCTCTATATCCTTATATCTATTGTCTTAGTCCATGGGTGCAGATTCTGCCAGAACTTTGTTCCCAGCTCTCTCTCTCTCTCTCTCTCTCTCTCTCTCTCTGTATGTGTGTGTGTGTGCGTGCGCATGTGTGTGTTTGTGTGATATAGTTTACAGAGTCTGGTTTTGTTGTTTGTATATATGGTTTCAGGGCCTGACCACTCTTCATTGGATGACCAGTAAGGGGCTCATCCCTAGGAGAGGCCAGATCTCCTTCTCCCAGCACTCATTAGTTGTCTGTAATTCTTTGTCTAGGGCTGGGACCACTTCCATCTTAACTTGTCCCTTGATATTGCCGCTTTTTCTGTCTTGTTGATGCAGCCATTTCTAGGAGAGACTGTTTGACAGCAGACTTCCAGGTGTTCTGGCTCTTACAGTCACATCTTTTGTAATATTCTCTAACCTATGGATGCAAGAGCTTTGATGCAGATGTATCTATCAGACCTGGGCTTCCCATGGTCTATTGATCTCTGCATTTTGTCAAGGTGTGGGTTTTTTTGTTGGTGTTGATGGTTCTGGTGCTGGTGTTTTTTGTTTTTGTCATTGTAGTAGGTTTTTGCAATAGTCTCAATTTGCTATAAAGAGCGGCTTCTTTGGTGAGTGCTGGTTGCTACACTTGTCTGTGCGCTTAAGGATTAAGATTTAGAATGCAGTAAAGAATTATATTGGCCTAGGGAGTTGGTTGTAGTAGATTCCGTTTTAAAGTCCATGATCTCACAATAGCCAGGAAGCTGACGAGGTTTCCATTTCCAGGCATGATTTCTCTCCTATTGAGTAAGCTTCAGTTCCAATTAGATATGTGTTGGTTGCCACCATGTGAATGACGCTTATTGCACCTTTATGCATATCTTCCCATTGCTCTGATTCATAAATGTTGTGGCTGGGTAGGACTGTTTAATTGCCTCCTTCAGTTGGTACCTTATGTAGTATTTTTCTGGAAGCATGGAAGCTAGATGACAGGAAAGAGGTTTTCATGTCAGAACCACTTGCTCTCCTACTCCACCGATGGTTGCTCAACAATATTCATTGTCACTCTACTCACAATAGCCAGGAGCTGGAAACAACCTAAGTGTTGAATGGTTAACAAAAATGTCATGAATATAGACAGTGCATATCTGTAAAAAGAGTGGAATTATGAACTTTGTAGGCATGTGGGTAATAGGAAAAGATTGTATGGAGTAAGATAACTCCACGACCTGGGAAGACAAATGTTGCATCTTCTCACTCATCTGCCATTCCTAGCTCCAAATCCTCAGACATGAGTATATAACATGGAGTGACCATAGAAACTAGGAAAGCATAAAGTCTATATGTGGGGGATAGAAATAGCAGGATACAAGTGGCATGAAGTGGCAAATGGGATAGCAAGATGGGGATTCTGGTTGGGGAGGAGGAAGGGAGGTTAATACAGAAGGACTAATGAGGGGCAAATGATACCAAGGTTGTTTGATAAAACTTCAAGGAACTACATTATTTTATACTTACCTGAAATTACACAAAATGCTATTCACAAAAAGTTTTATATATATATATATAAACATATATATATATATATGTGTGTGTGTATATATATGGATTTCTATACACATACATATGTGTGTACATGTGTGTGTGTATATATATGTATACACATATGGTGTGTGTGTATGTACACAAATATAAGTGAAGCCACTTGGACTAACAAGGCTTTCCACATCAATGTTTCCCTTGGTTATCTCTCAGGGGTTGAGGGTGGGCCTTTCTTGCTAAAGAAAGTGCACACAGGAATCAGATTATTTGAGTTTCATTCTTTTGGTCACACTATACCTGGTGTTGTTGTGTTTGGCTATCCCTTTATTGAACTACTGTCTTCCTTTTAAGTAGATTTTAGCAATAATTCTAATGGTGTGTGTGTGCGTGTGTGTGTGTGTGTGATTCATAAGAAAGAAGAAAGAATCTTAGGGAAAACCATCTCTACCTTTTTCTGGGAGGCAGGTGTTCATTATGGGATTAAGTCCCTTTTGACCCTCCAGATTCACAGGAGGACAAGATTATGGCTCCTTTGAATTGCTTTCTCTCCCTTGGACATCTGCAGTGCATGATTTGTGGCTGAGCTGTCAGAGCAGAAACAACATGCTCCTCAGGGTGTGGCCCCTCAACATTGTCTTGCTGGCTGGAATCAGCATTAATTGCTTGGAAAATGATGGTTTAATTGGCAGAGGTATCTGCAGTGATGCTGATGCTCCTATTGGCAGCTGATCAAGCTGTTTGCATCCATGGTGTCCAGAGAACACTTAGGTCCCATGCACAGTCTGGTTCACCATCATCCATCCTGTCAGAATATAGGCATATTGTATTTTTGCTGCAAACTTGTTTCATCTTGGTGGATGGAGGTCTGTTTTCAAAGTACTACAATGAGAAATTAAAATGAAATTATTTTTTTTGTTTGATGGACATCCAGGCTTCTGTGATGATCTCAGCTTAGCTTTTCTGCATGATGGCTTTGTTTTTGAAACACTGTTCTTTACAGCCTATGAAATGTCAAAACTCTGGCATTTAATTATTTATTTTTACTGGGGTAGATTTATTTAATTTCTGCTCTGAGTACAGATGAAAACTATTTCTGTCAGGATATCAGTAGCCTCGATGTTTATTTATGATCTCTTTTCAATATTTAATCTCCGTTCCCCAGCAAAGCATTTTTGGAGTGATCCAGATTGAGACACTACCATGAACATCTGGAAATACACTGATTAATTGTATTTTTAAAGAGAAGGTTAGTCCCTGCTGAGTAAAGAGTATGGACCAGCTGTCTTCAGCACACCTAGCCATGAGAATGTAAGGAAAACTCTGCATGTATCCTAAGATTACAGGTAGCATTCAATGTGTTTATTTTTGGTTTTACCTTGAAATTCTCAAAAAGGAAATATCCTTTCTTTAAAAAAAAAGAACTATAAATTTTATTTCAGATTATAAATAGAAGAAGGAGGATGAGGGCTTCTAGAAGTTTCAATAAATGGGGAAATAATCTTAGCACATGGTTATGAAGCTCCCGTTTTCAAAGCCAAGCTGTCCAGCCAGGACATGAGTAAATGAATTAGTCAACAGCACAACTTCTCTGGCTTGAGGGATGGAACGGGCACCTACTTACGAGGACCCAAATCTCCTTTGGATTTTGCTTTCCATTTCTATTTTATGTGAAGAAAAAGAAAGGGTCACAGAGACCAATTTATTACCAGGTTAGATCCTGTAAAGGCTTCCAATAAAAAGGCACACTTAGTCATCCTCTGCACGGAAACTTGTCCAGCAAAGCAAACCAAGAACTGTCATAAACATCACAGTGTAAACAACCAAAGGAAAAACTAGACACAGATGTCCTGACCCTAATGAGAAAGAGCTCCTTTATCAGGATAATAAGTACTTGCTATACTTTACAATGAATAGTAGTTAAGGGCCTTCAAAAGTCTCAAGAACTGTTGCTAGTGCTAGAGGAATAGCCCAATGGTACAGCATTTGTGTGGCATTAATGAAGCCCAGGATTTCATATCTCATCTCCAGAAGAATGGGAAGGGAGTGCAGGTGAAAAACTGGAAGTAACTTTTCACATACCTTTCTATGTTGGTGTCATTTTCGCCAAGTCTTCATGTAAACTGAGGAGGGCCACATGCTAGTATCAGAGACCCTGCTTTGGAATCACGACACTAACCTGAAAGTTCAGTTTTACATTTCCATGCAGAGGTTGACTAAGTGTACCCATTTACTGGAAGCCTTTAAAGCATCTACCCATATAATAATTAGGTCTGGATTTGGGCTCTGATACTCTCTCTACTGATATGGTCTAGGGGTCTTGATTGTGTTCGTTTCTTCTCCCAGTTAAAGAATTAAAAAGGCTTTTCCTTCCGCGACCTCTGTTCCCGCAGACTGCACTGAAGAGACAGGTACCCAGGCTCTTCCCCAATATAACATCACTTGGGACACGGCCTGTTGGGTCTTCCTTCTGCGCCCAAGAACGGGTCAGCGCTGTGGTCGTCTGGGTGCCAGATCTGCAGGCCATCGTGTCTGCAGGGTGAGCAGCGCCACGGAGAGTGTGCAGAGTGCACTCCGCCATCTTTGCTCCAGTGGCCGGGAAGTTGGGACAGCCAGGCTCTGAGACAGACAGGCATAATATCACTTGGGTCTTGGGTGGATTGTGTGTACGTGGCTCCCAAGAGCTGGGCAGATCTGCAGTAACCAGCGTGCTAGCTCTGCTGTGGGACTTCTGCCTGGCAGAGGGATGCCCTCTCCCCCCCCCCCAGGAGAGATCACACACCCCTGCACAGGACAGGAGCCTACCAGCCTCCCTTTGGCGACCTCTGCTCCAGGAATCCACTAGGCTGAGCCTTTGGATGTGCAAGGACTCCCCAATATAAGATTACTTGGGGCAAGGCACATCAGGGCTCCAAAGTCACTCAGGAGCAGGCAGGCCCCAGAAATCGGTGCCAGGGGAATCCTGGTAATCCAGGGGGGGGCAGAAATAGCTTTGAAGGCTCACAGGAGGTCCAACCAACAGCCAGTGGCAACAGGACCAACTAACATCAGAGGTATCCAGATGGCAAAAGGCAAACGTAGGAATGTTACTAACAGAAATCAAAGTAATATGGGATCATCCGAACCCAACTCTCCAACAGCAGCAAGTCCTGGATACCCCACCACACCCGAAAGACAAGATCTGGATTTAAAATCACTTCTCATGATGCTATTAGAGGATCACAAGAAGGACACAAATAAATCTCATAAAGAATTACAGGAGACCATGAATCAACGGTTAGAAACCCTTACAAAGGAAACACAAAAATCGCTTAGAGAAATGCGGGAGAACATGGATCAAAAGATGGAGGCGCACAAGGAGACAACACAAAAATCGCTTAACGAGATGAATCAATGGGTAGATGCACTCACAAAGGAATCACAAAAATTTGCATAAAGAAATGCAGAAGAATATGGGTCAACAGACGGATGCCCATAAGGAGGCAACACAAAAATTGCTTAAAGAAATGAATCAACGGTTAGATGTCCTTACAAAGGAAACACGAGAACTGCTTAAAGAAATGCAGGAGACAATGGATCAACAGATGGATTTCCATGAGGAGGAAACACAAAAATCGCTTAGAGAAATGCAGGAGAACGTGGGTCATCAGGAAGAAATCCTGAAAGAGGTAATGCAAAAATACCTTAAAGAAATACAGGAAAATACAAACAAACAAGTGAAGGATCTCAGCAAATCCATCCAGGAACTAAAAAAGGAAGTAGAAACAACTAAGAAATCACAAAGGGAGACAACTTTGGAGATAGAAAACCTTGGGAAGAAATCAGGAGTCATAGATGCAAATATCAACAATAGAATACAAGAGATGGAAGAAAGAATCTCAGGTGCTGAAGATTCCATAGAAAGCATCGACTCAACAGTCAAAGAAAATGCAAAATGCAAAAAACGCGTAACCCAAAACATTCAGGAAATCCAGGACACAATGAGAAGACCAAACCTAAGGATTATAGGTATAGATGAGAGTGAAGATTTGCAACTTAAAGGGCCAGTAAACATCTTCAACAAAATTATGGAGGAAAACTTCCCTAACCTAAAGAGAGAGATGCCGATGAACGTACAAGAAGCCTACAGAACTCCAAACAGACTGGACCAGAACAGAAATACCTCCCGTCACATAATAATCAAAACACCGAATGTTCTAAACAAAGAAAGAATACTAAAAGCAGTAAGAGAAAAGGGCCAAGTAACATACAAAGGAAGACCTATCCGAATCACATCAGACTTCTCACCAGAGACTATGAAAGCCAGAAGATCCTGGACAGATCTCATGCAGACACTAAGAGAGCACAAATGCCAGCCTAGACTACTATACCCAGCAAAACTCTCAATCAGCATAGATGGAGAGACCAAGATATTCCATGATAAAACCAAATTTTCACAATATCTTTCCACAAATCCAGTCCTGCAATGGATAATAGGTGGAAACCTCCAATACAGGGAGAGAAACAACACCCTGGAAAAAATGAGATAATAACCTTCTTGAATCAAACCCAAAAGTAGATAATCACTCAAACATAAAGATAGCATCAAGAATGGCAGATGGCAATAATCACTATGCCTTAATTTCTCTTAATATCAATGGTCTCAATTCCCAAATTAAAAGACATAGACTAGCAGACTGGATACATAAACAGGACCCAGCATTTTGCTGCATGCAGGAAATGCACCTCAGTGTCAAAGACAAACACTACCTCAGAGTAAAAGGCTGGAAAACAATTTTACAAGCAAACAGCCCCAAGAAATGAGGTGGGGTAGCCATCCTAATATCAGATAAAATTGATTTTCAACCTAAAGTCATCAAAAAAGACACAGAAGGACACTACATACTGATCAAGGGAAAAATCCACCATCAAGAACTCTCAATTCTAAATGTCTATGCTCCAAATGCAAGGGCACCCTCATTCGTAAAAGAAACTTTACTAAAACTCAAAGCACACATTGCACCACACACAATAATAGTGGGTGACTTCAACACCCCGCTCTCTGAAATGGATCATTCAGGAAAGCAGAAACTAAACAGGGACACAGTGAATCTAATTGAAGCCTTGGACCAAATGGAACTAACAGATATATGTAGAACATTTCATCCTAGAGCTAAAGAATACAACTTCTTCTCAGCTCCTCATGGTACCTTCTCCAAAATTGACCATATAATTGGTCACAAATCAGACCTCAACAGATATAAGAAGATAGAAATAATCCCATGCCTCCTATCAGATCACTATGGAATAAGGGTGGTCTTCAATGGCAACAAAAACAGAAGAAAACCCACGTACACATGGAGGCTGAACAATGCTCTACTCAATGATAACTTGGTCAAGGTGGAAATAAAGAAAGAAATCAAAGACTTTTTGAAAGTTAATGAAAATGAAGGCACAACATACCCTAATTTATGGGACACAATGAAAGCAGTGCTAAGAGGAAAATTCATAGCCCTGAGTGCCGCCAAAAAGAAACGGGAGACAGCATACACTAACAGCTTAATGGCACACCTGAAAGCCCTGGAAAAAAAAAGAAGCAAATACACCAAAGAGGAGTAGAAGGCAGGAAATCATCAAACTTAGGGCTGAAATCAATCAAGTAGAAACAAATAAAACCATACAAAGAATCAACAAAACGAGGAGTTGGTTCTTTGAGAAAATCAACAAGATAGATAAGCCCTTAGCCAGACTAACCAGAGGGCACAGAGATAGTATCCAAATTAATAAAATCAGAAACGAAAAGGGAGAGATAACAACAGACACTGAGGAAATTCAAAAAATCATCAGATCCTACTACAAAAACCTGTATTAAACACAACTAGAAAATCTTGAGGAAATGGACAATTTCCTTGACAGATATCAAGTACCAAAATTAAATCAGGATCAAATAGACCATCTAAACCATCCTATAACCCCTGAAGAAATAGAAGTTGTCATTGGAAGTCTTCCAACCAAAAAAAGCACAGGTCCAGATGGTTTTAGTGCAGAATTCTATCAGACCTTCAAAGAAGACCTAACACCAATACTCTTCAAACTGTTCCACAAAATAGAAACAGAAGGAACACTACCCAACTCGTTCAATGAAGCCACAATTACACTAATACCAAAAGCACACAAAGATCCGACAAAGAAAGAGAATCTCAGGCCAATCTCTCTTATGAATATCGATGCAAAAATACTCAATAAAATTCTTGCCAACTGAATCCAAGAACACATCAAAACGATCATTCACCACGATCAAGTAGGCTTCATCCCAGGGATGTAGGGATGGTTCAATATAAGGAAATCCATCAATGTAATCCACTACATAAACAATCTCAAAGAAAAAAACCACATGGTCATCTCATTAGATGCTGAGAAAGCATTTGACAAAATTCAGCATCCTTTCATGCTAAAGGTCTTGGAAAGATCAGGAATTCAAGGCCCATATCTAAACATAGTAAAAGCAATTTACAGCAAACCGGTAGCCAGCATCAATCTAAATGGAGAGAAACTTGACACAATCCCACTAAAATCAGGGACTAGACAAGGTTGCCCTCTCTCTCCATATCTTTTCAATATAATACCTGAAGTTCTACCTAGAGCAATTAGACAACAAAAAGAGGTCAAAGGGATACAAATTGGAAAGGAAGAAGTCAAACTATCACTATTTGCAGACAATATGATAGTATACTTAAGTGACCCAAAGAACACCACCAGAGAACTCCTACCGCTGATAAATGACTTCAGCAAAGTGGCCGGATATAAAATCAACTCAAGCAAGTCAGAAGCCTTCCTATACTCAAAGGATAAGCAGGCTGAGAAAGAAGTAAGAGAAATAATACCCTTCACGATAGCCACAAACCGTATTAAGTATCTTGTCGTGACTCTAACCAAACAAGTGAAAGATCTGTATGACAAGAACTTCAAGTCTCTGAAGAAAGAAATTGAAGAAGACCTCAGAAGATGGAAAAATCTGCCATGCTCATGGATTGGCAGGATTAATATAGTAAAAATGAGCATCTTACCAAAAGTAATACACAGATTCAATGCAATCCCCATCAAAATCCCAACTCAATTCTTCATAGAGTTAGAAAGAGCAATTCAAAAATTCATCTGGAATAACAGAAAACCCAGAATAGCTAAAACTATTCTCAAGAGTAAAAGAACCTCTGGGAGAATCAGTATCCCGGACCTCAAGCTGTACTACAGAGCAATAGTGTTAAAAACCGCATGGTATTGGTACAGTAATAGACATGTAGATCAATGGAACAGAATTGAAGACCCAGAAATGAATCCACACTCCTATGGTCACTTGATCTTTGACAAAGGAGCTAAAACCATCCAGTGGAAAAAAGATAGCCTTTTCAACAAATGGTGCTGGCTCAACTGGAGGTCAACATGCAGTAGAATGCAAATTGACCCATTCTTATCTCCTTGCACTAAGCTCAATTCTAAGTGGATCAAAGATCTCCACATAAAACCAGACACACTGAAACTAATAGAAGGGAAACTAGGGAAGAACCTTGAACATATGGGCACAGGGGAGAATTTCCTGAACAGAACTCCAATAGCTTATGCTCTAAAATCAAGAATAGACAAATGGGACCTCATTAAATTACAAAGTTTTTGCAAGGCAAAAGACACTGTCAAAAAGACAAAGCGGCAACCAACTAACTGGGAAATGATCTTTACCAACCTTACATCTGACAGAGGGCTAATATCCAATATATACAAAGAATTCAAGAAGTTAAACTCCAGAGAGGCAAGTAACCCTATTAAAAAATGGGGTACAGAGCTAAACAAAGAGTTCTCACCTGAAGAATATCTAATGGTAGAGAAGCACCTAAAGAGATGTTCATCATCCTTAGTTATTAGGGAAATGCAAATCAAAACAACCCTGAGATTCCATCTCACACCAGTCAGGATGGCTAAGATCAAAAACACAGGAGACAGCAGTTGTTGGCGAGGATGTGGAGAAAGAGGAACATTCCTCCACTGCTGGTGGAATTGCAAGCTGGTACAACCACTCTGGAAAGCAGTCTGGCGGTTCCTCAGAAAACTGGGCATGACACTCCCGGAGGATCCGGCTATTCCACTCCTGGGCATATACCCAGAGGCTTTACCTGCATGCAATAAGGACACATGCTCCACTATGTTCATAGCAGCCTTATTTATAATAGCCAGAAGCTGGAAAGAACCCAGATGTTCCTCAATGGAGGAATGGATTCAGAAGATGTGGTATATCTACACAATGGAATACTACTCTGCAATTAAAAACAATGAATTCACGAAATTCCTAGGCAAATGGTCAGATCTTGAAAATATCATCCTTAGTGAAGTAACCCAATCACAAAAGAACACACATGGTATGCAGTCACTGATAAGGGGATATTGACCCAGAATCTCGGAATACCATAGACACAATCCGCATATCAATAGATTTCTAAGAAGATGGAAGGAGAGACCCCTGGTCCTGGAAAGACTGGATGTAGGGGAATGCCAGGCCAGGACAGAGAAACGAGAGGGGGTTGAATGGAGAAAAGAGGGAGGGAAGGGGGCTTATGGGGCTTTCGGGGAGGGAGGAAACGGGAAAGGGGAAATGATTGGAATGTAAATTAAAAAAAAAAAAGAATTAAAAAGGCAGGGAAGGGGAAGTCTCGGACATGACAGGTAGGGAAAAGAAAGCCAAACCACCACAAACAGAAGACAGAATCAACAGCTGAAGAAAGGTGTTTATTAGAGGTGAGAAAACACACATGCAGCAGGCACACAGAGAAGATTCTCCAAAAAAGCAGACCGAAGACATGGGAAGCTAAAATCCAGTCTCTTCTTAGGGATTTTATTTTTTTTTAAATCTTTGAAGGGTCTTGCTCCTCTAATTTAGGGTTAATCAGTTTGAAGAAGGACAGAATGGCTGATTGTCCTAGAACTGTTGTGTGACATGTTCTTTTTGTTTTTTCAGATATTTTCTTTATTTACATTTCAAATGTTATTCCCTTTCTTCATTTCCCATCTGAAAACCCCCTATCCTATCTCTCCTCCCCCTGCTCACTAACCCACCCACTCCCACGTCACTGACCTGGCATCCCCCTACACTGGGGCAACAAGTCTTCACAGGTCCAAGGGTCTCTCCTCTCATTGATGTCTGACAAGGCCATTCTCTGCTACATATGCAGCTGGAGCCATGCAGCCCTGCATGTGAACTCTTTGGTTGGTGGTTTAGTCCCTGGGAGCTCTGGGGGTACTGGTTGGTTCATATTGTTGTTCCTCCTATGGGGCTGCAAACCCCTTCAGGTCCTTGGGTCCTTTCTCTAATGCCTCCACTGGGGACCCTGTGCTCAGTCCAATGGTTGGCTGAGAGCATCCCACTGTATTTGTCAGGAGCTGGCAGAGCCTCTCAGGAGACAGCTATATCAAGCTCCTGTCAGCAAGCACTATTGTGGTTGACATCCACAATAGTGTCTTGGTTTGGTAACTGTATATGGGATTGATCCCCAGGTGGGACAGTTTCTGGATGGTCTTTCCTTCAGTCCGTGCTCCACACTTTGTCTCTGTATCTCCTCCCATGGGTATTTTGTTCCCCCCTCTAAGAAGGACCGAAACAGGCCTGAGATTCCACCTCACACCAGTCAGAATGACTAAGATCAAAAACTCAGCTGACAGCAGCTGCTAATTTCTAGTACTGAATTTTGGATTAGGTACTTTATATTTCTCCAAATAAGTAGAAAACAGACTGTAACCCCATTCCTGAGGAAGAATCAAGGGCCCTCATATCAGGAAAGCCATGCAATACATTAAGCAGACTGCTGAGCACAGTGAATAAATAAATAAATAAATAAACAAACAATCAAACAAATAACAAGCAGAAGTATTCTTATATCATGTCATCCAATGTCCTTGTGTACATTTGTGCTCATTCCTGAGTGGCCTATAGGTATGTGTGCATGAAAACATACACGTACATACATACATACACACACACATACACACACATGCAAGAACACATATAATCCATGAACCATTATTGATACATACATAATTTTGTATTTTGAGGTCCCCTGGGTTTTTAAGGCAGTGTTCCTAGAAAATAGACTATATTTCAAAGTTTAGAATTATACTCCTTAGATCTATGCATATATTATGTAAATAATCCTAGCAGGGCTAATGATTCATGCTTACGTAGTGAATAGCTCTACCTATAGGCCACTCTGAAGAACAAGCACAAATGTACCCTGTATTCAAATAGACAAAGCAACACATTCTTTGTAAACTAGAATGTGGAATGGCAGCCCCTTTCCTGGAAAGGGGTCTCATTCCATATATTTCAGACAACCAGCCATGAAGATCAATACTTTAGAAAAACTGCATTCACATATCCAGAGCCACTGTGTCAGCAACACTGCAACACTTAGCTATGTGATTTAAAAGTGATGAAAGCTCTCAGCAACAGTCAAGTAAGCTAAAACTAGTAAACTGATGTCATTGGAAAAACAACAAACCAAAACACTATTTTGTGACCAGTGTTGCCCAACAGGACCTCCAGAAGAATACAACCTTGACCATCACCAAGCTGAGATCTTTTCTAAGGACCCTTTCACCCATGACCTGAATCAACATTAGGTCAAATTAATGCCCCTAGGTAGAGTGAAACCCAGCTACCTGTCTTTGAGCAGGAAAGACATATTTAGTTCACTATCTCAAAGCCCGATAGATTAAGACCCTATGGAGACTGCCAAATAAGTACAGTGTGTTATCCTAGGAGGGATGCTGAAACAGAAAATAAGAAAGGAGAAGCTAAGGAAATCTGAAAAAGTGTGCTTCCTTCTTGGCTCATTAAATAGTGATTTAAGGTGTTAATAAAGAATTATGGGCAAGATATACAGGGACTTTTTATGCTCTACAAATCTTCTAAATAGAAAGACCATTCAGAAAATACAATGGCATATGCCATTACTCAAATCACTCAGTTCTTTCTTTATTCTGAAGAACTACAAAGTGGACTTTTTGCTCTAATTGCTTAGTTCCTTTAGCGGCACAAAGCACTTAGAGCACCAAAAGTGCAAATTTCCTGCTTTGAAGTCTGTAATCTCCATCCCTGCTGATATTAATTCTGATCCAAATGTAAGAGTGGAAACTTCTGGTTTCTTTGGAAAGGCGGTTGTGTTGGATGATGTTTTGCTGGGGAAAACATGTGAAGGAGTGTTTGTTTGTTTTCCCAAAGCAGACACAGGTGAAAGGAGGTTTTGTTAGGGCAAGCATGTGAAAGAACACATGATGAAGGATTCTTTCCTAACAACATGCATGTATTGGTTCGTCTCACATGTGTTGTTGAGCTCCATTTGTCTAGACTTCATGGAGAGAAACACACCAAGTTTGGTGGCTTCTTGCCACTTCTGCAGACTCAGGTCATTGGCAGAGTGATGCCAGCTGATACAGACTCACAGGAACGTGGGTGCGGGGAGTTGCTAAGACAGACTCATGTGCTTAGGCAAGATATATGATGAGGCAAGACCTATAGAGGGCATGTGATGTTTGGAGGGAATATAAATAGGACTTAATGGACTGTGAGAGAGACTTGCTTGTAGAGCTAGCTTTGCAAAGCTTCTTGGTCTTACGTCTTTGCTGACCTTTGCTTTGTTGAGATAGGTATGAAAAAGAATTTCTCTCGGCATCCCCAGGGGTCCCAATCCTCCTTCTGACTTGTGCCAATTCGGCTGAGGCCTGGCTGTTCCTGATAGGTCATGCCACTATCCTGACACTATAGAACCAGACTGCTAGAATATCCATGAAGTGTTTGTGAGTGGTTCGAGCTGGGCTGCTGACCTGTGAACTGAACTGCTGATTTCCTGACAATGCAAACGGGATTTGCTCCAAGGAACAATTTCTAAACAGGTCCACTTCCCCCATATACTAATAACCTTTATTTTCCACTACATCTGGAAGGCAGTGGGCTAGAGGCAAGGTTAATGCATTTACAAATCTATATTAAATGTAAGTGTTGAAAAAAATTAAAAAAAGCTATAAGCTACAAACTGATCACATCCAGAAGAACATCTTTGCCCAGACAGACCCCCTAGCAACTATGGGAAAGTGCCTCAATGATTCTCATACCTTATCTGCTACCAACCCCATTATCTGCAGTAATATCATGACCTCAGCTAGCTCTCCCTAGAAAAGTTCATCATAGGAATGAGAACACTACCATTTGGGCCCATTTGGGCCCATTTGGCCAGGTTTCTCCTGCAAGTGAAGTATGTCTTCCTGGTCTTAGATAATATCTCAGTCACTACATCACTCTGTTCTTTAACAGTAGAAGCTTAGAGAGTACTTTCACTCTACAGCAGAGGGTACAATGACAAAGTAAGGAAGTCTGCCCCAGGTCGCAGTAAGCCAATCACAGATCTGGAAGTAATTGGTTGGAGAACCAATACACAAAGGATTGCTTTTTGAGTATGAAATAAGAACCCTCGAGAAGTTTCAAGATCCTTTGCTTGTGGTAGAATGATAAAAGGAAGGAAGGAAGGAAGGGAGGGAGGGAGGGAGGAAGGGAGGAAGGGAGGAAAGAAGGAAGGAAGGAAGGGAGGAAGGAAGATTATAAATAGGGGGTGTCTATTTATGACAGTGTCCAGACAGGCATAGTGCAGGATGAGTTGAGAATTCTACATCTTCATCTGAAGGCTGCTAGGAGACTTACTTCCAGGAAGCTAGGAAGAAGGCCTCAAAGCCCACCTCCACAGTGACACACTTCCTTCCAGCAAGGCCATACCTCCAAATAGAGCCATTCCCTGGGCCAAGCATATTCAAACCATAACAGGGGGTATGACTGCACTGGCTCTACAGATGACACTCCTAGAAATATCCTACCTGAGCTGATATTATCATGATTAGGATCATGTGTGTGAACAGCCCCAGGCTGTAACAGAAAGCCAAACATCAGGGGATTACCAGTCTTACTCTCCATATGATGACTTAAGATAACAATTCATTTCTCAATACTTCAGAGGGCTATGCTCTCCATTGTACCCTATTGGATTCTAGCAGAACCATCCAGAGAGCCAGTTTTCCAGTCTGGGAGCCTTTGGGGAGCACACTTAAATCATTGCATCTGGAGGAAATGAATAGATTCCTTTTGGTGGGTGGCTTATTAAATTATTGAGAATTTTCATTAAACTTTAAGTTTACAATAAAACCTTTGAAAAGTGATCATTGGGCTTTCTACTAAAATTATCAATGTCAATACATTCAGCTGCTGAGGAATGAAGCTATGAATGTAAGCCTTGGGTCAATTAGAAAAGTATAGTGGAAGTTAGGACTTGTATGGTTAAGTGATTGAGTAGTAAGTAATTGGTGCATTACAGTCTCTGAGATGTAACTAAAGCTGAGAAAGAAACTGGCAATGTTCAATGGTGTTAGTGGTATCGTCTTACTGAGATACATTATGCTGTTATTGCTTAGGTTTTATTTGTTAATGTCCCTATGTGTAAATTAATATGTACCATTCTGCAGCATTCATTTCCAAATATGAAGAATATTGCTATCCTAGTTGACAAAGATGGCCCTTCATGGAAAGATGAAAACTGAAGTAGACGCTAAAAGAACGCAAACTTTGTTTCTCTAATTTTGTAAGTTAATGCAGATCATTAGAAATAATTACCACCATCGCAAATTACAAGGAAAATGAATTAATTTTTAATTTCATTATATTATGAGTCTCATGAGATTTTGATACATTTTCTTATGTTTTGGATTTCCAAAACTGTCTGTGGGCTGTCAATCAACTTCTTGATATTATTTTTCCTTGATAGCTTATTTTGATACTGTTGGCATTTGAAATTTTTTTTATGAAAGAAACACTAGTATAAAGTCATTATAATTTTACAAAAATGTGACTGTAATTTTTAAAATTATTTGATGATTAATGCTTCTTGGAAAAAAAATACAGGCATGTAGATGAGCCTGCCCTAATGCCGGATCACACAAGCACTCAATTTTAATAATTGGTATGTGGCTTCCAAACTTTAATCATATTCATATTATTTATTTATCAAAACAAAATATCAGCTTAAATACTTAGGGTTAATCATTTCAACTGGTCCTCAAGTTAGCAAAGATGTAAAAAAATAATATCTACGTGTAACTATTGTGACATTCAACACAAAATCCAAGTATTGCCAGTTACATTCGTGTAATGGTTTTCTACTTAGGGTAGAAATTACATACACGATTCCTTGAGGGAAGATTCCAACAGTGAAGCATGAAGGTACCTTCTTAGAAAGCTATGAGCCACTATTAAAATGGAGAGGTTGGAAAATGGCCAGAAATCAAAAGAAGCTAAACTACCCAAATACTTGCAAGGTCACAGACCATGCCACTAAGCCAGGAATCCGGCTGCTCATCTACTTTCTCTCCATCCATCCCCTCTACTTCTGTGGTTACTGAGAAATGCTCCCAGCATGACGTCTTTGCTATAGCTGAACAATGATGGATACCAGCAGGATGGACCATAGTAAAATCAAATTAATCTAGCTCAAAGCAGATTAACAACTATTGCAAGGATGTACCAGTTCTGCAGCAATGACTTCTATACATCTTTAGAGTCAGACAGAAAATCATTACATATAACAGAGCCAAAGAAACATAATAATGCAATTTAGCAAAGCTACCCCTAGTTTTAGTCGGGTTTTGTGACCTTCACTAGTAGATAGGCAATCCTACATCATCTATATCACGAATGTAAGACATGAGTAATATGTTCTCAGAGATCACCCCTAAGTGCCTAAGAATTGGTTATGCTAACTATGAAAAATTAATCATAATGACCAGAACAACAACAACCAAAAAAGTTTCATTCCTATGTCTCAAACTCAGCCAAAATAAGTAGATAACCTTAGTCAGCAGGATGATTGTCTCCTCAGTGGGTTGAGCAATTGTCTACAAAAACATAAAGAGTCAAATTCATTTGGTATGCCAAGAAGAATTCCATGTGTATTAGTATGCTAAATATTTTCAACAGTACAGATAATTTAACCATGGTAGAATAATTCGAATTACAATTGTTTAGGGGGATGTTCAACTTGGTTGAGTCAAAATTTACTATGACATTGGCTACTAATGTAAGATTCTTCATCTTGTGGAAGGACCAGTCTCTGGGATGAGGCTGAGCTTTGTGGTGTGTTATGATCATTAGGCCCTTCGGGGAGATAATTATTAACAATGAGATAAAATGCATGAACAACTTTTTATAGACATTAATTAGTTTAAGGACCTCTGACCACAACTGTTTTGTGAAATGACTTCAGACTTTTAATCAGGCTTGCAGCGTCTTCCTAATAGGGGCTTTTAAGATCCAGAATAACATGTTCATTTAACTACTTTTCCCCTGTAAAATGCCTCTAACCAAGGACAACACCACATGACTTAGAACTCTATTTACTCATAGCTAAACTTTGACTCATGCTCTGACAATTTGTCGGAGAAGTTGCTCTGATAATATGTTCATTTAGCACATTAGACTGTAAGGTCCTTACAGTGTTTGAAAATAGCTTGTGAAATGTTTTTTATCAATGCTAAATAGAACAAGCCAGAGAAAATTTCTTCAAAGGATGTGCTGGGTTGAATTCATAAGGAAAAGTATAGAGTTACTAAAGAAGGTCACTTCCAAAACAATGCACTATCATAAAAAAAATCTGTTGATTTTTTGAGTGAGATCTATACACCAAATTTATAATTTAAAAATGAATAGGTTTGGGGAGGTAGTGTTTTAATAATTAATTAAATTATTTCAAAATAATTTAAATTCTTCTCTTTTCCCCAGAATAAAATTTATTAAATAATCTATTCTGTCCACAAAAGCTTTCTATGAGGTGTTATAAATTTCCACACTGATACAACCTATACTTGCATAATTAGAATGGAAATATATAATTGATAAACTATCATAATAGTAACTAATATTTATGAATGACTACCAGAAGATTAACTTTTTTGTTTCTGTCAAGACTGTTGGCATGGCTTCTCGTCACCCCTTCCTGAAACTTTAATCATTTTCTCAGTCTTCTTCAACTGTTATCCAATGGAACCAGAGTTCCATTGTGTGAGCCACACAATATGGATGCTGGAAACTGAACTCAGATATTCTCCAAAGCAGTAGACACTCTTGATTGCTAAGATGCCTCTCTAGCTCCCTTATCAGAAAACCCCACATATTTGACTATTAAAGTATTAGGATAATACTTAACAACTCTGATAACAGAACAGTAAGACAAACATGGGCCCTTCTATGTAGCCACACCCAATTCATACCCAATAGCCCATCCCGCTGCTAGATTGGAAGTTGAATAGCCATCCCATGCTAAAGAAGCTACATCAAGAAGGCAGAAAGTCTTAGGAAGAATAGATTCTTAAAAGGTTTGCAATTCGCAAATAACATAAAGATTCTGCCTGTTCTAGAGACTCCCAGGCAAGGGTGTTATGTAAGTAAAGCCAAGGAGACAAAACTAGTTTCTTGAGAAGCCATGAGCACCTCTCTCATTGCATGTCATTGTACAAAAGAATTCATGATGGCTACTCATGGCATTGTTGCATTTGATGGATTGTATTTACAGGAGCAAAGAGTAGCATGAGGAGAGATACTTCAACATATCTTCAGAAAAGCATGAAAAGAGATTTTCCAAGATGCCTAGCTTTGAAATACATAATCAAACAGAGACTAGAAGTGGAGTCTAAGTAAAACCTCTAAACACATTTTCTTTTGTATATTAAAAAGTCAAATTATCAGATGATAATAATGTATCCAAGACAATTTATATTTCCTTGCAAATTTTGTGATGAGAAAAAAAAATGGTTGGTCTGTTAGTCTGAAATACCTGTCACTGTGCTTAGAATATTATGTTGGTAGTACCTTGTATAACAAAAGCCTCATATGCAATTTTTCACATGAGAAATGCATGCCTATGCTTTAGAACTACCTCAAGGAAGAGGAGGCTCACATAACTTCTACAATGGTGAAAGTGTTATTTTCATTGATCTTGAAAAATATGGCAATACTAGAAGCTGGGAGAGGTGCACACCTAGTGACATAGTTGAAAAATAAAACATTACTAAAAACAGTCACCTAAAAGGTCCTTTCATTATTGGTTAACACTGCATTGATATAGAGGCCAGCCAGGGCTATATACTAAGACACTCTCAAAGCAAACAAAGGATCAAACAAAGCACTGCCTGTGTGGAAGTGAAAGTTTGATGGAAAAAGCGTTTTTTATCTATATAGATTTCCAGAAGCTTATCTTCAGAATTGTTTGGCATCATATGGGTTGGGCATCTCTTCACATCCTAACATGAGTTCCTGACCCATATCAATACTTTGTTCAAACTAAATGAATTTATAGAGTCATCCAGATGTGAATTTTCAAGGTCAAGTTCTGAAGATAAGGCACAATCTCAGATTTGACAACAGGGAGGTCTCTCTCCATGTGACATCTGTATGTGCCACTTCTCACTTACACTCCAGTAGTGCTGCAGACTTTAATGTCAGCTAACGGCCTGTTAACTTACCAATGAAATGCCACCAACTATCACTATTAAATACATAATGGAATTGAAGATATTTGACTACAATAGAAAAACCTGGCATGAAAATATAAACAAAAGAGTATATTGTACTTCAAATATAAAATAGTCTCCATTTGGTGGTGTGTTTAGATATTGGGAAGATTGTAGAATCTTTAGGTGGGCAAGACTTCCTGAAGGTCACCAAGGGCAGACTTTGAGGCTTCATATCCAAGCCAACCTTTCTGTTTACTCTGTTTCCTGAGTACAGACGTGGTGTAACCAGCCAGCCCTCTGCTTCTGCAGCCACGCTTTTCCTGCCTACTTCCATGTCTTCCCTAATATGACAGACTGCACCACCACGAAAATATAAGCCAAGATAAGCCTTTTCTTTCTTAATTTTCTTTTTTCATGCTATTTTGTCACAATATCGAGAGAGTAAATAAGGTACAGTATGTATTAAAATGCTATCAAATCATATTAAAGTGCCACCCCCAATCTTCCATACAGAAGCATTTCATAACGAAAAGTATATATTTTAATTTTAGTTACTCTATTGAATATTACACAAAGATAATATAAATTAACTTATGTCATATGCTGATATATATTTTCTTAGGTTTCAAAATAGCATGTAAATCCCATACCTCCAAAGAATGGATAGCTAGCACCAAACTAAATGTTTGCCATGTATATAGTATATCTCTAAAAAGATTTTTATAAATTAAAATGAATAATTTACAGCTAGTTTCAATTTCTATCTGCAAGACAGTAAAGTAACTACACCCACACTGAATGCTTTTATTAGTCCTTGTGGCAAGCTAGAAGAATAAATAAAATAGCAAATTTATTGCAGTGAGAATTTGAGGTAAGGAAAGATCTGTGAGTGATAGAACATGTCAATGTAGCTATTTGAGAAAATTAAGATTTAAAACACAGAAGAATATACCATCAATTGGATACAAATTTCCCACGGTCGTAATGGACCATGAGGGAGCAAGAATTGAGATTTAGAGTAACTTAATCCAAAGTAAATGTGGCTACTTCACTTAGGAAAAGTGAGTTTCTACAACAAACACCAACCTTTGTAATTATGGCATTAAACTCTAGACGAGAATACAGTGGTACTATTCGGACATTTTCTGAACATCAGAGACTGTTCCTTCTCTATGGCAAGAATGGTTATTCTCTCTTCTACAGAACCAAAGACAGTTCCTGGCAGAGGAAATCCTGACATCCAAATAGAAAAGGCTTGTCTTCTTTGGATATTGTAATGACATGCTTTATTCTTTCCAGAATTTATTTTATTTTTAATTTTGTGCATATGTGTGTGTTAGGGGCAGGATATGTGCATTTGGGTTCCTGTTTAGACCAGAGTCATCTGTCCCTTTAGGACTGGAGTCAGAGTCATGAGTCAGACAGCTGTGAACTGCCAAAGAGGAGTGAACTTGGGTCCTTTCCAAGAGTAGTAAGAGATGCTGAGCTATCTCTTTGCCCCATGGTTTACTTTTGATTAAAAATATGCTATATTCTAGTCTTTAGATAATATTCTAATTATTGAAAAGGCTACTTATACTTGCCTAAGTTATTCGAGTTTTTTATTAAGGTATTTATTGCTAGGGCTATTTTAAACCATTTCAGTGTGCCTGATTATCAACAGCATGTTTTAATCTCAACAATTCATTTTCAGCACAAAATCATTATTTTCTTTTATGAATCCTGGATGTCTTATACATATGCATATATGTCATTTCCTAATCAGTATGTTTATTTATGCTTCTATTTACATGCTCACACAATTACTTCTTGTCTCTTTTGTGGCTTTAAAAAAAAAACATGTTAGAAAGCCTCTAGATGCAACAGTAGTGTAGAGGTTTTGCTTTAGCATTTTGAGTTTTATTGTTCTTTCCCATGATACCTGGTCCTCTCTCCAAGCTTGTCCTTACGTGTCCTGAGAACTTCCAATTAGAAGCAGATCCCTCTCCTCTCCCCCACCTCCTTTCCTCACAATTTTATGAGAAAACATTATCTCTCCCAAGAGACTAACGTGGCAAAAATGCATCCTGACTTATTCTAGAATTTTTATTTCAGTTTACCATGTGGCCTTATAAAAAGGGAATTTTATTTTAAAATCTTCCTCAGTGGGACCATTTAAAATCAAGGATGTGATTTGAGAATAAAAACCCATTGTGCTCTCTTCTGGGAGTACACAGAACTTCAACCAATTCAGAATGCTCCTTCAATTCACAAAGGAACGTATTCATCCAATCAAAATAAACCTGAACCTGGCAGAAGATGGAAGAAATCACACTTGTAAAATTCCCAGAGGGTGAGAATAGAGATTTGGCAGAATGAATTCTCTAATTCCATGACCAAATTTTTACATGTCAAATTTGCCACGTAGAGTTATTGAATGGATAAAAATAAATTAAAATGTCTTCAGAATGGATGCAGTAAAAGTATATGTGTGTGCAACCAGCAAGGTAATATTGGTCTTTTAGGTGAATATGCCTGGCCATCTCTATTCATGAAGGTGTAGTCTGCACGATTTGTAGAATGAACCTTTTACTCTAAGAAGGAACATGGAAGTTCCTAGATGCCTGTATTCCTGCTCACGGGCTCCCTAACAGAAGAGTAGGAGGCAAGGGCTCACTGGAACAGTACATAACTTTAGTTAAAAAACTTAGGCTGAAAGAGTATGGGGCTTAGCCAGGTTTTTCATCCATATGGCAGGACAGTTGTCATTGTTGAACTCTCAAGTCAAGAAAACCCATCTTCATTTCTCCCTATAGAGGGGCAGTATAAGCCAATTTGATATACCAGTCAACATGGTCTGTATTTTAGCTAATTGTCTTGTTTTTTCTATTTTGTTAGTAAATGAATAAAGATAAGTCTTGTCTCTGTACTGGGTAATTTTATGTTAACTTGACAAAAACTAGAGTCATCAGAGAGGAAGAAGCCCCAATTAAGAAAATGCCTCTGTAAGACCAGGTTTAGGCAAGCCTATAGAACATTTTTTAAATGAGTGATCAATGTGGGAGGGCCAAGCCCATTGTGGGTGGTACCATCCTTGGGCTGATGGTTCTAGGTTCCATAAGAAAGCAGGCTGAGCTTTCCATGAAGAGCAAGCCACTGAGCTGCACTCCTCCATGGCCTCTGTACCAGCTCCTGTCTCCAGGTTTGGGCCCTGTTTGAGTTCCTGTTCTGACTTCCTTTGATGATGAAATGTGATGTGGAAGCATGAACTGAATAAACCCTTTCCTCCCCAAGTTGGTTTGGTTATGGTGTTTCATCATAGCAGTAGTAACCTGTGATGATTTGTATATGTTCAGTCCAGTGAGCGACACTATTAGAAGGTGTGGCCCTGTTCATGTAGGTGTGGCCCTTTGGAGTAGGTGTGGCACTGTGGGTGTGGACTTTAAGACCCTCATCCTAGCTGCCTGGAAGCAAGTATTCTGCTAGCAGCCTTCAGATGAAGGTGTAGAACTCTCTTCCTGCACCATGACTGCCTGGATGCTGCCATGTACCTGCCTTGATGATAATGGACTGAACCTCTGAACTTGTAATCCAGCCCCAATTAAATGTTGTTCTTATAAAAGTTGCCTTTGTTATGGTGTGTGTTCACAGCAGTAAAACCCTAAGACAAAACCTTAGCTAAGACAATCTCCTATTAGGAAGCAAATAGATAATGGACCATTATTACTAAAAAGTGGGGCCTCCCCAGTGTGGGGAAATCGAGTAGGGGTCCTGAGAGTGGGTTGGGTGGAGGAGCATATTCTTGGAGGAAGGAGGTGAGAGGATGGGTTGGGGGTTTTCAGGGAAGGGGGAAACTGGGAAAGGGTATAACATTTGAAATGTAAATGAAGAATATATTCAATAAAAAAAAGTCTGGCCTCAGATGTCTTAGATTGCCATTTTTCCTGAAAGTAACATGTCATTTTTTCTGCAAAAAAGATTAAAGATTATCTTTTCCTTATGACTAAAGTGACTTTATTCTATTTCAATCCAATAAATTTATGAACTACAAGAATTACAAATTTTAATTTAAATTAGTGATAATTTCTAATGATATATTTAGAGATATTGACAGCATAAAAATATGAAGAATCCCAGGAAAGACTCCAAATGCACTCATATTGTCAAATGGAAATTAAAGCAAATGATATCATTGTTGAAAGTAAGAACATATTAGATCAAAATCACAGAAATTAATAAAGGATAGGGCATAGGACCTGGAGAGACATCTCTAGAAAGTACAATACATAAAGGATGAGCACACAAAATTTATTTTTGAGGTTTGCATGGCTTGATCATGAAATATGAAAAAGACATTGTAAAAGTATTACAGGCTAGTATTTCTCAAGGATATAGGCACAAATCCCAAGAAATTCTCTAATAAATTATATTCAATACTGCTTGTGCAGATAGTATGTCATGAGCCACTTGTCTTATATCAAGGTTAGTTTAGCACAAAAAATCTCAGTAAGTATAGACCATTGCCTTAGCAGAATAAAGTACTACATCCTGTTTCTACAGAGAATCATATTAAGAACCAGCAAACTAGGAACAAAAGGGCTTAACCTATCTATTACCTGGATATTTTTTCTGGCTTGATTTTATTTTGTAGGTGTGAGTATTTAAGCTCTTAAGCTAATAATGCATCATCTACCAAATCCATTCAACCCTCCTCATGTTCAACATGGAAATGTGAGATTCTTCTTCTTGAGTGTGTTTCTCATTGAAGAAGCCTGCCTGACTTCCACAGAGTGTTGTCCAGATGATTCTCAGCAGTGCAGCGAGGGAAGTGAAAGGATGAATTTCATGCTTAGATAGAGGGAAAAAGGTTGGATTCGTCCATGAGTATCAAAGCATTCCTAAGAGTAAATAGAATGTACTCTAAACTGCAATAGTCGCCTATTCTCTCTCTCTCTCTCTCTCTCTCTCTCTCTCTCTCTCTCTCTGTGTGTGTGTGTGTGTGTGTGTATGTATGTGAGTGTGTGTGTGTGTGTGTTTGTGTGTGTGTGTGTGTGTGTGTGTGTGTGTGAGAGAGAGAGAGAGAGAGAGAGAGAGAGAGAGAGAGAGAGAGAGAGAGTTCTTTAACCCATGGTAGACTGTGGTCTGAAAATAATACTTAGAAAATCCCAGATATAAACAATTTATGAATCTTAAATAACTTTTATATGTTGTTATACTAATTCTATATTATTAGTTATTGTTATCCATACTAATTTAGACAAATAGAATTTACCACATGCATATATGTATTAGACAAACAGTACATAGAGGGTTTAGTAGTACTGAAGGTTTTGGCATCCACTGAGCCTCTAGGAATATGTCCTATATAGATAAGGAGGGAAATGTCTCTCTATGTGAGTAAATGCCTGCGTGTGTGTGTGTGTGTGTGTGTATGTGTGTGTGTGTGCATGTATGTGTGGTGAGTTTGTCTGTGTGTGTTGCTTATGTGGGTGCATATCTGTGTCTGAGCACATACCTGTGTTGGGGGTGTATATTTAAAGTTCAGACACAATTGTATCAGTATCTCTTTTGAAGAATAAACACATGGTAGTTGACAGGAGAACTCTAGGGAAAGAGGAGAATATAGAGAAAGAATAAGGAATAGTGAATAAGCCCAAGAAAATGTATGTTTTCAAAGTATAATACTGTAAAGGAGACACACTTTATAGATGGCAAAGATTCTCTGTATATTGCTAAGCATTTTTAAAGTACTGTTGACTTTTATTTTCAAAGTATGATTATTGTCTCTATAGGGAGACAATAATAGGGATAGTTATTCCAACTACTTTCATTATTTTAATTTTTTTATAAAGTACTAGCTTAGTGGAGATAAAATTGCCAAACAGGTTTGTGTGTATTTAAAATATGCAACAGGATGAATTAATATGCAGATATTTTGTGAATTCATTATTACCAGGTCACTCAACCTATCTATTACCTGGATATTTTTTCTGGCTTGATTTTATTTTGTAGGTGTGAGTATTTAAGCACATTTGAAGCATATACATCTTAACTATAGTTTGCATGAGGACAATGTGGTCAGTGTGCTTTGGGAAGCAAGAATGAGAATGAGTGGAGAGTTTACATATTTCATTTCCTATGCTGCTGTAAAATCCTGTTTCCTAACTATATGTCTTGCATAATGTCATCACTACTTTTAAGAACGTAGCTTATGTAGTTAGACCATAAAATATTTTTTGCCTCTCTATACAAGTCTGTAGAAATAACACACTGTGCAATGGAAAGGAGGGTTCAAAGAGCTACCCCTGGTAGGGTAGGGAGAACAGCAGACAGACAGCTTGGATACTAGAACTATAGTAGCGGGCATTGAAGATGTATGCAGTGGTTAGGGATGTGGCTGAGTTGGAGGAAGGTTTGGCTTGCATGAAACTCTAGGCTCCATTGATCCAGCACAGTATAAACTGGAGTGTGTGCAGATCAGCAATCCCAGAACTCAGGAGAAACAAGCAAGTGAACCAGAGTAATGAGCTAAATAATGAGTTAGAGGCCAGCCTGAGCTATATAAGACTGAGTATCAAAGCAAATAAATAGGTCTTCCCACTGCCATTTGGACCAGGGAACTGGGCAGCCCCAGAGCCTTCTGTGCATGACCTGCCAGGAGAGAGTGATCTCCAACAGTGTTCTGACATCTAAGCGCAGAGGTGAGATCACTACCTTCTCTCTGGAGGGGAACAGCACACAGGGCATAAGATCAGTGGAGCAGCTGGGACAGAGGTCTTCAGGCTGCCATTTGCACCAGGGAACCAGGTGGTGCACAGACCCTGGCAGAAGAGAGTTTGTCTCCCAGTAGTAAGGACACAGGCTTACAGGCCCACAGGAGGAACAAGCTCCAGCCAGAGACAACAAGACCAACTAGCAACAGAGATAACCAGATGGCGAAAGGTAAGCACAAGAACCCTACCAACAGAAACCAAGGCCAATTTGCAACATCAGAACCCAGTTCTCCCACCACAGCAAGTCCTGGATACCCCAACACACCAGAAAATCAAGAGTTGGATTTAAAATCGTATCTCATGATGCTGATAGAGGACTTCAAGAAAGACTTAAATAACTCTCTTAAAGAAATACAGGAGATCATGGGTCAACAGGCAGAAACCCTTAAAGAGGAAACAAAAAAAATCCATTAAAAAATTACAGGAAAACACAAACAATCAAGTGAAGGAACTGAACAAAATCATCCAATATCTAAAAGTGGAAGTAGAAACAATAAAGAAATCACAAAGTAAGACATCTCTGGAGATAGAAAACCTTGAAAAGAATTCAGGAGTCATAGATGCAAGCATCAACAACAGAATACAAGAGATAGAAGAAAGAATCTCAGGTGCTGAAGATACCATAGAAAACATTGACTCAACAGTCAAGGAAAATGCAAAATGCATAAAGCTTGTAACCCAAAACATCCAGGAACTCCAGGACACAATGAGAAGACCAAACCTAAGGATTATAGGTATAGAAGAGAGCGAAGATTTACAACTTAAAGGGTCAGTAAATATCTTCAACACAATTATAGAAGAAAGCTTCCCGGACCTAAAGAAAGAGGTGCCCCTGAACATACAAGAAGCCTTCAGAACTCCAAACAGACTCGACCAGACCAGAAAGTCCTCCCAGCACATAATAATCAAAACACCAAATGTACTAAACAAAGAAAGAATATTAAAAACAGTAAGAGAAAAAGGCCAAGTAATATCAGAATTACACCAGACTTCTCACCAGAGACAATGAAAGCTAGAAGATCCTGGGCAGATCTCATACAGACCCCAAGAGAACACAAATGCCAGCCCAGGCTACTATACCCAGCAAAACTCTCAGTCACCATAGATGGAGAAACCAAGGTATTCCATGATAAAACCAAATTTACATAATATCTGTCCACAAATCAAGCCCTACAAAGGATAATAGATGGAAAATACCAACACAAGGACGGAAACTACACCCTAGAAAAAGCAAGAAAGTAATCTTCCAACAAACCCAAAAGAAGATACCCACACAAACATAAAAATAACATCAAAAATAACAGGAAGCAACAATCACTATTCCTTAATATTTCTTAATATCAATGGACTCAATTCCCCGATAAAAAGACATAGAGTAACAACTATTTTTCACATAAATCTTCAATTTTATCAGAAAATGTTTGTAATTCGTCTTTCAATTAATTTAGCAATTTTTTTATGTCTACCATTTTATCTTCATTATTTTTCATGATAATCTTCAATTTTAATGTTTTTCTATATATTTCTTCTATTTTATCAGAAATGTTTTCAATGTAAATCTCTGATATTGTCACAAAATATTGTTAATTCCATCTTCAATTAATTTAGAAAGGTTTATTATATCTACCATTTTATCTGTATAATTTTCCATGAAATAGTCAATTTTAATGTGTTTATATATTTCTTGAATTTTATCAGAAATATTTTCCATGTAAATCTTCAATTTTACCTAAAAGTGTTTATAATTCCACATTCAATTTAGAATTATTTTTATGCCTATCATTTTATCTGTATAATTTCCATGATAATCTTCAATTTTAATGTGTTTGTCTATATATTTCTTGAATTTTATCAGAAATATTTTCCATGTAAATCTTCAAGTTTATCAGAATATGTTTATAATTCCACTTTCAATCAACTTAAAATTATTTTTATGCCTATCATTTTATCTGTATAATTGCCATGGTAATCTTCAATTTTAACATGTTTTTCTATATATTTGTTCAATTTTATCAGAAATATTTTCCATGTAAATCTTCAAGTTTTTCAAAAAAATGTTTATAATTCTCCTTTCAATCAATTTAGTAATACTTTTATGCCTACCATTATTATATCTATATAAAATTTTCCATGATAATCTTCAATTTTAACATGTTTTTCTACATTTTTCTACAATTTTATCAGAAATATTTTCCATGTAAATCTTCAATTCTATCATAAAATGTTTCTTTCCATTTTTCAATTAATTTAGCAATGTTTTTATGTCTACCAGTTTACTCTTTAATTTTCTATGAAAATTGTCAATTTTAATGTGTTGTTCTATATATTTCTTCTATTTTATCAGAAATATTTTCCATGTAAATCTTCAATTTTATCATAAAGTGTTTTTTACTTTCTTTTATTTCCTTTTTCAATAAAAATAAAAAAGCAAATAAATAAATAAACAAATACATGAGCAAAGATATTTACAAAACTGTGAGTGAGCTAAACAAATAGATTTTGTTTTACTTTAGTTTCCTAAAGACATTTCATTCAAAAGTCTTTTAGCAGTGAGTCTTTTGAAAGCCCTTTAAGGAACTCTTTATTTGCTCAGGTCCTGTCCACAGGAGCCGGTAGCCTTCTGTCCTCGACATGATGTTCATTTTATACCAGTGTGTGGCTGGAAAACTTTTAGAGTTATTTTTACCACAAATCAGAAATGGCTTCATCATTGGAAGGCCATCGTATACTTTCATGTTCCAAACACATAACCAGAAATCTCACAGGAGCAGGAAATGAATGAAAAATCATCAAATGTAATAAATATTTCAAATGAGTACACATGTCTGTGCTCAACTTGGGTTAGTCTGGAACCCAGGTGGCTTATGCCAAAAATCATATGATTCAACCAGCTTCCAGGCGACCCAGTGGGAAAGTTTCAGGAGTGGGTGACTTCATGGATCTCAGCAAGAGCCCTTTCAACTGTATAGAGAATATTCAAAAGAAGGCAAAAAATAAAAGTCTTGTAGCTAAATTTACTAAGTGGGACTTACTCGCAGAGGAATTCTACTACCTTATATACTTGTGGTTAATCGATAAAGAAAGAAATAGTTGCCGTTTAAAACAAAACAACAAATAAAGTCAGTTATAAGGACAAACTTTCATATTTTAAAAAATGTAACATCTTGAAGCTAAAGGGGAGAAAGTGGAGCGACACCCTGAAAACCAGAATTCATTTTACTCTGCTTGTTTTTGCTCTTAAAATATTTTAACGACACTCACAAAGCATCTTTGGAGCCAGGGAAACCCTGATTCTGCCCAGCGTGTGCTGCCAAAATGAAGATGAAGCATCAACTACCTCTTATGTCATTTACAAACTGGAAAAAAAATGACTTGGACTTGTTGCAAATGGAAGCAGAAATAACAGTAAAAAACAGAACAGATGACCTTCATATTTCACAGGCAAACTCTTCAAAATATCTGAGTCACTGCTTAAAACTTGAATCCATTTTCCCTCACAGAAAAGAAACGTGGGATTATATGAGAGTTCACTGATGGAGGAAGGCTGGATGATCCCTGGTTTATATTTTAACAGTTGGGAGAAAAGAGATACTGGGAATCTCACTTGAGATTCCTGGGTACCAGCAGGGAAATGGAGCTGTCTCACTGGCTTTGAAACAGTGATGTAATAAAAGGAAATGGACAGGCTCAGGAATGTAGCCTGTCTGCCTGAGGTTCGACATTAAGAATTAAAACTGGCTCAGGTCTCTGTCCTCTTGACACTTCTGCATGTAGACCACATGGCCATCTAAGAACTTCTATTCCATCCATATCAGATTGGATCTCAGTTCTATTTCCTAATATTAATTTAGTTGGACCATTGTGGGTGGAGTCTCCATACACATACCAGTTGCATTTTTAAGATATTCACCCAGTGGGAGCCATGCATGTCTTGGGGAAGCGGTCATAGGCACGCTGACGTCTCTAATAGCATACCATCTCTAAATGATACCATTGCCTAGCTCCATGGAATGATGGGGATGCAGAGCATAGGAGAGGACAGAGTTGTAGCTGAAACACTTTGATAATGCTCATTTGCATAAGAGGAAATGCCTCCCTCATTCGAACCCTGCACTTCAGTCTGCTGAAAACACCATGGTTTTGAAAAAATTAAAGTACTAGACATAGTTGAATCGTTAGTAAAACCTATCATTTACATGTATGTTCCCACACTAACAATAGCAAATAACTTCTGTTAGATCCATAGCCTCTCGGAGGCTTGATGCAAAGTGTTACCTCATTTTGATTTGCTATGTTGTTTCCATAAGAATTAATATTGGGGAGTGGGTGGAAAGATAGCCCAATGGGCGAGAGCAGATGCTGCCCCTGCAGAGGACCTGGATTCAGTTCCAGCACTTCACCGGTTAGCTCCCAACCATCCTTCACTCCAGTTTCAGGGGACCAGACATCCTATTCTGGCTTCTAAAGGCACCAGGCATGCATGAGATGCACACACAGATATTCAGGCAAAACATCTCTACACACAAAATACAAATAATTAAATCTGTACTGAAAACAAAACAAAACCCCAAAACTGATTATCAAGTTGAAATGGTGTTAGAGAACTACATACCATATTTTGTGAGGTCTCCATGCCTTTTTACTTCTAGTTTTTCCCTTGAGATTCCTGTCCCTTTTGTCCTTCATCTATAGCAATAAATATGAGTCTTGTCAAATATATGTATGGCAATTGTCATTTGCTAGAAAATGTCTTCTTTCTTAGCTTCATTAATGATGTTTTTATTAAGAGAAAATCTTAGAATTGAAGTATATCAGTCTTTGACTAAGGAAGCTGCCCTCTTCTGACAGTCAGTTACATACTAACCCATGGCTATCACAGCAAACCTCCCTGGCAGGCAGTTTGACAACCTGCAGAGGTAACAGATTGGCCCTCGGTAGCACCTGGGACTTAGAACTTTCCTCAGGCCAACCCTGAACAAATGCCTGAGCAGCTACAAACCTACTCAACAGCCCCACCCCAATCAGCAGGCCACTGGCACAGGAGGAACCTGAAGATCCCAAAAGTCCCCCTGCCTGGTTCTGTTTCTCTCACAGCATCAAGAGAGCGGGGAAAGAGGATGGTGAAAAGCAGAATAGAGCACACCCTAGAAATAGCTCCTAATTCCCTTTGACTGATCTTTCCTGAAAGTTCCCATTTTGCACTCCACTCCACTGCGCGCGCGCGCGCACACACACACACACACACACACACACACACTTCATTTTCCTTGGCAATCTTGTCCACCGTGATCTATATAAGAGGGTGCAACCTGATATTTAACCAGCCTAGCTCTTTAGCAGGCACCAAGCTCTTGCTGGGAAACTGGCTTCAAGACCCTGTGGTTCTCTTTGGAGGAAGAATCCTGAAGTCTTGGAGGCCCGCCCAATCAGTTGCAGTGACAGGATGGAAGCCTGCTGTGGCCTTTGAAATAAGAGGGAGAAGGGCTGGTGTGTGTGTGTGTGTGTGTGTGTGTGTGAGTTCCTGCAGTTACAGTTTCAAATGTCTCATTGTCTGTATACTGGGATTCTGGGCCCTGGCTGCTCCTGTGTCTCTCAGCTCTCTACAGGGAACCCTCAGGCTATTGCTGATATCTAGGATTGCCTTCATGACCTTCTCTTACCCCATCACTAGAAGTGTGCAACTCAAGACTGAGCTGGCTCACACAGCAAATTCTCCCTTAAAGGGATCTGATCATTTCATTCCACAGCTACCACAGTCAAAGTCATGAAAGCTGAAGGCCTAGAGCACAGGGTCAGAGCAAGCAAGGTGGCTGCAGTTTGCATTTTTTTTAGGAAGAAAAGAAGTGAAGCCAGGTAGTAGTCAAGCAGGATACAGACAATAATATGCTCTAGAGAAGTGTCTGCAAAGTGTCACTGGGGCTACAGTGGAGGAAGGATCAGGAATGGAGATTTCATGGAAAACTCCATTTCTGTTACTCAGCTCCAACTACAGCTTCTCTCCAAAGTCTGTTACCATTTATTTTACTATGGGCTTGTAGATGGCACAGGAAATAATATAAGCATATCCATCCAATACTTATCACGATAAGGCTGAAGTCTACTTTCCTTCAAATCATTCTCCTTTAATCTGATAAAACTGTCCTCAGTTTAACAAGAACATCTTTGTAGCTTTGACTTTATAGGCAGGCATATAACAACACACAAATCAATATCTATCTACATATGTTATGCATTTATAGTATGATATATTCACAAAAACATGCATATGGATGTTCTACAGTGATATATATATACATATATTATAATCAATTATAATTCCTTCACTTGTTGACATGTCTATCAATCTATCATCTATCTATCTATCTATCTATCTATCTATCTATCTATCTATCTATCTATCTATCTATGTATCTATCTATCTATCTTTCTAATGCCTTTCCTTCTTGTTGTCTTTCCATTTTATTTTAGAAAAATAAAATGAATTGACTTAGTCAGGGTTATGTCCAGCTTTTGTCAAGTTGACACACAAAACCAGCCAGTACAATTGACCCCTTGTCAATTTGACATACAAACACTTCACTATTAAGCCTCAATCCCTTAATTTCTTATTTATCCCCAAGATCTAAATAACTTTAAAAGTCCCACTATCTTTACAAATTCTTACATATTAAAATTTCAATCCCTTTAAAATATCCAAGCTCTTTTAGAATTCAAAGTCTTTTTACAATTCAAAGTCTCTTAACTGAGGACTCTACTAAAATAATTTCTTCCTTCAAGAGGGAAAAATATCAGGGCACAGTCACAATCAATAGCAAAATCAAGTTCTAACTGTCCAATGTCCAATGTCTACTCACAATCTTCTGGTCTCCTCCAAGGGCTTGGGTCACTTCTCCAGCTCTGCCCTTTGTAGCACACACCTTGTCTTCTAGGCTCCAGCTGCCTGTACTCCTCTGCTTCTGCTGTTTTTGGTGGTCTTCTCATGATACTGATATCTCCAAAACACTGCTGTCTTCTGCTGCAACTAGGCGTCACCAATAGCCTCTCATAGTCTCTCTTCATGGTGCCAAGCCTCAACTCCTTTGCATGACCCCTTCAGTCCTATGCCATCAATTGCAACTGAGTCTTCCATGGCCTCTCATAGTGCTGAGCCTCATTTGCTCTTCATGACCCCTTCATGCCTTCAAAATCAGTACCACCTGGCTGACTCTTACACATTACCAAGTCCGCCGCAGCACGAAGTACAACCTTGGCTATCTCTGAAACACAGACTCTTTGTGCTCTCAGAAAACACTTCCCAGAAGATTTCACTTCAATGATGTTGGTCTCTTCTTAATCAATACTAATTTTTTAGCTCCAGCTAACAAGCATCAATTGTCTCAGTAATGCAAAGGCTTCGCTTTAGTGGTTCTGGTATCTTGTTATTCACAGCTGATTCTTCAGCCCCAGCTGACCAAAACCACAGAATCATCGCAATCTAAACAGCAATGTCCATGATAAATAGTCTTTAATCTTTCCTCTGAAATTTCACAAGCCAGGCCTCCATAGTTTGGACTGTTCTCAACATTATCTTCAAAGCTCCTACAGAACATCCCACAGAGCTCTTAACACCCAATGGCTCTTCTAGGCCAAAGTTCCAAAGTCCTTCCACAGTCCTCCCCAAAACTTGGTCAGGTTGTTAGAGGAATAACACATTATGCTGGTACCAATGCCTTAGTCAGGGTTTCTATTCCTGCATAAAACATGACTGAGAAGCTAGTTGGGGAGGAAAGGGTTTATTTAGCTTACACTTCCACATTGCTGTTCACCACCAAATGAAGTCAGGACAGAAACTCAAGCAGGTCAGGAAATAGGAGCTGATGCAGAAGCCATGGAGGGACATAACTTACTGGTTTGCTTCCCCTGGCTTGCTCAGCTTGCTTTCTTACAGAACCCAAGACTACCAGCCCAGGGATGGCACCACCCACAATGGGCCCTCCCACTCTTTATCACTAATTGAGAAAATGCCTTACAGCTGGATCTCATGGAGGCATTTCCTCAAGGGAGGCTCCTTTCTCTGTGATAACTCCAGCTTGTATCAAGTTGACACACCAAACCTGTCAGTACATTTATCTTGGATATTCAATATTGAATGCTCATTCTTTAGAATTGTATCACACATGTTGTCACTGAATTAAATTTTAATTTAATATATTTATAATAATTGCTTGTATTTTATAGTATTTCTGCTATTTTTCCATGGCTTTTATTTTGTGAAGATTGATGTATCCTTACTCATCATGCTTTGACTCTATCTCTGATTATTGTCTCGACAGATATCTGAATATTGTACAAAATATAATCTTTTTCAAGAAGATAGACATATGCTATAACCTGACTTTTAGTTGAAGGGGATTTATTTCAAAGTTAATCTTACATTTTTTTTTCTAAACCTATCTTTGCTAATTATATCTTTGTTCATATCCTCAGGATAGATTTCTGAAACGTTTTTTTCCTGAACTTTATTTTCCTTTTAATAGGTCTGTCAATTTTCTCTGTGTGATGTAATATAGCTATATTTGATTAAATTTAACTTTGATGAAACCATTATATAAATATACCATGCATGGTATAATATATATTATATATTTAATTATTGTGTTGTGAGAGTTTATTTCGTTCCACTCTTTCCTCGTTCTAGATAATCCTTGAAGAGTTTCTGTTATGTTCTGCTGAGGTGTTTACAGCAGTGATAGGTATGAATCAGAAAGGTCATCACATGAGCGTCTTTGAAGAGAATTGTTAGGAGGGTTTTTTTTTTGACATTTTTTAAGTCATCGAAATAATTTTTTATTGAATATATTCTTCATTTCCATTTCAAATGTTATACCCCTTTCCAGTTTCCCCACTCCCCAAAACCCCCCAACCCATCCTCTCACCCCCTGCCTCCAAGAATATGCTCCTCCACCCAACCGACTCCCATGACCCCCACCAGATTTCCCCACACTGGGGCCTCTGTTGAACCTTCACAGGACCAAGGACCGCTCCTCCCACTGATGTCCAATGAGGCATTCCTCTGTCAATCTTTTGGCTGGAACCACATGTACCCATTGGTTGTTGGCTTAGTCCCTGGGAGTCCTGGGTTGTCTGGTTGGCTGACATTGTCGTTCTTCCCTTGGGACTGCAAACCCCCTCCCCCAGCTCCTCCAGTTTGCCCTCCAACTCCTCTCTTGTGAACCCCGTGCTCAGTCCAATGGTTGGCTTCTAGTATTCTCCTCCGTATCTGTAAGGGTCTGGCAGGGCCCCTCCAAAAGACAACCATACCAGGCTCCTTTCGGTACACACTTCTTGTCATCCATAGTAGTTTCGGAGTTTGGTGACTGTTTATAGGATGAATCCCCAGGTAGGACAGTCTCTGGGTGGCCTTTCCTTCAGTCTCTGCTCCACACTTTGTCTCCATAGTTGTTCCTGTGATTATTTTGTTCCCTTTCTCAGAGGAACCAAATCACCCCCACTTTGGTCTACCTTCTCCTTGAGCTCCCTATGGTCTGTGAATTGTAACATGTTTATTTTGAGCTTTTGGACTAATATCCACTTATCAGTGAGTGCATAACATGTATGTTCTTTTGTGATTGAGTTACTTCACTCAGGATGACACTTTCTAGTTCCATTCATTTGCCTAAGAATTTCATGAGTTCATTGTTTTTAATAACTTAATAGTACTCCATTGTGTATATATACCACAATTTTTGTATCCATTCCTCTGTTGAACAACATCTGGGTTCTTTCCAGCTTCTGGCTATTATAAATAAGGTTCCTATGAACATAGTGAAGCATATGTCCTTATTGCATGTTGGAGCATCTTCTGGGTATATGTCCAGGAGAGGTTTAGCTGGATCCTCAGATAGTACTATGTCCAATTTTCTGAGGAACTGCCATACTGATTTCTAGATCAGTTTTACAAGCTTGCAATCCCGCCGGCAATGGAGAAGTATTCCTCTTTCCCCACATCCTCTCCAGCATCTGCTGTCCCCTGAGTTTTTGAGCTTAGCCATTCTGACTGGTGTGAGGTGGAATCTCAGGGTTGTTTTGATTTGCATTTCCCTAATAACTAAGGATGCTGAACATTTCTTTAGGTGCTTCAGAGCCATTCGAGTTTCCTCAGTTGAAAATTCCCTGTTTAGCTCTGTACCCCACTTTTTAATAGGGTTATTTGACACTCTGGATTCTAACTTCTTGAGTTCTTTGTATACATTGGATATTAGCCCTCTATCAGATGTAGGATCGGAAAAGATCTTTCCCAATCTACTGGTTGCCATTTTGTCCTATTGACAGTGTCCTTTGCCTTAGCACAATGAGGTCCCATTTGTCGATTCTTGTTCTTCGAGCATAAGCCATTGGTGTTCTATTCAGGAGTTTTTCCTCTGTGCCCATGTGTCCAAGGTTCTTCCCCACTTTCTCCTCTATAAGCTTCAGTGTATCTGGTTTTATGTGGAGGTCCTTGATCCACTTTGACTTGAGCTTTGTACAAGGAGATAAGAATGGGTTGATTTGCATTTTTCTGCATGCTGACCTCCAGTTTATCCAGCAACATTTGTTAAAAATGCTATCTTTCCCACTGGATGTTTTTAGCTTCTTTGTCAAATATCAAGTGACCATAGGTGTGTGGGTTCATATCTGGGTCTTCAATTCTATTCCATTGATTTTCCTGCCTGTCTCCGTACCAATACCATACAGTTTTTATCACTATTGCTCTGTAGTAGAGTTGAGGTCAGGGATGGTGATTCCCCCAGTAGATCTTTTGTTTTGGAGAATAGTTTTTGCTATCCTGGGTTTTTTTTTTTTTAATTCCAAATGAATTTGCAGATTGCTCTTTCTAGCTCTATGAAGAATTGATTCGGAATTTTGATGAGGATTGCAATGAATCTGTAGATTGCTTTTGGCAAGATGGCCATTTTTACTATATTAAACCTTCCAATCCATGAGCATGGGAGATCCTTCCATCTTCTGAGATCTCCTATGAGTTCTTTCTTCAGAGACTTGAAGTTCTTGTCATACAGATCTTTCACTTGCTTGATTAGAGTCACACCAAGGTATGTAATATTATTTATGACTATTGTAAAGGGTGTCATTTCCCTAATTTCTTTCTCAGCTTGTTTATCCTTTGATTAGAGGAAGGCTACTGATTTGTTTGAGTTAATTTTATATCCAGTCACTTTGCTGAAGTTGTTTATCAGCTTTAGTAGTTCTCTGGTGGAATTTTTGGGGTCACTTAAGTATACAATCATATCATCTGCAAATAGTGATACTTTGACTTCTTCCCTTCCAATTTGTATACCTTTGACATCCCTTTGTTGTCTAGTTGCTCTGACTAGGACTTCGAGTACTATATTAAATAGATAGGGAGAGAGTGGGCAGCCTTGTCTGGTCCCTGATTTTAGTGGGATTGCTTCTAGTTTCTTTTCATTTAGTGTGATGTTAGCTACCAGTTTACAGTATATTGCTTTCACTATGCTTAGGTATGAGCCCTGAATTCCTGATCTCTCTAAGACTTTTATCTTGAAGGGATGTTGAATTTTGTCAAAAGCTTTTTCAGCATCTAATGAAATGACCATGTGGTTTTTTTCTTTGAGTTTGTTAATGTAGTGGATTACATTGATGGATTTCCATATATTGAACCATCCCTGCATTCCTGGGATGAAGTCTACTTGATTGTGGTGAATTATTGTTTTGATGCATTCTTGGATTTGGTTGGCCAGAATTTTGTTGAGAATTTTTGCAACAATGTTCATAAGGGAAATTGGTCTGAAGTTCTCTTTCAGTGTTTGGTCTTTGTTTGGTTTAGGTATAAGCATTATTGTGGCTTCATAGAATGAAATGGATAGTGTTCCTTGACTTTCTATTTTGTGGAATAGTTTGAAGAGTATTGGTTTTAGCTCTTCTTTGAAGATCTGATATAATTCCCCACTAAACCCATCTGGCCCTGGTTTTTTTTTTTTTTCGTTGTTGTTGTTATTGGAAGACTATTAACAACTGCTTCTATTTCCTCAGGACTTATGGGACTATTTAGATGGTTTATTTGATCCTGTTTTAACATTGGCACCTGGTATGTATCTAGAAAATTGTCCATTTCATCCAGATTTTCCTATTTTGTTGAGTATAAGCTTTGATTATTTTTTGAATTTCCATAGTTTCTGTTGTTATGTCTCCCTTTTCATTTCTGATTTTATTAATTTGGGTAGTGCCTCTGTGTCCTCTGGTTAGTCTGGCTAAGTGTTTATCTATCTTGTTGATTTTCTCAAAGAACCAACTCCTGGTTTTGTTGATTCTTTGTATGGTTCTTTTTGTTTCTATTTGGTTGATTTCAGCTCTGAGTTTAATTATTTCCTGCCAGCTACTCCTCTTGGGTGCATTTGCTTCTTTTTGTTCTAGAGATTTCAGGTGTGTTGTCAAGCTGCTAATGTAAGCTCTCTCCAATTTCTTTTTGGAGGCACTTAGAGCTATGAATTTCCCTCTTAGCACTGCTTTCATTGTGTCCCATAAGTTTTGATATGATGTGTCCTCATTTTCATTAAATTCTAAAAAGTCTTTAATTTCTTTATTTCTTCCTTGACCAAGATATCATTGAGTAGAGCATTGTTCAACATCCATGTGTATATGTTTTTTCTGTTGTTTTCATTTGAACTCAAGACCAGCCTTAGACCATGGTGATCTGATAAGGTGCATGGAATTATTTCAATATTCCTGTATTTGTTGAGGCCTGTTTTGTGACCAATTATATGTTCAGTTTTGGAGAAGGTACCATGAGGTGCTGAGAAGGTGTCTACTTTTGCTTGAGGATGGAATGTTCTATAAATTTCTGTTAGATCCATTTGGTCCATAACTTTAGTTAGTTTAACTGTGTCTCTGTTTAGTTTCAGTTTCCATTATTTATTCATTGTTGAGAGTGGGGTGTTGAAGTCTCCCATTATAATTGTGTGGGGTGCAATGTGTGCTTCGAGCTTTAGTAAAGTTTCTTTTATGAATGTGGGTGCCCTTGCATTTGGAGCATAGATATTGAGAATTGAGAGTTCATTTAGGAGGATTTTTCCTTTGATAAGTATGAAGTGTCCCCTCCTTATCTTTTTTGACAACTTTTGTTTGAAAGTCGATTTTATCCAATATAAGTATAGCCACTCCAGCTTGTTTCTTGGGACCATTTGCTTGGAAAATTGTTTTCTGACCTTTGACTCTGAGGTAATGAGTGTCTTTGTTACTGAGGTGGGTTTCTTGTATGCAGCAAAATGGTGGGTCCTGTTTATGTATCCAGTCTGTTAGTCTATGTCTTTTTATTGGAGAATTGAGACCATTGATGTTAAGAGATATTAAGGAAAGGTGATTGTTGCTTCCTGTTATTTTCATTGTTACGGGTGGAATTCTGTTTGTGTGGCTATCTTCTTTTGGGTTTGTTGAAAGAAGATTACTTTATTGCTTTTTCTTTTTTTTTTTTAATTTTTTTTTCATTTACGATTGCCTTTTTTATTTATTTATTTATTTTTTTTTAATTTTTTTTAATTTACATTCCAAATCACTTCCCCTTTCCCGTTTCCTCCCTCCCCGAAAGTCCCATAAGCCCCCTTCCCTCCCTCTTTTCTCCATTCAACCCCCTCTCGTTACTCTGTCCTGGCGTTCCCCTACATCCAGTCTTTCCAGGACCAGGGGTCTCTCCTTCCATCTTTTTAGAAATCTATTGATATGCGGATTGTGTCTAGGGTATTCCGAGATTCTGGGTCAATATCCCCTTATCAGTGACTGCATACCATGTGTGTTCTTTTGTGATTGGGTTACCTCACTAAGGATGATATTTTCAAGATCTGACCATTTGCCTAGGAACTTCGTGAATTCATTGTTTTTAATTGCAGAGTAGTATTCCATTGTGTAGATATACCACATCTTCTGAATCCATTCCTCCGTTGAGGGACATCTGGGTTCTTTCCAGCTTCTGGCTATTATAAATAAGGCTGCTATGAACATAGTGGAGCATCTGTCAAAAAGACAAAGCGGCAACCAACTAACTGGGAAATGATCTTTACCAACCTTACATCCGACAGAGGGCTAATATCCAATATATACAAAGAACTCAAGAAGTTAAACTCCAGAGAGGCAAGTAACCCTATTAAAAAATGGGGTACAGAGCTACACAAAGAGTTCTCACCTGAAGAATATCTAATGGCTGAGAAGCACCTAAAGAGATGTTCATCATCCTTAGTCATTAGGGAAATGCAAATCAAAACAACCCTGAGATTCCATCTCACACCAGTCAGGATGGCTAAGATCAAAAACACAGGAGACAGCAGGTGTTGGCGAGGATGTGGAGAAAGAGGAACACTCCTCCACTGCTGGTGGAATTGCAAACTGGTACAACCACTCTGGAAAGCAGTCTGGCGGTTCCTCAGAAAACTGGGCATGACACTCCCGGAGGATCCGGCTATACCACTCCTGGGCATATACCCAGAGACTTTACCGGCATGCAATAAGGACACATGCTCCACTATGTTTATTGCTTTTTCTAAGGTGTAGTTTCCCACCTTGTGTTGGTATTTCCCACTCATTATCCTTTGAAGTGCTGGGTTTGTGGAAAGATATTGTGTAAATTTGTTTCTGTGATAGAATATCTTGTTTTCTCCATCTATGGTAATTGAGAGTTTTGCTGGGTATAGTAGCTTGGACTGACATTTATGTTCTCTTAGGGTCTGTATGACATATGCCCAGGATCTTCTAGCTTTCATTGTTTCTGGTGAGAAGTCTGGTGTAATTCTGATAGGTCTGCCTTTATATGTTACTTGAACTTTTTCTTTTACTGCTTTTAATATTCTTTCTTTGTTTAATAAATTTGGTGTTTTGATTATTATGTGGTCGGGAGGAGTTTCTGTTCTGGTCCAGTCTGTTTGGAGTTCTGTAGGCTTCTTGTATGTTCATGGGCATCTCTTTCTTTAGGTTAGGGAACTGTTCTTCTATAATTGTGTTGAAGATATTTACTGGCCCTTTAAGTTGTAAATCCTCACGCTCTTCTATACCTATGATCCTTAGCTTTGGTCTTTTCATTGTGTCCTGGAGTTCCTGGATGTTTTGGGCTACAAGATTTTTGCATTTTACATTTTTATGACTGTTGAGTCAATGTTTTCTATGGTATCTTCAGCACCTGAGATTCTTTCTTCTATCTCTCGTATTCTGTTGTTGATGCTTACATCTATGACTCCTGAATTCTTTCCAAGGTTTTCTATCTCCAGAGATGTCTCACTTTGTGATTTCTTTTTTGTTTCTACTTCCATTTTTAGATCCTTTCACTTGTTTGTTTGTATTTTCCTGAAATTCTTGAAGAGTTTTTTGTGTTTCCTCTTTAAGAGCTTCTACTTGTTGACCCATGATCTCCTGTGTTTCTTTGAGTGATTTATGTGTTTCCTCTTTAAGGGTTTCTGCCTGTTGATCCATGTTCTCCTGTGGCAGACCTGGCAAGATTCTGCCACAGCAGAAAGGGCAAATGCCCTGAGTGCAGCTGGTTCTCTAGGAAATACCAGGAGATGGAATCTTCACTGCAACAGACCTGGCAAGGTTCAACTGCCCTGAGTGGCTGGTTCTCATCTGTCCTGAGTGGCTGGTTTTCAACTGCCCTGAGTGGCTGGTTCTCTTGGAAGTATCAGGAGATGGAATCTTCACTGCAGCAGACCAGGCAAGGTTCAACTGCCCTGAGTGGCTGGTTCTCACCTGTCCTGAGTGGCTGGTTTTCAACTGCCCTGAGTGGCTGGTTCTCTTGGAAGTATCAGGAGATGAAATCTTCACTGCAGCAGATCTGGCAAGGTTCTGTCCCAGCAGGAAGGGCAGGCCTCAGTGGGAGGGGGAGAAGGCTTGGAAGGGGTTGCTATTAGGAAGGGTGGGGCTTTTGGAGGTTGCTGGGTTGTGAGTCCTGCTGGACCCCTGGCAGTAGCTCTGGGCCTCCAGAGGTGGGAGGGGGGTTCAACTGCTCTGAGTGGCTGGTTCTCTAGGAAGTATCAGAAGATAGAATATTCACTGCAGCAGAGCTGGCAAGGTTCTGCCCCACCAGGAAGGTCACGTCACAGTTGAAATAATTTATAATAGTTAAATTCCTCTTAAATATACATGATGTTTTCTGAAGCTCAAAGTAATATGTACTCAACCAGTTTTTAAAATCTATTTGGAACATTAAGAATGGTTAGATTTAAAAGATAACTTTACATAAAGCTTTCATCTGGTTTTTGAACTTGGCCTAATTTGATCAATGGTCTTTTCAAGATGTAGACACAACAAAATATTAAAGATGACTCTCTTGCAGTTGAATCCTCTCTTTACTGAAACTATGTCCTCCACATGAGGAAAATGGTTGTGTATAAATGAAATCCCTCAGCTGTCGTCTACAGCCACATAGGTGAGCTAATGCCTAAGGGACCTTGCCAAAGATTGTGATACTCTTGATACATAAAACTTTTCAAGATTGCCTCCCTCTCCCTACTTGAGAGTAATAACATGGTGGTGGTGGTAGTGGGGGGGGGGGTTACTGTAGGAGTCAATGGATAACTTCAAGGCCAAATCCTCTCAATTCATTCATTGTTTTCAATATGCCTAGTTTAATGCTATGAGAGATTTCAAGTAGTTTGGGAACTGTATTTTCACCAGAGTGTATTACTTAGATATAGTTTTCCTTCAATCCCTTCCTCGACAAACTACAGAATCACATAAACATCTCACTAAAATTAAAACAACTGACTTACATTATACAGCTAAATGCAAGCCAGAGAAACAATGAAAATTTGTGATTGAAAAGCTTCCTATTGTACATTAAATGTAACACACACACACATGCACATGTACACTCAAGTGCACATGCACGGAGAGAAAGAGAGAGAGAAGGAGGAGAAGAGGAAGAAGAATTATAGAAGTCATGACTCTGAGAAGGAGTAGCAGACCCATGAGATGGTAGGGGAGAGGTAGGGGTGAAATAATGTAAACATGGTATTCTGACATATGAAATTCTAAAATAAAAATGAAACCTCCGAGGTAGAAAAGAAACACTAAGGCAGTGAAAGTTGAGTAAAATACATGTTCTGGAACATGACTGTGGTTCTGGTGATCATAACCAGAGCATAATCTCTGCCGTATTCACTCTCCCACCATCAAAATGTGTTTCCCTAAGATTGCACCTGGCAAATCTGTGGTCTTTTAGTTTCCTTTTCCTGGCTCTGCAAAAATAGGTACCATCCAGGGAAAGTCTTAATCTGTAGGTCCTTCCCAAATTGTTTGACATTTTGAGGACAGAACGAAGTGACTGGCACCTACTTAACAAATTGGCAATCAATTAGCATTGATTTGATGTGAGATAATTACTCCAGTGGCTAAGATGCCCACGAAAGGGGATAATCAACTCTCCTCTCACAAGTCTCCTAGGTACAAATCAACTATCATGAGCTGATTCCAAATGGGAAACCACTGGAAGCATCATATTTAGCCTTAGGACCAGGAGACTGTCCTGTATCAAGGATTTTCTGTATCTGAGGTTATAGCATAAGGAGTTTCACTAATGGTGAAGATTCAGCACTGGGTGGCTATAGCCTTTAAAGCCACTACAGAAATTAGGAGTATGTTGCAAGGTATAATCTTGTTTCCAATGAGATAAATATCTCGAGGATAGAGCTGCTGCCCTAAAGTAAGGATGTCTTTGTCTTCTCTTGATGCTGTGCCTTTAAATCAAAAAATGATTAGGATTGTGGGTCATTGTTCTAGTGCTTTTCAAATAATAGGGACATAGACAAAATGAGCAAGGGAAGTGCTTGTCTCCTTCTAGCTTCTGTGCTAAAAATGTGATGATGTGTTTGTACATTGCCCTTGTTACACAGAGTTCTTTGTCTAAAAAGGGAGACAAATATATAAGATAGCCCCACTTCATTCTTTTAACAGATTGCAATGGGAGGGCAGAAAGCGGCTTCCTTCCTAACTGTGTTCATCACAAACCATGCTCTGTCCCTTTCACTAGGTACACTGCAAAAACATCTTACTCCTAATTTTACCTGAGCACAGAGTTCACATCCAGTGTCTCCATGGTGTGTGTGTGTGTGTGTGTGTGTGTGTGTGTGTGTGTGTGTGACTATTGCTTACTCTAGTTTTTTGTTTGTTTGTTTTTTTTTTTTTTGTTTTTGTTTTTTTTTTTTTAGCTTGGATCACTTCTCTTGGGATGCCAGTTGTCTCTCTGTAGGACACAAAAGGCAAATGATACCTTTTGAGACTTTGAGAAAAATGTTCATGAAACTTGGCACAACAGAGCACAGGGAAACAGAACTGTCATACCCAGCACGTCCTCATTTTCATTGTGTCTAAGATAATCTCAAATGTGTCCACAGCAGAAAACCAAAAGGCTCTGAGATGAAATGTATCTGAAAATACCAGCAACCAAGAGCTACCCTCTGATCCCCAGAGGCAGTGTCCCATCAGCAACCTCTCTGAGCAGGCTCTGTTCTGTGCTTCATGTTGTAAGGACTGGTGCGGACAGACAACTAACTGAACTCTGATCTAGCCATAATGTTCCTCTTCCACAAACACTGCTTTTACCCTATCCACTTTACCCCAAAGTCCATGAGCCAGGAAACACACACATCTACATGTCCTTAGCCATCTACATGTTTTTTTTTTGACTAAATTCTACCAGATATTACCAAATGGAAAGCACAACCCAAATAGTATCAGGTTAAATGCTTCATAACCAAACCCTTCATCCCGCATTACTCTGTTGTGTTTTACAGAGCATTCTGCCCTGGACATTAACCACCCTGAATGTACACCCTTGGATTCTGTTTTCCTATACTGCTCCAATTCTACTCTCAACTCATTTTGATATTTCCCCTTCTCTAGACCATTCCTTATATATTATGATATTATTAACTTTAGTATTTTCTTGCCTTTATCTCTTCTCATTATCTACCCTCTGCATCTACCCCGTGGTTTTTGGGGCTTACATTTTTTTCTGTCACTGAAGACCTGTGGTGAAAGATTATTTGGAGAAATAAATACCTTCTCTTCCTATTACTCAAATACCTCCCACATGCATTATGGCTGCTATTCCATTCCAGCTCAATAGGCTTAATATAAAGTCTAATTTTTTTTTAACTTGGAAAGCATCTCTTCCTTTTCTCCATGCCCTCAGTGATATGCCTACTAACACTCCTGATTCACAACCATTGATTTTTTTCACAAAATTTTCTCTCCCCTCCATCTTGAAAGTCTGTAAATACTTCTTTCCCTAGCCATCCAGCCAGTAGCTACACTGCTTGCCAGACTTCCTTTCCAGTGCTTAAAGAGAAAAGTTAACATTCATCTCAATCTTGTAGTGGTAGAGGCCACACAAAAATTCTCATTACTTCTCTTTAAAAAATGAGCCTAGATATCCATGATGCCAAATTCCTACATTCTTGTGAGGTAGTAATTTACCAATATAACTCGACCAGAAGAGGTCCCAGGTCATCTGAGGCCAGCTACCATGCTTTCTGTGCTGTAAGGTAAATTTTTAAACTTCAGCCATGCTTTTAAGTATTCCCTTAAGGACTCTTACAAATAAACACTCAGCTAAGGGCACATGCTAGCTAAAGCTCTTTGGGACTTATTCCCACAGACAGTTATTTTTTTGGGAAAAAATTTCTCATCCTCAAATCCCAGGTGAATTGACAACAGCAGTCCCATGTAACTCATTCTCATCAAAACAATTGCTTCCTTCTGACTGGCTTCATCTCCGTGTTTCAATGTTTTCCCGACACACAGAACACACTGCTTACTGCTATCTAGGTACTTTTCTGATTTTCAAGATCAGAATTTAAAACTTAATTGCATCTATTTATTAATTTATTCTCCTGTCCATGAGGGAGGAGGGGTGTGCATGGACATCAAAAGACAATTGACAGGAGTTCATACTCTCCTTCCACCATATTGGCCCCGGAACTGAACTTAGGTTTCCAGACTTTGCTGTAAGCTCCTCTCCTCGCTGTGCTCTCGTACAAGCCCTCTCACACTCAAATTTTATATCTTCATTTTTTAAACAAATGCCATTACACAGCCCTGGCACATCAGGTCCACAGTAGCATCTTTGTGGAATAAACCATTATCACTTTGGATTTGGCTTCTTGTTCAAATGGTTTAAAAGTTTTAGTTTTGGAAAATACTTTGTGTATGTCCAAGTGTAAAATACTATAGTACCTATCGTCACCATACACTCATGTTACTGACCCAAGTTCCTCACGTAGCCTTATCTGCCCCCTGCCTTCCTAAGAACTTGATGTCAGCTATACTCCTGAACTGAAGTTCAATTTTACTTTGACTTACATGTTAACCCCCAGATACCCCACCAATATGCTTCTTTGTGAAAACATGTTAAGAAATGGGTGACGCTTCTCACTTCCTCTCATAGACCTGCATTTGAATTTCTTCAGGACTTGCTAGACTGACTCTCAGTTGAAACACAGAGTGATTATTTATTTTTAGTCTGGAAAAACATATATGGTCAACATCTCCATTCCCTAGAGGAAAAACAGGAAAATTTTTGTAACACCAGCTGTTTCTCTGAGCCTGGGAAGACTTAGACAGACCTCCTTGTTCCTGCCTCTTCCTGATATATTTTTATCCAGAAATGAAGCAATGATCTCAATTTCCTCCCCTGTGAGACATTACACATGCTGTGTGACACCTTGAAATATTCTTCTTCTTGTGACTTTTAGGATAATTTAAAATAACTTCTGGTATGCTGTTGCACTGGAGAGTGAGTACAGATACTAACATCATAATTTAAGAAAACTCAAGGAAAACAAATTGAATGCTTTTACCCTAAATAAATACGTGATATGTGTGAGAAGATGGACCTGTTTAACCTTATTAGACTATTACATGGTGTAGTTATGCATAGAAACACTGAATGATATTCAGCTACAATTTTTATGTATTTATATATTGTGTGATTATATAAGCCAAATGAAGAGTTATAAAAATCTGGAGTTTGGACATTTCATTTATATAGTTGCTTTTTTATCTTCTTTAATAGCAAATATGTATGCTCATTTAGAGGAATATAATTTCTCTGCAAAGAAATGTAATGCAAATAATGCCTATGAACTCAGCATCTAACTTAAAGTTACTAATAAAATATATTATCCTATAAGTTCTTTCCTCACAAAATCTTTTCCCTTTTCTCTTGAACTTGCATTGGCAGGTATTTATTTGTATAGTTTAGTCGCACTTGCTTCCAAAACAGTATGCTGTGAAATTTTGCTTATCTGTAGGCAGTTATCTACATTGCTGTTTCTGACCAAATGGCAAATGCTTCTGTGTAAATAGTTCCTCTGAATTGAAACATTCTTTCCTGAAGGAGGAGGGATGCTCAACTAAAAAACCCACTACTTCACTGAGCTAAGTTTCTGCGGAATTGTTTCTGTGGTCCATTGTTCATACTTATCTGAGGCTGATGTTGGCTTACACAGCCCCAGGAAATGTCCACTGTACAACTGTTACATGAAAAGGAACCCACAGAACCAAAGGCAAGCTGGAGAGAGATCTGGCAGGCCACTACCATAGAAGCTGAGACATGCAACTAAGGCTGGCCCTTGAAAGGGTGGGACATCCTTGGGGCAATTCCTAGATTGCTAACTTTACTAACAGGATATGGGATGGTGTGTTCCCTTGCTGTAGTGTTGGTTGTATGCTCCTTGTGATAGATTCTAGAACATCCTGCCAAGGCCAAGCCATCTTACAATGAAATCCTAGGGTGGCCATCTTCCTCTACTTGATATGATGGTATGTCTCCTTGATGAATGAGTCTATCAGGAGACTATAGGGGTTCCCTTGAACTGTTGATGGAATAGAGATTTTTTTTTATTTTGATGTCCATGAAAATAACACATATAGGACAAGACTGGAAATAGTTTGTGATGTTAGTTGTGTTGTAAGCTCCACATTCAGTGGATGTGCTGATGCATGACAAGGCAAGCAATACGACGTGCAGTGGTGTTCAGCCCATGGATGGAAGGAATGGGAATGGGGAAAGGACATGGATATTCTATTCACTGCATTAGCCCCTAACTTGGCAGGAAAAGTAGGGGCAGGGGAGGATGATATGCGAGTGTGGGCTTGCTTTTTCTAACAGCCATCAGGATGCAAAGAAAATAGACAGCAAATTAGATCTATGCTAAGGAGCCCTTCCTGAGATCCAAAACCTTAAAAGTCTTGGAGAAAAAAAATTGGATATGGAAGAGGAAGGGAAAGAAAACACAGAAGAAGGGATAGAGGATCCCTTTATGTCTGATTGTTAATATGGAGGAAGGATAAGTTCACAGTCGGCATGCAGACATACCATTAGGGATATAAGTCATGGACATAGAGGAAGGAAATGGGAGGTGTGATGGAAGACATCTCTCAGGTCTGATCTTAATACAGAGAAGGAAGGTCTATGAGTCAGTGAGTACATTGGCATAGTAAACTGGCAATCAGGAAATAGTATCTGAACTGCTTGCATTGGGAAAGACTTCCTCCTCCTCCTCCTCCAAATGTGTGCAAATGCAAACCCGGCAGGAGCACACACACAGAGGCCACATATATACAGCCAGAGGAGCATTCCAAGTATAGTGCTCATTCTTCATGACTGCATTCCCTTTCAACAGGGTCTCTCACTAAACGTGGAACTCAGGGTTTTCAACTAGGCTGTCTGACCAACCAACCCCAGTGAGACCACTATCTCCCTATTGCCCATCAATGTGGTTACAGGTCTAATTGGCCACATTTTTTTATGCTGGCACTGGGGATTTGCACAGATACTAAGCAAGTGGTTGAACAAATGGTCTTCTGTACTAAACCATCTCTCCTGCCATAAACAGACACCAAAGGAGCCATCATAGCCCTATGTACTATGTTGTAACTCCAACAGAATTGTATGTGCTTTATTGGTTCACTGGCTCATCAATATTTGATATTATTAAATATCGCACTGACACCCAAATGAGTAACAGTTAGTTGTTTAACATGGACTAAATTCTTCAGGTTCCTAGTTGCCTGAGATGTAAAGCATAATTTAATTTACTTATGAGCAATTTGTGTTCCTATTTCTATGAAGCATATGCTTATACTATTTGATCCATTTTTGTACTGGGTGCTTATTGCCTTTGCTTAATGGCCTGTAAGAGTCCTTATGCAGTGTTGGTAAATAAGGTGATATAGGTCTATTTAATTTTCGGGTTTGTTTTCACCTTTTCCATAGTAGATTTTGATGAGTGGAAAATTTTAATTTTAATATAATTGAATTTATCAAACTGTGGTTTCATTTTCCCTGTCCTGCCTTTCTTCTAATGGTTTTGAAGTTTTCTTTCATTCCCAAGTGTATAGTCAAGATTTTTATTGTCACTGACTAAGAATGGGATTTGGTATTTTCTGTATAAAGTAGGTATCCAGGATTCTGGAAAGGAATTATTAAATATATTGTTTCCATTATTCTCTGGAGATATTGCAGTCATACATCAGTTTCGAATGCTTGCTGACCTTGTGGCCCCTTTCCTATTTTTCTGAGTTCTCATAATACATCTCTCAGCTAGGTTCCTATTAGGTAATTTGTTCCCTCAATGAGTTGACATTCTCTCTGTTTCTGTTCATGAGCGTTTGTTTATTTAGCGAACCATAAGAAATGATTGGTTCAGGGTGGTTTTGACCTACTAAAATATCAGCTTTGTGTGGTTCACTCTAAAATAGAAGCATCACAGCATCTGCTCTGATGTCTTTTGCTCTAACATAGTACCGGTCCACAAGTACACAATTTTCTCTAATAGTACACTTTGATTTTAAACTAAAACTTTGATGATTCTCTATACATAGATGCTTCAAAGTGTGTTTAGACTTCTACTCACCTTTATTTTTATCTCTCCTTATGGTTTGACCCATTGTCTTAGTCAGGGTTTTTATTCCTGAGCAAACATCATGACCAAGAAGCAAGTTGGGGAGGAAAGGGTTTATTTAGCTTACACTTCCACCTTGCTGTTTATCACCAAAGGAGGTCAGGAATGGAACTCAAGCAGATCAGGAAGCAGGAGCTGATGCAGAGGCCATGGAGGGATGTTTCTTACTGGCTTGCTTCCCCTGGCTTGCCCAGCCTGCTCTTTTATAGAAGCCAAGAATACCAGCTCAGGGATGGTACCACCCACAAGGGGCCCTCCCCACTTGATCACTAATTGAGAAAATGCCCCACAGCTGGATCTCATGGAGGCACTTCCCCAATTGAAGTTCTTTCTCTGTGATAACTCCAGCCTGTGTCAAGTTGACACACAAAACCAACCAATACACCCATACACTTGTTTTCCTTTGAATGTTTTCAAAGATAATGCAAACAGTTCTTGCTTTCCCCTCCAAGCAAGTTGCTAGCTTCAGGATCATTCCTTAACTGTCCTCCACTAAGCTTTTCCCACATCCATTTAATTTTGTCTTTTTAACTTTTTAGGATATTTCACAGTTATCTATTTTTGTGTGTTCATTTTAAGTTGGCTCAAGTTGATTCTATATATCAGCATGATTCTTTGTCTTCTCTTACTTTTGAGATTATAACTTGCCCAGTCTGTATAATGTTACTAGTATATATGTTTTCCAGGCTGACTGTGTAGTATTGGATAACCAATTGCTATGTTCTTCCCTAGAGAAGACTATTTCTTCCACTCTTAGCATTCCTTGGATTCCTCTAATTTTTTGTATAGGGTTGAGGTCTCCTGAGCTTTTCCCCACCCATTCTGGCAAGTCCATTGGTACTATCCTTCTCAAGTCATTAGCATGACTCTTGCTATAATTTAATATCTGGTTCCAAAGTTGGACTGCTCAGGAATTGGTGGGAGAAGGAAGCCAAGTATTTGGTGATTAAATATCAGGTATTATACAGAGTTCTTCCTCCATATGTCTACCCAAGTCCCGCCCAGACTGACCCTACTCCAGAAACAGCCAGAGACTTTAAAATAAGAGATAAGCTATCCTGCAAACACTGCGGCTTGCCGAAAGTTATGCAGACAGGCAGAAGACAGTCTGTATTGAAAGATTCGTAACTTTAATTCTTATGTGAAGGCAGGTCATCATTGGTGACAAATGAGGTGATAAAATCTTTACTAAAAATCTAATGATGTTTCTGACATGCAAAACTAGAGGATAGTTTTTGGAGTAATGCTACCCAATAGTAAGTGAGGTAACAATAGGAGCAAGAAACAAGTTAGAAAGAATCTTAAAGCTGCCAGATGGAGTCTCTGGATCAAATCAGAATCTCACCTACACAGCAGAGACTGAAAGCAGCAAAGGTCAGGCTGAAAGCACTGACCTGAAGTGAGAATTATTATGTTACTAAATGGCACAAAATTTGTGTTCGAATCCTATAAAATAGATGCATTTAAAAGCAGCAATGATACCAAAAAATATAAAGTAAAAGTTAACATTCTTACAGATGTTGGCAGCATCTGATGCTTAGAACACAAAATTATTTGACACATTGTAAGAGCAAAAAAAATGGGGGGGGGATTCAAAATTATTCAGATATTGAAATTAACATTCAGTACACCACTGCAGCTATTAGAACTATACACAATGATCTAAAGATATGTAGTTACAATGAATACAAGAAAGTTTTAATGCATTTGCACATGTGATATATGGATGTGTATGCATGCGTACCCTTGCTTGTGGAGGCCAGAGGTCAACCCTGGTTGTGATTTCTCAGGAGCTGTCTACTTCACATTTTTGAGTCAGGACCTGATGTTATTGATTAGGGAAAGATAGCTAACCAGCAAGCTACATAAATCCTCCTGCCTCTGTCTTCCCAACACTGAGATTGTAAGCATACCTCTACATTCTGCTTTCACATGGGGACAGGGGATTGAATTCAGGTCTCCATGCTTTGTTGTTACTGAGTTACTCACTGGCCTCAAGGAAATCTTGATAGACAAAAATTAAATAAATAAAAGAAAAACAGCTTGTACATTTGAAAGTGGAAAAAATAGCATCAGTTATAAAAACTTTATTTGATACGTTGATTGGTAGGATGGTATCAGAAAAGGAAAGATAACATGAACTTGAGGTTGGGTTTAAATAATCAAATCTAAAGATGGTTTATATGGTTACATTAGATGTTACTAAAAATCCTACTGATTAGAATTGTTTGTCCCTGAGCAATGCTTTTAAGAAGTCATAGAATCTTTAGAAGCGGTGCTTAGGAGAAACACCTGGGTCATTGGGAGCATGGCCTCAAATGGTATTGTGCAATACTACTCACTTCCTCTTGCACCTTGCTTTCTGACTGATGAGGTGAGCAGCAGGCTTTCCCATATGCTCCCTGCTCCCAGCTGTTGTTGCCAGGCAACCCCCCCCCTCACTCACAGAAGTCTCAAGCAACGGACCCGTCCCGTATTAGACTGGATGATCAACTAATCGAAAATAACACTTTCCTCTTTATAAGTGAACTATCATGGGTATTTAATTCTGCTAATCAGAAGCTGGTTAATACAGTGGCAGAGACAAAGAACTGGAGAGAGTAAACAGGTCCGTGGAGACTTGGGCAGCACCACATTATTACACACATTCACAGCTGAAATTCTAACGGGAAAGAATGGGGCATGACTTATTGACAAGCAGACCCTTAAGTGCTAAAAGAGAAAAGCTGACAACTCAAATTTCTATATTAAGGAAAAAAATGATTCCACTAATCAAGTTGAAGTAAAATATTTTAAGATCGAAGAGAACTACATGAAATATTCACCCACAGAAGCACACTGTCTGATATGCTAAGGTTCCTCAGACTGAAGCTAGATGATATAGCAAGTGGATACTTACCATCTACAATGGTAAAACTGGCTCCACATAATTAACTGTTTTCTTAAAATTATTTAAAATATATGACCATTGAAAAGTAATAGTTATAGTATTTTCACATGAAATTTAAATACTATATTTATTTCAAATGCCCGTACAAAATCATTCTGAAGTATATGAAGTTATATATATGGGCTTCATCTTTTGCTAGGTTTCTATGCTTACTGTAAATTGTTTCTTAAGCTAAGAGATTGAGGCTGGTACAGAGACTAAACGTGCTCACCACCAGTCCTGATTGCTTAAGTTCCAAGATCTGCAGAGTAGAAAGAACCAACCCCCACATGTTGTCATCTGACCTCCACACATGCTAAAACAAATAAATAAGTACTGAAAACCTAAGTGGCTACACAAAACTGGCTCTATTGATACCTGCATAGCATACATGTTTATCACCGCACCATACACAACAGCTACACAATGGAACCAGTTTAGGATGCCCACCAAAGGATGAATGGATAAATAATATGTAAATGCCACCTTCCCCCTGACAAACACACACCACAGAATTTATCCACCATAACTAAGATGAAGTTATATTATTTGAGGGAAAATGCAGGAAAGTTTGCACTTGCAGAATCTAGCAGGGGTGGGGAAGTAGGATGAAAATAAAAAAGGAATTATTAGACTAGGGATTTTAGAAGTGGAATGAGAAGGAAAAATGGCACTAGAAAGGTGTGGAGATAACCAAAGTACATTATCTGCACTCATGGACATGCTATAAAGAATGCCCTTTGTAAAATTCATGTGTAGTAATAAAAAACTAAGGGAAATATAAAAAATGATTTTATACAACAAAAAGTAAAATAAAGCAATATAATTAAATGAAGATCAAGAAAGGGAGAAAGATGAAAAACAATAAAATATAAGACCTATGTCTAGTCTTAATAAAGATTGTACAACTATATGCCAATTACAGATCTATACACACACACACACACACACACACACACACACACACAAACAAACATGCAAACATATATAGAGGCTGCTGAGGAAGAAGTCATATGAGTATAAGATGAAGTACACACTCAGAGGTAAAATGGGAGTCTTTATAATGATAGAATTAATTCTTTAGGGACATTAATAATCATGAATATGTATGAGCCTAATAACAGCACTCCAAAGGAATATCAATTAAAACATGACAGTTCTGTGACAGAAATCTTGTGACAAAATCACAAGAGACTTTAACTCCTCTGTCTTGGCAATTGATGGAGTCAATAGAAAACACCAGAAAATACACAAAAAATATAGGTGGTGCTGTAAATCACAACACTTTTGGTATTTATAGTATTTTTGGTATTATGTCATTAGTTAAATATACATTATTGATAGATAAAATATACATTCTCTTTGATTGTCCATGGTATATTTATTACAACTGGCCACATTCTTAGTCTTTAACTGTGCTTCATTAATGCAGAATAAGTGAAATCAAATGACCTCTTAGTAAGACAAAGGAACATAAGTATGTAAGAAACATATTTATGATATCTAACATTTATAAGTAAACAATACATGTGGGTTGTAGAAAAAATTCAAAAGGAAAAGTAGAAATTGTATTGTTGAATAATAGTAAGCATATAACTTTTAAGCATTGTGTGAGGCAGCCATCTAGTTAGACATGTGCTATTATAATAAAGGAAAAAACATCAATGATATATTTACCAGTGAAGGGGAAAGAAACATGTTAAAAATAGGCAAAAAGGAAGGAGCTAGCAATTATAATAGCCAAAAGAGAAACCCCAGTGAAATTAAAGGAAGTAGTACAGACAATGTAATCAAATGTATATATATGGAATTGATCAGTTTCTAGCAGATGACCTAAGAGATAAGAGAAGAAAAAACAAAGTTTCATCAAAGAAGGCAATAAGGGGAGGAATGAGGGCTCCACAGAAAAACTATAGTTTCGAGGTTATTAAAGGAAAAACCATCTTTGGAAATTTCTATTATTGTACTGTGAGACACTGTGGTCTGCATTCATCCACAACAAATCTCTGTGTACAGTTCTCCAAGTCTCTTTGACCATTAGTCATACAGCACAGACATATACACATATGTGCACATGCACACATACACAAATATGCAATACACACATGCATTCTTGCATATATATACATACATCCACACATACACACATATATTCACATGAACATATGTACACACATATAAATATATATAACACATACTACATATGCATATATATCCATATGGAAACATATACACACATGCTCGCCCCTTCACACACATTCATAAACATACTACATGTACACACATAAATGCAAACATTGTCATACACACATCTACACACGCATACACATACACACAAACATTCATATATACACATACATACATGCACCATTGGCATATCATTCTAAGTTGCACAGATAGGTACTCCTCACAGCCACTGTAAGTCTGTGGAGCTCAGATTTAGAAACTGCCTTAAGTGAAGAGCTTGGTGTTGTATTCCTGAGAGGATTCTGCCTGCCTCAGGTTAGTTACTAATCCTAAATATTGGATCGAATCCTTGATTCAAGTAGGCAATGGGAGCAACAAAGGACTTAAATCAAGATAGTGGGTTTCCTATGGAGTGAAAATCCAAGAGAAACCAGAGCGAAGCCTCCTCAGGTGTTGGTCCCTTACATGTCAGAAGCTGTGAGAAGAACCAGGACAGGAGACCCAACTAGGAACATGGGAAGGAGATCTTTGAAAGAAACAGGACCAGCAGAAACGGGAGAAAGGACACTGGTAGTTCCTCTGACTGTCTGGTTTTTGGCTTTTCATAGTTTGTTCTTTCTGACATGGTGAACACCAGATAAGAGTGAATAAAAGAGTGACTGGCTGGTTTTCAGCATGTCAGGGAGGAGATGCTGAATACCTGGAGAGTTTGCCTCAAGAGGAAGCTGAGGTTAATGACTTGGATACCCAACTCTACCATAACAGCCTCAGGTATCACGAAACAAGGAAGCCATTATAAGAAAACTCACGCTGAGTCACAGGATAAAGGTTTAAAAGTACCCAGTTCCTTGTGAGGCTTAGTGTTCTCTTACTTGTCTTGTTACTGCAACTAAACACCCTGTCAAAAGTGACTATAAGATGGATGGGTTTGTTTGGCTCACAGCTTAAAGACTCTGAGCACCTTAGACAGAAGGGAGGTCATGGCGGCAGGCAGGTAAGGCAGTGGGTATGGCTCTACCTGTGGGCAGGTAGCAGCTAGAAATGGCTGCTATTCTGAAGCTCATGTTCTCCTTTTTTATTTAGTCCACGAGAGCCCTGCCCACGGCATGGTACGACTCATGTCTAGCTTGGAGCTTTCCAGCTCAATTAACCTAATATAGAAAATCCCTCACAGACATACTTAGAGATTTGTTTCCATGGTGATTTTAATCTTTCAAGTTGGCAATCAAGATTATCTATCGCATTCCTAAAGCAATCCCCTGAAGTGAATTCGGGGATTGCATTTGACTCGTTAGATTGCCCATGCCCTGGAGAGAAAAGACATCTTCGCTTACAGTTTCAAGCAAAGGGAAAGCAACATACACCTAATTTCCCCCTTGCTGTATCTGCCAAAGCATATTACGGTAAGTAAAAGAGTCAGTCAGCTCAATTATTCGTGAACACCTTTATTGGAAAATGACTACCCATCACGGCCTGCCAAAGGAGTTACAGACACACAGAGTATGCCATAGGCAGACATCAGAGTGGGGATTGCTAATGTAAGGAGACTGAAGCAATCAAGGAGTTAATGTGAAACTACCTGGAGAGTGTTAATCATATAATCAGACCTCAGTAAGTCAGATTTTCAGGTGTAGCGATGTATATTTGCAGCAGAAAACCTAGGGCACTGTGCAATATATAAAAAAAAATTGCAGTATTATGAAGTCTGGAGTATAAGACACAGGAAATTTAAATCCAATAATCTTTTAGTGAAATGTCATCGTTATTGTTTAGATACTGAATGTTACCTTCAAGGCTCAGATGCTAATGATTTAGTTATCAGCCTGTGGTACTACTGTGTGATGATGAACCATTTAAGAGATGGTACCTAGCCGGAGAAGTTAGGCAATGGGAATGTGCCTTTGATGGAATGTTAGAATCCTGGCCTCTCTGTTTCTCTTCTTTTGTTTGCCAGATACTGTAAAGAGAGTATTCATGTTCACTGTGAATGTTTGGATCCACAGACCATGCCTCCACAAGCCCAATGTGAAAAGAACAATCAATTATGCATCAAAACTTTTGAATCTTTGGGCTAAATTATGCATCTTTGAGTGAAATTCTGTTTGTTGTCTTTGGTATTTTTGCCAGAGACAGAAAGCTAAGATTTTCATATATTGACCCAATATGTGATAAGGAACACTTAGATACTTGTTGTTTTTATTCAGGATGTTAGGCCTCAATAATCATCCTACCCTCTATAGCTAAGGACCAGCCTAATTAATTGGGTTGATCATTCATGATGCAGGAAATAGAATAAGAAGTGTAAAGTCTCAGAAAAACCTTTCATAAAAGAAAAGAAATGTGAACAGGATTAGTAGGGCAGCAGAAGCCATCAGCTTATGATATAGACTGATAGATCCTTTACCAGACTCCAGGAGAGGGGTCTGAAGGAACGCAGGATCTGTAAATGTGACTCACTTTGAAAGAAATGACACTCTTGAACAGTTGATTTCTGAAGGTAGTCCTGGGCGTGCCCAATAAAGTCAACAGCTAGAGGCCACTGGATATCAGTCCTCATAAGGAGGTTGTCCTAAAGGTCTATCTGAGAGGTACATCATTGCATTCACCTAACAATGGAACACAAGTAAGACCTCTTTCTTACCAATATCAGAACCAAGGGCAGGGAAGGAGCCACAGTTAGGCTGGTTTCCAATGCTTATCTCAAAGACAAAAGGAGACTCATTGTTCTCTAGGAATCATAATGAACATGAACTATAAGACTCAGAAGCATCATTAGAGAAAAGCTTGGCTCAGCACTACGGAGAAGGAGCTATGAGGCTCTGTGACCATGATTCTCAACCTGTGGGTCGAGACTCCTTCAAGGATCCAGTGACCCTTTCACAGCTGTCTCCTAAGACCATCAGAATACAGATATTTACATAATGATTCATAACAGTAGCAAAAATGCAGTTAGGAAGTAGCAATTAAACAATTTTATGACTGAGGTCACCACAACACAAGGAACTGTATTAGAAGGTCACAGCATTAGGGAATCTCTGCATAGATGATAACAGCCCCCTCAGTTCCAAGCAGGAGTAAATTGAGTTTCACAGACTTGTTCATAAGATTTCAAGTTCAAGAAAGCTATTTTTGTAAAACTTGAAGAACTCCCTTTTGTCCACTTGAATGAGCCACCTGATTCATGTCCCTGCCTCTTCTCAGCCTATCCAGTAGGAAACTCTTTGGAAAGGCAGTTTCCTGGATTGCAAAGAACACATTATACAGTAAACTATACTAATACTGCCTCTTAGATGGTCTAAGTGTTGGAAACTCTGGTGGAGTCAATAACACCAACTCACATAAAACGAAACATGGTCTCTTCTATCCTTGGGTAAGAGTCCCAGGTATCTTGAAAATTCATATTGAAAAAGAATGTAGGGTCTCCATGGAGAGTAAGCATCAGCCCTGAATTCTCAGAAGAGTCTCTTTTATTTTACAGCAGTTTGTAGCTATATAGAAAACACCCTGATCTTTAGTCAGTCAATGCCTCCTAGGTTCAGACAAATTCTCATACAACCCGACAGCTAGGGGAGGCTGGCATGGTAAGCATGCCGAGTCAGAATGCTTAATATTTAATATTCTATTTATCTATGATGTTAATAATAGCTTAGAAGGTTGAAAGAGTTAAACTTTAAAAATTCCTATGTAGGATTGGATTGGTGGAAAAGCGGAATTAAAACTTGTGTTTGGGACTGAAATAACTGAAGTGTTGTACCATGACTATTTTGTATTATATTAAAATGGGCTAATTCATGCCTGTATTTTATTACTAGGAAAGAGATGCATATTACACATTGGGTGTTCTCTCTTGATTGTAGGAAAATGACCCTTAGAAATTCTCCTGGTCATAGAGTATCCTGAAAGAAGAGATTTTCCTACTTCACATACACCAAGAGCCTGCTGATAGGATCTGTTCTCAGAAAAGATCTCTACCTGGGGTCATAACAAAACCCTAAAGTTCTTACTTCTGCATCATTCTTTCTCCTCTGGGTCTTTTCTTCTCATTCTCTGCCATCCTACCAACTTGTATTTAGGGCTTCTGTGTACATCACATAAAGTCTTTCATCTTTGTGGAGTTGGAATGCTACACTACTTACTGCCTCCTTTTAATAATTAAAGAAACAGAGATTCTGAATTCAGCCAGGCATGTCTACATGCCTACATCTCTCTATTGTATTTTTACCCCTGGAATCTAAAGCTCATCACTTTAGCCAGAGATGTCTGACTGGCAAACCCCAGGTTCCTCCTGACGTTGTCCTCACACCACTGGAGTTGCTGCCATAACGTGCTTTCATATCAGCTCTGAATCTGAACTCAGGTTCCCATGCTTTTGCAGGAAGCTGTTTACCTTCTGAGCCATCTCCCCACCCCCTCCCCAGGCAAATGTTTAAATCTTACTCTAGATGCACAGTCTTTGTTCACAATAAGGTAGTTGTTATTGCTACTGGACACTAACAGTGGTAAATTGTGAAGAAAGTCAAAATTGAAGGAAGTAGAAGAAAAGAAGACAATGTCCTCTCATGACAAATTATTTTCTACATTATAAAAACCCGTAGGTACACCATGCTGCTGGCTGAGGACAACCAGCCTGAAAAACAAATATTGTAAGTTCCTAGGACACTTTACAAACCACGGCAAATAATAATAATCACTAATTGCTAAGCATTGGTCTCGTGTGTATGAATAGGTAAAAATGAGACGTTTCAAGGACTGTGAGACTATTCTGTGTGTGAATACATGACACAGTATATAATTTGAAAAGTCCACAGCACTGCACAAGACAGTGATGCACAGCGAGAACTGTGAACATAACTTCTTAATGATGCCTGCACACTGACATCAAGTTAGCAAAGCCACCTCCTTGGTGTGTAATGTGGATCACAGGGTAGGGGAGAGCTAGTAGAAGCTCCATGCACTGTCTTTGGTTCCCCTGTAACCATAGAACTACTTTAAACAAACCAGCACAGGAAGGTTGGGTAGGTCCGGATATCAAAATTCACTCGGATTTTAGCATTCTTGACTAGGTTGCCTACTAAAATGTCTGAATTGTAGTGAATACTCATGAATGGTTGTACATCCAGAACAAAGAACAGAGAGAAAAGGCCTTGAGATGCATTTCATTTTCCTCTATTCACTGAAGACAGCGTGCTCATGCCTTTAAGTTGTGGACAGATGGCGTGGTGACAGGCAGTGGGTATTCACATGTGCAGGACTGAATCTCATTACACCCTAACAAGAAGATCATAATGGAGACAATCACAACTGAGCCTGGCTAATCACAGACAGGAAAACTGATTTTAAGAAGGGGGGTGGGGTGCAGGGACATTTTCATGCAATCTGAGAGCGGCGATGATGGATACTACTCTCATTATCTTTTATTTCCTTTGTTCCTTGAAGAGCTAAGTAAACCAGTGCAATTTGAAAACTAATTTCCAATTACATTATAGTTATTTTTATTATTGTGCTTTCTCACAATATATCTTCAGAGTGACCCTCTCTTTGACTTGCTTACAACTCCTATTATATTTCTTGAATAAAAAAGAAACATTTAAGCCGCTTTTTGCCCCTTTAGAGTAAAAGCAATAAAATTAAAATAGGCTTGCAGCAAAGCCCCACTGCCATCAACAAATTCAACCAGTTTCAATGTGTAACAAATATGCGGACCTTGGCTTTAGTTTATAACATAAAATGAACAACAGGGGATAGGCTTCACCTCTAAGTGCCCCCACAACACTAGCTAGCAATCTCATATATTTTATAAAATTCACTTAATCAAAAATAGGCACCCATGCAGAAACTCTGAAAGAAAAGGTGAAGAATATATATTCTTTTAAAAAATGATTGATATCTGAAAATATTCGTGGGTATTTTCAAGTGATGCTGCTGCTCCCCTTGCTGTTCTGGGACAGGTGAGTTTTTAAGAGCTCTTTTATAGATGAGAGATAATATGTTTGATAACAGAAAATGCAAATACTCTTAAGTGTCATGAATACAAGCGAAAGAAAATGAGTTAATGACCCTCGAGGGATATACTGGGAAGATGAATGTCTCTGTGTAAATGTGTCTCCAGCAGGAAATCAGCACTAATGAAGCCCAGAGGAGGATGGGTGGATCTTAAAGCCAGAGTATTGAGGGGCGTCTGCTGTACAGCGTGTTGAGGTGGAATGAGGATGGGACACAGGGACCAGTTTGTGTAAGAAAATAGCAAGGCCTCTTGAGGCCATTCATGGAAATGTCATGTAAGCTCATGCTAAATATATTTTCAAGGCATAGAGCAGAGAGGCCAAAGGAAACAAAAGTCTCCTTGGAAGAGAAGAGCAAAGACTGAGAACTGAGATAGCGTATTCTCTGATAGGTATTAGGGAATGGCAGTGACCAAGACAGGACAAGACATGGGTTGCCATGTCTTTGGAGAACTAAAGTAGAGGGCTTTAACGTACAAGAATCAGGTGATGATAAAAAGGTATCTGTAGGCAGGAGGAAACCTCCAGTCCTGACCTACTCATTCACCCACAGAAGGCGGGGGGCTATCTAGTCTAATCTTTGCTGACCCCAGGTCAGGGTGTACTGTGCTTAAAGTCCAGTCCTATTGACTAAGTGTTTGAACACAGGAAGCACATATACCATTAACAGAAAGTTAGGTATTAGACCCATGGAGAACTGATCATTTAGAAAAAACAAAAGCAAAAATGCCTAGAGTAGACATCAGAATGCTTAGGCCTGAGTTAGGCTCAGTTCACAGTCCAGCATCATAAACATGCAAGAGACCAGGTCACCAGAAGCAAGAGGAAGCACACCACATGCATGCGCAGAGAGCCCCCAAGAATTTCCTCATTCACATCGAATAGAATCTCTACAGTAAACAGGTCTAAAATGATTATAATTTTAGGAAAATATTGAAAAGAAAAACAGCCCTAGAAAATGGGGAGATCATTTTGAAACAGCAACAAATGCCCAAATAATAAATTTAAAGGAAACACCGACATGAAAACGAATCTTTTTCCTTGTCATACACTGTGCCAGCCAGGCATCAGAGCTAAGACAGTGAGGGAAGCAACAACAAGAGAGAAATTCTGCTAGGTGTGGTGGTGTCAGGTAGCTATAACCACAGCCCTGTGGAGGCTGAGGCAGGAGGACTGTGATTCCCTATATAGTAAGATCCCATCTTTTACCAAATTATTCAAATGGAATTCCCAAACCTATTAATGCGCTGCTTTCTTTGGGAAGTGAGATATAGAGAGAATAACTTTGGGACAAACTCTTAGTTGCTGGTTTGCAGGGGAAAAATTTTGTCACCTATAGCTTCTTCCAGGTTATACCAAAAGGCCACAAGTGCTCAAACCTCTACAACCTTTGCTGCCTCTGTTGTGATAACCTGAGAGTGAGTGAGTAAAACCTCAAATATGACCCAAGTCTTCATGATTGTCTTCTCTTCTCTCTTATCTAAGGACTTTTACTTCTGTTCTGGTTAGAGAGGAAGGCAATTGTCTCCCATGACTGCTCAATTCACTGACCTTCTTAATATCTTGGCATTGGAGGGAAAATGTAGTAGTGGCTGGTATTTGGGTCCACACCTTCATCATGCGTCATCCTTTTTTGGGAAATCTCAGGAAAGGTGGAGGAGTTCCAGTCATGAAGTTTCAAGGGTTGAAAAATGTGTCATCCTTAGATTTAGCCACACCTCATTGTAGGTCCCCATGAAAGACTTTATCATGTCACAGAAGACTTGAGAAAGACACTCACGATGCCAACAAAGGAGTACACTGAGTCTTTCCATGAACCACATCCTTTTCCCATAATTAACAACCAATAATTCCACTTTCCTTAAAAGATAAAAATTTATACTTGAACATTACATTTTTAACTCATCCTAAAAAATAATGATAATAAAATAAAAAATTCTTGAAACATTGAGAAATCCAACGTTCCAGATTTATTTCTTGAGGTGAATTTCCCCATAAAGTTTATAAGGTTGATTGCCCTTAAAACAGCCAGAAAGTGATATCAATATTTTCCAACTCAGTAGCTCTGCACTGTTTATATTGATTAAATAATTCAATTTAAGATTTGTGGCCAGACAAAGCAGGTCTATGACAATGGAGGTGGCCATGCTTCTTAGCATTTTCTTCACGTCACTGCCATCTAGTGTTTCATTTTATTATGGCTCGCCAGCCAGGTTACCATCATCAGCCTTGTTAGAAAGAAAAAAGAACAAAGAACAACCTAAACAGTCCATGTGTCTATTATTAGACAACATTGCTTCTCGCTTTTCATGTGACTAATAAAGTTATTTTTTAAGGGCCATGATAAGAGAAAACGTCAATGCTTTTCTTGGCTGCTTTGGAAAGTTGTATTTTTAAGATGGTTTGATAAAAATTATAGAATCCAAGGTGTGGACTACTTTACAGATGAAACGCTTCAACCCAGGAAGGAAAACATGGTTTAAGTCTTTGTTGGTACTCTCGAGGTTGCTAAGCTCAGATTAGAGTCACAGAACAAGTGACCAGGCTTTATGTGTGAATTGGCTTTAAGCTTTAAGAAAGTTAGAGAGAGACAGTGTCTGGAAGTCATGGGAATATTAAGGAGATGAGATTAGGTCAGTCACCATTTGGTGGAATACAATGAAACAATGTCTGACCCAACACTAATGAAAAGTTAGATGTTGATGGTCCGGCAGGACTCAGAGCCAGGGTCATGCTTCAGCTCCAAATGAAACTTGTTCTTGCCACAGACTTTCATAAAGACATGTTTCTGTTCTTACCATAGGGAGACATAGCATGGCTGCTATGATTTTAGTAATATGAAAGAACTAATTTACTGAATTCGGGGTATTACAGACAGAATATGGGGCAAGACTGTTTACCTTTTGTTCTTGATGTATGACTACATATGTACAGTAAGGGGAAAAGACCCCCCCAAAACAGAAATTATATATTCCTCTCAAATCTTTGAGTCCATATTACTATCACAATTTCTCAATAGAAAAAGATGTTAGTAACAGTTTCTTGAGGTTTTATAGTAGTATTGTTTAGTGCTGAGTCATGCATGAAATTGAAAACTCCCGGTGTATTAAATATATGAGCCTGAGAAGACATTTTCCTAAGATAGTTGAGGAAATATTGATGAAGTTACTCATTTTCTTTAACTTATACTGAAAAATAACTTTAGACCGTAGACTCTAAAAGCAATCAAATATAAATACATAATTGTGTGAATTTGACCCCACTTTTATTCTAATTCTTTGAGAATTTCATACATGAATACTGAATTTATATTATTTCCACATTTCCTTTGTGTTCTCTCCAGCTGATTTTGTTTGCAAAAATCCATATACATATATTTTAGAAAGAGCAAGGTTCTCTGTTTTTGATATGTGGTGGTGAAATTAGAACTTAGCTAATGAAACTTAGTTAGCCTTGACCATGAAACTAGGTGTTCAAAAAGAGGAAGTTCAGCACTCAGGAGGCAGAGGCAGGAGGATCTTTGAGTTCAAAGCCAGCCTGGTCTATAGAGTGAGTTCCAAGCCACAGAGAAACCCTGTCTCAAGAGAGAGAGAGAGAGAGAGAGAGAGAGAGAGAGAGAGAGAGAGAGAGAGAGAGAGAAGGAGGAGGAGGAGGAGGAGGAGGAGGAGGAGGGAGGGAGGGAGGGAGGGAGAGAGGGAAGGAAGGAAGGAAGGAAGGAAGGAAGGAAGGAAGGAAGGAAGGATGGAAGGAAGAAAGGAAGGAAGGAAACCCAAGGAAATCATCATTTGAAAAATACTATTTAAAGTTTAAAAAGAAAACTATTGCTCCAACATGAAATAACGAATCTAAGTGATGAAACCCATTGTTGATATTGGGAACCAAAACCATCAGAAGCCAGAAACTGTATATTGACATTAGGTGGTTGTTTACATATCTAAGAAAAACCTTCTATCCGCTCTGTCTTCACAGCATTCACCTCTAAAGGGCAAAAATCATATTGCTGATTTCAACTTTGGTTGTATGATGGTTAGTTTGAGTTGTTAACTTTACACAATCTAGAATCATGAGGAAAGGGAGTGTCATCAAGGGATTGTCTAGATTATGTTGGGCGGTCTTGTTGGCAGGTTTGTCTTGATTACATTAAAAGATGTGGGCACATCTGTCTTCATTGTGGATGGAGTCATTTTCTGAGCCAGGGATTCTGAGCTACCTAAAATAGAGAGGAAAAGCTATGAGTGTGCTGTATTAATCCACGGCTCTTTGCTCTCAACTATGGACAAGGTGTGATCTGTTGCTCTTAGTTCTTGGTGCCTTAACTTCCCAGTGATGCTCAACCATGACCTGAACTCATGAGCCAAGTAAATCATTTCTCCCTTATGTTGCTTTTGGCAGGTATTTGGTCAGAGCAAAATAAAACCAAACTGTGCCATGTAGTTAATACATTGCGTGTTGATTCTAAATTCACTCTTCATCAATCTACTTGGAAGTCATTGAGGTGAACCATGTAAATAATTTTTTGGCAAGTGGCCCAATGTTATTAATAGAGAATAATGCTGTACATATACTATAGAAAAGGGTGCTTTCATTTGTTGACTTTGGTGCTCTTCTCTTACCATGCTCCTCCAGTCTGCAGCTTCTCCAGAGTATGCTGGCAAACACCATCCCCAGTGTTTTCTCTGCTACCTCCTTAGAGTTATCAAAGCAGCATACCATGGATATTTCCCCAGCCCATCACCAGTGTCCCCAACCACCCTTCAGGCAGGTTTGTAGTTAAGTCCAGAGGTATCATACCTGCTTATGCACTGATGGTCCAAGCAGCCTAGAGGTCAGGTTTCTAAAAAGTCATGGCAGCAAAGAAATAGGTCTCTCTGCCTTCCAACAAACTTCCAACAGATAGCAAGGACTGAAATTCTAAGTGAAGAAGTGGAGACAGCTCTTGCCTATGTGTAGTATCTCAGACCTGAAGCAGTGTATGAATTAGGATTCTTAAAAGAAGCAGAAGCAACAGTTATAGTCTGGGTATTACAAGAATGATTCTCTGCATGCTGATGAACCAGCCAGCCTACAGATGCTCACCCAAGAAGCTGGAAGTCTCAGGACAAGGGAGATCAATGATCTAGATCAATTTTAAAGGTGAAGATGTGGATGCTCTGTGTAAAGTCACGACTATGAGTCCTCATTGAGAGGGCTGAAGAAACTGGACTCTGATGAGCATAGGTGTTGGCTGCAGCGGTAGATGCACCTGCTCAGAACAAACTGAGCTTGCACAAGATAGTTTTTTCTTATTCCATATTTACTCCATCTAGAAGTTCAAACTATTGGATGCTGTTAGCAATACTAAAGTCACGTCTTTCACTCTCGATTTCTTTCCTTATTGTCAGTCTTTCCTGGAAATGCCCTTATAGATAGAAAGGTGTGTTTTACAAATGTACTAAGTATTTTTCAATTCACTCCAAGTTACCCAACAAGATCGGCCACCCTAGAGAAACTGGTGGCTTCTAATACCTGGTATTTCTACATTCTCCATCATTTTCTTTAATTCTCCAAAGCAATTCCTCACGACTACAACCACTTGTTATTGCTACAATCTATTTTCTTGTTCACACTATAGAGTGGTTTCAGTTTCTCTAACTAGACCCTAAATGATGCCTTCAGCTTCTTCTTTACATCCTTCTCAACTAGGATCCATTCAGATTGCCAAGGCAACTTATGGTGAGCCTAAACACATCTTGGACATATCATTAACCAGCCAGATGAATAGTGTTGTCCTTTTAGATAAAAGAAGCATCATAGAGCTTTGAGGCTGAGCCAGATTCTAACTCCTTTAGATCAACTTTGCAGTAGCACACACAGCATCACTGTGCAGTAACAGTGAAGACTAATGGTTATTTTGTACTTTGTTCTCACATCATGATTCATTTACAGGGTGACCTAGAACAAAATTCTCAATGTGGTAGGAAAAGAACCTCAATCAGTACCCTCAGTAGTATCTATGACTATTTCAGTCAAATGACATTAGTGTAGCAATTAAAGGCACTTTCCATAAGGTCTTATTACCTCTGTATAGTATGAGCAGTAGATGTCAGATTCATGTAGACTCTCTGGTGGTGTTCACCTACTCACACAGATAAAAATCTTTATCAGGTAGTCATCCAATTGCTTCAAGTCCTTAATTATCAGTGCTTATTTTTCAAATGTGATTTGGGGACCCAGCAGAAAAAATAAGTTAGCAGTACCTGAGCCTCACTGACAGAATTCTTGAGATTTACGGACATTGATACCAAGTAGAAATTAAAATAAACACGGCTTATCCATCATCACTACATACTCTGGGGATCTAATTTATCTCTTTATGATTGCTTCCCCTTGGGATTTTAGAGTTTCAAGTAATGCAGACTATATCAAAAACAGTGTTTTTGAGGATTTTTTCCAAAGATAAATCATTTATTCCTAAGAATCTTTCTTCAGTCTCTGCTAATTTTAGAACACCCATCCCAGCACTAAATCATACTAATCTCTCTTGAGAACCAGAAGTGAGAATTAAGGCTGGTTCAGGAACGACCTGGGCACAGATGGCATTCAGGCCCATAACATGTCAGCATCTCCTTCTGCCTGTCTTGAAAGGAAGAACCTCAGTGTTCATTATGGCAGTTCTGAGCATGTGACATAGTGTGTGTCTTTTCTATTACCCCTCCCCCATAAGGTTACCAGACAAATTGTATCAATTAATACCTTTTTAATCCAATGTAATATCTGACACACATTGTACTGAATAACAAATATTCTTGTATAGCTCAAATCTTTTGTGAGACAGTTATACAAAAAATTTAACCATGGGGAAACAGTAATTTCCGGTTATCTGGACATCTGCTTTGACTTCTGTGTTAGTTAGCTTTCTCATTACTGTGACAAAATGCCTGATGCAAACAGACTAAATAGGGAATGGTTCATTTTGACTCACTGTCAATCAAGGCAAGGAAGGCACTGGGACAAGACCACTAGTCAACTGTTCACATCATTTGCAGCCAGGACACAGGATGAACTCTGCGGCTCAGTACACTTTCCCATCTTATTCAGTCCAGAATCCCAGCCTATGTGATGGTGCTGCCACACTGAGGATGGATCTCTCCACCTCAGTTAACCCCATCTAGCAGCACCTCTACAGACATGCCCCGGGTTTGTTTTACAGGGATTCTAAACCCCATCAAGTTGAAATACCAAATTAGGCCCTATAGGCTCCCTATAGGGCTTTATTCCATATTACTCAATATCTGGGATGGATAGGTTTTGTGTTTCTTCTTCTTCTTCTTCTTCTTCTTCTTCTTCTTCTTCTTCTTCTTCTTCTTCTTCCTCCTCCTCCTCCTCTTCTCTTTCTCCTCTCATCTTTCTCTTTCTCTTCCTCTTCTCTTTCTCTTCCTCCTCCTCCTTCTCCCCTCTCCCCTCCTCCCCCTCCTTCTTCTTCCATTTATTTATTTATTTATTTACCCATATCCTAGAAATCTCTGCAGTACTTATTGGATGTTTATAATCAGGAAGCTGAAGTGTACCATCCTCTTCATCACATTTCATTCTTACACACCACAGAAGGACAGAGCCCCAGAAGTGAAGCTATTGTACAAACATGCAGTCTACTCTACATCACCTAGGCCACCACGCTCCTCTTCAGCTGCCACAGACTCTGGAGAGACAGATTGCAAATGGAGGAACTGTTTAGAGCTAAATTTCATCCATTTCTATTTAAAGCACAACTTAGACAAGGGGATGTCCCTTCAAGGTCTCCATATTTAGAAATGATTCTCTGGGAGTCTCTCCTGCCTGAACCCCACCTCAGGCTCTTCTGTTCTCTTAAACTTTGGAATGTGAGCTCACTCACAAAAATCCCTCGAAAGCTAAACAGAAGAAGTCTCTAAAGACGAAGCTGCAGGCCTGCTGGGCACACCTGTGTATCTATGGCAGAATTACTAGAGTGCACATGCCAACACGTTAAAGGATGCAGCACAAGAATGCTTTGAGAATGGAGAATAATTACAGGATGCAAAAATAACCAGTTATTGCAAAGAATGCTGTAGAACCAGTGGGTGTCTTAAAAGTACTTGAAACCTAGAATAAAAAACTGTCTTCAGTGAACACGGTTTCCAAAGGAATGGCTCATGGGGCTGAAGATCTCTCAGCAGAAGCCTGAGAGTTTCAAAGAGAAAGAATAAGTGGATAATAATATACAGGAGAGAGAATAATAATATACAGGAGAGAATTTTGACATTCAGAAGCAAAGAGACCCAGAAATGAGGTAAAAGTGTGTGGGGAAAATATGAATAAATATAAAATGGAAATGTTCACAAATGATGAAATGTGAAAGAACTTATATTGGAAATACAACAATAGCCCAGCATGGTGCTGAATGATTTTAATCTTAGTATTTGAGAGGCAGAGATAGAAGGATTATTGAGTTTGAGACCACTGGTCTATAGGGTGAGCTCCAGAATAGCCAGGGCTATACAAAGAAAACTTGTTTTGGAAAAAAAGAAAAAAGAAAAACAAAGACCAAAAAGAAAAGGGAGAGAGAGAGACAGAGAGACAGAGACAGAGAGACAGAGACAGAGACAGAGGAGACAGACAGAGTGAAAGAGAAAGATATATAACAAGATGGTTAATAAGAGAGAAAAGAAGAAAACTCCCCCAGATATGTACTGTAGAAGAACTTAATATTAATGATGGTCAGTATTGTCAGTTTTATACCATTTGTGAGGGAGGAATTGTGTATATTACAATGGGTAGCCTGTGAACACGCCTGTAAAGGACTATAGGAAGATGAACATTAACTGGACAGGGGATCCTGAACTACAACACGGAGAAAGCAGGCTGAGTACTAGTGTGTACTCACACATTGGTCTCCGCCCACTGTGGGCACGATGTGACATCTGCTGCAGCTCCTGCTGTTGTGAGTCCCCTTCGTGGAGGACTGTAACCTGAGCTGTGAGCCCAGAGTTGGCTAAGTTGTCTTTAAGACTTTATTGCAGGGAAGGGTGAGGGGTGTAAGACAACATTTAATGCAAAAAAGGAAAAATGGGATCTGGGATCGTCAAAAGAAAAAAAGGGGGGGTGGTGTCAAGTTGAGACCAAACTTTCTGTTATAATGTCATATACACCAAGACATTTAAATAACTAATAGCTCATGGGTTCTTCTCCTGTGCACACTCCCCTCTCTTCTTCTCTTCCCCATCCCCTGCTTGTCTGTTTCTGTCTGTTTCTATGTCCCACTTTCCCTCCCTCCCGCCCTCCCTCCCTCCCTCCCTCCCTCTTTCCCTCCCTCCCTCTCTCTTTTCCTTCCTTATTGGTGTGGGAATCAGAACCAGGGCCTGTGGATGCTGTGAGCATTGTTATATCACTAAGTTACACCTCCCACTCCTCCCAGCCTTCTAATATCTGCCTTAAGATAGTGAAAGCAAATAAATTAATTTTACAAATTCATAACTTATTGAATTGTTGAGCTATAAAAAGGTTGTCATTAAATGCTACTAACAAATATCTCCAATTTCACAGGATTCACAGGTTTTGAAAAGACTCCAGCAGAAATAACATTTCTGAAACATTAACAAAGGAAAGCCAGGAAACCAGGAAGGGGCTGCAAGCGACTGGTGGCTTTGTAAGAAAGAAAAATGCAACAAAGAGACAATTTTTAAGACACCATCAAATTATAATTGTACCCAAAATTGTCACTGAAGAGTGTGTGTGTGTGTGTGTGTGTGTGTGTGTGTATGTTGTATGTAGGGGGAGCAGAGAGGGAGAAAGAAGGGAGAAGGGGAAAGGGAAGGGGGAGGGGGAGAGGGAAGGGGGAGGGGGAGAGGGAAGGGGGAGGGGAGAGGGAAGGGGAGGGGGAGAGGGAAGGGGGAGGGGGAGAGGGGAGGGGGAGGGGAGAGGGGAGGGGGAGGGGGAGAGGGAAGGGGGAGGGGAGAGGGAAGGGGGAAAGGGGAGAGGGAGACAGAGATGGAGATGGAGAGGGAGCTGAGGGAAAGGGAGAGGAGAGGGAGAGGGAGGAGAGGGAGGAGAGGGAGAAGAAGAGGGAAAGGGAGAGGGAGAGGGAGAGGGATAATGAATTAACAATGTAGCTAGTTAAAACTGTTAGAAACCAGAAAAGACCCTGCTCAGGATCCTGTGTCCATTTCCATATCCTCAGCCTCTATCTGGGTTTGACTTTGATAGCTCATCTATTGCAGTCTCTCACTACTCTGTTAGGAGCTCTCTCCCTTCATTTGTGTTCAGTCCCCAACTTGTCTTTTCTCCACCCAGCAAGCTGCACAGTTTTCAAAACACAAACTATATCTTATCCTTCCCACCTTAGAACATGTGGAGGGGTCCAGTTTTCCTCTTAAATGAAACTATGTGGTTACCCTGCCATTGAGCCTTAGTGTCATAGAGTCCTTGTGACCTCTGAGGCCCCAGTTTTGTCTTTTCTTTTCTTTCCTCTCCTCCCTTTCCCTCTCTTCAGCTCTCTTATCCTTTCTTCCTTCTCAAGTCACAGGTCTCCTTTGAACATGCATCAGTTTCTAGGGTTAGAAGTCTCTCTCCTCTTCCTTCCTTCCTTCTTTTCCTTCTTCCTTCCTTCCTTCCTTCTTTTCCTTCTTCCTTCCTCCTTCCCTCCCTCCCTCTCTCCCTCCTTCCTTCCTTACTTCCTTCTTTTCCTTCTCCCTCTGTCTGTCCGTCCATCCCTCCCTCCCTCCCTCCTTCCTTCCTTAGTTACTTCTTTTCCTTCTTCCTCCCTTCCTACCTCCCTTCCTTTCTTCCTTCTTTCCTTCCTTCCTTCCTTCCTTCCCTTCTTCCTCCCTCTGTCCCTCCCTCCCTCCTCTCTCCTTCCTTCCTTCCTTCCTTCCTTCCTTCCTTCTTTTCCTTCTTCTTCCCTCCTTCCCTCCCTCTCTCCCTCCCTCTGTTCATCCCTCCCTCCTTCCCTCCTTCCTTCCTTCCTTCTTTCCCTTCTTCCTCCCTCCCTACCTCTCTCCCTCTCTCCCTCCTTCCTTCCTTACTTCCTTCTTTTCCTTCTCCCTCCGTCCATCCCTCCCTCCCTCCCTCCTTCTTTCCTTAGTTCCTTCTTTTCCTTCTTCCTCCCTCCCTTCCTCCTTCCTTAGCTCCTTCTTTTCTTTCTTCTTCCCTCCTTCCCTCCCTTCCTCCCTCCCTCCCTTCCTCCTTCCTTAGTTCCTTCTTTTCCTTCTTTCTCCCTCCTTCCCTCCCTCCCTCCCTCCCTTCCTCCCTCCCTCCCTCTCTTCCTCCTTCCTTAGTTCCTTCTTTTCCTTCTTCCTCCCTCCCTCCCTCCCTCCCTCCCTCTCCCTCCTTCCCATCCTCCCTCCTCTCTTTCATGTCCGTGCTCGCTTGCTTGTAGCACTAGGAGTTGAACTCAGGGCTTCATGAATGTCAGGCAAGCACACCACCACTGACTGAGCTACAGCCTCAGCCTTCTTTTCTCTTTATTTTGAGATAGGATCCACCAAGTTGCTCAGATTGACACCGGGGCCCAGAGAGGTTTTGATCTTACCATCCTCCCTTCTCTGCCTTCCAGATAGCCTTGGAATACAGTCCTGTTCCATCAGTCCCAATTTCTCATCACGTTCTTTTTGTTTGTTTTTTCTGCTTTTGCAAATTCCTTCACAGTAAGACAGTGAGAATGCTGAGCCTCTTCCCCTGCAGCCCCTTGACCTGTGGTCACTGCTCTCCATCCTTCTTTTCTGGGCTTAAGGAAGTCTTTCTATCTCCCCCTTACCAGACCATTTCTGTTTGTTCCCTAGAACAACAGCTTGTTGTGTCCTGTAGCCATTTCCACCACTGAGAAGTGTGGCAAGCTCAAATGGACCATTTCATCTCTATGTCTTACTTTTCCCATGTGACAAGTGAAGATAAGGAGTATCCCTGTCATGGGGATTTTAGGAGGGTGTGAGAGACCATGCATACGGGGAAGAATGTGTGCTGGAAACCCATGCCTGGGTTGTTCTAAGGTCTAATCAAGTGTGGTAACTATTATAAATAAATATCTATTATGGAGCTATAGTGTGTGTGTGTGTGTGTGTGTGTGTGTGTGTGTGTGTGGAGAGAGAGAGAGAGAGAGAGAGAGAGAGAGAGAGAGAGAGAGAGAGAGAGACTCAAAGGAGGTGGGATTCAAGATAGTTATGTGATTTTACACAAATGTAACTATAAATCAAGAGTCCCTTCATTAGGGAGGGGAGGAGCCTTGGAAGAGGCAGAATGGGTACAATAAGTGGGCTCATGTTGCCCCCTAGTGACAGCAAACGGTGAGTAATGAAGTAAGGTATCAGGGATCTGGCTTACCTAGAAAGACACACACACTACACAGGCAGAGTCTCGGGAGGGACAGCCTGGGGTCACAAAACTGTAAAAGCAAATTATGTTTTCAGAACTGTCACCATGTTAGATAAAGCCCAAAGGCTTCGTTCCAATTCTTCTTTGCCTGGCCATTACCTATGAGTTCATTTAAACTCAAGTAGAGAGTCTCCCCCACTGCAAATAGACTCAGTACACCTCTTCTAGGCAAAGAAGAAGCCGTTCAGACACCTGAGATGGAACTAGAGTTCTGTCCAAGTTTTGACTATGGCTCTGGAGAAAAGATTCATCATTTCAGATTCCTTTAAAGAGAGTAACAGACATGCAAAATGCTCAGGCTATAGCAGGATTAAATCTGAGCAGCTCAGGGGACCAGAGAAGGTCAGGGCACCCACATGGGAAGGCTGCAGAGTCATGAGGCTCTTTGCTAAGCAAGAGATATAAGTAAAGAGCTGATGAACAGGGAGGGGGTTATATATGGCTCAGATGTAACACCAACAGAATTAGTTCACTTTGAAAATACCATGAACCCAAGACAGCAACCTGAGTGTCTACACTCTTAGGCTGGATGGCACACAGGGTTTTTCCAGTATGACCTGATATGCTGGATAGGGTTTTGTTTTTGTCAATTTGACCCAAGCTAGGGTCATCTGGGAAGAGAAGACTTCAGTTGAGAAAATGCTACCACTAGATTTGCAAACAAATCTGTGGGGCATTTTCTTTTCTTTTTTTTTTAACTCATCAAAATCATTTATAATAGTTAAATGCCTCTTAAATATACATGATATCTTCTGAAGCTAAATGTAATGTGCACTCAACCAGTTTTAAAAATCTATTTGGAACATTAAACATGATAGAGGTAGAAAAAATCTCTTATGAAGTCATCTATGAAAAGAAATTGTGAAAAGTTCCTGATTAGACAGAAACCATTCCATCTCCAAGGGAGAATATGCTGCATAACTGTGGTTTCATAGAATGAATTGGGTAGTGTTCCTTCTGTTTCTATTTTGTGAAATAGTTTGAAGAGTATTGGTATTAGTTCTTCTTTGAAGGTCTGATAGAATTATGCACTATTTCTTTAGGGGTTATGGGTCTATTTAGATGGTTTATCTGTTCCTGATTTAACTTTGGCATTTGGCATCTGTCTAGAAAACTGTCCATTTCATCCAGATTTTCCAGTTTTGTTGAATATAAGCTTTTGTAGTAAAAATTTGATTATTTTTTGAATTTCCTCAGTTTCTGTTATTATATCTCCCTTTTCATTTCTGATTTTGTTTATTTGAATACTGTCTCTGTGGCCTCTGGTTAGTCTGGCTAAGGGTTTATCTATCTTGTAGATTTTCCTCAAGAACCATCTCCTGGTTTTGTTGATTCTTTCTATAGTTCTTTTTGTTTCTACTTGATTGATTTCAGTCCTGAGTTTGATTATTTCCTGTATTTGCTTCTTTTTGTTCTAGAGCTTTTAGGTGTACAGTTAAGCTGCTAGCATATGCTCTCTCCAGTGTCTTTATGGGGACACTCCAAGTTGAGTTTTCCTCTTAGCACTGTTTTCATTGTATCTCATTAGTTTGGGTATGTTGTGCCTTCACTTTCATTAAATTCTAAAAAGTCTTTAATTTATTTCTTTATTTCTTCCTTGGCCAAGTTATCATTGAGTAGGGCATTGTTTAGTTTCCATGTGTATGTGAGCTTTCTGTTGTTTTTGTTACTATTGAAGACCAGCCTTAGTCTGTGGTGATCTGATAGGATGCATGAGATTATTTCAATCTTCTTGTATCTGTTGAAGCCTGTTTTGTGACCATATGGTCAGTTTTGGAGAAGATATCATGAGGTGCTGAGAAGGTATATTCTTTTGTTTTAGGAGGAAATGCTCTATAGATATCTGTTAAATCCATTTGGTCAATAACTTCTGTTAGTTTCACTGTTCTCTGCTTAGTTTGTGTTTCCATGATCTATCCATTGATGAGAGAGGGGTGTTGAATCTCCCACTATTATTGTGTGAGATGCAATGTGTGCTTTGAGCTTTAGTAAAGTTTCTTTTATGAATGTCAGTGTCCTTGCATTTGGAGCATAGATGTTTAGAATTGAGAGTTCTTCTTGGTAGATTTTTCCCTTTGGTGAGTATGAAATGTCCTTCCTTATCCATTTTGATCACTTTTGGTTAAAGTTGATTTTATTCAATATTAGAATGACTAATCCTGCTTGTTTCTTGGGACCATTTGCTTGGAAAATTGTTTTCTAGCCCTTTACTCTGAGGTAGTGTCTGTCTTTGACACTGAGGTGTGTTTCCTGTATGCAGCATAATGCTGGATCCTGGCCAGTCTGTTATTGTATGTCTTTTTATTGGGGGATTGAGTCCATTGACGTTAAGAGATATTAAGGAATAGTGATTGTTGCTCCCTGTTATTTTTGATGTTATTTTTCTGTTTGTGTGACTATCTTACTTTGGGTTTGTTGAAAAATTACTTTCTTGTTTTTTCTGGGGTGTAGTTTCCCTCCTTGTGTTGGCATTTTCTATCTACTATCCATTATAGGGCTGGATTTTTGGATATTGTGTAAATTTGGTTTTGTTGTACAATATTTTGGTTTCTCTCTCTATGGTAATTGAGAGTTTTTCTGGGTACAGTAGCCTGAGATGGCATTTCTCTTAGGGTCTGTATAACATCTGCCCAGGATCTTCTAGCTTTCATAGTCTTTGATGAGAAGTCTGGTGTAATTATGATAGGTCTGTCTTTGTATGTTACTTGACATTTTACCCTTACTGATTTTGATAGTCTTTCTTTGTTTTGTGCATTCGGTGTTTTGACTATTATGTAGAGGAGGAATTTTTTTCTGGTCCAATCTATTTGGAGTTCTGTAGGTTTTTTTTTTTGTATGTTTATGGAATCTCTTTCTTTAGGTTAGGGAGGTTTTCTTCTATAATTTTGTTGAAGATATTTACTGGCCATTTAAGTTGGGAATCTTCACTCTCTTTTATACCTAATATCCTTAGGTTTTATCTTCTCATTGTGTCCTGGATTTTCTGGATGTTTTGGCTCAGGAGCTTTTTGCATTTTGCATTTTGACTGTTGTGTCAATGTTTTCTATGGTATCTTCTGCACCTGAGATTCTCTTTTCTATCTCTTGTATTCTGTTGGTGATACTTGCATCTATGACTCCTGATCTCTTTCCTAGGTTTTCTGTCTCTGGAGTTGTCTCCCTTTGTGATTTTTTTATTGTTTCTATTTCCATTTTTAGATCCTGGATGGTTTCGTTCAATTCCTTCACCTGTTTGATTGTATTTTCCTGTAATACTTTAAGGGTTTTTTGTGTTTCCTCTTTAAGGGCTTCTATCTGTTTACCTGTGTTCTCTAAGGGAGTTATTTGTGTCCTTCTTAACATCCTCTACTATCATCATGAGATGTGACTTTAAATCAGAGTCTGGCTTTTCTGGTGTGTTGGGGTATCCAGGGCTCGCTGTGGTGAGAGAACTGGGTTCTGATGATGTCAAGTAGCCTTTGATTCTGTTATTTCGTTCTTGCCCTTGCCTGACGCCATCCGGTTATCTCTGGTGTTAGCTGTTCTTGCTGTCTCTGACTGTGACTTATCCCTCCTGCAAACCTGTGAGTCAGTACTCCTGGGAGACCAGTTCTCTCCTGGAAATGGAAGAATTTGCGCATGGAGACCTGTGGCACATGGTCAGCTCCAGGGTGCAGATGGAAACTGGAAGGATCCTGACCCTGGCTGTTCCTTCAGTTCCTTGGTTCCTGTGTTCTGATGGCTCTGGGTGGGTCCCTCTTGGGCCTGGAATTTTAGCAGAAGTGTTGTTCTTACCTGTGCTCACATGTGTGTCAGCACTCTTGTGAAATCAGCTCTCTCCAGGTAGTATTTGGGTATGGAGTGCTGTGGCACAGTATTAGCTCCGGGTGCCACATTTTCTTGATTAACTGTTGATGTGGGAGGGCCCAGTCCAAAGTAGGTTGTGCAGTCCCTAGACAAGTGGTCTTGGGTTCTATAAGAAAGCAGGCTGAGGGAACCATTTTCTCTGCTTTAGTTCCTGCTCTGAGTTCTTGCCTTGACTTGCCTTCATGACAGACTGTAATGTAGAAGTGTAAGCAAATAAACCCATTCTGCCATAAATTGCTTTCAGACATGATGTTCTATCACAGCAACAGAAAGCAGACAAAGATACCTGAGATTGAATCATTTTTTTGAAAATTCACCCACATCCTCCTTGACCCCTTCCCTCCTTCCTGCCTTCCTTCTCTTTCTTCCAATTTTACTTCCTCTTTTACAGAGAAACTCATGCTTATACTTTGGAAGGATCCTGCTAAGCAAATAATAAAGCTTGAATAAAGTCCAGAGTTGGCAGTGTGCTTGATTGTTTACACAAGAGAATGTGTTTGGTGTTGGGATCTTCCAACTCATTCAGAAAAGCCTGTTTGGGAGTCTTCAAAATATCTGTGCATCATTGTTTCTATAGAAATCAGATATGTAAGAGTAGGCAAGACAAATGAGCCAGGCAGGAAGAATAATCTATATGGTCATTGCTAGGTCATAAAAATCATGAGGGTTTTTGCAAGGGAGGGGATATTTATTTCTTGGCCTGCTTGCTGTTAATAAGGTCATTTGTTTTTATACATCTTTGTGACTCTGGGAACTGTATCACTGCTAAAGTCTGGCATCTGAGGAGTCTCAGGATGGGGTGACTTCAAGGACAAGATGCAACGAGAACCACTAATTATACTACTGTGAAGATAGTGGTACCTTCAGATTTCAGGGTTTCAAAGAAAGAGACCTCTCCAGAGAACATATAGTTGGGTGTAGAGTTGTGGTCTTTTCTGATGATCTGTTTTAACTTGTGCCTCCAAGCCATCAGTGCCCAGGCAACTTCCAGTACACTTACATTAATATGTCCCATGTCTACCACTGGCTTGTGCTTGATGTCCTTGTCCCTTGCTCCAATCTTTGTCTTCCACTCTTTTTGGTCATTTGTGGTTTAACTGATCACTCTATATAATTTAATTTTCTTCCTATATTGACATATAATTTATACTTTTGAAAAATATACCATTTTACTGGTTGTCTTAGAAATCACATCTACATTTACAACTAATCCAATTCTTTCAAAGAACGTCAGGCTAATTCATGGGTTATGAATTAGTTATGTCTTTGCTTTATGATAAAATAGTTTTAATTCTTCCCCTGTGTCTCATACATCACTGATGTCACTCACTTTAGCTATACAGAAGCACACACATATGCATTATAATGTACACTATGCAATTCAATACATTTTCCTGTTTTTTTTTTTTTGGACAAACTGTGAGATCACTTATGAATTTGAAACTTTCCATTTGCTCTCCTTTGTTCCTTTTTTGTTTTTTTTGAACTCAGCTCTTGATTTCCAAGTTTTGTCTAACTTTCTCTGTAAAAAACATCCCCTAGCATTTTTTGCAAAGCAAATCTACACCTAATGGCTTCCTTTAATGTCTTTGTTTCTCTGTTGATTCTAAGACGTGACTTTCTATGATAGAATTCTGCCATATGTTGGCTTTCTTTTCACATGCTACACTTTAAACCTTTGCTTTATTCCCCTTTCACATTATTTCTGTAAGGAAGTAAAATGTACTTCTTACCTTGGACCCTGGATAGATGAGCATAGCTTTGACTTTTACTCTGCCTCTTTGCTGGACATGTGCTTCATCTGTATTTTGAAACAATATGCCCTCTTCAGGATTGTTCTGTTTATTCTGTTTGTGTTCTCTGAGCTTTCTAGGACTGTGGTCTGGTGACAGGGATTACTTTTGGAACACTCCTATTTAAATAGTTCCTCTGTTCTATTTTCTGTTCCTTCATTCTCCTGTATTCATAGTGTATACATAGCATGCCTTTTGAGAGTGTCCCATGGTTCCTGGCTTTTCTGCTGCTTTTTTTCTAGTCTTTTTCTGTTTGCTTTTTAGTTTTGAAGTTTCTATTGAGACATCCTCACATACTCTTAGAGATTCTTTTCTCAGTTTAGAATCATACTCTCTTCTGGTGTTCAGTCTAGCAGAGGTATTATTCATTTCTAGCATGATTTTTTTTCTTCTTCTCTTGTCTAACAGTTTCCTTTGATTCCTTTTATCAGAATGGCTATCTCTGCTTATATCACTTGTATGTTCTTGCATCTTGTCTCTCTTTCCACTTGGGACCTTAGCATAATAACTATAATTGAGTTCTTTGGGTTGGTTTCTGATGATTTTTCTGTCTCTTCCAAGTTGTAATTTTTATTTGTTTATTTTGAAGGGTTTATAATTTTTTTCTTTTTAGTATTGCTTATAATTTTGGCCTCGAGAGCCAAGTGTGACATATTAAGTAAAAAGAATTGTAGCAACTATCCCTTTAAATATTTCATGGGAAAGAGTGGTAGGCAGGGATGCCATTTATAGTGCTATGCTCAAGGCCAGGTCTTAGGTGAGCCTGTGTCTTGTGGCTGTGACCCTCACTATTGTTTCTCAGCTTTGTCCTTGTTAAGATGGAACAGTGTCTTCAAACTTCTCAGTGCTGGATATTTTCAAAGAGCTCCTTAAGCAGTGCCTGGCATATACACAGTCTCAATAATGTGAGAATTGAAGTTAACCCAAAATAATAAGATACCGCACCCATGGAAACTCTATTAAGAGTACCAAATGAGCTTGCCAGTCCTGAGCCTTTACAGACCATTAGAGAAGCCTCTGAAAACAGCAGAACTCTTGGCCATTTCTAGGCATTCCAACTGGAGGTAGAGCCTACTTTTGTTTTTTCCCCTTCCTGGTCCTTGCCTACAGCACAATCATTTCAACTTTCAACTTCTTCCATATTCAAGCTAGCAGATGCCTACAGATGTCTGCAGAAAGCATGGTTTGCTTGTCTGGAGGCAAAGTAAATTGATATCTTAACTTTCCTTTTCTTCTTTGTTTTTCTCCCAGGGGAAGTCTGAGTGCATAGCAGGAAACAAGTGCTTGCAACCTGGCTAAAGATCTCATCTCTGGTATAAACTACCACAAAAAAACTTACCACACCCAGACAAGTTACAGCAAAGTCAAATGTCGCCAGTTTCAGTGAGGTCATCGAATGTGCCAGGCCTGGTTCACCTTGCTTCTGGAAGTATGTCCAATGTCCTCCCATGAAATATTTTGGGCTTTTCATTACAAGTTACCTAAATCCACATACTGTTTTTTTTTTCCCCACCAAGTATTTCATCTTGAATGGTGACTATCATCTGGCACTGTCAGATTTTCATTCTGTTAATAGAAAGCAAGGGTCCCTCCCATGCCTGAGGTTCTACCTGCCTGCTGTGTTTATTGTTCACTAGCCCTGATAGCTGATGGGCCCTCCAGTACTTATGGTTCTAGTCTGGAAAATGGGAATAATAACTCTTACCTCTTTTCACTTAAGGACGATTATACTTCCATGTGGACATAAAGAAATTAAGATTTTTCAATTTGTGATATGTAGGTAAGTATCAAGCCTTTTTGTTTCTCTCTCTCTCCCCGTCCCTCCCTCTCTCCCTTCCTCCCTCCCTCATATTGCAATATGTGCAATTGTGTGTGTGAATGTGTGCAATAGTGTGTCTATTTTAGCCTTGAGTTAGACTCATTGTCAATTTTTTGTCATTATTTAGTGGCACAAATACTTACATGTCTCATAAACCTGAAAGATTTAAACCATTAAAATAGAATTAAGTCTCTCACTTTTGGCTGGCCCCAGTTTCCCCTAATGTAAAATGGAGCATTTGAGGCATTGAATAAAAAAAAAATATATCTTCTAGTTCTAACACTGCATGACTCCAGCAAGACACAGACATTAAAGTTTGCCTGTCTTGTTTCAGTGTGGAACATGCTCTGCAGTGTCACACTGCTGCAAGCGTCACCTGCCTTTAGGATACAGACTCCCAGGCTCAGTCCTAGATCTGCACGTGTTGAACTTCTAGGACACGGTCTGAGAAGCTGGAGTTTCACCCAGCAAAGCAGGTATTCTCACTAACGAACCTGCGTATTTCAAAAAGGTGGGGAGCATATTGCAGGTGACATGTGAGGGCTTCCCGGTGAGCATCCTCATGGGAGCTACTGTGGGAGTTTGAGCTGACACCTCTTTCTTCTATCCAGACGTTTTCTGCTCAGATTGCCATCCAAGTCTCTGATACCAGCCAATCAACAAGTATGTGTATATATGCATCCTTATCAAAGGCTCTGTGATCTAAACTATGATAAAATTAGATTTTTCCATGTGGTTAGGAGTTTGCCTTAATAGTCAGGAGGTTTAAATATTGTTCCATGACTCACATACCGCCCCCCCCCATAGTATCCTCAGAGTCTCCTTCCTCTAATTAGGGATGGAAACAAAGCATTTATCACTTTGAGTATAAATGGCAGGCACTAAACCCAAATTTAAATGGTTTCTTAATGTGTTTGCTAAGATAGATGTTTCCTGGGAGATCTTGTAATCCTGTGTATGCAGAATTAAGTGATCATCAGGGAGCTGGGAGGAAAGGACAGGCATTGTCGTTTATTTATCAAAAGGCTTTGGGCAATTAAGCTCTTTAAACCTCAGTTTCATAGCAAGTGAAAATGAAGACAAGAACCGGTCCCTCACACCTCAAGGATCATATGAGAAAGAAAAGGGGGCGCATTGGGTGTGAGCTACTTTGGAAAGTTTCACTTTGCAACCATTTTTCATTTTTAAGAGTTTATTATATTAAGTTCCATTAGAAACCCAAGGTTTGATTCATTACATTAAAACTAAAGCTGATTTGTTTTTTCCACTGTTTCCTCTCTTACCTTCTGCTGGGTTTTATTTAAATGAAGTGAATCTGATTGTACTATCCAGACACTAACCAAAAGCAGCAAAATGGCTGTTGGAGTTGCCCCTTATTTTCTGTAGACAATGCATTGCGGGAATGGAAGGCCCAGGAAGATGTCCAGCACTCGCTGTCACGTGACCTTCCAAGCAGTCTCCTCCACTAGAAGCACATGGCCCTCAAGGCCATTGTCCAACCATCTTCCATATTTGCCCTTCCTTGGTCCTGCCATCACGGGGGCATCTCGTGTGTGTGTGTGTGTGTGTGTGTGTTCACTCTTTGTATTCAATTGTATCAATCCCTCAGGCCCATTCAGTTCCTCCCAGATACCCTTCACATCACATCCCCTTCCCAACTCTGTGCACCCCTTTCATAACCCACTGAGTGTCCCAAGCGCTGTCAGTATGTGCACAGGTGTAGGACCATCCTACACTGTGCATCCCGGAGCTTGTGCATCCTAACAGGAGTCAGTTCTTTGAGGAAAACTGTCACCACCTCCCCTTTCCCAGCAGCCTTCATCTGCCAAAGCGCCTCTTCCGCATCGATGCTGGCTTTCTGACTGGCTTGATCTTCTGCAGGTTCCGGACAGGATGGGGCCATTGCACTCACGTACTCACAGGGACAACTTTATTCCTATCGAAACACCCAAGCTCCCCTCCAGGCTCCCTCAGAGGAGTACTATGCTCTCCAACCCCCAGAAACACAGCTCCCAGACTCTGGATGTGAACTTCTAATCCCACTCACAGCTTTGTGACCCAAGAGTGTCCTAAAGGCTGAGCAGTTTAGAAAGAATGGAAATACTGTATTTAGGAAGACACGCCCACAAGAGATGGGAAGGAGGCCAGAGGAGAGGGCAAATCATGGCTTTTGAGCTGCCGACTGGGAGGAGTAGCAGGTAGGAAAGACAGTTGGTTTTGCTCCCCTGAAAAATCATACAAAGTGAGCAAAACTAACAAACACTTGTTAATAGGCCACTGTTGTTAATAGCGTCCTACAGTGAAACCCTCATGCCTGCCTTTGTCCAGAATGAACCGGTGATGCCATGCAGTCTGACGGTCCGGATAAGACACAACTCCTCTTTCTGCTACTGACAGAAACCTTCCAAGACTGAGTCTGGGCTGCACTGTGAATTCTGCCCACATGATCAGATTGATTGCTGGTCCCCATTCAGCCTTTCCTCTGCTGGCCTAGTAGGTGGGCCTACTGATTTTCTTTGTTTTTCTCCCCTCTAGTGTTCAACTTGGGAATTACATACCAGGTCTTCCATCGACAAACTTGTTATCACAAATTTCAAAAGGGTTAGTGCTAGTTTTATATAAACTTATATTATTTTTTGTCTTCCTTACAATGTCATTAATCTCAAGTGGTTGTTTTGGGAGGCAGATGTATTAGGATTTTAGAGAGAGAATTGGGATCCTGATGACACAGTGGACATTTGCCCTGTGCTGACTTGATCAATGGATTCTTTGTCACTTCAGCCAGACTTAACTGAGGTGGGCTGAAATTCTTCTTCAAAAATTAGCTCTTGATACTGTTTGTCCACACTGTCCCCTTTGTATTCAAGAATTCACCTATTTAATGCTGTGTCTTAACTTCACAATTTGCTTACTTTCAAAGTTGCTGGGAATGCACCGTTGATGACCCCCCCCCCCCCCGTTTCCAGAAATAAAGCAGCATTGACAATAATAATTTACATCTGAGTTCTGCTTGGGGATCATTCGTGCATCTGCATGTGACCCATATACTGAGAAGCCAGTCAGTCAGATATGCAAAGGGGAGGCCATGCAGCTCTGTGTGAGTTTTTCTCTTTCATCCTCTCAACTGTAATTCATATGGTTTTACTGGTGTTTTCACCAAAATAAGACAATAATTCTATTTAGCCACACTTTAATAAAAGTCCATAGAGTGAGTGGTTGGGACACCTGAGGCTTTTAAAGATTTATTTCTGAAAATTTAAATAGTTTGTCATGGAGGCATGAATCTGTATTGACTGTCTTAGGTGGATAAGGCTGCCCTGGAAGTTCCAGGCCAGACTAAGTAACAAAGAGAGACCCTGTCTCTAAAACAGTGGCCAGAGGTGGGAGACATTTTTATTCTGTCAACCAATCCCAAAAGTCTATTGCTACTGGGCCAGCATGCAAGTACATTGTGTGAATATCCTTTAATCAGCTTGAGTCTACAGAGACTGAGATACATCTCTCCTGCTCCCTGTTCATTCATTTGTTGTCACATATATGAAAAACAGTGAACGTTCTTTTGGATAACAATAGCTATGGGGAAGCACAAAGAATAGTTATATATACACTTAACTATAAAAAGTTTTTATCCAGAAAATTGAATATTCCCTTTTCGGTTAACTAATATCAATGTGTCTAACACACACACATACACACACTAACACACACACACACACACACACACACACACGGAGAGAGAGAGAGAAAGAGAGAGAGAGAGAGAGAGAGAAATTAATCTAGGATATGTAACCTAATGATATACAATCTGCATTTATTTTTAACATGTTTTTTCTTTCAATATTGTTTCAACAGAGGATCAAATGAGGTGAATATTTGTAGATCATTCAATGTGTTAACAAATTACCCTGTAAAATTTTGTATCCATGTCATGTAATCATTTTAAAACCTCTTCAACTTAATTTACACAAGTTGTAGCATTTCCGTGGGTTGTTGTTTGATTGTCAACAAGGTTTACTATTTTAAACCACTGGGTATTTTTATTGTTTCTTAGCTCTATCAACAATTTACTTTTCTTGACAACTCTTGCTACCCAGATATTTTTTATTATTATTTATAGTTATTCATTGTGTGTAAGATACTGGATGTCACATACTAGCAATGACATCTAAAAAGATGAAGTACAGAAATATAAAGGAAAATATGACCTACAAGTTCAGCTGCTGCATGAGGGCTGAATGTCTTCACCCATTTATTAATATATTCAACAGCAGAAATAATGTGGCCCAGTGCACCGAATAATTAAAATCAGCATGTTCCGATTATTGTTTATTTTTTTTCTTCCATCAGAAAGAAATTTAAATATGTACTTGACTCCTATTGCCTAATAATATTTATTTCCCTTTTGTCAGCTCCCATTTCTTTTTTTGCTTAGGTTTGAGAAAGTCTCTCACCCTTGCTCTGTACCCCATGATCTAGATCTTCTGGGCGTCATTTTAGAGGTGTCCGCTCATCCCTGGTACCACATTTTGCATTCTTTTGTGTTCTTCCTTTCTTCTGAGTCAGGGAGTTGGGTCTACAGTCAAGGAAACAGTGCCTGGCATGTACTGGGATGTGTTAGCCTTCTTGCAGAGGGCTCTGTACTCTGCTCAGCTTTGGAATTCAGAGCTCCACTGGCTGGCATAGAATCGCTTTCTTCCTAGTCCTCTGCGCCTTTTATTCTTAGGGATGCTCCAATGCTTTTAGTCACTCGTGAGCATTTCTTTGTTTTTTTATCCAAACTGCAGTATTTCTTCATTAAATTTATGTTGTTTTTCTCTCTTGACATGTTTATTGCTGATTTTCTGCTGACATATTCCTGTCTGAATGGAATATGCATATGGGTAGTATTTGCCATTTGCCTCTATAGAGTGTGGATTTTCCTATATCAATCCCAGAATTCCCTTGGATGTTAGATGATGTGTTTGCTAGGATCACAGTCTGAAGGGCTAGCTGCAGAGATTAAATCAAGTTTTGATGTGTAAGAAGCCAGCAAGTTCATCACTATGGCATTATCCTGTCCTGATTCTTGGGTCTTCCGATGACCTTAGTCGGTGTGGTTTCTTTCTGAAGAGTATTGTAAAAGATAACCTTTATATGGCTGAGAGTCATTGAAAATGAACTCCTGGCTTACTGAGTGCTATAAGATCTGACATCTCCTTTTATCTTCATCCTCAACACGGGCCTCCCCAACACCCACTGTGTAAATGCAGGGCGTTTCTTGCAGCCATTCCCATTTTTGGTCTTTTCATGTATCCTCTTAATAATTTAGAACAACAAAACTGTCAGGCAAAAGCCATATCCCTACTTACTTCTCACTCAGCTAGCTCTGTGCCTTCAACTCTCTGGAACATCATTCCCTTAGAGAGGAATTCACTTATTTGAGGAAGGATGTAATCCTTCTATTAATGACAGCATCTCAGGCTTTTCTCTTATATTTGTAAGCTCAGGTATCTGATAGCAGCAGATCATTGGCTTTCCCAGCTTTTTATATCAAAACTCAGAAACTAAATAAGTTGATAGATCTGGATCGGTTATTAGATATATCTCTTGCACCTAAACTTTCTTCTTTCTATATAAAGGGAATAAAGTAACATCCCTCACTAAATGTTCATGAATGGAATAGATTTGATAGTTAAGGATATTTCCAATGACTCTTGTGTACTTCCTGTCTTGCCACTGTGAGGGTCTTGTTCACTGACCCCTGTGTCCCAAAGCAATGGAAAAACATAGACATGGATTTATGGATGAGGGAGTATCTAGTATCCACTTCTATAATCATGTTTAATTTCTTTCAGCTACTTCCATAGGAAATCAACATGCTTTGGTTGTGGTCTGCCTTTTTTTTTAAGTTTCTTTTTTTGCTTTTATTTTACTAATTTCCACATTAAGCTATTAAATACATGTGTTAGGTAGAAACTAACAGGTATATGGGTAGAGATCAGGGTTCATGGTTTCAGAATGAATGCAAAGTACATTTATTTAAAAGTTAGTTCCTCTCCTTTTGGCGATGACACAAGGCTTTGAACCTAGAGCCTTCTGCTCACCAGGCAGGTGAGAGTAGCTGATGTGTATAGTGACATTTTACTACTGTTAAGCCAAGAAGATGAGCGGAGGTGTCATTTATTTCAGAGTTTTATGCAGTGCTATTTAAAGACATCTCTTTTGTCAGACTCCTTGACTCTTAGTAGATATTCAGTCTAGGAGTTAACATGTTGTTTTCAGTGTTGGATGTTTTGGACTTGTTTGGATGAGCTAAAAGGAAGCTCCCATGATGCATTTAGGGCACAGCTAATCTGTCACAAGCCAGTCCAAGATTCTAATCCTCACTGAACAGGGCCAGGAGTGTTTTCCATTGTAGCCTAAGAGATTACTTGGCTTTTCTCGTTATCCTATTTAACTTAATTTCCTAGATCAAATGTATAAAATGAGATGCTGTGATATACTGCCAAAAACACTGGCCAACCACAGATCAAACTGGCTCTCTGTGGTATGGAGGTCGACATGCAGATGGAGCCTCCACACAGCTGCAGAAGAGGGAGTAGAGGCCAGCTGGCTTATCAGAGGACCTAAGTGCCAAATTTCCTCCTGTATTAAAATATATACAAGCCGAAAGCCAGATGGTATCTGCTGGAAAACTGTATGGGTGGGAAAAGTAGTTGATGCTGTTGGACCCTGGGAAGGGTGAGTGGCATCATTGGAGAACATCTAAGCCCGGAGGTAAGGTCATGCTGGCATCCTTATCATTATGGAACTGGGTCTGGAGAAAAAGCCAAAGCACAAGAACACATTCAGGCAAAAAGACCAGCTATGAAAACAGAATTGCGGTGGTGTGGATAAACATACAGTTTTTTTTTTTTTGAACAGCAATGGCAGTAAACAAAGGCTCTTCCCAGGACACAGGGGACAATAGACCTCATCACAAAAGTTGGAAACATGTGTGGCCACTAAGGCCTTCCAAGAAGTATTTAACTCAGCTAAAAGCAGAGTAATATGATAGCCTTCTAAGAGAGGAGTGAAAGCCAAGAGGTCTGGTCAATATTGACTTAATCCAAATCCATTTCAAGAGGACAATGGTTCCAGAAGACCATTTACAGTGATCCAGGCTGCACTCAGAAAGTGACCATGTGGATGTGGGTATGTTATCTGAAGAAATCATTTAGACATATAGATTTCAGCATTGGCAAGAGCACTATATGGGTAAAATTGCTTCTCCCACAAGTGTGAGTTTGAGTCCTAGAGCTTACGGTGGAAGGAGAGAACTGATTCTCTCAAATTATCCTTGACCCCTATATGCATTCTATGCCACACATGTGCCCAATACACACACACACACACACACACACACACACACACACATACACACACGTCATTCACACATCCACATGTACATAGAATGATAATAAATACAATAAATTTTATGAACAACATCCTTCTTTATAAAGTATAGGGTTCTGGGTTACAACTAGACAAAACAAAGTAGAACAGTTTAGACTCTCTCTGTGTGTGGTGTACTACGTATGGTATTTACTTGTTCATGTGTGTATATTTGTGCCTGTGGTTTTGTTTTTACTTGCCCATGTGTACACTTGTGTGTATGTGTGTTTGTGTGTGTGTGTTTGTATATGTGTGTGTGGGCTATCTATCTATCTATCTATCTATCTATCTATCTATCTATCTATCTATCTATTATCTATCTATCTATTATCTATCTATCTATCTATCTATCTATCTATCTATCTATCTATCTATTATCTGTCTGTCTGTCTGTCTGTCTACCTAACTACCTATCATCTATCATCCTATCTATCTAATGTATTATATAATGTACCATTATATATAAATGTTATATATTACATATATATTAATATTGCAGATTTCTAAACATATAATACTACTCTGTACATAGAATGTTACTTGTGTGCATGCTTTCAGATCTGACCAATTGGCATTGAATAACCAATTAGTGTGTTCTTCCTGGAGAAGACAACTTTGCTTTTCTTAGCATTCCTTAGTTGCCTGTAATTATTTATCTAGTGTTAAGGCCCCAAGGTTTTTCTGTGTTACATTTAGCATGATTATGGGTGTCCTTGTCTAGATCATGTTTAGGTAGCCCCATTGGTGGGTGTCTTTTAAGGGAAAAGGTATTTCTTCTGAGCATTTCAGTTATTTTTCTTATTTAATCTCTATTCTTTTCTGTCTTATAGTTTTTCTATTTATTCTCTTCTTATTTCCCACCTACTTGGAATGTCATGTTCATGTTATTTTAATGTAGAAAGATAAATAAAAGCTTTACTATAGAGAGATGTAAGGCTAACATGTTCTATAGAGAATCAAGCTTTTAAGTGTTTCAGGATTTCTAGTATCCATTTCAGTCAATTTTTGATTCAATCAAATGAACACAACAACTGTCATTTCTTCATCTATACAGAAATCAGAAATATCCTATACCTCTGCCTATGATTCCATGTTCATTTTGCAATGTGCAGAAAAGAAAATATTGCAGTAACTCTTTTCTCTGATCAATATCTTCTACATAAGTGTGAAAAGATTATTTCCCTTGGAAAATATTTTGTTGCAAGAAGTGAGATAGTAAATTAATCTAGCTACTAAATAAAATAGTTGGTGTGTGTATAAAATATCCTTCATAAAATACATTTGGTTAGTTATAGTAATGACACTTTTATTTAGAGATTATCTTTTCAAATAATTTAGAATTACTTCTGATCCTTCAAGAGCCTTATGATTATAAAGTAATCACAACTATCTTTTGGTAGTTGCATATATGTGTCATCTTTTGTTGGTTCATCTGCTAATGGAAAGCAGATGATAGTTGAGGAAAGAAACGTGTACATCTAGCTGATGCCTAACTCTTTCTTACAGACAGGGTCATGAGGTGTTAGGAGTACATCTAAACTTTCAAAAATTTTGGAGGAGGCTGTCTGCAAGATCATAAGTGCTGACCTTATTTTAAAAGGTATATAAATAGCTAGGATTTATTTACTTAAGTCTTAAGCTTATCCGTATGTAGAAGATGGCCTGGTCCAAAACTCCACTCATTAGCTATATAAACAAGATTCTTAATATTTCATCTTATCACTAAAATGATTGCTCTTGTTAATGCAATGGTTCTTTCAAAAAGAAGTTCATAATTTACACAGTCCTTATCTCAAAACTTGGGGTCATCTATAAGATGATAAAATATGTGTAAATATGTAGCCTAAGTAAAAATGTGAGGTTTTAAGATGATAGAGTCTGAGGTGTCTAGAAAACTTTTGTTCTAGTCTCTGTAATCATGCCTTTCCTGCATTCCAGTTTTTTCATCACTCAAAATGAAAGCAAAACATTAGACAATTGCTCTTTAAACTACTTTTCAAAATGTCTCACAAATCTTGGCTTAGGGGAGTAGGTAATTTTTGAAATCTTCATATTCTCGTGCCATATGTATTTGTTAGTCTATCCTGAGGGTTGAAAGTTAAAATCCTGAAAAAAAAAAAGACTCCTTTTCCTATGTGAAGGTCCCAATATACCAATCCTCATGCAAGAAAATTCTCTTAAGTAGGTCTACAGCACCTTTTCCTGTCTTGTTTTTTGCCACTGTCTACACATATGCAGTCAATACACACAGTATATGTGCTTCAACAAAGAGTTCTATGTAGACACAAAGAGTGTCACTGTAGAAAGTTCCATGATTAGATATAAGACCAAAGTTAAGATAGACACATGTGCCTTCTGACCTGAATTTCTCTCTTGTCTCTCCTTGTCATTTTTTCTGAAACCATCCTAGTATTTAGCTTTGCAGACACATGCAATGGAAACAGCAGTTTTCTCTTCTTCATGTAGCGTATGGTCCAGTGAGGTCAGAATCGCACAGCAGTGATCCCCAAACAGAATGTCCTGAAATTACTTTTCTAATTGAAGCATCTGTCCTAATTAGCAAGCCTGACTCCACAATCTTTCCAGGTCAAACATTTCAGAGTAACTTCTGGGACAGAATTTGATTTTTTTTGAAAGACCTTCAGATTATACAGTAATATGATAAAATACCAGACATTCTAAGAAATCTTAATGAGCTCTTGATATCCAGATGATATGATCCCCAAAGCATTTCATAACTTTTTTCCTTTAGTAATGTTTTTATTTATTGTTTGAGAATTTCATATAATGTATTTTGGTCATTTTTATTCCCCTCCCCTAACTCCTTCCAGATTCTTCTTTTACTCCCTACCCACCCAACTTTATTTTTTCTCTCTCTTAAATCAAACAAACATGTAAACAAAAAATAAATAAGTAAAATAAAACAAAACCCCATAGAGTACAATTTTTGTTAGCTGACTACTACTAAGCCTGCTGCTTGCTAAGTGGCATGGTTCAGGCACTCACTGTCACTCCATTAAGGAAGATTGACATTCCCTCTACTAGCATCTGTCAATGGTCAATAGCTTCTTGGCTAGGGGTAGAACTTCAGGCCCATTCTGGGATTTTTGTCTGGCTTGAGCTTGGGCAGGTTTTGGAAATGTTCTCACAGTCTTTGTGAGTTCACGGACACATCAATTCTCTTGAGTCTGGAAAAGTGTATTCCATTAAGACCAGCCACCACCTCTAGTATTTACAATCTTCTCACTCCCTCTTCTCTCCAACATAAATTTCTAGCACAGGAGGTGTATTAGTCAGGATTCTCTAGAGTCACAGAATGTATGGACTGTCCCTCTATATTGAGGGAATTTATTGTGATGACTTATGGTCTGTAGTCCAACTAACCCAACAATGGTCAGCTGTGAATGCAAAGTCTAAGGATCTAGTAGTTGCTCAGTTCCACTCAAGTTTCACTCAAGAGCAGTATGTTTCATGGGCAGGGACTCAAAAATCTTAGCACATTCTAGAAAACCAAACCAGCAACATATGCACAGGATTATGAACTGCATTCATTTACAATGATGTTTTAAGCCTGTAGGATAACTTCTATTTTCAAAAGACTGAGAATAATGTTTCCTCGATCTTAAACCTTGAAGCCCTTTCCTGCAGATCAGAGTCCCTGATGAGAGTCTCATTCTTTACTGTTACACAATAGTTGATTTGATTCTGTTTCAAACAAGATGATAAGGGAGCCTACCAGTTCATGTATTATGGTTTAAAGCACTAAAACTTTGGTTTAATCTCTTGTAGGACCAGAAGCAAGTGGAAGCTTTTCAGAACTACTGACTCTTAACATTTGACCTTGGAAACATTGAGTTAGCACCCACGTTTTAAAGAAGAATCTTAATTCTGGCACACACCTTAAAATCTGAGAATTATTGGCATTTCAAACTTATATGCTTCCCAAAAAGAGTTGTAGAACATTAGCTGTTCTACTAAGCCCTGTAAAATTCTTTTTCTCTTAGACAAGAAACAACAAAAATCGCACTCTGAAGTTTGATTTAAAAACAAAGATTACACAACGGATCCTGTTAGCTATCCTTGGTTTAAGTTCAAACCTGTTTTTGAAGTGAAAAAAGTTGAAGTTCTGGACTGTTGGTATCATTGAAGCCCTTATTTGAGAACTGTCTGGAGGCCAGGAAAGTCTTGTGGTGCTAATGTTGGGAGAGAGTGCTCACCCACTCACTTCTGCCACTGATCCTCCAGATGGCGCTAGGACCACATAGTTTCTAAAGGCCTCTGCAGTCAACACCAAGTAGGAAAGGTACCACAATTTCTCATCTCTCTCTCTCTCTCTCTCTCTCTCTCTCTCTCTCTCTCTCTCTCTCTCTCTCTCTCTCTCTCTGTCTTATCCAAACTCTATGTAGTACTTTAGTTTCATGAGGCAATGATCAGAAATGAACACAAAACACATTTTCCCCCTCTCAACTACCTCTTCCCTATTTTACATAAAAACTTATGAAATACATCTTCTGTTCCTACTGTTCATTTTTTATGAAAAACCTGGGCATTATTCATAATAGTTCTGTTTTTATTTATTTTTATTTCTTGAGACAGTGTCACCAGCTCAGGTTGGCCTGGAACCTAACCCTAACCCTAACCCCAACCCCAATCCTAACTCTAACCATAACGTTAACCCTAACTCCATGTAGGATGAGCTTGAATTTCTGATCGTCTTGCCACCATCTACCCAGTGCTGAGGTTACACAGTGTGCGTCACCACACCATCTTTATGCAGTGATGAGATCAAATCATGCATGGGCTTCATGTGTGGTAGCCAAACAATCTACCAACTGAGCTATGCCCCCAGTCTTCAAAACATTTACACAAAATTCTAAAATCACTCAGAGTTCATCACTGTATGTAAACTTTCAACTGTAAGTTGCTATCCAGGGTATGCTATCCAATATCAAACATGGTAGCCAAATAATCATCACAGACTTGGCATATACCATTAGTGATAAACCAATGTGACCTACAACAGAGATTTGGGGAGGGGTGATTTTAAACTTGACTGTGTTCTAATTGTGGTATATGTTTTGTTGTTTATCTTCACATTTGTAATTTAATTACAACATTTGTTTCTTCCCTTTCCTCCCTCCAAAGCCTCCCATATATGCCCCTGCCCCAAACAGGCATTCTTAAACTTTATCCACTTATGACATCTTCATAAAAAATTTTTATAGGACTGAGTGTATATAGCCATATAAAATAGGCATAGAAATCATTTACTGATTGGCAATAAATTATAAGTAAATATAAATAAATAGAAATCAATTCTATTTTTAAGTGGAAGTAAAGACTTTATTTACTTGAGACAAGCTCAACTTTGCTTTTTTTTTTCTTTCCTTTTCAAAAAAAGGGCGGGGCAGACAAAACAAGCACAAACACAAAAACCACAAAAAGACAGAAAAGAAGACAAAAATAAACAAGCAAAAGACAAAAACAAATGTCAAAGCAGAATGAAGCGAAAGTGTCATAACACCACCATGGAGTTCCTTTGTCACGGCCAACTACTCCTGGGCATTTGGTCCTCTCTGAAATGCGGTTGCTATTGCAAGCCCCTTGAGATGAGAGTGGTCAAGTCCCACCCCTGAGGACCTCCAACCACCAGACTCCACCTGTAAGACATTCTAAAGGCTGCAGCGACTAGGCCCCTCCCTCCAGAGACAGGCAGCCAAGCTCCACCCTGCGGAGTAAAAAGCCCAAGCTCAGGGTTTGAAATCTCAATAACCCCAGCCCTGGAAATCTCCACCCTTGAAACCTCGCTCCCAAGAAACCCTATATAAATCCTTATTCTGCTCTGTTCTCTGCTGCTTCTCACCCAAGCAGAGGCAACCACCCTCCTGGGTTCTTTTCCCTCCCAATAAGTCTCCTGTGTGAGGTTTGTTGTTCTGGCTTCCTGGTATCCTGGCCGGGATACCTTTCTCTTCAGAACTGCAACCCTGGCACTGGGGAAAACTCCCTCTTCAGAGATGTAATACTTCCTTTGGGGAAGCTTTTCCCCTTAGAGCTGTAATACAGATAAACCCAGTGGTACTCTACTGGAGAAAAGTGATTTTCCTCCACCAGCAGGTATCAATTGTTGAAACCTCTTGGTTGGGGACGGGCCCCTGTGTTTGCTTCCCCCTCTCAGCCCTGGGACTTGGTCTGGCTTCAACATTTGTTTTTGTTTGAAAGCCATGTGGCTGGCATGGAGGTCTTTATCTGTTACATTTTCCAGATGATTTTTATTTTATCTATGATTTTCATCTTCTCAGGTGGAATCAGCTTACACTTCAGTGTACATAAAAGTAAATTTAAAACTAAATCATTTGAGCAGTGATTCCAGTGAGAGGAAATGCTCCTCTCTGATTCTTCCGTTTCTTTTAAGCAAAGACCCTCTCTCTGTTCCGAGAGAGGGTGGGGGTAGGAGGAACATGTTCAGTCTCTTCAATTTAATCTTTTTTTTTTTTGTCTCTGATCAGGAAAGGGAGAATGATTATATTCTGATTGGTCACATTGAGTGGGAGATAGCCAATTAGCTTTTACATCTCAGTCCCTTTAAGATGTTCTGCCATCTTGGAAACGTGTGGTTTTTCAGGGCATTTGTTGGACGATGGTTTTCCATACTATTTATTCAGTTGCTGGTTTCTGTGCCCAGAGATAGAGTTATAGTCCTGATGCTAGAATTGTCATAGTTACTGAACCATCTCCTGTACCTATGTTGTGTAAAGAACACTCCGAAATGATCTCTGATTGGTTAATAAAATGCTGATCAGTCTATGGACTAAGAAGAGAATCCAGGTCTTCGGATCCCAGGGGGGAGGGTCACAAAGAGAGACCAGAGAGGAAGAGAAGGGCCATGAGGTAGAAGGTCCAGGAAGAGTCATGAGGAGCAAGTAGGTTGTCAAGGGATTTGCCATGAGGATACGCATGTAACAGAGCAACCCAGGACAAGACGCAAACTGCAAATAGCACTGACCCTTTGGCAGGGAAATAGATAGCTTACAGGGTTAAAATAGCTGAGTGTTAAAGCTTATTAATAACTTACTAGGTCTTTGGGTCAATTATTTGGGAGCTAAAATGGGAACAGATTAGGCTACCATCCTTGCTACAGGCACAGACTTCTACTGACTGGTCCATTTTGTCCAAATATTTCAGAAAGTCACACTGGGTTTTTCGGTTTCCAGGTGGCAAACAACTTCAGCTTCAACTTCTGAGTCCTAGGTCTTAGATGCCTGGAGGCTTCTGTGGGCCATAAGCTGATATGATAATTTGCAGTGAAGCAAATGGTAAAATTAGGAGATGCACCCAGAACTCAGGACTTAGTGGGCTGGAGGCAGAGAGAGGGATTTGAGAGGAGGGCCAGCAATGGGGTGGCTCAGTGGGTAAAGGTACTTGCAGCCAAGCCTGGTGGCCTGAGTTCGAGCTCTGGGGCCAGTAAGGTGGAAGGGAAGAACCAAACCTATGCATACACGCTGTGGCATGTGCACTCTCAATCCAACAAACAATGAAACAGCAAATCTAAAATTTAAACTGAGAGAGAAAAGGGAAGTGGAGGCGAGGGTTCATTTAAATGCACATGTCTGAAGTTGGTGCATGTCATTGCTCGAAACAAGACCCAGTGCACAGAGCACTCTGGGTTTGTTAGTTCCAACAAAACAACAACAAAATCCCATCCAATTAAAAATCAGCCACAGATGGAAGTAGGTCAAACAGAAAGCTGAGCTCAAGGGCTATCTTTATTTATCATTAAAGAGACTGCCTGGTGCTAAGCTAGTGGGCCTCAGGTGCACAGCAGGAAAATCTATAAAGTTCCCTAAAAGCATAAGTTTCTCTTCTCCGTCTCCTGTCCTTGCATCTGGGAGCTTCAAAAACAACAAAAACGAAAAAAAAACAAAAACCTTTCCATTAAAAACTTGAGTCCAGAGCTTTGCAATAAAAGGTTAACATCATGTCCTCATTAAAACAATGTTTATTAAAGTTCTCTCTGAGAGGGAAAATGTGTTTCAAATGTTAATTAATTCAACTTCTTATAAATCTTGACAGGAAAAATAGCCAATCTGTTGCCCACCCCCCCACACACACTCCCCACCAGAGATGTTTTCCTGCAGGAAATGCTGAAAAGAATTATCTTAGAATAATCAGCTATTTTGGTCAGGCCACGGGCAATATTCGCACTGTGCATTTTTTTAACAGCAACTCCAGGAGGAAAAATGGGAAGGTAAATACAGTTTTTCCTGTGTCCTTCCTTTGGTAAAGCTTATCAGATGACCCCTTCAAGACCTTGAACAGAGCACTTGGGTAGTTTCCTTTTCAACAAAAATATAGGGCGTGCAGAAGACTCTACAAAGTTATCTGATTGAGCAGTTCACAGCAGCTGACCTTCCTCTCTCTGGTTTGGTTTTCTGAAGTTTCTCCTAGCCACTGCGGTCAGCTGTGTTGGAGAACTGTTAACTCGAAAATTCCATTTTAAATTTTTATTGTTTTCTTTTAGTTCCTAAATTTAAATTCCACACTGTTCTGAGAAGCATGCTACATAGTTTGTGATCCCTCTCTATCCTTTCCTGGATACAAATCACCTCTTTAATTAGCCTCTCAGCTCCGTATAAATGACCTTCATAGCCACCATCTAGTAGCCATCTCTGTTATGACAGTGACTGGTTGGATTCAAGGAGCTCCTACCGGGCAGTCGGACAAACACTGAGTGGCTGTGTCAATCACCTCAGTTCTCCATACAAGCATTGTATGATAGCAAGAAAGGAAGAACAAGAAGATGCAAAAGCAGTTAAGAGCACCTGAACTCTTGCAAGGACCCAGTTCAGTCCTCAGTACCCATGTGACACCTTGTGAGCATCTGTAACTCCAGCTCTAGGGAATCTGCTAACTGTTTTCTGGTTCCTGCTGTGTCCTGCATGCATGTGTTATCCAGATACTTAAGTAGTTAAAACACTCATGCATGTTAAATAAAAGTAAATAAGTCTTAAAAATAGGAAATAACAGGACAATTAAATCTTTTGAGGGATCACATTCATGTAACATTTATTAAAAGATATTGTTATAATTGTTTGGTTTTATCATTATCTACTGCACCCACACTATGAGGGTGAGATCTCCAGCACTGCCCTACTAGCTCACCCAATGCCACAACTGGCAAGGGGCAGAGCCAGCTCTCATGCTCAGGACTGGTTCACCGGCTACCCTTCACCCCACCTGTGCAATCGGGGCCACTCTATTGTGCTACCCAGGGCAGATGCTGGGTCTGCTCTTCCAAGTGCTGCAGCTGGTGAGGGGCAGGGCCAGCGCTCTTGCTCTCATGACCTGACTCCAGGCTCAGCTCTCCCTATTGTTGTAGGTGATAAGGGCATGCATCCCTCCCTTGTCCAGGCCTCCACAGGACAAACAAGTGGCTGGACCAACTCTCCCAAGCTCAAACCTTCAGGGCCAGATCACCTACAGCTCTTCTCCCTCCAAAATCAGGGCCAGCTCTATGGGCTTCTTGGGTGACCTATGGGCTCTGCTCTCTCAAGTATTACAGCTGTTGAGGGGGTGGACCAGCCCTCCTGCTCTCAAGCCTTCAGGGCTAGCTCTCCAACAATGTACTAGCAAAAGGTGGGGCCAGGTTTGTACAGCTGTCAGACATCAACATGGTCCACAGGCAGCAACTCAGACCAGAGAGTCAACCTGGCTTTTGGTGGTAACAGATTCTTGCTACTACAAGGCCATGGACCCAGACATAGCCTTCAGTGGCAACATGGTCCAGGAACTCACCCTGGCCTCAGAAAGCATCATCAGCTACTCATGTCAGGTTATTCCTCACTACCCTCAAGTCTCCAGTTCCCCCTCTCGTCATTGTGCACACATCCTTCTGCTTCTCTTTCATTTTTCTACCACTTAGTTGCTCACCTTAGTGGTACTCGGGGCCTTTGGTGTCTGGGGTCATCTCAGGAGTGCTATGTACTACCTGTGCCTGCATGGCACAGGGCTGGGGGTCGTATCTAGCCTGCTCTGCCAGCCTGGGCTGCAAGAGGCCTGGAAAAGGGTTGTCTCTGGCCTTTTGAAATTTTTACTCATGCCATAAAACCCAAAGTCAGCTCTAGTTTTGTGATTGATGATAAGAACTTGTTCTGTTATTATACAGGGCTCATTGGACTAATGACTTCATAACTCAGTGTCTCAGTTACTTTTTTCCAATATCTCACCAAATTCCTATGAGCTGAAAAATGCTCACAGGGTCCAAATTTGATGAATGTAGGTGGACACAGGTTTTAGCCACCTCTAAAATAGACTTGAGACATTTTGTTCTAAATTCTATTTGGGCGTTCTATTAAAAGTATTTTTTCCATTCTCTTACCATTGCAGGTTTTAGAAAGTTTACACAGAAGTTGAAAATTACCCTTTCTGAGTTTCAAACATCAATAAAAATTCATGAATATCAAATATAGTTAGAATTCAAATAATATTTAATAAGTTCAGGTAAGGGCATTCTGTTACAGAATCTGAAAAGTTGGTTCCAAGCCACATTGAAATAAATCAATATTAAACCATGATTTGGCAACAGCCTGAACCATGGCTGCTCTAGGGGAAGGTATGGCTAAGATCCAGGCTATCTAAGTCCCCTCTCCAACTTTCAGGATCCTTCTCATTCAGTTCTTCATGGGTTTATTTTTCTTCTTCCATCTACCACTCTCCTGCTCTCAGTGAAGTATTTATAACAAACTCCCCTCTGTTGGGGCAGGAAAACAGTGTTTCATGATCATTTCCAAATAACAGAGAACATCCACTTGCTTCCTGTTCACCTTCAAATTTGCTCACCTCTTCTCCTCACTCCCCTGCCCCTCCACTCCTCATCCTCTTTCTCCCTCTCCTTCTTTTATCACTCCTCCTTCTCACCCCTCCTTTTTTTCCTCCTACCCAATTCCTTCATGACTATTAAATTCCTTAGCATCTTCCATAGGGCAAATTTTCTTTCCCATTTTCAGTCAGTGTGTGGCCACCAGGAAGCAAGTCAGAAAACCATATTGGTTTTATCCTGTAAACATGATCTCAAAGAAAATTTCCACCCAGCTACAGAGAGACATGAAGCAGGAAGATTTCAGAAGAACTTGAGGAAACATGGCCACTGCTTATGTAGTCAGTTCTCACATGCAAAACAGTTTGGGGAGAAAGGGGTTTATCCCATCTTACTCCGTAACCCATCATCCAGGGAAGCCAGGATAGCAATTTAAGGCAGGAACCAGGAAGCAGGAGCTGATGTAGAGGTCGTCAGTTGAGGAGTGCTGCTTACTGGGTTGCTCCCCATGGCTTGCTTAGCCTGCTTTCTTGTGGTGCCCAAGGCTACCAGCCAGGGGTGGCACCACTCACAGTGGACTGTGCTCTTCCCCATCAATCATCAAGAAAATGCCACATATGCTTTCCCATCGAGCAATCTGATAGATGGATTTTCTCATTTGAGATTTTGTCTTCTCAGATGCCTCTAGCTTAGGTCAAGGTGATGTAAAATCAACAACAATGAAGCAAAATAAACACGGATTCTTTGACAGAATAATAGGGGACAGTTTAGCACGTTTTAAATCCTAGCGCTATTTTCACATGGCAGTCTAAGAGGTGATAGTATGGAGGTAAGAGAGATGTTAAGGCTATAGATGTCATCTAAGTATGGGTGCCCAAGGCTTCGATGTACTTCACTGAGCAATGGCTCCTCAGAGACCTCCATTCTGCTCAGAGCTCAATGCTACTGGGTTCTGGGACTTAAAAAAATGGAGGCAGGTAGCATCCTTCAGCTTGGGAAGCTATATTCCAGTAGCCTAAATTGCATTTCTATTATGGAGTGGAAAGGTCCTTGGTTCCGATAATTTGGATAAAATCCTATGAAGGGCTTTAGGCAAGTTATTAGAAATTTCTTCATTTCCTCATCTGTACTTTATTTTATTGGGGTTTATCACTCACTCCCCATTGACCATCACACAATTAAGCAGAATTATTGTTTAATTGTAACTTGACCTTTGGATTTGGCAGTCATTTTGATTGTATCATCACTATATATAATTAACAGGAGCACTTGATTATCTACATGGGTACACTTCATATCTATAGTACTCATATATTTAATGAAATTACTGTTATTTTTTCCAAAAAGGAGAAATGTTAATAAAACATTTAGCTCAGACAATAAGATCCTGTCTTAAGGGGGGAAAAGGTGTAGAGACTAATCCTGGGCCTTCTTGTTCCAGTTCATCCATCCCTCACCAACCCTCCATGACTTCTCTAGTAGATGGTCTGTAGATCTCCTCCAGAATTTTCGTAGTATAAAGAAGAAAAATTTAGGTCTTTGGACATTCAAGTGAAGACTAAACATATTATCTAATTGTAATCACAGGGAGTGTTAAAGGGGGAAGTGGAGACATTAGAGCCTCCTCCCTAAGGTGGGTCAATGCTGGCCCCTTGGGAGTAAGTATACACATATAACTCCTAAGACTGGAACTGCCTTTGCACCAAGCAACTAGCTGCTTGGAATTGCTCATTTCTAAAGCAAGCAGGAGCCTACAGGAGATAGGAATGAGTGAACCATGCAGGAAGGGATAGTAGAATATGCCCGACTACTTCCAGAGTTTACTTCCACAGCCCACTGGTGTTTTACATGGAACAGGACCAGGAAAAGTACATAATTGGCCCTGAGGATGAATATCTTCACTGCATGGAGGTCCACAGCAACACTCTCATTCAGCTGGAGAGATGGTTCACATCCTCAGGCCAAACACGAGTCACTGTGGTGGGACCATTTAAGGCAAGGCTGTGAGTGATGGACCTGATCAGAAAAGTGGGGAGTAAGAACACTTTCCATCAGACTAAAGGCAAGATGATGCTGCTGCATATCCGGAGACATCCTCTAATGGAGCAATACCTGGAGCTTCATCCAGAATCAGGGAGCAGTCATTGGTATCCAGAATGAGTGATACAACTTCTGTGGAAATTCCTTGTTACTTGAGGTTTCCTTTGACAGTTATTTGGTTGTTTGGAGTTTCTGTTAGAATTCTTTATATTCATAAGTTCACAGATCTCCTTTAGTAACTGCTTTGGGAAAGCAACCAGTTCGGGAGGCGGGGAGGTACTTCATCAGTTTGAAAAAAACGTGTGTAAGATAGTCAAGGAAGTTTGAACTGGTGGAGCATACTGACACTCTCAAGCGGTGTGAGGTGTAAGATCACACACTTCTAGGTGTAAGATTCTGGCAAAGAGATCTAATAAAACATATTGCTGTGACATGCCATACCAAAAAACAAAACAAAACAAAAACCAAACAAAAACACCAAAAACTTAGCTCAGCTGATCATCTACTAGCATTTTCTGTCAGCTTGTTGTAAGGCTTGAATTGTGCTATAACTGTTGATTTTCATTTGGTACAGCTGATGTGACTGGGGATGTCAGTTTTTTCCTTCACAATCTATTTTTGAGGTCCAGTATGCACCCCCATTCTTCCAGGTAGTATGGAGACATTCATCATGGAATCTACATATTCCAGTTCAACTGTCACCATTAGACTGTAAATATGTTATCTTCTGGTATATATTGTGTTTCAAATTAACTATTTGACATAGAGTATTCCTCATGTCTCATTTCCACACAGCTTGTTAAAACAAATATTTAGATATCTCATTTGTTCCAGTAAGACATTTTGAGGAGTGTTCTAACAACTGATAGATGGGGTCTTTTCATGAACTTTCACCAAAGTCATAGTTGTGCATTAAATTTTTCCAGAGACACACAGCTGCATTTCCCTGGATTAATCCTATTATGTATTTTTAATATTTTATTGGGTGATTCAGTCATGATATTATATATCACTGTCTTTCAAGCATCAAAAAATTCATTTGTGAATTTCTAATGGTGCAGTCTGTAACACTGTAAAGTTCAGCCCCTGCCCACTGTGGGAGATCCTGCCAGACCTTTAGCTACTTTTCTTGGGAGTGAAATCCTTTTCTCCTCTCACATTGTTTCGTCTAAGGAGATTGTAGGCTTGTTTCTGCATATCCTCTAAGTTTTTTGAGAGGACTCAGGAGAGATAGCATGGGGTTGGTATGATACCCCAGTGCTTGGGGAGCCCACCCAGTCTGTAACAGTGGTCTCCTGTGCCCTTCGCACATCCACCTACATTCCTCCTTACCTCCCACCATTACCAACCATGTGAAGAGGTCTCTTTATTTCACTCTAACTTGTTTTGCCTGGAAACATGTTATTCTCTTTCTTCTAACTCAAGTCTCCTATCTAACACCCCTATTTCAGTAACTAACCCGAACTGGTCACAACATAGCAGTCACATTTGGAATCCTCACCATGTTACCTGCTTCCCTTTAGCTAAATGAGAAGAAATGTTGCTGATGTTCTTCTTGACATATGAACACCCTCAGGGGATGAATGTTGTTAATCCAGTGTGAAGGATGAGAAGAAGCTTTGCTTTATGCTTAAGGTTGCTTGGGCCCCTTCTTTAATCCAAATTAATAAATAGGAAGACAATTAGAGTAAGCAGCTGTGGCAGAGTTTCACTGAGGTTCTTGGAGGTTCAGTTGGAGTACTTTCTGCGGGTGGTTTTGAAAGCATAGCTGGGAGGATAATTTAAATCTAAACATTTCCTTCTATTTACTGTGCTCAGAGAGGAGACAATAGATGATGCTACTTATACTTGAAAACTACCATTCAGTTTTCTGTTAGTGTTCTCTGACTTCTAATTGTTCATGCTTGATTGGCTAGCCCCAAGCCTTTGGTTTACTGCTGAAGAATGTCCATCTTTGAAATTGTTTTTCTGACAAAGGGTTAAACAGGCAATCCAGATTCATTTACGTCTCTCAATGGACTGGTTCTTGGTGATACCTGTGTAAGAATCTGTTGCAACTTGATTCTGCACTTGGGGTTTCGTTTTAACAAGTTTTTTTCTTTCTTTCTTTCTTTCTTTCTTTCTTTCTTTCTTTCTTTCTTTCTTTCTTTCTTTCTTTCTTTCTTTCTTTCTTTCTTTCTTACCTTTCTCACCTTCCCTCAGAAGCAAAGTTTCATCGAATATGCAGCCACTCCATCCATAGAGCATTTCATCACAGTGAAGCCAAAACTGACCATCATACTCCTTACAGTCCTTTGGAGACAAACTGTCTGAAATTGTCAGTATAATGTGCTGGGTTTCTGCTTGGGGGCAAGTTTCTCAGGTTTGCTGTGATTAAGTCTGCATATACATAAAATGATAAAAGTAATGTCTAGGGCTGTAGAGATGGTTCAGCAGTTAAGAGCATTTTCTGCTTTTCCAGAGACTCTGAGTTTGGTTCCCAGCCTCATATTAGGTAGCAGATAATTGCCTGTAACGCCAATTCAGTGGCATCTAATTATCTTTTCTGGATTATGTGGACATCTGTGGTTATGTTCCTCACAACCCCCCCACACACATAAATGACAATAAAATGAGTCTGAAACCTATGTAATATCTAAAATAGCATAATCATCTTATTCTTAAATTTCTCATTTCAACAGAGATTGCTACAGAAAACCACAACCAATCAAAATGCAGAGTTGTCGATCCGAGTCCCAAATGATACTTCAAAAAACTGTTCTGCACCTAAGGCTCAGAGAACACTGAGGAAGAGAGGTTGGAAAGACTGTAAGAGCCTGAAGATTGGAGACTTCGAAGTGAGATTGCATCTTCTAGTAAAATCAGAATTTATACCCTAAAAGTCTCACCTGACGAACATGGGCTGAATAAGGATACTAATGAAAATGTCAAACTTGACTGGGAAAGCCTCATGAAGCCTCCACTGTACACAAGAAAACTACAGGCAGCTGAGTAAATCTGGGAGATGGAGAGGAGGTATTTCCAGAGCAGAGTGTACCCACACAGGCTGGTTGTCCAGTGCCCAAGGGGCAGCCCTGAAAACATGCATACAAGCAGCATTACATGGATCCAACAGGTTAATTTTAGGAATATATATGTGTATAAAGAACACACAAATGCATGAAATAACAACTGTGTTTTTTTTTAAGACTATGAATTTTAAGGAGAGCAGGGAGCCATAAATCAAAGGGTTTGGAGGAAAAAAAGGGAAGGGAGAAATGTAATTAGATGACTATCTCAAAACTAAACAAACAAAACATGTAAAATACTAAGTTTAGTCTCTGTAAAACTGTAAAATAAATAAATAAATAAATAAATGAATGAATGAATAAATTTGATGCTGTAGTGAGTACTGTCTCCTGGCTATGATCAAAGCTTGAGTTTAGCATGTATGTCTCACTGACATCTGACCTTGACCTAGTGACTCAATCAACCTATGAGAGAAATCAACAATTACACATACAGAAAATGAGCTTTTGCCCACCTGGGTTCTCCATCTCATTTCTATTCTTTTCCTGTCTCATTCTCTTGGATTTTATTCACCCTATCCCTCAATGCATGAGTGTCTTTTTTCATCATGGTAAGGAGACAAATTTATCGAACCTAAGCAACTTCGGGAGGGAGGGGTTTACTTGATAGACTGTTTCATGGTGAGAGATGCTCTTTCTGATAGACCTGACCCCCCAAACAGTGGCATCTACCAGCATAATTTGCTTGGGGACAGGTCCCAGAGCTTGTTGAATATTTGAGGCCTGTCCCGGGGCCCCCCCCATCCCCCATTGCAGGGAGCCATTCCTTCAGTGCACACACTTCCACAGATTCCTAGAACAGTGCCACCATCTGTGAAGACAAATGCTCCAGCACAGCAGCCAGAGTGAACCGTTTGCCATTCAAATACCCTTACACACACAAACCTGCTTCCCTGACAGGCTGAACTCCGGAGAGAGAAACCCTCATGGGCAAATTGGTATTTGTGTTAAAAGCAAGAGATTTAGATAAATACAATATACATTTTCTCTTTCTAAGAAATAAGTGGCACTACCCAAGGTATGCCTTTAAAAGGTAATCAAATACAATTTTGTACAAGGTATACAATGATAATAGTTTGTAATTCCCTCTGGATTCCTGTTCATCAGAAATAACTGATGGCCTTGAAGCATGTCTGATGAAGCCAGTGACTAGAGAGACAGTATCCTAGATGAGAAAGCCTTATTGGCTGCAAGCCATGAATTGGAAGCTTGAGAATTTTGTCTGATAGAGTCAGCAAGAGTTTAAACTGGCAACTAGATTAAGATGGTAGATCCAATTAATTAATTAGTTAATTAATTCTTCCCCCCTCTGTGTGTGAGTGTGTGTGTGTCTGCCTGTGATGGTAAGGGTACAGAGGCCAGAGGATAATATGTGGAAGTCAGTTTTCTCCTGTCACGATGTGGGTCTCAGGGATTACACTGAAGTTGTTGAGGTTGAGGGCAAGTGCCTTTACCTACTGACTCACCTCTCCTATCTGAGCAACAGATCTTTTGTCTTGGTGTTAGTAAAAATGAGTTGAAATTGTTTTAATTAGAGAATGCACTTTCTTGGAGAGACCCAGCTGCCTCTCTTTCCTATCATGTTAAAGGGAATGAGAAAAATAACTCCTATAATTTGGAAATAAATGCCAGATACCCAATGGGATTTAAAATCTCTCTTTCACATTCATCCATACTCTCTACTCTTTCATCTCAGGACAGATTTGTATCTCAGATACAAATCAAACTCAGGGGAAAATCATTTTAAAAATCAATACTTCAGCCAATACTCATAAACTCACTGTCTTAGGGTTTCTATTGCTGCAATGAACAACATAAAAAGCCAGTTGGGAGAAGAAAAGGGTATATTTGGTTTACATTTCCACATCGCTGTTCATTATCAAAGGAAATCAGGACACAAAACTCAAGCAAGGGAGGAACTTGGAAGTGGGAGCTGAGGCAGAGGCCATGAAGGGGTGCTGCTTACTGACTTGCTTTCCCTGGCTTGCTCAGCCTGCTTTCTTAGAGAACCCAGGACCTGATCAGCCCAGGAAATGATACCACCCACAATGAGCTGGGCTTCCCCCACGGATTACTAATTAAGAAAATACTCTACACCTGGATCTTATGGAAACATTTTCTCCTTTGTTTTCTTTTATTAGATATTTTCTTTATTTACATTTCAAATTTTATCCCCTTTCCAGGTCTTTCCCTCTGAAGCCCCCTATCCATCCCCCTTCCCTGCCTCTATGAGGATGCTCCCCCACCCAACTACGCCCACCTTCCCACCCTGGCATTCCCCCACATTGGGGCATCAAACCCCCACAGGACCAAGGGCTGCTCCTCCCATTGATTTCCAACAAGGCCAACCTTTGCCACATACACAGTGGGAGCCACGGGTCCCTCCATGTGTACTCTTAGGTTGGTGGTCCAGTACCTGGGATCTCAGGGGAGATCCGGCCAGTTGACACTGTTGCTCTCCCCATGGGATTGCAACCGCCGCCCTCCCCCCCCCCCCCAACTCCTTCAGTTCCTTCTCTAACTCCTCCATCAGGGACCCTGTGCTCAATCCGATGGTTGGCTGTGAACATCCTCCTCTGTATTTGTCAGGCTCTGACAGAGCCTCAGGAGACAGCCTTATCAGATTCCTTCCTGGCATCTGCAATAGCATCTGGGTTTGACAACTGTATATGGGATGGATCCCCAGGTAGGGCAGTCTCTGGATGGCATTTTTTTCAGTATTTGCTCCATACTTTGTCTCCATACTTCCTCCTGTGAGTATTTTGTTCCCCCTTCTAAGAAGCACTGAATAATCCACTTTAATCTTCCTTCTTCTTGAGCTTCATATGGTCTGTGAATTGTATCTTGGGTATTCCTAGCTTCTGGGCTTCTCAGTGAGTACATACCATGTGTGTCCTTTTGTGATTGGGTTACCTCACTCAGCATGATATTTTCTAGTTCCATCCATTTGCCTAAGAATTTCATAAATTCATTGTTTTTAATAGTTGAGTAGTACTTCATTGTGTAAATGTACCACATTTTCTGTATCCGTTCCTCTGTTGAGGGACATCTGGGTTCTTTCCAGCTTCTGGCTATTATAAATAAGACTGCTATGAACATAGTGGATCATGTGTCCTTATTACATATTGGAGCATCTTCTGGATATATACCCAGGAGTGGTATAACTGGGTCCTCAGGTAGTGCTATGTTCAATTTTCTGAGGAACCACCAGGCTGATTTCCAGAGTGGTTGTACCAGCTTGCAGTCCTACCAGCAATGGAGAAATGTTTTTCTTTCTTTACATCCTTGCCAGTATCTGCTGTCACCTGAGTTTTTGAACTTAGCCATTTTGACTGGAGTGAGGTGAAATCTCAGTGTTGTTTTGATTTGCATTTCCCTGATGACTAAGGATGTTGAACATTTCTTTGGGTGTTTCTTGGCCATTCGAGTTTCTTCAGTTGTGAATTCTCTGTTTAGCTTTGTACCCCATATTTTTTATAGGGTTATTTGGTTCTCTGGAGACATTTGCTCAATTGAGGTTCCTTCCTTTCAGACAACTCTAGATTGTGTCAAGTTGACATGAAATTATCTGGTCCACTCACACTGATGACTCTGGAAGTTTTCAGTAGTCACTGTTAACTGGCACACTCAGTACTTTGTGAAGTGTTCTGGAATGGGTATGTGTACACATTCCTTAACTATTCCTGTCTATGGGAACATCCATGTCCTTAAAGAAAAAAATTAAATGAAATTACATTTATTTGTTTATTAACATACACTCTCTCTGTGTGTGTCTGTTTCTCTGTCTCTGTCTCTTTCTCTTTGTATGTGTATCTGAGAGAGAGAGAGAGAGAGAGAGAGAGAGAGAGAGAGAGAGAGAGAATGAGAGAGAGAATGAGAGAGAGAGATCTGTGTAGGACAGAGGACAACCATCTTGTCTACCCCAAACCTTTCCTGTAAACAAAGATCAAACTTTTAATTTTTGTCTGAAAATATCTGTATCAGCATTGTGGCTGCTTATAAAAATTACTATATAAGGGCATTGGCCAATTCTGCTATTAACACAGCTAGCTATAAATAGCCAACAGATATTAGAGAGACTATGATATGTACTGCCCCTTAGAGAAAAATAACAGAAATTAGGTTGTAAAACCATTTAATTAGGCCTTTATCCCTGTGTCCTCTCCTCTTTGCCCACAGAAACAACTTACATTGGGCCAAAGGTCATCTCTTAATTAGTGGGTAGCCAGACAGAGAAAAATAATAACTCAAGGAGACATCTTTAAAGAACCAGGTAACAAAATAGCAATTAATCTCTTAATTGCAAATTTTTATTATTCCCTGCTCTTACATTCAGAGAAAATTCGGGAGCATCCTCTACAGTCAACTGGCAATGACTAAGTGAAGCTAAGCAACTTTCGGCAATCTGGCCAATAACATAGGTTGAAAATTCATTATTTGAAACTGCAGCTTTGGTAGCTAATGAAATGTTGACTCGGGGATGGCCTTGGTTCTTTTAAAGTAATGGGTATTAGAGAAGAAGAAAAGGGTGTTTGAATATTTGGATATTTGGCAGTTTCTTTAGCTTTTCAATCTGGACAGGAGCATGCTGCCTTAGCTTCCTCCCTACGAGTCCTAAGGAAACCAAGTCCCTGAGGTTCTGCCGTCCTGTAAACCTGCCCTGGTTTTTTGTTTCTTCCAGGGTCCCTCTATCCAGCAATGGTAAATTTACCCTTCTAAATTATATGCTCTCTTACTTCTTACTAAGCCAGACCCTTCAATAAGATTAGCTATTTAGGAGAAGAAACTTCCTGTGATGAAATTCCTTACATATCTAAAACATAACCTCAATCCTGTAAGGCAAATGTTGTAGAGGCTTCCTCAAAGGCCACAACAATAGCATATGCCAAAGTCCCATGCCAAGCATTATAGCTACTCATTTTAGAAGCATAGCCTGGGAGGCTAAGGTTCCCAGTGGGACCCAACTATAATGTGCAATACCTTGGCATACTAGACTTATGTCCTCCAAGGATTCAGTCGAACTACCTTGGACAAAAACTGCCAGTGTATTTTGCATCCCACAGCTCCAATAGCACAGATATCTAGAATTAATCTCATTGTCCAGGCCTGCAATGTAGTATACTGTGTTGCTTAAGAGTTCATCTCTACCTCATTACGTCTTTATTTTCTCAAGCTCAATGCATTAAAAAATATGTTAAAAAAAAAGGAAAGAATATTCCCCTCCACTCTCCCTGCATTAAGACCTTTGCCAGTATTTCATTATATTTCGCTATTCAGCCTCTACCTGTCTGCCATGCTGCCTGAGTTTTGTTACATTTGTTTACATGTATATGGTTAGAGTAGCATTCACATATGCAGGGGAAAGCATGCAGCTTTTCTTCTTTCTGGAATTGTGTGCTCCCACTTATACATTATAAGTCCATCTCCTACAAAGGCTTTAGTTTCAGTGTCCTTTAGAGCTGAATTATATTACATTTTACAAATGCACCAAATTTCCCTTATTTACTAATCTGCTGATGGAAGACTAGGCTAAGTATTTTATTCCATAGCAAAACTTGAAAAGGTATTAACAAAAAGCAAATACAAATACAAGCTACTTAGTCTGCCTTTCATTGTTTCCATGTCTTCTCTGTAGGTTGCTTGTTGCTCCCAGAGAACCCAAAGATCTCCAATATCTTCCAGTCCTAAGACTGGTGTCACTTGAATAACTACAAAGCTTGTTCCAGTTTTAATAATAAAGACCATCAAATGTTATTCACAATTATCCCTATCCTCTATTGCTCCCAGCCTGGGAAGCTGGCTCTGGTGGGGGTGACCAGACGAGAGCTTTTCCTCTCCTCCCCATCACTATTCCTGGCTACTTCCTCTCCCCTCTCCCTTCTCTACAACCTCTTTTGCATTTACATAAGACATTCCCTAGGCTACAGGACAGCAAGTTTGAGGTGGAGACAAGAGAACAGCCCCGGGGCAGGCTAAATCTCACTTATATGGTCAGTGAGCTTTTGATCAGGGTCTTCCAATTCACTGTTATGAGCCCACCTGGCAATGACGAGTGCTTCTCTGTCCTCTGTTTCTGCCTTCTGTCCTTCTGTCCTCTGTCCTTCTGTTACTGTATCTGTGGAGTCTGCTAGCCCTGAAGCTCACTGAACAGTTCCTGTTCCCCTTCCTAGTGACCCTTGCTCCTTAGGGTAAATGTGATAGATCTACCAATACATTAGCTTGTTGTCTCTATATCACTAAGGATCCTTTTAACCCATACGAAACCTAAGTAAAATAGCATTGTAGCTAATAATAAGAAACCTGGATTTGAATTGCTCTTCTATTACAATACTGAGATTGAAAAGATATTTAACTTCTTTATGTCACTGCTCTTTTCCCTTTCTGGGATAATGTGTAAATGAACACAGGGTCTGTTTTGCAGCATTGATTAAAAACAATAAATGATATAATTCAGGTAAAATTGTTAACACAGGCCCTAGCAAATACCATCAGCTTAATTTTATCTGTCAATAAAAATCATTGAACTAATCAGGCTCCTAGTTTCTGGGATGCAGGCTGCGATCCCAAGTATCACATCACATTGAGGGAGTTATTAGCCTTCAATTAGCTGGTGTTTCAGACAGCTGGCAACAGCTGCTGGAGTGAAATGCAGGGGATAAGTGCAGAGACAGGAAGCTGGGAGCCATATGTCCACCTCTCTACCTCCCTCACAATCACTCATGGCTTTCTAATGTTTTGCAATGTGAAGAGGACACATGGGGCGATTTTCTTGCCTCATGTCTTGCCTTCAAGTTCATTCAAAGGGAACCAAAAACCCAAGAATCTCCAATGAGGAGAACAGATGGGATGTCTTACTTTCTCCTCTTGTCTAAGTTTACACCAATTGCTACTCAATTGAAATAACACATTTGTTTTTTAATCGTTGATATTCTCCCTCAGAGTGTTTCTACAGGCCTGAGAAGAGTCACTGCATCAAGGGGCTCTTATCTAAAAATATGAAATGAGTGGCTCATTTCATTTCTAGGCTTCTGAAGTTTAGAGCGTTGACCACAAAGATCCCTCCTGATTTTACCTGGGCAGTGGGTCCAGACCCAAGCTTATATTAAACCTATTGTTGCTTCTTACTTACTTCTGAAGCTATGGGTGTGTTATGGATGGCTGCAGAGGCCGAGAACTACCTTTGGTGTCTGTCAATATTCACTTATTGCTTTGAATTTCTTAAAAAGTGGAAGCCTGTCTTCAAGTCAAAATTGTGAAGATTGTAAGGAATATTCCAGCACCAAGAGGTTGAGTTCCTTATGGAAATGATGCAGAGTAACTTAACCTTAAGAAAGGTTGTATAAGAGAAAATAAACAGATGTTGTAATTTTAATATCTTAGTACTGGAGTTTCTGGATCAAAGTACCTAAATGGAGTGTAGAAATTTATCTCTAACTATATAATAAATTACTTGGCATTTGATTTTTGGTGGACAGCATGAAGAGTGACTACATCTTCACAAGTTTTATCTAAGGCAAAGAAAGAAGAAAACAGAGAAGAGAAGACATTGAATTAAATTAGTAACCATGTATTAATCAGAAATTCACTCTCTGATCCTCTAAGTTGAATATAGCAAAATTAAACAAATTTCAGCCTAATGTCCCATTAGCTATTTATGCTGAGCTTGTGGCACATTTTCATTATGAAATCCCAACATATCTTATTACTTTTATACTTCCTGTTAGAGTGAACACTCACCTTTGTGTGGAAACTGCAAAAAATTTTCTAACACTTAGATTCCTTTTAGGAAATGTGAACCTATTTCTGGTGTATAAACAACCATGAATGTCTGTATATGAGGGCTCACTCTACATCCAATGAGTGTTTCTGGATTGCTACTCTGTTCCAAAAATGGGTCTATGTGAGGGAGCTATGAAAAGATATTTTTTCAGGGGGCATCTGTTTGTTATCAAACACATAACCAAAGTAGAATTTTAGGTAGTTATTTTGTGTTGCAAGAGTTATATTGTAGGCCACAGAGGGGGTTCAGCAGGTAATAGCACTGTCTCCATAAGTATGAGGATCTTTATTTGGATCCTTAGCTCCCATGGAAAATCTGGACCTGGCTGTGGCTGCCTTTAATTCCAGTTTGGTAGGAGAAGAGACAGGAGGATGTTAAGGCTTGACATCTATCTAGTCTAGCTAAAAGTAGGGAGACCTAGTCTTCAGCGAACAGTTTGGAAACTGAGAGAACAGGATGCCCAGTACCTCTTTACCAGTAGGCACATGGCACACACACACACACACACACACACACACACACAAGAACATGCATACACACATGCATACACACAGGCACACACACATTCACATACACAGGCAGACTCACACACACAGAGACATACACAAACTTTACACCATACATATTACCAATACAATTTTTTAATGCTCATCTCATTCATGAGCCCTATTCCTAAAATGTAATAATTGATGTGTGTTGTTTTTTCTATGGCTATCTATATGTCAACAGAGAAATTCATATAGAAATATACATATGTGTCATATATATATATATGATAGATTAAAAATAAAACTTTTGAAATTTATTTGTGGCTTCAGAATATTAAAAGAACTGTTTTTTAAAATAAAACTTTTGAAATTTATTTGTGGCTTCAGAATATTAAAAGAACTGTTTTGGTAGCTTGTTGTTTAGTTGTATATTTCTAGAGGCCAAAGCATAGAAAACATAGAAAGCTAATTCATCGACTTTATGGAAAACACATAACTAAAAGACAAAACAATGTTTTCTATTACTTGACATAATGAGGCAGAAGTCAGCTATAACATGATCTCAATTAAAAAATCTATATGCTTATCAAAATTATATTAGGAAGTTTTATGTGTGATAAATACATTTATTTGATATAATTAGCTTAGGCATAAAGATGTACAACCATGATGGGGATGTTGTTCTTAGAGTTAAATCCTGGCCATGACGTCTCCAAAGCTGATAGATATTGGAAAAGTTACTTAACTTGCCATGCCTGTGTATTCACAATTAAATAGAGATGGGGGGGGGGTGGATACTAAAATGCTATTGAGCTCCATGCAACCACTGTGAAGACTAGGAATCACTTCTGATAAGTGGCTTCACCGTGTAAGAGGCACATTGCTGGTGCCGAATACACTGGCTCTGAGTCACCTACACCACCTACAATAGAAGTAAGTGAAGGTGGAAGTGTAAGGGGAGCAATGGCATTAGGAGTGACAGCAGGATAGAAGAAGTGTGTGCTGTAGGATACTGTCGAAATGAACAGAAGAGAGAGGATCCAAAGCCTCTCTTTAAATTCTCCGTAGACAAGGGAAACGGGATAATGTTGCCTTACGAGAGGATTACATTTGATTTGCAGAAGTGCCTCAGGTATAATAGTCCACATGAATAAACTCTGGCAATTAATGATGAAAGAGAACCCCGAAATAATTAAATGCTGATTTTCTACTAAGTGATAGCAATTATGTAAAGGATGATATCAGTTTTGCCATGGTGGCTCCAGCAGGGAAATATTTATCTCCTCCAAAAACATTTTTTTGTTCTCTTTTCAGAAACAGGATGTGACTGGATATCCTCCAGAATGACAAATCATACGTTCTTATTTCACGGCTATTGATCAACATTTAGCTTTGTTTCCATTATATCATTTAATTGAAACTCAAAATAGTACAAGTGTCTTACATATACTTCTAACACTTTGAAGCCCAAATAGTGACATGATATTTTGCAAGTCCATGTTTTCATGTCACAAAGACCTAGAAAAACTACAGCAAGATAACATGACTTTTAATTTAGCAGTGTATTCCAAGGAATTGAAATGTATTAGATGCCAAATATAGTTTCCAAAGGAAAGGTTGTGTCATTGAATCTGAAGGTATTAGGGAAGAGATCTGTACTTTTCACAACCACCTCCAGAACTTGCCTTCTTTGAGTCAATCAAATAATAATAAAAAAAATCACTTCCTATAAGATTTATTTCTCATTCGATGGTAAAATATTGTCTACTATGAAATTCTAATTTGGTTAAGTGTTTTCTTTCATGATCAGAATATGAATTCTTCAGATCAAAGATTTTGTCCTACCCAATTTTGATTTTTTTAGTAACCTTACCAAAATTAAAACTACATTACCCAATTCTGAATCTGTAGACTCATATTCCCTCATGCCCTCACTTTTCATCAGCTTTTATTATCATCCAAGGTATATAAGATTATGAGGCCAGAAAAGGTGTGCTTTTCAAATTTAGATGCCTCAACACTGTCAAAAGTCAAGAACCTGTAGGAATGTAAGGTAGAGGCCCAGAGGTATATTGGCATAGCTATGATGACTCCTGAGTGTAAGGAAAAGTATGTCTCTGATTCTTGTGCATAGACTTGAGATTCTTTTCCTTCTGTTCGGTTGCCTTCTCCAACTTCATTATGATGGTGGGTTTTGTTTTTAATTTTTAAAATCTTATTATATTTTATTTGTCGTGTTTGGTTGTGATCTCTAAGAATCCTGTTATTTTCTAATGAGAGACACAAAGGGAGTGGATCTGGATGAGGAGGGAAGGGCCAAAAGAATTGGGAGGAGTACAGGGAGGGGAAACTATAATCAAGATAGATTGTATGCAGAAAATCTATCTCCAATAATAGGGGAATAAAGGAAAAATGCTACTGAAATCTTGACTGTTTTTAATGCCTTAATAATAATTTAATACTGAATAAAATAGGGATGGAAAGACTGCCAGTCCATCAAGACAAGCTAATTCCTGGTTATTTAAGTACTAATGGGAGGCAGACAGTAACAAGGATACCAGCTGGCAATTTCTAGAATCCCATTCACCCTGGAGCTTAGGTCCCAGAGAGGCCCCATTTCTAAACACAGAAACACATGAGGAAGAAAATATAGAACTCAACCCTTGTAGTTGGGATTAAAATAATCAGAAAACAAAGAATGAGTTTAGACAATGGGATTAGAGATAAACAAAACAAATCTAAACAAAACTGCAGAGCAGGACAGATAACAAAATCAACAGAACGGTACCTGGGAGGCCCTTGTTCTGGAGATGTTTATGTCTGCACTAGTTGAGGTCAGTCCTGGTTGCAGGAGGTGATCAGGGCTACAGGAGTTTGTCAGTTCAGTCCCAATTTCTAGGCTAGGGTACATAGAAAATGGGGAGAGTGCAAGTTAACACAATTAATGTGAGGAACTATCTCTTAGACTTCCTAGAGCCTGGGAGGTATGAACCTGTTTCAGAAAGCAAGAGAAACTTTTCCTTCCTTTTCCTCCTCTTCCTCCCACCCTCCCTTGCCTATCTACCCTTTCCGCCCTTCCTCCCTCTCTCTTTCCCTCCCTTCCTTCCCTTTTCCATCTTCCTTCTCTCCATTTCATTCTTTACACACTTCTCTTTTCACAAATAATATAGAATGCTAGAGAGAAACTTCAATGCTTAAAACTCTTGTTGCTTTTACACAGGACCTGAGTTCGGATCCCAGCACCCACATAGTATCTCACAACTATCAACTCCACTTCCAGTAGATCTATGACTTATTCCTGAACTCCTCAGCACCAGGCACACACTCTTTCTTCATATAACCTACTCTCTTAAAGAGCCCAGGATCGTGATCCCAGGGGCAATGCCACTCACAATGGCTGAACCTTCCCACATCACTCACTAATTAAGAAAGTGCCCTACAGGTTTGTCTACAGCACTCTTAGGGAAGCAATTTCTTAACCATTGTTCTTTCCTCCCAAATGGCTCTGGCTTGAATCAAGTTGACATAAAAACCAGACAATGCAACTTGCCCTTTGACAACTCAACACACAAATACATGACGTGATAAGAGATGATCTTTCCTTTTCTGTTGTCCTCAAGGCCAAACATTAATAACATCATGACATGACACATTTTGCAAACTTAAAAAGTCCCACAGTCATTGCAAATTCAAACACTTTAAAATTCAGTCTCTGTAAAACCCCAAAAATCTCTTTAAAAATTCAGTGTCTCTCAACTGTGGGTGTCTGTAAAATTGAAATAAGGTAAAAAATACGTTTTTTTTTTTTTAAATTTCAAGTGGACAGAACAGGGCGCAGTCATAATCTGAACAAAGCAAAACAAAACTCCAACAGTGTAAATAACTTGGTGTTAAATGCTGTAGATTTACTCACAATCTTCTGGGTTCCCTCAAAATTCTGGGGTCATCTCTCTGGCTCTGCTCTCTGCAACACACACAGCTTGTCTCCTAGGCTCAGGCCAGCTCTACTCTGAGGCTCTTTCTGTTCTTGGGGGTCACCCCATGGCACTGGTATCTCTGAAATGCTGTGGTCTTCTGCTGCAACTGGGCTGCACTTCCCCTCCAGGGTTCATTCTTGTCATGGTGCAAAGCTTCAACTTCTCTACATGACTTCTTAAATCCTGGGGCTTCAAGTGCTAGTGAGGCTACACCAATGGCCTCTCCTGACCTCTCACAGTACCTAGCTTCAGCTGCTCTCTATGAACTCTTTATGTCTACAAAACCAGTACCACCTGGGTGCCTCTTACAAATGACCAACTTCAGCTTCCAGCACACAGTACAGTTCTGTGTTCTCTTAGAACACAGCTTCTGAGTGTTGACCAAAAACACTTCCTAGCAGATTTAACCTCAGTGATGCTGCTTTGTTCTTTTTTTTTTTTTAATTTAATTTTATTTTATTTTTTTAATTTACATTCCAAATCACTTCCCCTTTCCCGTTTCCTCCCTCCCCGAAAGTCCCATAAGCTGCTTTGTTCTTAATCACTTCTAATTTCTCAGCCCCTGCTGACCAGCATCAATTATCCCAGCAAAGCAAAGGTCGCAATTTAGTAATTCTGGTATCTTGTTAATCATAGCAAATTCTTCAATCTCCACTGATCATAACCAAAATAACCAAACAACTGCCTGATAGAATCTTTAAGTGAGTCTCAGACTTTTCTATGGAATGTCCATCATCCTCATTTCTCTCAACATTCTTATCTTTCAAGCTCCCACAGAACAGCTAACCAAACTCAATATACTCAATGGCTTTTCTAATCCAAAGTTCCAAAGTCCTTTCATAATCCTCCATCCAAACAATACCATCAGGCCTAACTCAGCCATATTGTATTCTGTCTTACTTTGAATTTTTACTGCTGTGAGAAAACACCATGGCCAAAGTATGTTATGGAGGAAAGGGTTTATCTTGCTTACGTTTCCTTGGAGCAGCCTACGTGGTTTGAATATGCTTGGTCCAGTGAGTGACACTATTAGGACATTTTGCCTTGTTGGAGTAGGTATGGCTTTGTTGGAGTAGGTATAGCCTCATTGGAGGAAGTATGTCACTGAGCTATCCTTTTAGATGCCTGGGGGATAGTCTTCTGACTGCTCTCGGATCAGGATTTTCAACTCTCAGCTCCTCCAGCACCATACCTGCCTCGACACTGCCATGCTTCCCACCATGATGATAATGGACTGAACCTCAGAACCTGTAAGCCAGCCTCAATGAAATGTTGCCCCTTATAAGAGCTGCCTTGGTTGTGGTGCCTCTCCACAGCAACAAAACCCCAAGACATAGCCCGTCACCAAAGGAAGGCAGGGAATGAACTCAAGTAGGGCAGAAACCTGGAGCCAGGAGCTGATGCAGAAGCCATGGAGGGGTACTGCTTACTGATTTGCTCCTTATGGTTTGCTCAGCCACTTTACCTTTTTTTCATTATGAAATCTAATGTTCTTTCTGTAAATTTGTTTATTGCAAATGTTCATTGATTCATACATACCTTAGAGCATAAGAAACATGTAAAGCTGCAAGGAGTCTATGAACTATAGCTTAGTTAGCAAGATGCACACAGAAGCTATTTTGAGGACAGTGATTGAGACTTTCCAGATTTTTCTCTTGCTGATCTTAATGACAACCTCAGGAGGAATGACTAAGGCTTAGTTTTTGATAGGGAGAGATTTGCATCTGCTAGGTCTATTGAGATCATTTTCCCCCCAAGCCTTAAACACACTCTATCAGTTGGTATATTTGAATTATATTTTTGCTGTGCAGTTCATCAGACATTCATCATCACATAGCTCTGCAAGTTCAAAGTGTGATGTGGACTTTGATCTGCTAAAATTCACAGTTGTCTAGAATGAGGGGGTCATGCTCCCAGTGGCCCTGGTAAGAGTCTGTCTTTCATCTTTTCAAGCTCTAGTGGGTGCAGGAACTCCTGTCTTCTGGATGCTTCAGTCTAATTAATTCCCTTCTCTACAAGGTCTTACCTGCCCGTTGAATCTCCCCATCTACCATGCATAAAAGAGTAGATCTCAGTAGATCTGAGATCTAGGATATTATAAGGTAAACCCTCTCTCCCCAGGTGTCATACCATATGTTGCATCATTTGCCATGTGTGGGGTGGTTTGAATAAGAATGACTCCTGTAGACTCATGGGTTTGAATGCTTGCCCCATAGGGAGTGGCATTATTAGGAGGTGTGGCCTTGTTGGGGGAAGTGGGTCACTGTGAGGGTGGGATTTGAGGTCTCATATTGCTCAAGCAATTGCTCATGTGGCATCATTTCTGCTATATGTAGTTCAAGATATAGAACTCTCAGCTACCTCTCCAGCATCAGGTTTAAGTGCATGTCACCATGTTTCCCATCATGAGGACAATGGACTAAACCTCTGAACTATAAGCCAGCCCCAACTAAATGTTTTCATTTATAAGAGTTGCCACAGTCATGGTGTCTCTTCAGAGTTATCAGAACCTAAGACATCATGTTAGGTGGCATTCAGTTTCATTGGATTAGAAAGTAGACATATCTTTTATGGGGATGGCATTTATTTCTCTTCAGTTGGTAATTCCATAGGTAGTTTTGTTACAGTATATTTGATTCAGAAAGTAGCACTTGAGCACTTAACTCAACAGATTGGGAAGAGGGCAAAGAGAAAGGTAGAAATGTGGAAAGTGACATTAGCCAGGAAGAAGGTCAGCAGGCACTCCTGCTCAGAGACAAGAAGAGAAGCAAATGGAGGATGCAGTTGTTATGTTTTGATCTAAAATATCCAAAGGCCATGCACTGAAGACTCAGTGGCCAAATGATGGATCATGTAGTATCTCATCTCATTCATGTAGTAATCCACTAATAGGTTCATAATTTTAATGGACCCCTGAGAAGTTGCAGACACTGTAAAAGTGTGGTCTAGCTAGTGGAAGTAGATCATTGACTATGTGCTCTGGGAAGCAGAAGGATCCAGAAATGTGAGAATCATTTCTATCTCTACCACACAGTGAATCTTCTGTTTTCAACAACTCGATGTATAGTCCAGATTGGTCAAACATAGATAACAGAACTCTAATAGGGAGGGGTGGGTTTCTAGCTCAGAGGGTAGTTTTTGGAAGGATGGGAAGAGAGGACATCCATCCCTTTGCACCTTCCCTGCTAGGCCACTGCATTGGGATCTCATTTTGTGTGACCTCAACATTAACATCTGTCCTGCTGAAAAGTTATAAAGTAATTTGTTCCTCTGTTAGGCTGGCTCAGCTTTGGCTTCTCTTGATCCCAGTTGTTTATATGACCCTTCCATAGAGAGCAACTCACTGATTGGGCTACTGAGCTCATAAAGCCCTCAGATAGAATGTATGTGTTAGGTATATGCTGTGTAACCATGAGCTCGTTAGCCAGACTCTCTAAGCCTTCCTGTCTAAAATGGAGACTATATTATTCATCGCGAGTATCGAAAGAACTAACACATCTAATGTGTTCAGTGTGGAAGCTGGAAAGCACACTTTCATAAGACTATGTATTGTTTTTATTGTCATCATTCTTCTCCATTTGCCTGAGATATCTCAAAAGCAAGTGGTACAGATGAGCTGGACTGCATTCTGATTCTAAATCCCTCTCACTCCAAAAGAAGAGCAGGAAAGAACCACTCCTCCCATCAATGTAGACTCTGACTATAATGGGCATCTGCTGGTGAGGCTGGACCACTAGGGTGGTGGGCATCTATAGGGTATGAAAATGGATTTCTGACTGTGTTTGATGAGAAGAGGCATTGCTTGGGGATTCTATAGAGTGAAAGAATCTCAGATGCCCAGCTTTACATAACTACTATTACCCAGGTTTTTCTTGTTTACTATAACTAAAGTTAAATATTTTGTTAAGGAAAGAGTTAGCGATCAACTCATGTCATCATCCTTTATAGGAACAAAGAAGTACAAAGCACCATTATTAAAATGCTTTGAATCAAAATGCTCTTCTGTTATGCTTCCTTAGAAAAAAAATTCTAAAACAATGTCTTTCATGGAAATGTGTCATGAAAACACAAAGGATTGTTGATCCTATTATCTGTGGGTTCTTGAGCAACTACTGAAATCAATTCTGAGCCAAGCAGTGAGCACACAATGAATTACAACCCATTCTGATGGGAAATCCACAGGGATTCCTTTCAGTAAACAATAAAGATAGGCATTTAAGAAATCCATATTAAACAGACTATTCATGTTTCATTCAAGAAAGAATTATTTTCAAGAAAATTTACTTTAATCAAGGTATTTGCCTCATGACACATAAGTGATCCTTCTTTTAGTAAAGAACGAAAGTTAGCATCTGCCAACTGGTGACTTACTGCAGGAATTGTCAGAATGATAATTTCTCATATACAAAACACAGTCAGAAAGAACATTTCAGTTGTTTAATGACTATAACGTTTTAAATGCATGAGAAGATTATAGCTCTTTCTCTTCCCCTAAGAAACAGGGTTCTCCTTTGCTGTTATACACTTTTGTCTCTTGATTCTTAATGAAGCTACACATCAGTTTGAGATGTTTGACAAGTGCACATGCTTCCAAAGACACAAACACAAAATGATGACTATGTCACCATCCCAATGCTCCTTGTATTCCTACTCTGCCTTACCAGGAAACCAGCCTCCAGCTTCCTATGAAAGAAAATGAGATTGCATTTCCTAGAACTGAAGTATATAGCGAATTATGTGACATGTATACTGTCTGCGCATTTGGCTTCTCCTACTCAAAACTTATCCATGTGCCATGTGTATTTATTTATTCTTATGCTCAGTAGTATACTGTTGTATAGATAGGTATTGGCTATCCTTGATTGTTAACTGAATTACATATGGAATTAACTAAAACCCAAGAAGCTAGGTACACATGTGAGAGATTTTTTTTCTTAATTAAATCAGTTGAGATCTTTTGAGGTAGCAAAGATACATCTTTAAATTGGGTCATACCTTCTTCTGGCAGCCTATTTACGGGACATTGAAGAAGATAGCTTTCACTACTTTCTTGCTTGTCCTCAATCTCTCTGGCAAACAGATTCCTTCACTGGCAATAGAGCCTAATTCTTCAATATTTTGAAGTATTGTGAAGACTAATTGAGCCTTGTGGTCTGAACAACTTTTTGGATCTTCCATTGGTAGAATATATTTATATTCATTCTATAAGTCCTATTTCTCTAGAAAACCTGGTAAATACAAGACAGACCACAGTTTATGACCCACTCATCTATTACTAAACTATAAGAGTAAAGTTTATTCTTTTACTCTTTTGACTTTTAAAAATGAAGCTGCAATGAACATCTGAATGTCTTACATAAAAGTATATACAAGATATAAAGGCCAAAAAAGGTCTTTATTTGGCCAATAAGTATAAATTGAATAATTTAAGACTCAAATGAGGCATGACTACCTATCTGGTAGAATGCTAAATTCAAGAGTGATCTGAATGGCTGGCAAGATTGCTTAGATGGTAAAGTGCTAGATAGGCAAGCATGAAGACTGGAAAGTAAGTTTCAAGCACATATTCCTGGAAGCTCTCTGGCCAGTCCGTTTAGTTAGGTTGATGAATTCTAGTTTCAATGTGAGACCCTTAAAAGATCAATTGGAGTCTGATAAAACAGAAAAGCATTTTGTTTGATATATGGTTTCTACACTCATAACCATATACACCTGAACACACATGTGCATACATACATCCATCATGAAAATCAATCTTTGCAATTAATTTTAACTTCTTCATTTTTATCTAACTATAGATTAAAATGAAGTTGTAAGACATATCACCGATGCTCCTTATACAACTCATTAATAGTGATATTTTTAAAATTATAGTAGTTTATCAAATTGGTAAACTAAAATTCATATGGTTTGCATGACTTCATTGATATCTTACTTCACTTGTGTATGTGCATAGTTCACTATAATGTTATTATCTATAGATTCTTGGATCCAGAATTTAGTTACTGTCAAACTTCAACATAAGGATCCCTAAGGCAGTTATTTACTAGACAGAGCTGTCTCCCTTTCTCCTCACTGCTTAAACTCTAAGAATACTACTCTGCAATTAAAAACAATGAATTCACGAAATTCCTAGGCAAATGGTCAGAACTTGAAAATATCATCCTTAGTGAGGTAACCCAATCACAAAAGAACACACATGGTATGCAGTCACTGATAAGGGGATATTGACCCAGAATCTCGGAATACCCTAGACACAATCTGCATATCAATAGATTTCTAAAAAGATGGAAGGAGAGACCCCTGGTCCTGGAAAGACTGGATGTAGGGGAACGCCAGGACAGAGTAATGAGAGGGGGTTGAATGGAGAAAAGAGGGAGGGAAGGGGGCTTATGGGACTTTCGGGGAGGGAGGAAACGGGAAAGGGGAAGTGATTTGGAATGTAAATTTAAAAAAAATAAAAAAAAAAAGAATTACTGATTTCACCATTTATGATATTGCTATTTTGTCGTCTATTTTGTGCCTTCAAAAATCCCTGTTTATATCTTTCCATATCCTGTCCTAGGAAACCTCTTTTGTCTCAGATGATTGACGTGCTACAGGCATAACAGATTCAAGAAGCTATTTTGTTAAAGATTTATTTTTATCACTTTTAAATTATATATATGTGCGCATTTGAGTGCAAGTAAAATGGAGTTCAAAATAGGGTCTCAGATCTCCTGGAGGTGGAGTTATGGGTAGTTGTGAGCCACCCATTGTAGAATCTGGGTGCTGAGCTTAGGTCCTCTATAAGAGCAGCAAGTGCTCTTAACTACCAAGACATCTCTTTAGCCCTGGGCCTGGATATTTTTGGTTTATGGAATCTCCATGGTTTTCTTGGTGTCTCCTTTATATTGCTTGGGTGTGGGATGATGGTGTTTTTGTGTATTGTTGGAAACAGTCCTCCATCACTTGATTTTTGAAATCTGTGTCTTCATAAATCCCGAACTGGAGCATTATGTTCCATAAAGTAGGCCATGGCGTGTTGCCTAAAATGCACTTCACTTTAGAGCACAATCTCACCCACACTTACAGCTTGGATGCACATGTATTTGTTTCATAAAAATAAAAATATCACTATGTGTTATGCTTCAGTACTTGGCTGGGAATCAACAAGATCTCAGAATCAGCTGCAACACACATTTGCATCCCTTTAAGTAAAACTTACATATGGGGAACAAGAAGAACCAAGGACTACTGTCAAGATTTATCTAACCCAGCAAACCACCTGAGGTGGATTAATTTTCATAACTAATTTCTATTTTTTTCAAATGTAATTAAATAAGAATGTAATGGCAGTTTTCCAGAAAATACACTGTTCATCAATAGTCACTACTGGGAATGGATGCATCTCCATACTTCACTCCCCAAGTACCATGAAAGATCAAAAAAAACAAAAGAGAGTTGAAGGGGGTCTATCTATACTATGTATCCATGCAAGTGCCAATTCCACTTATTTAATTATGCATGTGAAGCTTCTGCTGTTATGCCAAATATTCAAGAGGAATCCTTTAAGAGGAAGAAATTCATATTTGGCTGATGGCTTTTGTTCCTGTTGAACTTGCTGATTTGGGCTGTGGTGTGAAGAGACAGAGCATCATGTCACCAGGGGTGTGGAAAAGCAAAGGTACTCATCTCATAGAATTAGAAAAGTGAGAAATACAGAAGAGTCAGAAAACAAGAGATCCTTTAATAGCATACCACAATGACTTGTCCCCTCCCCTGAGATTGTATCTCCACTCTCTGGGGACCAACATTCAAAACATGAGCCTGTGTGCAGGGGGGATTTTATATTTAGATTGCAATAGAAAATAGAAAGAGGAGAGAGGCAGACAGACAGAGACATACAGAGAGACAGAAATAGACCAAGAGAGATAGAGTTTGACTCACATGGTTGTGAAGTCTTAGTCAAAGAATCTAGATGGGGGAACAGTTAACCCTAGCCAGGCAAAACCTGAAGTTCTACCCCAAGACCATCTTCTGTGAAGCCAGATGCTGTCTACTATGCAATCAAGGAAGAACTGATGTTGAATGATGATTATTTGATGAGAACTCAAATAGAAAGTTGCTACAACGTTATTTCTCTTGTTTAGGGAAGTCTCACTAGTTCCATTCAGGTTTATATTTAAGTAAAAATCCACTATATTATGGAAAGCCACAAATTAAAATGCAAATATCATCCATAAGCAGCTTTACAGAACACATCCAGAATAATGTTGACCAAATGTTTGATACCATTGACCCAGCCATCATGACACATCAATGAATGTTGTAAGCTGAACTGTCACAATGATATTTATATTTTTCTTAATGGACAAGTTTCCTGGGGTCATTGTACTGTAAGAACACAGAGAACAACCTATCTTGCACATTTTAGAAGGACTTACTGGATTCAGCATGTCCATTGGCCATGTATTTTTAACCAATTATCTTGCTCTATCCTGGCAATTGCATTGAAATGAAGCCTGTCATTGTTAAACTGATGGATGTCACTTTAAACTCAGGTCTACAAGTATCAACTAGACAAACAAAAAATGCCCTAAAATTTTACTTCCTGGGGTGTTTGTCCATGACTGGGTTTTAATCACAGCCCACTGCAATATCAAATGTGTGAATTCTTCTTTCTTCACACCAATCAAGTCAATGTCAAGTGTGTCTTTTATAATTCAATTAAAATTTGACACTATCTGGATGGTGTTGACATAAGATTTTGCACCAGATTACCAGCATTGGAAATGCAACTGAAAATCCAGGGCTTTGTATGTGTGTGTGTGTGTGCGTGTGTGTGTGTTTGTGTGTGTGCGCGCGAAAAGTCAATTTAAGAACTTCCTGTTCCCCATACTCCCGACTGCTGGGATTTACAGACACATGCTGCTATACCCAGCTTTTTATGTGAGTGCTATGAATCTGAACTCAGTTCCCAGGGCTTTTGTGATAAGCACTAATTAAGTACCTCTTCAGAGCTGATAGTTTGACATGATAGTTCACGAAATTCAGAAAAATAGTGGTCTTACAATTATTGGCTTCTTATAAAGGTTGCAACTCCGATTCAGACAAATGAAAGACACACACAGAGCAAGGTACAAGTGGAAAAAGTGTGGGTCTTCCATGCTCTGTTAGTGAGCTACTCTCCAGGACTTGCATTCACTACCAAAGAAGATCCCTGAACCTAACTGTTAGTCCTTAAAGTTTCCTAGCATGTGCAGGACTGATCACATCACTAGGCATCGCTTAGTGATTCTATCTCTGGGCTCCAGTCACTTTCCTCTCTGTGAAGGTCAGGAATGGAGCTCAAAGTTTCTACCCTTTAATAGATTGTGCTTAAGTCTTCTCATGATAAGTTTTCTTCCTATAGCTGTCTGAGAGCCCTGCCTGGTAGTCACCCTTATGACTCCAGAAAGTTCAAATTTCTTAAAACTTGTGTCACATGACTTGCAACTAAGGATGGATATTATTGACAAAAGGATTATCCTGAATTACCTGTCACTCAAGAGATTACAAGGAGTTTGGGACTCCTTAGTCAGATGTTAGGTCCGGAGATTTCACTATAGCTGAATTCTGATGAAAGGGTTGTTTCATGGAATTTAGGTTGCATGGAATTTAGCTAAACTTATCCCAAGGATATTGGTCTTATCCACTCTCAACAAACAATATAAAAGACATCTTTAGTCATTAGGGAAATGCAAATCAAAACAACCCTGAGATTCCATCTCACACCAGTCAGGATGGCTAAGATCAAAAACACAGAAGACAGCAGTAGTTGGCGAGGATGTGGAGAAAGAGGAACACTCCTCCACTGCTGGTGGAATTGCAGGCTGGTACAACCACTCTGGAAAGCAGTCTGGCGGTTCCTCAGAAAACTGGGCATGACACTCCCGGAGGATCCGGCTATACCACTCCTGGGCATATACCCAGAGGCTTTACCTGCATGCAATAAGGACACATGCTCCACTATGTTCATAGAAACCTTATTTATAATAGCCAGAAGCTGGAAAGAACCCAGATGTCCCTCAACGGAGGAATGGATTCAGAAGATGTGGTATATTTACACAATGGAATACTACTCTGCAATTAAAAACAATGAATTCACGAAATTCCTAGGCAAATGGTCAGATCTTGAAAATATCATCCTTAGTGAGGTAACCCAATCACAAAAGAACACACATGGTATGCAGTCACTGATAAGGGGATATTAACCCAGAATCTCGGAATACCCTAGACACAATTTGCATATCAATAGATTTCTAAGAAGATGGAAGGAGAGACCCCTGGTCCTGGAAAGACTGGATGTAGGGGAAAGCCAGGACAGAGTAATGAGAGGGGGTTGAATGGAGAAAAGAGGGAGGGAAGGGGGCTTATGGGACTTTCGGGGAGGGAGGAAACGGGAAAGGGGAAGTGATTTGGAATGTAAATTAAAAAAATAAAATAAAATAAATAATAAAAAATGATTTAAAAAAAAAAGACATCTTTGACTGCTTGGGAGGGAGTGAGTTTTGTTCAGAGCTGTGGGTACACATACTCCAGTAAATGGTACCACACTCATACATATGTAGGAAACTCTAAGTGAACTTGGTGGGTACTGAGATGTGGGTCCAGAAGAGTGCATGAAGCTTAGAGGAAAACTCCAAGTTGGGGCATAAGGGAGGAATTGGAAAGAAGAAAGGTGGGGTTGCAACTGATTTAAACATATTATATGCAGTTACAAGTATTAACTATTAAAGAAAAATTGAAGAGTGATAAAACAGGATGCAAAAGGATGTATTTTTAACAATATGATATTCAATTAGCATATTCCCAGAGACGTCCTACTTCAATCGGTATCTGGGACTTTTCTTACAGACTTGGACAGAGAAGCAAATGTTCTTGTAGGACAGTTTTGTAGCAATATGCTTTCCTTGATAGGAGTCAGTCACAGAAGGAAACAGTCAAATGTTCTGAAACTGAAAACAAAGAGGTTATCCAGCAAAGTAGTTGTTTCTGTATTCATTTATCAGTTACTGGTTCGATTAATAGTTACTATTGTTCTTAACTTACTGTCTTAACATATTTGTTTGCATTTTGTATGTGTGCATTACTCATATGTATCTGTGCAGGTATGCATGCCTGCATGCACATACAGAGGATAGAGGAACCTGTTCCATCAGTTTCCCTCATTCCTTTGAGACCAGGTCTCCCGCTGAATTTGAACCAGATTGACAGCTTTCAAGACTCAGAGTCCCACTGTTTTTCTTCTCCCCGACAAAGGCACTGCGGTTTTGTGGATGCTCAGACTGCCTACTGGTGCTGAGGATAAGTACCAAGGACTCTCATCCACTGAGCCACCTCCACAGACCTTTATTTTTAAAATGCGATCACTCAACAGGATTTGGCATGTCTTAGTAGGCATAGCATATTTCAAACTAAGTACTTTTATTTTAAAAAAATGTGTTAAGCATAAACTTTCTTATTTTTAATTTGTTATGGCTAATTTAAAAATCATTCCATAGAGGGGTAGTTTAGTGGTAGAGGCACAATCCTTGCTAAGAAAACTGTTTACTCATTTGGTCATTCTAAGTCTTACTCATAACTTCTATTTATTGTTATGATTTATTGTTTAAGATAATCTATCTATCTATTTACACATATATTCTTTGAAAAATTGATATTTCAAAATGTTCATTTTTTATTGACTGTAAAAATGTAGGAACTTTAATAATTCCTAAACACTTTGTGAAAATAGAATGCATGTTTTCCTTCCAATGTTGTCTGAGTTTGAGCTCATCTTACTCATACACATGGAAATAACAATTAGTTTTGATGAGGCAGAACACTTCATTGCTGAAATTGCTTCTCATTTGCATGCTAGGTCTCCTCCTTTCATAAACTAATTTAAACTGAGAACATATAATAATAATATGTTAAAATTTAAATAATGAATTATTCAAATACTTGTAGCTGTCTTTTTGGAATCATTTTTTTCTTTCTTCTCATCCCTTAAAACAAGACACTGATTAAAAACTTACAGCTACCTGTAGTCTGATTACAAAAGAATAAACACTTCCCAGTAATTGACATCAAACATGCCAAAACCAGACACCTGAATCCCTGTTTCCTCCAGAGGTTGTTTATTTTCCATCATTGCCACCAAGAACTGTCACCTAATAAATGAACATAATGGGAGACTTGGGAATTATCAGAGCATGAAGAAGTATTTTCATAGCTGCAGAAATGGAATTAATTGTGGCTCTGATATATTCTATTGAGAGAAAGACCCTTAGAGATATTTCTCAGGCAATACTTCATAGTATGAACATTTCTATCATTTCCAAATTTTACCATTCTTACACACTTGAACTCTTTCTCCTCATACTATATTGAAATCTGGATGTTAGTTTGCATTATTTCCAAGGTAGAATTTTTAATCTTTGAATATTTCTATTAATAGTATCATTTACTAATACTTAGAGTTTTGCTGGTAGCAGTCCATGAGTCACCCAGGAGCTTGCTAAACATATAGATTCTCAGACGTTACCTTCATATACTGAACTGGGATTTCTTCTTAATGGATCCCCAGGGGAGTCACATGTACCATGAGACCTGAGAAATGCTGGATGAGACCTTGACACTGATGGAGCATCAGATAATGACTTACAATGTCAAGAGCATTTAAAAATTGTGTGGGGTCAGGGACAAGACCCTGAAGGCCCAGGCTGGTGAGGAAAAATGAGGGGCTCAAGTCTCCTCAGGTGACGATGTTCTCCCAAAGGAGACAGATGCTCATTTTTCTACTTATGTGTCTTTGGAACACTGCTACGAGAGACATTGCCCCCTGGCCTTGGGATACTTTGGTTCTCCTACATTCACTTATAATTAGGTTGATCATCTCCTAACAGGTACACACGTTATTTGAAGACACCGTTTTTAAAAATTCTTCACATGGCTGTTTTATTCAGAGTAGACCCCAATTAATACACACTGAAATGCAGAAAAGACAAGCTTAGGGAGGTTGGAAGCCTGACAGGCAAGAAAGGAAAGGTTGTGGAAAACTGCCAGTAAAGATAACTATTAAAATGTCAATAGAGAATACTCAAATACTCTAGAAGCAGCATGCTTTTATGTGGCATGCTGTTTTCTTTGTACTGATCCTATGAGAAGGGTAGCAGCATTTATGTTACCTAAAGAGGTATTCAAGGTAGATTCTCGAGTAACTCAAACAATCCTGAAACAGAGATGATAGAAGATGGCGGGATCCAGGAATCTTCTAGCAGGTGTTTGCTGTACCACACTTCATCACAACATTGAACTTCTGTGTACCATGGGGAAGGACTCATACTTCCAGCAGCAACACCATGGACCTCTCATTTTCATCTTGCTGTTAAGAAGCTCTATACGTTCCTATACTTATTACTGTAAGACAGAAACTGTGCATCTTTTATTTTATTGTCATTTTGTTTTTACCTGTGTGTATGCTCACGTGTGTGTGTGTGTGTGTGTGTGTGTGTGTGTGTGTGTGTGCACGTGCATGCGTGTGTGTGGAGGCCAAGATCAACATTGAGCATCTTCTTTAGTTACATTCACCTAATTTTTAAATATTTTATTTTCACATATATGTGTTCAAGCAGTAGCTAAAGATGTTAAAAACCAAACCTAGGTCTTTTGTAATAGTAAAAAGTTCTCTTAACCACTGAACCTTCTCTCCATGCCCTCTCTTGAGTCTCATTAATCCTGGACTTCTTTGGTTTGGATAGACTGGTTGGTCAGCAAGCCCTGGCATTCCACTTGTCTCTGACCCTCAGCACTGTGGTTAGAGGTGCACATTTCCATGCCTAGTGTTGAAGTGGGTGCTAGGGAATCCAACCTTATGATTGTGCAACAAGTGCTGTGCCCATAATTCCATCTCTTAAATAACAACTGATATGAATGATCTTACACAGAATCCTGTTTGATTTCAAATGATATCTGCTGACTTCCTCCCTGTTGAGAACATCCTGGAAACTTGCCCTGTTACCTCAGGAATTGTCGTCATATTAACGCATTACTCACACGTTTAATGAATGTGTCACTTGCTTCTCAGTGCATGACAAACTACTAAAAGTAAGGAACACAGGGCAGAACACCTTGAGCTCCTCGGACGCTTCTTCGAGTGTGGGTGCAGACCTGATAAATTGAGGATCTTCACTATAATAATTTCCACAATCTACCCATTTACTTACTTCAATTTCCTTTCAGCCTTTAGTTCTCTAGTGGGCCACATGGGCTAAATATCACATTTAATTAAAAGCCTTACTTATCAATAAAAACATCCCATCTAGAGAGTTGCTCATAAGCATGATGACCCGAGTTAGATCCCCAGAACCAACATTAAAATGCCAGATATAGTCTTGTGTGCCTGTATACCATGAAGTGGGACAGTAGAGAAAGGATGTTCCCCTGGACTCAGTCTAGCCAAATTGGTGAACTCTAGGCCAATGAGAAGCCACATGTCAAAAGAGGTGGGACATCATTCCTGAGGACAATACCAGAGGCTGATCTCTGTCCTCCACATGCATGCCCATACATGGGAACATATATACATTCACACACACACACACACACACACACACACACACACACGTGTGATTTTATTTCTAATTTATTTCCTGTTGTGCTGCTGTATTATTAACTGGTGTTCTGCACAGAGAGAAAATTATTAGACATAGAAAGAGGATGTATCATAATGCACTAGACCACAGCAGGGGGTAGCTGAGATTTCTGCAGATTGTACCTGGACTCCCAAGAAAGCCAGCAAGGTGGTTTAAGTACCTGAGATGCCAAGAGTGAATGCTAGTCTAGGTTTGAAGACCTGAGAACCAAGAAACATATCACATGCTGTTGCTGTGAACATGTTTAGTAATGATACTCCAGAAGTAATTCCTATAAAAATTTCTGCCCATGTTCTTGATTGTTTTCAAATTTATTAAACAATATAGACAAGAAATTGACTTGAGTTATTTCTTATTTTTAGAAGTTTACATTTCATTTATCACTGAAAAACTAATTTTGTGTATTTAGACAAAGAAAGTATAAATGTGGAAGATGGCTAAGATTGAGCTATAGCAGAATAGGAAGACAGTGAGAGTGAGAGCAAGAGCGAGAGAGTGAGAGCGAGCGAGATCGAGAGAGAGAGAGAGAGAGAGAGAGAGAGAGAGAGAGAGAGAGAGAGAGAGAGAGAGAGAGAGAGCTGGGTTGTGTTTTGGGAGGGTAAATATTCAATAGTTGGTAATTGATTGTTTACTAGGAATGAGAAATAAGTCAAGAAATAGTCTTACACTTAAACATCTGGCTGGGCTATACTATCATCTAGAGAGACTAGATATATAGAATAAATGAATTATAATAAATTAGAGATAAATATGAGAAATACAACTTGCTGAACCAGCACGTAGCTGGGTGTGTAACTTTTCGGGTTGGTGTAGAGATGGTACTTTAGTGTATTTGAGTGGCTCATCTCTTCCATGGATGAAAGTTCATGGAGATTCCCAAGGAACGAATTCTAAATGTTACTAGGAATCAGAGTCAACAGGAGGACTGAGTGTGAATGGACAATGAAGCAGAAGACGCACTGATAGAGAAAGGTGTCAAGAACAGCAAGAGTCCAGAGCAGAAAGACTTTTAAGACAGAAAACTCCACTTCTAGGTAGACATCTCAGAAACTGAGACTGGATTTGGCAACAGAAGGCTCGAAGATTATTAGTGCCTTAAGCAAATAAATGCAGCTAGCAAGCAAAAGTTAACAGCAGAACAGAATGACATTATTGTTCACTGAGCAAGTGAAAATCAAACCCATAATGTACTCGATATGATGGCAGGTGTCTGTAATCTCAGCATTTGGGCCATGGAGGCAGGAGGAACATGGTTTCAGGGTCATCTTCAGTTGCATAGGGAGCTTAAAGAGCATCAGGACAGCCAGACTGCACAAGACAGTGGCTCAGTCAATCAAATCAGTGCTAGGAACAATAACAACAATAACCAAAAGCCTGCCATGAGGTAACTAACGCTTTATATCTATTCCATGTTCCACTTGCAGCGGGCATGGAAAATGGTACAGTTGCTTTGGATAATAGCCCTACAGATTCTCACACTCTAACCCTGAGAGCTATTCTGGCATCCCATATGTCTACTGCTAAAAACAGATCAAAGAGGAACACAAACTAAACTTTTTGCACCAAAATGTATAGTTTTGTTGCTCATAACAGCCCTAAACTATCAAGCAATGGATGGATGAACTATGTGTGGCAAATCCATATAGTGAAATATTTTATTCAGTTGAAAGATGGAATGATGCTATGCTATAATTGAACCACTTATACTAAATGTATCTTATAGTATCCATGAAATGACAATATATGATTCTATTTATATAAAATATCCAAAAGAGACATTAGTGGTTAAAAAGCAAATGAATGCTTTGCTGAGGCGAAGGAGCAGGGGAAGAAGACATGGTAGAGAATGAGAGATGATAGCTAAAAGGTATTATTTGAGAGAAATAAATACTCTAAACTTAATTTTAGCTATGTAACGTAATATCAGAACTTAGTTCACACCTTGAATTGTGTACTTTAAACAGATAAATTGTGTGTCCTATGAGCTTTATCTCAATCAATCTGTGAGGAAGCAAAACAACATTAGCTGCTGAAGACTGACCATGAAGAACTCTATGTACAGATAACTATATTTCAGGTAGGAAGAAGGAAAGGAAGGGAGGACAGGGAATAGAAGAGGGAGAGAATGAAGGGAGGAAAGAAGGGAATGAAGAAGGGAAGTTGGGAGCAAGTGAGGCAGGAAGGAGGGGAGGTATGAGTAGAAAGGAAGGGATGGAGGGAGGAAGACAGCAAGTACATCCTATGGGATTTAATACTTTCAGTTTGGATGGGAGCAAGAAGGGTAAATGTAAAGGTAAATATCCCAAAGTAAGATGACATTTTCCTCTTTGCTGGTATGTTTCAAGATGCTTGCTGTATTAGGAAAACAAGCAAACAAAACTATTTTGACTGGTTCTTTTTCAGTGAATAGAGACGATATTGGGTCAGAAAGGAAAGATTATTAATATCATCCATCGAAGCAATCAATGTGCAACACTGTGAGTTTATGAACCAAGAGAAAGAGTTTACGACAGAAGAAAGAAGCCCTTTGATGACAGTCAGGTAGTGAATCTAGTTGAACTTGTAAATGTACGTCTCCTCTTGAAGTCTCCATGCTGTTGGATCAATCATATATAGTGGAAGCACCGACAATGTACTTTATAAAACAACAAACAAAGTTGGGTATCAAGAACATGACAGGAATTCAAGTTGCAGAAATACACATTGACTCGTACAAATAATTGAAGCATTCAATATACACTTTGGTAAAGTATCACTGGAAGGGCTTTAGTTCTGAGCTCTAACCATCTGAGGTGTGTAAATGCCATTGTTAATATGATTTCTGTACCACTGTGAGGTGGGAGTGGCAGAGTCACTCTACGTGGTCTCCTTGAGTCAACATGCCCCTACAAACTGAAAATGTCAAGGCACAATCACAAGAAGCCACAGCAGAGGCCCACAGAGTGGATAAACATGTTTTCAGGAGGTGTGATTTAGCCATAGTGTGGGAGCTTAGGAGAATATTTTCTCCCCTCTGAAATATTAGCCCATCAGTAAGACTTTCATGACTAAGCGATGTTGCAAGAAGAACCGAGAAACATTTCAGAAGGGTTTTTCTTTGAATAAATAAATAAAGATTCAACATATATTAGTAAATTTGGGAGATCAGCTTATTTGGTTCTATAGACTTGAACAACAGTTTATTAGCCCTTTGATACTAAGTAATTGCAAGTATGTAAAGGAAGTCCTTGGAATGTCTGGTAGCAGTGGTGCTAAGACTAAAATCAACAATTGGAGAAGTCAGTACCCATGTTCCTTGGCATCAACTTTGTTATTTATTCAGGCATGACATTTAAAAGACTGCTGATTAGGAATATTGGGAACGGTGGTCTGCAATGTACACAGTTTTTTTTCTCACATTGTGAATCTGCAGGACCAGGTTAACCTATAATGTGGCCTGAGGATTATATTGGGATTATATTGGGATGAGGGAACTAGCCCATTTCCTAATGAGAATTAAATAAATCATTAAGAAAAATTTAACCAAACAATCACCGACAATGATTATAGTTAAATTTGAGATGGTTGTTCATGTAAATAGAGAAATGTAAAGCTCAAATTCTGTGGATTATTTCTTGAGCATTTGAGGGAGAAGACATAAGCTTCTAAAATTCTAATTTTTTGTCTGTCTTATATTTATAACAAAGGAAATATGGATCCTATAATTACATGCCCCATCATCCTACATAATGGACAAAAATATTAAAAAATTATATATTTGGAAGAAGGTTAATATAATATTAAAGTCTCAGCTCAAAGATCCAGCTTATCAGAAACAGAATAAAGAAAGTTTAGAAACAGAGATCAGAAAAGAGAAATGCTTGAAGAAATGCCATTAATAATATTTTACATGATAGTACCGTAACAACATAACTGGTAATACTTGATTTAGGCCAATTATATCACAACATTGAGAAAAGATTGAAGAGAGATACCAAATTGACAGTATGTATCCTTTTAAATATATTTTTTAATTAATTATTCAATTTACTTACATCCCAAATGTTACCTCCCCTTTTGGTCCCCACCCCAGGGTTTTTCACCACATTCCCCATCTCTTCACCTCTGAGAGGGTGCCCCCCCCCAACATCCACTATTCCTAGGGCATCAAGTCTCTACAGGATTTGATATATCCTCTCCTACTGAGGTCAGACAAGGCAATCCTCTGGTTTCATGATGAACTAAAGTACAATCCAAGGAGAGAAGCTCAAATTCAGATGAATGATCCATTTGGAAATGAAAAGATGTTTAAAGATGTTTATTCTCATATCCTGGCCAAAGGAACAGAGTTCCACTCATATGAGACAAATTCTGGAGTTAATGGACAGCAGAGTGAGTTCAGTGAGTCTTACAACTTCAAATTGCCACAAGCATAGACACTAAATATTCTCTACACAAACATAAGGCAATATGTGATGGTTATGTCAATTAGCTTGAGTTCCCTTCCAAATCAAATAGTAAAATTATATCTTACTCTTCCTGCAAATTGTACGTAATTCAGTTATGCATTATTATAAATATTTACTTATTATATAAATACGCACATACATACACACATATGTATATATTTTTTATTTTTTATTTTTTTTTAATTTATTTATTATATACAAGTACACTGTTGCTATCTTCAGACATACCAGAAGAGGGCATCAGATCTCATTACAGATGGTTGTGAGCCACCATGTGGTTTCTGGGATTTGAACTCAGGACCTCTGGACCTTAGCCACTCAGTGAGAAGTGAGAAGTACTCTTAAACACTGAGCCATCTCCCCAGCCCTATATATTTTTTAAATATATGTATATTTACTTTTTTAACTATACATCAAAAACAATTGATGACTGACACAGGTGCATATACCAACCTGACCTGCATCCTACATAATCATTTACAAACTATTCTATGTCTTTGTGACACATCAGAAAAACTAAGTTTAAAATATTTTGGGGTGCTATCCTCTTGTCATTCCAACCTAGTTAATAAATACACAAAAACACGTACCTTTTGCTCACTCCTAATTGAGGGAAAAAAATCACATAGGTTAAGAAAAACTGACATATACACTCTATTGGGAATTATTAACCTGAGTGCAAATGTATTCTTTTGAATGGCATGTTTAATTTAGAAATGAAGTCTTTGGCTCTAAGTGGGTTTTGAAGTTGAATAAACACTTGGCCCCCAATCCTTCAGCAAAACAAAGTACAACTCAGGTTGCTTTATCAATGAGTCCTGTAACATGGGTCAGTGGCATCAAACCTTATAATTGCTTTCAAAGAAAACATAATCACTTCCCTTATAAGTTTACCAGCTGATGTCTGTTAGAACAAAGGGATATAAAACTCAGATAAAATTTTTCATTGACTATTAGTGTCCGTACCTTTGGGATATAGTACAGGGTTTTGAAAATAGCAAGCCAATCCCACTGCAGTCCATGCTGGACTGATTATACTCTTTGTCATCCAGTATACTGTTTTTGAATTTTTTTAATGTGGGTGATAGCTACTTAATATTTTTTTCTTTTTTATTGAAAAAGGAAGTAAAAACATTTTATGATAAAATTGAAGATTTACATGGAAAATTTTTCTGACAAAATTGAAGAAATATATAGAAAAACACATTAAGATTGACAATTTTCATGGAAAATTAAAGAGTAAAATGGTAGACATAAAAACATTGCTAAATTAATTGAAAAAGGAAGTAGAAATATTTTATGATAGAATTGAAGATTTACATGGAAATATTTCTGATAAAATTGTAGAAAAATATAAAATAACATGTTAAAATTGAATATTATCATAGAAAATTACAGATAAGATGGTAGGCATAAAAATATTTCTAAGTTGGTTGAAAGTGGAATTATAAACATTTTCTGATAAAATTGAAGATCTAAAAGGAAAATATTTCTGATAAAATTCAAGAAATATATAGAAAAACACATTAAATTTGACTATTTCATGGAAAATTATACAGATAAAATGGTAGGCATAAAAATATTACTAAGTTGATTGAAAGTAGAACTATAAACATCTTCTGATAAAATTGAAGACTTACATGGAAAATATTTCTGATAAAATTGAAAAAATATATAGAAAAATGTTAAAATTGAAGATTATCATGGAAAATTATACAGATAAAATGGTAGGCATAAAAACATTACTAAATTGATTGAAAGAGGAATTACAAACATTTTCTGATAAAATTGAAGATTTACATGAAAAATATTTCTGTTAGTCTATGTTTTTTGTTGGGTAATTGAGTCCATTGATGTTAAAAGATATTAAGGAATAGTGATTGTTGCTTCCTGTTATTTTTGATGTTATTTTTATGTTTGTGTGGTTACTTTCTTTTGGGTTTGCTGAAAGTAGATTACTTTCTTGCTTTTTCGAGGGTGTAGTTTCCCTCCTCGTGTTGGTGTTTTCTATCTATGATCCTTTGTAGGGCTGGATTTGTGGAAAGATATTGTGTAAATTTGGTTTTATCATGGAATACCTTGGTATCTCCATCTATGGTGATTGAGAGTTTTTCTGGGTATAGTAGTTTGGGCTGGTATTTGTGTTCTCTTAGGATCTGTAAGAGATCTGCCCAGGATCTTCTAGCTTTCATTGTCTCAGGTGAGAAGTCTGGTGTAATTCTGATAGGCCTACCTTTCTAAGTTACTTGACCTTTTTCCCTTACTGCTTTTAATATTCTTTCTTTGTTTAGTGCATTTGGTATTTTGATTATTATTTGCTGGGAGGACTTTCTGGTCTGGTCCAGTCTGTTTGGAGTTCTGTAGGCTTCTTGTATGCTCATGGGCATCTCTTTCTTCAGGTTAGGAAAGTTTTCTTCTATAATTTTGTCAAAGATATTTACTGGCCCTTTAAGTTGTAAATCTTCGCTCTCATCTATACCTATAATCCTTAGGTTTGGTCTTCTCATTGTGTCCTGGATTTCCTGGATGTTTTGGCTCAGGAGCTTTTTGCATTTTGCATTTTCTTTAACTGTTGAGTCAATGTTTTCTATGATATCTTCAGCACCTGAGATTCTTTCTTCTATCTCTTGTATTCTGTTGTTGATGTTGGCATCTATGACTCCAGAATTCTTTCCAAGATTTTCTATCTCCAGAGATGTCTCACTTTGTGATTTCTTTATTGTTTCTACTTCCATTTTTAGATCCTGGATGGTTTTGTTCAGTTCCTTCACTTGTTTGTTTGTGTTTTCCTGAAATTCTTTAAGGGATTTTTGTATTTCCTCTTTAAGGGCCTCTACCTATTGACCCATGTTCTCTTGTATTTCTTTAAGGGATTTTTGTGTTTCCTCTTTAAGGACTTTTATCTTTTGACCCATGTTCTCCTGTAATTCTTTAAGGGAGTTATTTATATCCTTCTTGAAGTCCTCTATCAGCATCGTGAGGTGAGACTTTAATTCCAACTCTTGCTTTTCTGGTGTGTTGGGGTATCCGGGACTTGCTGTGGTGGGAGAACTGGGCTCTGTTGTTGCCAAGTAGCCTTGGTTTCTGTTGGTAGGGTTCTTGTGCTTGCCTTTTGCCATCTGGTTGTCTCTGGTGTTAGTTAATTTTGCTGTCTCTGGCTGGAGCTTGCCCCTCCTATGGGCCTGTAAGCCTGTGTCTGTACTCCTGGGAGACCAACTCTTTTCTGGCAGGGTCTGTGCACAGAAGGCTGTGGAGCTGTCTGGTTCCCTGCTGCAGATGGTGGCCAGAACGGAAGACTCCTGTCCCAGCAGCTCCACTGATCGTATGCCCTGTGCGCTCCCAGCTGTTCCCCTCCAGAGAGAAGGTGGAGATCTCACCTCACACTCGGAAGTGAAAGCGCTGCTGGGAGATCCCTCTCTCCTGGAGGACTGCACAGAAGGCTGTGGAGCTGCCTGGCTCCCTGGTACCAATATTTTTTAAAAATATAAAATGGCTTGTCTTGGTTTACTTAGTTATTTCCAGAAATTTTACAACATGTTTGTGTTTAATCTAAGAAACAGTTTATGAAACATATACCTTATTTTCTGGGATGACATTATTTAAATTGTGTTAAACAATAATAGTGCATGCATGCACACACAGTATAGAATGCTATAGAATACTCTTTGTGTTGTTATTAAATTCTTTTAAGGAGGTGGTGATCTGGAAATTTTTTCATATTTATTTCATTATAGAAAGAGGGAAGATCATGTTCCCCTCTGGTATTGGGGGAAAAGGACTGAAGCTCTGAGGGCCAGCAGAAAGAATGGAAACAGGCAACCATGGGAGATAGGAGGTTAGGGAGACCCTCCAGAATACACCAGAGACCTGGGATGTGAGAGACTCTCAGGATTCAAAGGGAGGGACCTCAGATGAAATGACTGACAGTAGGGAGAGGGAATTTATAGAGCCCACCTCCAGCAGGAAGACAAGGCATCAAAAGAGAGAGAGGGGGCCATCCCACAGTCACAACTCTGACCCATAATTGTGCCTCTTTGAAAGAATTGCAGGGATGTAAATGGAGAAGAGCCTGAGGACAAGAAGGTCCAGTGACAGACCCAAAGTGGGATCCAGCTCAAGGAGAGGTCCCAAGTCCTGACACTATTACTGAGGTTATGGAGTTCACAAAAAGGGACTGAGCATGACCGCATTCCAGGAAGACCCAACAAGCAGCTGAAAGAGTCAGATGCAGATATTTGCACCCAACCAATGGACAGAAACCACTGACCCTTGTTATTGGATTAGGGAAAGCTGAAAAAACTGAGGAGAAGGGCAATCCTGTAAGAGGACCAGCAGTCTCATTTAATCAGGACCCTCGAGATCTCTCAAACACTGGACCACCAAACAGGCAACATACACCAGTTGTGATATGAGGCTCCTAACACACATACAGTAGAGGACTGCTGGGTCTGTGTTCATTCAGAGATGATGCACTTAACCTTCAAGAGACTGGAGGCCCCAGGGAGTTTAGAGCTCAGGTGGGATGAGGGGTGGGGACATCCACGTGGAGACAGGGGGATGGGGAGGAGGTATGGGATGTGGAACAGTCAGAGGGTGGACAGGGGATGGGGGGATAAAATATGGAGTGTAATAAAATTAATTAATTAATTAATTAAAAAGAGAAAGAGGGAAGAGTCCATGCTGGGTTTTAAAAATGTATACAGCAGCCGGGCGGTGGTGGCGCACGCCTTTAATCCCAGCACTTGGGAGGCAGAGGCAGGCGGATTTCTGAGTTCGAGGCCAGCCTGGTCTACAGAGCGAGTTCCAGGACAGCCAGGGCTATACAGAGAAACCCTGTCTCGAAAAACCAAAAAAAAAAAAAAATGTATACAGCATTGAGAAGACACAGATTAAATGCAAATATTTGAAATGGAGATTAGGAATTCTATTAGTTCTCAAAATATGAAATAAAGAGAAAGAAAACATGGTAACAGTTGATCTTTACCACCAACTCAAGTGTATGTGAGGGTTTCCAGAGAGAGTTAACTGAAAAGACTCATCCTGAATATGGGTTGCACCATCCCATGGATGAGGACTTCAGAGTAATTGAGAAAAATAAATGGAAGATGGCAGCTGAGGAGCAGCATTTGTCTCTACATCCCAAGTGCTGACACAATGTGCCCGCTTGCCTCACACTTCTGCAACAAGCCTCTCCTGTGGCACTCTTTCTCGATCATGGTGGACTGTACCCTCACACAGAGCGAAAATAAACCCTTCCATCTTTAAGTTGCTCTTGTAGGTACTTACTCATAACAGTGAGGAAAGAAACACGAAGTCCAACCAATTTCACTATGTTTTGACACCAAGTGTTTTTGCAAAGCGGGAAATAAAAAGTACATTACTCAACCCAAGTTACACGGTCTTTCAAAAGCTAACAATTACATTAGCAATTTGAATTTGGTCTGCAGTTTTTCTTCTCAATTTCTCCATGTTCTTACTTAAAAATTTAGTTGCCATATTAGGGAGAAATCTGGCAGGGCAATTTATTAGTCTTCAGACAGACTCTAAACCAGGCATCCCTTATAGGGAAATCATGGCCAATATTGCAGCATATCAAACCTGGATGCTTTTCCCAACTTCAAACCCTGAAGTCAGTGATTAGAGATTATCATCTACAGGAAAGATTTTACATGGGACATAACAGTGGTTGATTAGTGTCAGAACATGTTTCCAGAGACAAGGAGAAAAGCAAGAAATCTCCCAAACTCTCATTAAGGTTGGGAAAAAAACTATCTTCTGTCACCTCCCTAAGTCAGAAGGAAGTCAGTTCCCTCACTCGGTTCGATGGTAATTGGTAGTTGACATCAGGAGACTGAGCAGAGGACAGTTTTACAGACTATTTCCAACACAAAGTATTAAACTTAGTACAGTGAATCTGCATGGCAAGGGAACTGCTAACAGCCTGGGTTCCACCAAACCTCTGACAGAATCATGCCAAGGTCTGAATGTTCTGGATCCTGTGAGCACCAACATGGACATCTGCAGACCTGAGTTGACATCTGATTGGCTTCAGTTACCATAGCCATTTTGCACAAAGTATTTTTAAAAAGTGAAGTGAACCAAGCTATTTACCTTCATACATTTCTTTTCCCTCTCTACTTCCTAAATTTCCCCCAAATGATGTCTTTTTTCTAAACTTGTGGAAAACTCTTAGAAATCATAAGAGAAATGAAAGTTTTTGATAAGGAAAACAATTTTCCTAGGCATTTAAAACTTCAGCATATGTATTATGGAATAAATATTTAATAAAATGTGTCTATTTATTGGATAAAAACATAGGCTACTTGAAGAGAAAGATAAACCTTTAAGTCAAACAACAAAGGAGTTTTAAAGGCCCCCTCCATCCTCAAAATATGAATAAATGCTCTCCTCGTTTGAGTAACTGTGCTCAAGTGTAGAAGTTCCCAGCAGAAACAAAGGTCTGAATTTTATAATTTGAGAAAAAAAATAATTAAAACTTAAATATTATGAATATGCCTGATTTCAACAGCCACCTTAATTATTTTTAGCTAAGAATTCATACTTAAAATTCATCTTCCTATGGGTTGCCCTCTTCCTCAGCTTCGACTTTTGAGACTCAAAATTATACATTTAGATAAATCATTGTATGGAGTTGGTAGACAGACCCTTCTAAATTATTTCTGGCATTGAAAATCTATGGTGACCCAGTGAATTTAGGAAGAAAACTGTGTTTGACTCAAAATAAATTATATGTAGGATTTGATGTTTTAAATAGTATTTCAAGTGTTATGAAAACCTTACAGTGTAAGTTTGTCTTATGTCTATGGCATCTGTTCTGCTAGATATGGCGATAGCAAATGTTATGTCAACAAAATCAGAGAGTACTGGATACTGTAAGTCAAGTGCAGAAGTTCAAGAATATTCTGCTCATTTTGATTACATTTTCCCTGAACTCTCTATGAAGAACCATCATAATGAGAAAAACAACACATTTTTAAAAGTTAAACAGAAAGAATATACCACCCCATTCAACCACTGTGCCATTTAAGAAAATCAGTTTCTCTTTCAACTCCTATGCCAACTTTATATTTATTTTGTCTTCTACTGTTTTTAATGCTGAGTTCATGTTACTGTCTCTTGGTCCTCTTTGTGTATGATAATCTTATATTGATAGTTGAATCTGAAAGAGTTTCACTTTTAACATGTAGACTTCAAGGTCAAAAGAATGCAGTCAGTTAGCCTGAGCTCAGAAATAGATCTTTAAAAGTATTTCTTCTATTTATCTAGGACTCAATTAAAAACCTAAGTACTATATTGATTGAAAAGAATTTATACCAACCAAAGAGCACACATGGCCTGGACCAAGGTCCCCAGCACATATGTAGTCGAAGGCTGCCTTGTTTGGCTTCAATGGAAGAGGATGCACCTAATTCTGAAGAGAGAGACCTGGTGGACCAGGGAGGGGGGTTTACATGGAGGGGGCACCCTCTTAGAGGAGAAGGAGAGGGGAAATGGGGGAGGAAACTGGTGAGGGAGGAAAACCTGGAGGGAGAGCAGTGTTTGGACATGAATAAATTAATTAATTTTGAAAGTTGAACATTTATACCACACAGACACTTCAAATAGGATTTCAGAAGAACATATTTAAATGCAAACACATATGTTTTTGTCTGCTCTCTGCTCTGACCATATTCAAGGGTAATTTCTAACAAGGAAGTGGGAAAGGAAATTAACTAGAAGAAATATTAACTGAGCCAAAGTGTAAGTTTCTGTGTGTAGAGCAGAACTCTAAAGTCTTCACAACCAATCTCCCCATTGCAGAGATTATGAATGAACTAATCTTTCCAGGATGAGGACCTAGATACATAGTCTACTCTGGTTGCCAGATTTCCAGTGTAAATGATACCATGCCCTTTAAGAGTGGCCAGTTCAAAGTGGGTCTCTGAAGTCTAGACAGGCTTTATAGAGAAGGTAATGACCATCAGTATTTTCTATGGCAGCTAATTCTCTCACTGGTGTGTTTGGGATGTTTATTATAGCTCAAGTGTTAGAACCTTGGCCCTCAATGTGGTGATGAGAAGTGGGGTCCTTAGATTATAGGAAGTTGTACTCCAAAGGGATTGTGGGACTTCAGTCACTTCCTTGCTTTTGAGTTCAAGGTACACTGCATCCTTCTGCATCCAGTTCCACTATCTACCATGGAGCTTTTTGCCAGAGCTCATTCTGTGTAGCTTGAACCTTCAGCCTTAAAACTGTGAGCCCCATTCTCCATTATTTACTGTCTCTTTTGCAAAGATTTTATATAGACCTCTATCATGCTCAGTATTGTGCTATTCCAACTCAGGATCGTCAAAGCAGTTTTCTGTATTACATTCGTAGGGGAAAATAGCATGCTTGGGATTGGGAACTGGTTTTCAAATTCACTTTCCCAGCCAAGCTCTCTCTGCAGTGTGTCTAATTTAAGGTGATTACCACATTCTTAACTCTAATATTCGTAAACTTCATTTTAGCAGCAAATGTTGATAAATGTGACCTCAGTTGAAATATGGCATCCACTATCTTCATTAAATAGATCTAGGCTAGCATGTTATGAAACTGGGGAAATGTTTATACTCCTGAACAAATGGTTACACCTTATAACTTCAGCTGTCTGTGAACTCAAGCTTGACACACTGTGAGCATATGTGTGCATGGGTGTATACTCTTCAACTTGTCTCAGAGTAGGAGAGTAAGATTTGTAATGTATAACATGCTCACAACCTTTACCAAAGTACTGTCCTACTTCCCTAGGAAATTAACCTACAGAATGGAGATAAATGAGTGCTTTACAAAGAAAGCCTATTTAACATATTGTGGGCCTTTCCAACTTTGAATCAAAAGAGTCAAATTAAGATGAACTGCAGAGGCAGCAAGGAAAACAAGTAGGTTTGAAGATTAAAATCATGCCATGTAACAGCAGGAAAGAAGGGGAAAACCTGAGAGAAGCCTTCTGAGTGAGATTCTCTAAGGACATTTCAAACCCACATAGAATATTTGCATTTGGCAGGACTCATCCTTTGTATTCATTGCAGTGTATGGTTTCAGAAAAAATAATGTCCTATGTAAGAATTAGCAAAGCCTTCTGGATCCATTGCTGGCTGTGGAGCCTGGCAGCATGGCTCTGGTCCCAGTGCAGCTGAGCAGTTATCCAGTATCCCTGGGCACAATGGGATAATAACAATACTAATCTCATAGGGAAGTTGAGAGGATTAGTGACTTAATATGTATACAGTTCTGAGAGTGATGCTCTGACTGCTTTAAGCATCCTCAAATCATGGAGTATTATAAGATTAACATAGCCCGAGTCATTAGTTTTCTGTGTCAGTGTAGGGTTTCTCTGGCATAAGACTAGAAAACTAAAATTCTTCTCTGATGAAATAATACATCCTTAATATAGAATCTCTGTGAATTATATCAATGGGTGACCTTTCACATATCAAAAGACAGCCTATTAATAAAGCTAGATTTTTCCATTAGAATATATTGTTTTCTCTGCCATGTCACAAACAGGGGAGACAGATGGGACATTTACAGGCTTAGCAAATTTAGGCTTGAGTGGAGTAGGAAGGATGTGTTTTTCAAGAAGGGAACTTTGTGTTGGATAAAAGTGGAAATCTATTAGTTTGGGGTGGCTAGAATTGCTGGCACAAGACTGCCAGCATGGTGCTATTTGCAAAACTGTGCTTTGGCAATTGTGCTGTTCGTGCAGGTGTGTGGGCTATTGTTTCAGGTGAATAGATGTGCAGGGAGGCTACTATTCCAAAATTCACTGGCCTATAGTCATTTCTTTTGCTGATAAAAATTTCTTGTGATAAGTGAAGAATAAAATCATGCTGATTTAGATGGTCTGTCTCCGTCTCCCCCTCCCCCTCACCCCCGTCCTTGGGATTATGTGCTGTGGATGCAGCTTGCAAATGAAGAGAAAAACCAAAGTCATTTGTAGTGTTAAAACTCTGTTAAACTCTGTTACACTATTCTGGACAAGTTGTCATTTGCTTAGGATAATATCTCAGTTACTTTCTTCAGATTAAACGTCTCTCTCTCTCTCTCTCTCTCTCTCTCTCTCTCTCTGTGTGTGTGTGTGTGTGTGTGTGTGTGTGAGAGAGAGAGAGAGAGAGAGAGAGAGAGAGAGAGAGAGAGAGAGAGAGAGTGTGTGTTCGTGCAACACATTTGAGCACAGGTGCCTGAGGATGCTAGAAGAGGGTATTGCATCCCCTGGAGCTGAGCTACCTAACAAGTGTGCTAGGAATCAAACTCGTGTACCCTAGAAGAGCTGCAAGGACTCTAGCCACTGAGCCATCTCTCTAGCCCTCTAGTTCCTTTTCTTTTTCTTTCTTTTTTTCCCACAATACTGGTAGCTTTATTTGGTGCAAAAAATGGCCAGATAGAAGCTTCTACTATTCCTCAAAAGCACCTCAAATTTAGTTGTCTCTCCCTCTGTTTTGTCCCTAGTTCATCCCAGTCTCCCATAGCCTTCCCACTCAACCCTTGCATTCCTCATCTAGCCATGACACACTGACAAAACCTATTTATATTTTCTAGTCTATTACTCTACATCTACCCTCTGTAGTCCTACTGATCGTAACTTTTTTTTTTTACCAATGACTTAAAAGCTAATTTCTTTTATTTTTTTTCTTATTGCTGTGACCAAATACACGACAAAAGGCCATTTAAAGTAGGGTGTTTTGATTTTGGCTTATCATTTCAGAGATCGGACTCCATCATGGAGGGAAAAAGAGGCAGTTGTCAGGCAAGGCTTATTGGCAGGGGCAGGTGGCTGCTGATCCCACTGCATCTGCAGCCAGGAAACAGCAAAGAAGACATGGGCGGAGCTATAAAGCCCCAAGGTTCACTCCCAATTACCAGCTTTCTCTAATGGCTCCACAAGCTTTCTGATAGCACTCCTAGCTGAGTACCATGTATTCAAACACAGGAGATTATGTGGTATACTTCACACTCTTATGTATTGTGATGAGGTGTAGTGGACAAATGTCTTCTCATTTCAGACAGGATAACACAACAGACACAATTCTACTCAAGTCTAGTTTGGTGATCAATGAGTTTAATTGAAATTACTGACAAGAGCATGATCAACTTACAGATGGCTGTATCACTGAAAAAACATCACTCCCTCCCTTAGTGGCCGCTAACCACGTTTGTATATGTGATGGCAACAAACTCTTAGCTCCTTCTCTTCACCATGACAGAAAGTTAGTGAGTCTACGCAGGCACAGTTCTCTTGTGGGTAATGGTAGTGAATGGCAGTTTAAGTAAACGATAGCCACGTGTTCTGCACAGTGTGGAGAATGGTCTATGATAGCTGTAATTTAGATTTCAAGTGAGTGAGATTGTTACAAAAAACATGGGAAGCAAAAATAAAATTACAAACAACACAAAGCAGACATGCAACGGAGAGGTATCAAACATCATTAAGTCAAGCATTTATAACAGCTAGCAGTGACCAAAGTAGTCATCATTTATAACAGCTAGTAGTGATCAAAGTAGTCATGCTAGTAGAGAAACTAGCATGCTGGATTGACCATGTCTCCTTTTGTGAGTTTCTCATTCCCACCACAGGGATTTTATACCATGGAGAACCTAACAGTAACCTTTGGTGGGAATGGTTTACCTTTTAGCTCTCCTAAAGGATATAGTGTTTCTATCTCTTGGTTGTTTCTCCCTCTGTTTTACAGAACCAAGGGGCCAGTCTGACCCATGACAGGGGATTTTTGAAAGACTCTTCACATAAATGTGCTGGAATCGGAGACAGGTAGGGCCTCACTCTCACGGACAGCTTTTTAACAAATTTAAATAGCACATGACAATTTTCCTATAAAAATGCATCAAGCCATGCCATTCCAGGAGGACAGCATTCCTCAGTAGTATGAAACTGAGCTAATTGTCCATCAGTTGGAGATATATAGAGAGAATAAGATGTACAGAAAGTGCACTTTAACACAGCCATCAAGGTATGTTCTGACATGTTAATAATTATTGTGCTGTCAAAAATTGCAACCCCAAGATAAGTTTTGAAGTAGACTTTATCATTTTTTAATGTGTGTTTTGACTAACCTTTGAAAGTCGAATATATTTCTAAATGGAGTATGACTTTTTTTGAGTGCCCAGGCTCTAGTATGTGCAGGGCATTGAATGTATTGCCATCACTGATATCAAAGGCCAGACTTGATTTCTTCCATGCAGAAGTCACTGGGATTCTTGAGGAACAAACTGCTTATCTGTCCTCTCCATTTTCTCCTCAATTGGACCAACAAATGACTGTGAGCGTATGGGTACGCTATGTTGTTCTAAAAAGTAAAATGTTTCCAAGAGATCCAAATAACATTAATCTCATAGGTTCCTTTTGAGAATTATTTAACACAATTTATGTAGAAGGACCACAAAAATCCATGCAAATAACAATACATTTATGTTTTCACATGTGAAAAAAGTAATTCTATACCTAAAAGTCTTGAGGTTTAATTCTATCTTGCAAAGTAATGAGTTATTTTGAGGACTTTCTACAGAATATGAATTTTTATTTTATCAAACTGTTTAAGTTATTAGGGAATACAAATGAAGACTCCTGCATAAACTGTCAGGACACCTTCTTGACTAGGCCAAATGGTTCAAGTAATTAGCCTTTTTTATGAATGTATAGGTTAACTTGTCCCCTTTTTATGAATGTATAGGTCATCTTGTCCCTAGGGTTAATGAGTATGTCTGGATTGAAATTCTGGTCTTAGAACAGATGAAATGCTCACCTTTCAGAAAAGATAAAGGTGTGGGAACCCCATGTAGGCTAGTGATCAGAAAAGGAAGAGAAACAAGCATAGCACCCCATGGGAGCTACACAGAGGGAGCCATGGGCAACATTAACAAAGTAGTGAAAGGCAATAGGCAAATGGTATTGCAAGATCCTCCTGACATACAAATAATATACTGCTTTTGTTGTTCCTTGTTACTTTGAGAGACTGCAGTAATTTTAGCCTTAATGGATTCCTTTCGGCTTTGCATATTCTTCTTTCTAGAATGCCTCACCTCTACATATGGCCATGCTGTTGTAGAAGAAGGAGGTTGTGGTGGTTGATTTGGATTATCAGCTCTACAAGCTCTGAATCACCTGGCAGATTAACATCTCAAATCCCACTGGATTATTTGGATGAGGCTGGCCTCTGCGCACAATCAAGAGGGCTTCTCTACATAGGCTATTTGAGATAGGAAGGCCCACCATCACAGTGGGCAGCGCAGCACCATTCCCTATGCTGGATTCTTGACTGAATAAAAAGAAGAAAGCTAGCCAAGTGTGAGCATTCATATCCTCTTTTTGCTGATGACATGCCCTGTGGCTTCAAGCTCCTCACACCTTGTCATGATGGACTGTCCCTTGACAGTCCAGTGAGCCAAAGAAACCTGTTCTCCATTACTGCTTCCTGTCATGCTGTGATTGCCGTCACTAGAAAAGTGTGCAATACGGAAGACAAGATCCATAGACAAGGACAGATGCCTGTATCATCTTTGTGGCCTGTGTACATGCATCCCTAGGCATGTCCTCAGTTGTTGCTGTGGGTTCCACTCATGTCTGGCACCATTTAAAATTATTTTCACACTACCAAGAGAGTCATTAAGCTGCTCCAGCTCTTGGAAATTGCATTTTATTTTATTCTGACTCTCTGCAAACTATTAATTAAGCTTTGGCCCTAGAAACTCTGGACAAATACATAATTTAAGGAAACAACCCTTTGGCTTCTCTTTGCCTATATTGCTGCCTCTCTTGGGCCTTTTCACAGCTTGGCATAGAAGCACAGTAAGTTCATGGAGGTTCGGCTTAATGTGCTTTCTGCTGCCCTGGGCTCCTCGGGAGCTACTTCTTAAGAATAATAGATACAAATTTCACTTTGTCCATGTGTACTTTGTGCAAGGAGGAGATCAGTGCAATGGGAAATAAACTATCCATCACTTGGCACCTTGAATTTAAGTCAAGTTCATTAGAAAGGTAATTTTCTGCATTCTTTATGGGGCAAGCATTTAAGCCTTTATAAAGTGAATGACTTCACCTCTGATGATCCAATGAGTTTAAACAGAATGGGCTTTTTTTTTTTTTTTTTGGCTATGTAGGTTTACTTCAGTTTTCATTATCTATGCTGAGGTAATATTTACCTAATGATGAGATTAAAGCATTTATTCTTTTTATCCAAGAGAGGATGCTGCTTAATAAACTTCACCTTAAGTTTTGAGACTACTAACTGTCAAAATAAGGATGCAAGGCATTCAGAGAGGCTCAGCATGAAACAGAAACACAGCAGGGTTTCCATAGAGCCAACAAAGCTTTTGGCTAAATGTGGAGCCCAACAGAAGACTGTTGCTACCTTCAGGACAATCCAAGTGGATAACTGCTGTTTTCAAACATAAGCAATGAAATAAAACATCAACCCTGAGCTCTGTAGCTCTGCCTATCAAACCCATGTGCACTGTAGGGGAACATTCATTCAGACTGCTGTCTTTTGAGTTCTCGGGTCAGAAAATCCAGAGTGGTATCCAAGAGTACACTGCAGGCAATCTTCTGGAGATGCTGAAGGCTCGGGTTTGCGACTACGGTTTGAGAATCATTGCTCTTTGGGAGTTCAATCCAAGCCATTGCCTTATAAGCTTTGATATCCTGGATTGTTTTAGTAACTCAACACTGTATAAAAATAGTAAGTGAACTTGATGGAAGAGCACAGTGTAGCCAATTCTACCCTGCTCTGCACAGAGCCAAGACAGTGATATATCAAGCACTCGCAAAATGCATTTGGTCTTTCTGAATAAGAAAAATAAAGGTAAATCAATCCCACAAATATATTCTTGGTTTCCTAATAGTTTTAATGTTCTCAAGGACATAGATCTTAAGTCACTGGTGTGGTTTCTGAGTGGAAAAGTCTACAGAAAAAAAAATCAAATACTAATTATGGAAACTACCATGACCACGTGTGTTGAGAACTACAGCTATCATGAGTCTCCTCACCCTCTCCTTTCCTTCCTTCCTTCTGAAGGGACAGAAAATGCAGCCTAACCCTCCAATAGCCCAAATAAGTCAGAAGTTTAGAAATACCATCTCACTCCTAAGTAGCCCTAAATACCTTAAATTCCAGACCCTGGTCTCTGCCAATGAAGTGGGTAAAAAGGTCACACTTCTTGCTATTCCAGAGACTGCTTTCTGTATAGAACTAGGTGAAAGGGCGTAAGACAGACCTTTGAATACGTGATCCTGGCCTAGTAAGATAACAGGAAATGAGCTGACTAACCGCTTATCTGGCTTCTGTAAACTGCTGGCACCATAGAGGGAAGATAACACGCTGAAACCTCCAGTCCTATCTAAACTGCAATTTGTCACCCCCACTCAGGAGCCTGTGCAAATGCGAACCTCCAAGACTATAGGAAACTGATTGGTTCGCGAAGCGTGGGCTTAGATGTTTTAAAATGATTGACCTAGAAACTATAGAATGGTACGAATTGATTGACCCTCACCGCGCGGGCTCTGGATGCTATTAAATGATTGGCTTGCGAGGCGTGGGCTTTGTTGTAACCCTATAAAAGCTGCCCCGATTCTGCACTCGGGGTCCACGGTCCTTTACCCCTGCGTGGAGTACGACTGTGGACCCCAGTCCTCTTGCTGTTGCATCAAGACTGTTTCTCGTGAGTGTTTTGGGCTGTCACCTTTCCTGAGTTGGAGCGTGGGGGTTCCTCTAGCTTTGAGGGCCTTTCACTTCCTTCCTTCCTTCCTTCCTTCCTTCCTTCCTTCCTTCCTTCCTCCCCCTCCTCTCCCTCCTCCTCCTCCTCCTCCTCCTCTTCCTCTCTCTTTGCCTGTTTTATTAAGAGTTTCACCACAAATGAATCCCTTTTCACCAGAACCCCTTTTCAATATAACACTGACACATCCATCAGTCCTGGCTCCAGCCACGTGGAGTGTAGGATTTAGCACACAGCTATTCATCTTGAATATACTTTTATCTATTAGAGGCAGGAGAGCTGATGTTTTTGGTTATGATTATTATTGATCCCATTGGAAACTTCAATGGGATCAATACTTAAATATCATCTACAAATGATATGGAGAGATTATAAATAATTGTTTTTCCTTCAAATCATAGTTATATTTCTGTTCTATGCTGATGAACATGCATTGTTATCAAGCATATGGAATACGGCTATGGAGAACTGAGATAAACTTATGAATAAAATGTTTCTGAATTTCAGTACTTGGAGAAACACATATATAATTTAAAATATGGCTTTCATATTTACATACTAAGTAATAACATTTTGGTACATTAAACTGTCAAATTATTTTTTGTCTGAGATTTTTGTTGCTGTTATTTTACTAAGGCTTTTGAAGCTGCCTAGGGGCCTTGTGTCATATTTCTATTCTTGAATAGATATAACTTCTTTTTAACCTACCTCAGTCAAAGAATTTTGCTCAATTTGCTAAAAACCATAACCCCTTTTCAATATAACACTGACACATCCATCAGTCCTGTGTAGGGTTTAGCACACAGCTCTTCATCTTGAATGTACTTTCATCTATTAGAGGCAGGAGGGCTGATGTTTTTTGTTTGAGTCATTATTTATTAACTTATCAGTTCAAGAAAATAAGTCTTGTGAATGGTTATCTTATCCTCGACTTTTTTCTCTGTATTTGTGAATCATGATGTTTAAGATGATATGATACCTAGAGAGACTATTTCAAATATTTATTAAACTAGTGTGTAAAGTTTATAATGCTGGAAGTTCCTAGAACTTAATAGCACAGATGTGTCATAATAAAAGAGAAATAAATGAGAAACCTTATCTTCCATTTGTCTGTGTGCCTACAGCACTGGAAGCTAGAAATGAATTGAGCAATCCCTTGTACTATGTCTTTAACAGTTATTCCTAGCAGAAAATCCATAACTAATATATACATCTGATACTTTTGTCTTTAAAAATGTTATTTCATTTATTCATTGACTGTTGGTGAGTGAATGTGTGCTCTCAGGTGTGCCATACCACGGGTGTGAAGACTAGAGATCAACATTTTCTAGGGTTGGTCCTCCTTGTGTGAAATTTTCACAGGTTACCAGGCTTGCTCAGCAACTACCCTTACCTGCTTATTCATCTCACCAGACATATTTTGGTGAGTTAAACATAATCAGCTCATTTTCTGATATTCAAGGCTATAAGCAGTTATCCTCTATTTGGAAAAATATTGTTATACTACTCTTAGATGCCATAGAATATCAAATAAACACCCAAGAGCCAGAAATGGGTTACTTCTTTTAAATTGCTGATCAGTGGGGTCTCCAGTCATTGCAGGTTACTGCCATTCCTCTTGTTCTAGCCTACTCTCCAGAACATGATGGCAAGAACTTGATTGCTTAAGACAATGCACACTTCAGTCATAAACTATGAAGCAATCAACTTGGTTGTGAGCTGGATGCTTTAGGCCTATTGGTGTGCTTTCATGATTCTGGAAGATGCTATGTATACTACCAGAGGAGAAAAGTAATTACTGGTCTTATCCACTTGTGGAGCCCGTGTGTTATAATAATGAGAGATCTGGAAAGAAGTGTCTACTGGAGCAATGATAGAATGAGTGTTAACAGAGTAGCTAGTCATGTTTGTTATTAGCTTTAAAGTCTGCTCAACAAGATATTGCTTTAAAGGCATTTAAAGAAAATACAAAAGTGTAAGCAAAGAGAAAATTCATTTCTCATATTTAATCCACATATAAATGAAAATGCCAGAGGGAAAGCAATAGAAATGTCTATACAATGATGCATTAGATACTGTTTTTCCTCTCAAACAAAGCATTTTAGAAACATATTTACTAGCAAAATAACATCAAGTATCAGTTTCCCCACCTGAAAAGTCACAGTACAGATATTTGTCAGTTAGCTGCTGTCTGCAGTATTTTTTAACATATTTTGGGCCAATCCTGGATATTAAAAACTCAGTTGTTTCCTAATACCGAACAAGAAGATGCATACTAATTTTCACTTTTCAACTTATTTTCCTTTGATCCTTCCAATTTTCACATTGTAGATTGATCTTAGAATGCACCCACCTTTAGCATCCCTTTGAGGAATGACTGCTTTGTTAAAGCAGACACAGACTTTGTTAATAGGCTCCATTCTTCTTCAGCTGTATACATTGTTTCTAAGCACAGATAGATTTGTTTTTTTGTTGGGTTGTTTTTCTTTGTTGTGTATGTTTGTTTGTTGTGTGTGTATGTGTGTGTGTGTGTGTGTGTGTGTGTGTGTGTTTACAGGTGTGTGAGTATGCGTGAGTGAAGACCAATTTTGACATAATGTCTTCATCAATTCTGCTGTTTTAATTTACTGAGGTAGGGTCACACACAGATCCGAGGAGTCCTGCACATTCTAAACAATCGGATTGCTGAAGGGGTACCTATTTCTGCTTTCTTGGCACTGAGAATACAGGGGAATGCAACTGTGGGCCAGCTTTTGGGGATCCAAACTCAGGTTCTCACATTTCAAGGCAGGCATTTTATCTATAGAGTAACCATCCCACCCACTATGCTCTAGTTTTTCATCCTTTCCCAAGACTGTGTCAGCCCTGGGGCAATACAAAGGGTACTTTTCTTCATCAAATGATATATATTGTTCCAAACAAGCAGGAATAAGTATCTGCACTGTGGTGTGTTGAATGGGAAGACCAGGGATGAGATAAAGAAGAGGAGAAATGAAGAACACAAAAGAAATGTTTGGGACTAGGAGATCTTTCACAAACTGATGACTTATGCCAAGCAAGTTTATTAAGAAGTACAACATCATATAGACTTTTGCAGGGGTAAAATGGCAATGGTGAGCAGAGAGCTACATCAGACAATGCTGGCAAAGAGAATATGAGATACCTCAAACACAGATGCCTAAAGACTGACAATCAGAGCTCAGTGGGAAGAATTCAGTTCCCCAAAGCCACAATCTTGACTCTTCTGAGAAGGACCCACTTGAGCCATAGGTTGGCCTTGCCGAGTCTGCTCCTGGGCAATGATACAGAACCAAAATTCCCATTGTCCTTTTATCAGGGACTCTGAGAAACTCCTGAGCGAGTCTGGCTCTCCATAATGTATGAAATCATGCTTTGCTCTGAAGAATTCTAAAGCTTGAAAAATTTGTGTGTGAGGAAATAATCCAACACTACAATAATTTTATAACCAATACCATAAACAGTTCTATTTCTCCACCTCCTTCTTCTTCACCCTTTGCCATGTACATCAGCTGTGAAAGACATATAGTACCTGGTTGGATTCAGCAATATCCTCAGAAGACAGGTACCTGTTTGGTTACTTTGGTTTGATTACTAAAGACATCACTGAAACCACTATAAGCTGAACCCACTAGGCGAAACCTGTGATGATAACTTAACAATGAGGAGAAATTTCTTAGCATGGAAAGTAGGAATAGGGCTTGGAGTGCTTGGAGAAGAGAACAAAAATGTAGGCAGGATACAGAGGAGCATGGAATGCATCCCTGGAGGCTCAGGAAGCCTCTTCTAAATTCATCCAGATGTCAGCTGAATTCTATTCTTTGTAGTTCCCATTTCCTTACTGGCTGTCAAATACAGCATGATATTTGCTTCTACAAGACAATGCTGCATTCCTTCTGAAGGTACCTCTAGCTATCCAGGTCCTTGTGTGTGTTCCCTATATCATAGAGTCAATAAAAGTACATCAAATAAAATTAATAAGCATTTAATCTCTCAATTTTGCCAGTGCTCTTCTCTAATTCCCTCAAGACAAAAAAATATCATTTGCTTCCAAAGACACATGTGGTAGTTAGCATTTGTGAGTCTTGCAAGATGGTCTCCTTTGCCTTGTGCATATGATACATTGAAAGGTTTCAGAGCTTAGAGTGAGGACCAAAGAGACCATCACTGATACAAACAATAAGTGGAGATTACAGAATCCGTATTACCTCCCAGGGGCAAGAAGACATGGAGAAGGGAAACATCGTTCACCCGAACCTTGAAAAGACAAGCTCAGCATTATTCAAGGCTTTCCATTTTATCCTTGAAATGAAAAGAAACAAGATTCTGACCACCTTGTTTTCATTTCTAGTATTCAGTTTGCTTATGCTGTTCTGTAAGTCTGAAAATCCACCATTGCTAGATTCCTAATGGACACTGGACCACTTACCTGCCAATGATGTATATAAGTTGTGTAAGTCATGCCTCTGCTCTTTTGTTGTTTGAAAGCAAATATGTTATTCAAGGTTGATTTCTTTATGCCACTATGAGAAAACTGTCAATCAATTTGTAAGAGGCACCTCCTTTCCCATCACCTTTCATGGGTTTGGCTCCTTTAGGAGGATGGAGAATGTTTCTGGCCATTTATGAAACTGAGGGAAAAATCTGGAAGTGGGCAGTGCTGCATGTTCAGGATGAGTGCCCATGGAACCGGGGCGGCAATCCATCTCTGACAAACAGTAAAGGCGTGGTCTAAATGTAGTATCATGGGCTAGCCCCACCCCACACACGAACAAAGCCTTGTAAGTTAATATCTGTAACATCACCCACTCGAATACAGAGAGGTGTAAACATGATCATTGTCCTCCAAGCATTCACACCCTCATGGGGAGGAAGAAGTGACAGTTTCTAGAGTCTCTAGAATGTGCTTTTTGATATCTCTGAATACATCAGTCATCTGACTGTCCCTCTAACTTTGTCCTTTCCTTGATGCTATATGTATCTTAATGAAGTGCACCACCCAGCCTACCATGCAGCTTGTTTTCTATGGACATCTATCCATTCTTAAGCATCTGAGGCTATATATGTGTGTAGGAAGGGAAGAAGCCAGGGCAGGAACTCCATCTCATACTCTTCTTTTACTATGCCATCTTTGCAGGTCTGGACCACACGCAGGCTTTTTCTGAGTTCTATCTAGTATCTCTTCCTCTCACATTTAATGTAATGAAAGAAACCAAAAAAAGGTGCTAAATGATTTCTTTACAGATAGCAAAGGGCACTATCCAGAGCTAACATTTGGCATGTGTAAGCTTAACCATTCTGAAATTAGAATGTCTGCTCTTTAATGAAGGATTACACACATCCCACTGCTCACAGCTCTTCTGGTATCAAACTTATTTATTTTGTACCCTGTCTAGTAGTTCTTAATAAACATGGCATGAAAAGCTAGCATGCTTGACTTTTTTAGCCTATTACCATTTGAAATGTCCATACCATGACCCGATGCATACAAATAGGACATAAATCTTTCATCTGCTTCCCTGTAAATAACCAGGCTGTCATTTAAAGTCACTTCTACTAACCCAGTCTATTCAACAAAAGGAAAAATCTATGCATCTGTTGATGAGACTTTTTTCAGGTGTCCTATAAAAAATGCACTTAGAAAATCAATATGTTACCCTCCATTTGATCTTGAAATGAAGCAATATCCAAGACAGGCTAACAAAAAGCATGCTGGGCATCAGCAAAGTGTCAAGGAACTTTTGTTTCACTGTGATAGATTTCTCCTAAACAGATTCTGTCAGCTCAAAGGGCATCATTTGGAAATTATGCTTCAGGTGCTTTAAGATTTTTATAAGAATACACATTTGTGTTATGAAAGTATATGGTATATATCACATGAATTGCTTGAAATAATATCACAGTGTGATATTTACAGTAATCTATTTTAATATGGCTTTGGATATACCTAGAGTACAGTTTTTTGAGTTTAGGAATAATGTCAATCATTTGATATACATTTGGGAATGTTTATTCAGCTCTGAATTTGAACAGTAATAATTGGAATGGGGACTTTAAATTTCAAATGTCTTTGAAATGGACACACAGATACATATTTTAAAACTGAATTATCAATTTCTCTTCTTATTCTTATAAGCCATCATAAACCCAGTGACTTAAACAATACAAATTATTAGAATAGAGTACCAGAGATCAGAGTTCACTAATGGGTCCCACTGGACTAGAGTTGAGGTGACTATAGTTTTATTTTTTTATAGAGGCTTTAAAAGACAGCATGCTTTCTTTTGTTTCCTGGAGTTTCTAAAGCCTTGTAGCATTTGACATATGGCCTTTTCATCATCAAAGTGAGCAATGGTTGCTAGGCTTGTAAAAATAACTTTAATTTGTCAGTGTAATTGTCCTCAGAGGCTTACTGTTGAATAAGTTTGCCCTTTCTAGTTCTCTCTGAACTCTGGCTGGCTGGCTAGTTGAACTCAGCTGTTCTGGCCCAAACACCTCTCCAGGCTGACTGATTCAAACTGGCTTCTCTCAGCTTCTGGCTGAATTGCTCTCCTTAGCTTCAAACTAACTCTGGCAATCTGTTCTAACACTCTGACTCCTTCTCTTTCTCTGGCTCATTCTGTCTTCACCTGTAACTTGTCTCTGTAAAACTGTCCTGGTAAAACTGCCTCCTCTCTGTCTCTGTCTCTCTGTCTCTCTGTCTGTATCTGTTTAACTGTCTCTGTCTCTCTGTTTCTCTCTATCTCTCTCTGTCTCTCTCTGTGTCTCTGTGTCTCTGTCTCTCTGTCTCTCTCTCTCTCTGTCTCTCTCTCTCTCTCTCTCTCTCTCTCTCTCTCTCTCTCTCTCTCTCTCTCTTGTTGTTCTCTTAAATCACGTTTATCCTGTTTGTTCTTATGAGAGTTGGGCCTATCCCTATCTCTGACTCATTTTATCAAATCTTTCTCTGATCTGTCACTTTGTTTGCTCCTCAATTAAGCATCACTGTTTAGATTAAAGGGGTGTATTCCAGCCAGAGGGATTAAAGATGTGGCTGGGGTATCGACATTCTAGCCACATCATATCTTTGGAAGTTATCCCTTGCCAGAGCAATCCTGGTGCTAGATTAAAATTCCTCTACAAGTTTTTCTCAGATCTCGTGACTTGCAAATGGTGGTGATTAATACTGTCAACGAGGCAGGAACTAAAATCATGGGAAAGACAAGCTTCTGGCATGAATATCATGAATGATATTAATATACTTTAAAAAGAGGTATAAAGAATTGACTCAGTTCCTGTCTCTATGGGGAGAAATTTAGAAAAATATCATGTATAAGAAAGTGTCCTGACCAGATGCCAAATCTAAGGGCATATTAATGTTGGACTTCTCACCAACCAAAATTACAAGTGATAAATTGTCCAGATGATGATACCTAATTCCATAGCCCAATGTACTAAGACACTATCTTCGATCTATGCCTTATAAATTGAAGTCTTTGTTTTCAGGACATTGAACCCAGTGTTCATCAAACCACTGTCAGATCCTACAAGATTCTTAAACATTTCAAGACTGTGTTAATCTGATTTAATTGTGAGGAAGATAGGGAATTGATCTTTAGTCTCTGATATATACACAGTACCAAAAAAAATTAAAAAAGAATTTCATGAATTTCATGGATTTATAAAACATTTCCTTGTTACATATTATAGCATATACATAAATTCTGTGCAGATGAATTGTCAAGAACCTGAGAGACTTCCATCTTCAAACTTGTTATAACCGGGTAGCCCAGTGACATTTCAACACATGTAAGGATGCTTGGAAGACAAATGAACGGATTTAACAGTGTCTTACAAGTCTGGCAATCTCTGTTCTAATGGCTTCCTAGGAAGCAACAGGAATCCTCATTTTGGTTTTTCTCTGAGGCAACACTGCTCTGTTCCTCCAGCAGCAAGCCACACTCTTTCCTGAAGTCAGTACTACCAGATTCCCAAGAACCTATCTGCTATGTGACTAACATCTCTATCTCCCCAGAACAGTCTCAGGAGCTAGAATGTGGAGCAGTTCTCTCCAGTGCTACTGTGAATAAAATGTAATCCTTCTTCTGGTTATTGTTATGTTGTTTTTCCCTTTCTGTACCACCCTTCCTGATTCTTATTTAAGAACAGCATTTGATGTGTGTTGTACGTCATAGAATCCTACAGATCTTTTAGTTTATATTTAGCAATAAATCTCTAGTTCATATGAACTCATGTTGGTGTTCTGAAGACTGTCTACATACAACCTGAACATAGATGACATGAATAGACATACTAATGTGGATAGAGAAAGTTCAGGAGCCCTCATTGAGATGGAAGCTAATGTCTTAATAGAAAGAAGATTGCTGAAGGATGCAGACAATGAAGGGAGTCAGGATCATCTAGAAGAGTTCAGCTTAGAAATTGTTAGATGGCACACAGAGAATGAGGAAGAGGAAGGCCCAAAGAACTGTAGAGGAAATCATCACTGAGGACTATTTTCTCCTCCCCTCAAGTTAAGGAATGATCTCAGCATGCTGTGAAACCTCTTTCTATTTCTACTGTACATAGAAATCTGTGCTGGAGAGGACACAGAGTAAGAAGTGGTTTGTGAAACCCCTACCCTTTGCCATTCAGGCTTTCGTGGTCACTTGATTAAAAAAATACTAAGGATACATACATCTCAGTTATTTTCCAAATTTCAAATATTAAATATGCATTACTTCTAGTCACGAGGTGCTTTAAAATATAAATTGCTCAGATAATCATAAAACCTTCACATCATCTATCACCATTTAACTTCTTCAGCAAAGCCACACACTCAGGAGTGCATGCAGACAGGCTTGGGAGAGGACACGGCAGCAATACATACAGCATCCCACTTCCCACCAAGCCACTCACCACTGTTTCCATGGGAAGTTGTCTGGATGTAATTAAACATTGAGAATCTTATTGAGTCTGCCTGGTGAACTGCAAGCGGCTGCCACACTGTCCCATGGACTGTGCTGCCCCGTGACACTATGCTACAGGTGGCATTGGTATAGGACATGTTCAGACTGGAAACAAAAGCTAAGGCCTATTATTAACTCCTCCCTAGAGCTATAAATTCTCACAGCATTTACTCCCCTTGGACACAGCCATTTTGGAACAGGCCTCCTTCACCTTATCTCCACTGCTACCTCTGGATAAAAAATTGCATCAAAAGTGTGCTTGAGCACCAGTATTAATAGTATAGTAGTCAAGGTCTTGCTCCAGGGTGACAAATGAAGGGCCAAAAAAATTCAGAAATTAAGCTGACAGGTGAACTAGAGCTATCTCAGTTAGTATGTGTTATGAATATATAATAATTTATGATTTTAAATTTTAGAAGCATGCTCATTCTGCCATCCAGCTAATTAAACCTGTTCACCTTCACATAGAATGTAGATTTAAAATTAGTTACTATGTCTTGGTTTTTCTGCTCATTAACTGAACAACAAAAATATTTAGTGTTTATAACACATAATGTCAGTGGTCAGGGAAATCAGGAGTGTCATTTACCTACAGGGGGAAACTTTTCCTTCTTCCTCTTAGCCTTCACATGCTGTAGAGATATAGTACAAAATGAATTCCATGGAAGGGACAAACACTTCAACCAGATCTCGAGCCTTTAACAGTGAAACTAATTGAAGATATAAGTACTGTGCCCATATTTCTAATTTCCTTTCTATCCACAAAAGGACTTTTCATTTTTTACTTTTAAAAGTTTTTTTTTTGCTTGAGGCCTTTGTCTACTTAAATCTGTTTTGATCTTTAAAATGATGTTTTCCTGGAAGAATAAATGCGTTGTGGTGGAAGCAAAGAAGATTCAAGTCTTAAAGTAACCGTCCGAACACAGCTCCTGGCTCTGGGTTCTTCCCATGTAGATAGGTTGGCTGGTTACTTTTTATTACCTGCACTATAAGAGAGATAATTGAGACACTGGGATGGATGGTCTGAGATAATGGGGTGGCCTTCTCATGGCTATTCCCTCTAACTCTGTGCTTATCAAAACTCTTGCAGATTTTCATTGCAGCATTTTCCCTTGAACCCCACTCCTCCAGGGAGTCTGTGGTTACTGCTGCAGAGTCTCTTCTTCCCATAGTCATATCCTAGATACCATGCCATTACTCATGCCTGCATCCCACTCTGTGTCTGTTTCTCCATTTATCCCCATTTAATCCTTCTGGTATCTCAAAGTCAGTAACTCTTGGCTTCCTAATGAATCCCATGTTTTTAATCCTTTCTCTTTTTTTTTAATCCTTTCTCTTCTACATTGCCCATCATCTGTCACAACTTACTACTTATTCAACTTGAATTCTCTCTATGTAAGCATACCCTTCTTCCATAAATATTGATTTATAATCAAAACAACCCTGAGATTCCATCTCACACCAGTCAGAATGGCTAAGATCAAAAACACAGGAGACAGCAGTTGTTGGCGAGGATGTGGAGAAAGAGGAACACTCCTCCACTGCTGGTGGAATTGCAAGCTGGTACAACCACTCTGGAAAGCAGTCTGGCGGTTCCTCAGAAAACTGGGCATGACACTCCCAGAGGATCCGGCTATACCTCTCCTGGGCATATACCCAGAGACTTTACCTGCATGCAATAAGGACACATGCTCCACTATGTTCATAGCAGCCTTATTTATAATAGCCAGAAGCTGGAAAGAACCCAGATGTCCCTCAACGGAGGAATGGATTCAGAAGATGTGGTATATCTACACAATGGAATACTACTCTGCAATTAAAAACAATGAATTCACGAAATTCCTAGGCAAATGGTCAGATCTTGAAAATATCATCCTTAGTGAGGTAACCCAATCACAAAAGAACACACATGGTATGCAGTCACTGATAAGGGGATATTGACCCAGAATCTCGGAATACCCTAGACACAATTCGCATATCAATAGATTTCTAAGAAGATGGAAGGAGAGACCCCTGGTCCTGGAAAGACTGGATGTAGGGAACGCCAGGACAGAGTAATGAGAGGGGGTTGAATGGAGAAAAGAGGGAGGGAAGGGGGCTTATGGGACTTTCGGGGAGGGAGGAAACAGGAAAGGGGAAATGATTTGGAATGTAAATTAAAAAAAATAAAATAAATAATAATAAAAAAAAGAGAAACAGTTCCTAAAAAGGTGAAAAAAAAAGAATAAGAATATCGATTGGATAAACAAGATGACGTTAAATTGTTCAAGTGGTGATGCTAAGAGGAAAAATAAAGCAGATATATGGGATGTCAGGATGTATGTGGAAATTCTCACCCAAGAACATGGAAGAGAAAGAGAAGGGGGAGGAACAGGGATCTACAGAGATACAGGCAGAAGAATCAGTAGACATGATATCCTGAAGTGGGAACAAGCTTAAAGCATGGTATGGGGGCAGTGGTATGTGGCATGGGCAGTCGGATTAGAGATTAGATAGTGATTAGAGAGCTGGACACAGGGTTTCTGGGGTGCTGGTAGTCTGGAAATGGTACAGAGTTAGCTTTTGCAATTAAGACTTTGAATATGAACCTGAATCCTTGCAATTTCTCACCGTTTTAATCATTTGATTCATCCAGAGTCCTGGCTACCTATGTTACTGTCTGCACTGTCTGCAGTTCCACAGCTGAGAGCAGCTAGAATCTTCTGTCCACCACAGTGTCTGGGTTCAGCTAGCTTTCAAAGAGCTCTTAATGTTTCTGTGCACTCATTTCTTCTCTCCACACCTCCCACATGCCCCACTCCACACAAACATTTTCATATTGTCTTTAGTTCATGCCAATAGCTAATCATTTTCCGCTCATTGTAAGGTAAGCACTTCCTCTCTCAGAGAGAAACATGGATGATGTGACCTCCAAGAATATCTGGAAAAGTAGATAGTAGGTAGGTACTAAGATTTTCTTTTCATTTCTTCACTTTTCCCAATCAAATAGCAAGGAAGTTTGATTTATTTACTTTTCTCAATTAAGGATAAGTCATATTTGTCATTGAGAACAATCTTGGTGATGGAGATGAGATAGCTAAGGAGCCATACCAGAATTACATTGGTCTCACCTTTAAGCCCTCCTGAGCACAAATGGACCATTCCTCCCTCTTATACAGAATATGGGCATGGCTGCTTAAGGAAGCAGCCAGCTATTAGCAATTGAAAAATTTCCAGTCTCCTTGGGAAGGATAATAGTAAGTAATCACTTTTACTGGAATTCGATATGAATCACTACCCCAAGAGGAGATGACATGAAGATCATTAAGGGCCAATCTGTGTGCGGTTTTTATTCAGTCTGGGCTCTGTTCTCACCTCAGCTGCTGAGATTCAAGATTCACACCTAAAATCTTAGAACCACCTGGGGTTTTCTTGGCACAGAGTAAGTGGCTGACATATATAAATGAGCTGTCATGGGGTAGGGTGTGGAATAAGCCTTCAGTAGTAAATCAGGATCAGCATAAATGTATTGCTCTGAGGTCAGCTGACTTTCACGCTACTCTGTTTCTGCTTCAAAGTTCTTTCATCAACTCAAAGTCAATGCACTGACTTTGTGTTCAGTGCTATTCGTCATACCTTCTGCTCCTTAAGCTGATGTCTTAATTTATAGAAACTAGATAGCAAAACAGCTCTGGGGATGTGTGACCTGACTGGTTGTCTTAGATTTCCAATGCTAGGAAGAGACACCACGACCATGGCAACTCTTATAAAAGAAAACATTTAGTTGGGGCTGGCTTACAGGTCAGAGATTTAGTTTGTTATCATCATGACGGGAATCATGGTGCTGTGCAGGTAGGCATGGTGCTAGAGAAGGAGCTGAGAGTTCTACATCTGAATTGCCAGGCAGCAGGAAGAGAGATTGAGATACACTAGACCTGGCATGGTATCTGAGAACTCAAAGCCTGCCCCCAGTGACATACTTCTTCCAACAAGTCCACACCTCCTAAGAGTGCCATTGTCTATGAGCATGTGGGGGCCATTTTTTTTCAAACCAACACACTCCAACATGCACACATGTGTCCCCACATTGGCATCTGATGGGTTTGCTCCAGGCCACCCATCCTGCAGTGAAATGCAAATTCCATTGCACTGTTCTCTGATGACTCTCACCAATAATTTACGTATACTCGATGCTTTTTCTTTCTTTTCTTGTGAATCTGTTATTAGACCCAGTAGATAGTTTCCAAAAGATGCTGGAAAACATATCTACTTGTATCCTTCTCCTGTACTGCCTCTTAATCCAATCTGCTCTGTTTCCTGGGTTTCTATATCAGCCTCCTGATTGGTGGTGCTGCTATCTCGCTGTATCTGTAAGTTTCTAGTTCACCACACTCAAGTCACACTGATCTTTGTAAAATATGCTTAAAGCCTGCTATCCTGAAGCTTAACACCTCCAAACTATGCCTTATTCCCTATAGTCCAAATTATGGATTTCTCTAATTTATAGCTAAAGCCATCTGTAGCAGTATGTTTTTCTACCCATTCATTTTGTTCCCAGAAATAACACATCTGAGACTTAATATTTCTTGAACAATGCTTAGGCCGAAAGCTTTGCTTGTTCCCCCTCTAGCTCAATTACCCATCTATTCTGTTCTAAGTCATTACATGTAGCTGACTACCTAGTCCTTAGTTTCATGTGACCATCTTCTTTGTCTTTGGGGTGACTCTCCCCATGCCTGATTCGATTCCCAGAAATCCTCTCTCTGTGCCAGAACTTCCACCTCCCTATTTCCTGCCTAAACTTATAGACCAACAGCATTTTTTTTTTATTGACAGGTGAGGTTTCCTTATAGCACAAGAGATTCTTCCTTCATGACCTGGATCGTGTTTGTGTCTCTGACTTCATAAAGTATTTTATTTAAGATGATACTGTGCAATAAGACTTTCAACTTCATTTACTTTTCCTGATGCATTCCCAATTACTCTAGGACTCTTTGTTGTATAACTTAACCATTTTTCTTATTGATTAAACATGATAACTTCCATATTAATTAAACTGTGAAATGCTATTGAGTTTGTGCTTGCTCCTGTTTTTCTGTTCCATTGCTCTGTCTACTCAGTTGATAATTAGTCTTTAACTGTGGTAAATTTTAATATGTTTCATTACTTGATTATATGAACCCTCAATCTTTCACAAAATGATCTTGATTGTTTAACACCACTTCTTTTTCAAGTTAAACTTTTGGATCCTGTTGTAGTTTGTCAAGACACACTCCATTATCTTTCTAAATTGTTTATACTATAAATATGCATTTTCTTTTAAAAAGCCATATTTTTGCAATGTTTTCTTCCTTTAATAAGCCTGCTTTATTTTCATTTATTCCAGTCTTCTTAAATGTTCTTCCAGTTTTTTTTCCAGTCTGATTCACACTAAACCTCCACAATTAATTTGTATTCATTATTTTTTCCCTAGTTTCAACGTTTTAAGATTAAAACCATAAACGAAAAGGCAGCTTTAAACAAAGGCACTTGCAGCTTGCTGAAACAAAGCTAGAGTTATCTTCATCATGACATTACACAGTGCCTGAAAATGCCTGGCAGCTCCACCAGAAATCACATTTGTGTGATTTATAAATTATTAGCATGAAAACAGACTGCTCCCAAGACAGGCTGCAAAGGGAGGAATATATTCCACGCCTTGTCTAGGCTCCACGCTACTGATTTTGCTTGGCTCAGTGTGCATGTCATTTCAGCATCAAGTCCAGCATCCTCAAATCTCTCTCTACTTGGTTTACACATTTTCTATTTTTCTATTTAAAATTATCAAGTATCTCTCTGGATTCATCATATGTGAATTTTTACATATATTAATTATGCATGATTATATATAATATAGTTTGACTATATTTATCTTCATTACCACCTCTTATCCCTTTCTTATTCTCACCAAACTCTTTCCTCTTCCCAATTTGTCTCCCCTTTACTTTTGTGTCATTTTTGGGTGGGTCAATTAGTTTAATTAGGGTTAATTATAAAAGCATGGCTGAGAGGGTAATTACAGGAGCCTGAACACATGCCAGTAGCTATACCACTGAGGAAAATATTTCTCTGGCTTCAAGCTAGTCTATTAACTGGTAATAAATTCTCTGGAAGGGGAGGGAGCCTCATGAACTTGTTATCTATCTGTGATGGAATATCAATGGACCTAATCTTATGCAGGACCTTGGAGGCAATCACAGCTACTGAAAGTACAGTGATCATGTCTTGCCCCCAAGACAGCTATCCAGAACTCTACCTCTCTTCAAATTCTTGTATTCCTTCCCCTCACTCTTCTGCAGTGTTCTCTGAGTTTTCTCAGTACCTCAGAAGGAGTAAACATTCAACAGTCACTTATTCTCAGCACTTTTGCCAGCCACGAATCTCTGAAGTACCTGTTACCCACAATGAAAAGATTCTCTGAGAAGCATTGACCATAGCACTAATAAGTGGGCAACAATGTAATTATTTAGAAGGCAAATTTATAGGTACATCACATCCATTTATCTGGCTTCTTCTTTTAAGGATGACTGGGCCCACCTAGATAATCCAAGATAATCTACTCATTTTAAAGTCCTTAACTGAATCATGATCAGGTCATCTTTGGCATATAAAGTTATAGTCAAAGTATGCGGGGATTAAGGCCTTATACTTATTCAAAGTACTATAGTCATGTCTGGCAAATGTTGATTTAAACAGTGGAGTGGTAGTGTGGTAAGCTTAAATGGAAATTAAATATCACTGTCACAAATAAAAAGTAAGTCAATTTGTCAGTGTCCTTGTTAGTATTTTGTCAATTTGATGTAAGCTTTAGTCAGTTGGGAGGAGGAAGCCTCAACTAAGGAACTTTGTCTATCAGACTGGCCTGTAGGCAAGGGTCGGGGCCATTTTCTTGATTAATGATTGGAATGAGAGGCCTGCCCACTGTGCGTAGTGCCACCCTAAACAGGCTATCCTGAACTGTACAAGAAAAAAGACTGAGAAAACCATTGGGGAAAAGCCAGAAAGCAACATTTCTCCATGGGCTCAGCTTCCATTTCTATCCTGACGTACCTTCTTGTTGGACTGTGAAGCTGTGAGCTGAAATAAACCCTTTCTTCTGCGAGTTGGTTTTGGTCAGTGTTTTATCACAATCACAATAAACCTACCTAGAATAATAGGTTACATGTAGTCACCATTTCCATACCAATCCTTCTAAAGTTTAAGGAAATTGCAAAATGTTTGAATGTACCAGTAGAGATAGCTGCTGTGCTAAGAAGTCAGAAACTTAATACCACCGGAGTCATCAGTGAGGGCTTTTCCCATGTCCAAACAGTCTTGGACAGAAACTTCACAGCACAATATAATAATAGACTCAGCAGAATAGTCAACTGCAGTATGAACCATGGCTGCTGTCCAAAGCTCAGCACCAACTTTGTAATTATTGGGTCACTGGAAGGCTCTCTACCTTCACAGGGAACATAGAAAAATGGCTTCTCACTGGCTGCCTTTGTGGTGATGAAAAGAGCAGAAGGGCCTCGCTTAAATGTTGTTCAGTCACTTCTAGAGGCTTTGGGCACATGGAGTGAGGCAGGTTGCTAAAGAGCTTTTATGTTTTTTGCTTAGTGAGTCATGTGGGCATGGATTAGTCAAGGAAGAGGTGGGTTCCTGGGGTTGCTGGGGGCGAACTGACAATAGTCTTACAAAAGAGATATGGAAAAAGGAGAATGCACTTTCATATTTTCCCAAGGAAACTATCAAAAATACTTATAATTTCATGCTCCTCTTGTACATGCTAGCCTTGTCTATGGGATTCAAGGAATTGGTAGAAGTCTGTGGTCCTTAAGATAACAGAGAGGTAGCTGGCCCAACCTGTAATCACTAGAGAGTGGCTCCTCTTGGAATTTCAAATCTCTGAGGATTAAGAAGGGATATTTAATTGTGCCACTGACACTGTATATACCATGATGTCCTTTGCCATGGCCATAGCCTGACTCAGAGCAAGCTCACTATGAGTAGAGCCTAACATGAACACAACCTACCACAGACACAGCCTGTCATGGATACAGCCCTTTGTGAACACAAGTCAACTATGAACACAGCCCACTATGTCCACGGTGTAGAATGGACACAATTCTTTGTGAACACAGGTCACTGGGTAAAACCACCTAACTCTTTATATTTGGTAATATCCTGAGATATTCAGGCAACATGATAGGAAGAAGGTAGTCTCCTCCCGGCAGCATGATGAGAGTTCCAAAATCACCTATCCCCAGTGTAGAAGTTTTAAAGAGTTTTGTTTTATTTTATATTTTTAGGACACCATAAAACCAACAATATAATGCAACTGTTTGTTCTTTCAGTATTGTACTTATACACAAAGTGTAGACATATGCCTTCATTTGTTTTCTCCTACTATAACAGAATTCACAAAGAAAAACCTTTGACTCATATTTTTTAGGGCTAGGCAGAACAGGTGAAGAGTCATATGTCTAGTGAGGATGTGTTTGCTGCCCTTACTATGGTAGATACACAAGAGAGTGAGCAGGAAGGGGTAGATCTCCTATATAAGAAGCTCACACCTATAATGCCATTAATACCTTCACATAGACAGAGCCCTCATGACCTAGTACCCTCTTCAACCCTCCCTCAATCTTGTTATACTTGGAATTGAGTTTCCGACACATAAACCTGGAGAGACAAATTCAAGTCATAGCAGCATGTAACAGAAGTTGGAGAACTGAGGCTCAGAATGACCATAATTTAAAAACTTTATCTCCACACAGACATATCTTGTAATTCCTAATAAATACATTCCAGTAAACTTTAAACTCATTAAAATTACTCCTGGTTTAAGAAAAAAAGAGGCAGATGCCACCTTAGTTCACACGGTTTCTTTTTCCTTCTATATAAAGGCAGTGGTATTTGTGTTGATTTTCTCTGCACTGCATAAGATAGCTATTGAGGAACACTCACAGGTCACCTGTAGTCTTGTTTTCGTTCTGGCACAGAAAGGTGGCAGGGCTGGGAGACTTTCACTTTGTACCACATATGAGCAACAACATTTATAACTAGATGAACTGAATTGCTGCGCAAGACTTCCAGAACCCAAAGGCGATTGATTCATTCTTTTCATTTCAGGAAAAGGATTCAATTCTATTTCCGAGTTAAGACTGGACATGACAACCACAAGGTGCTATTACAGCAGGTAGAAACAGGGTTCAAGTTCAAGTCCCTTCTGTTGGGTCACGCTGGACATGTTGAATTAGGGACCACTGAGGTGTGCTCAGAATAGCTAGGAGTGTGTAGGTGTCGTTCTTTGCGGTGTTCACATAGGCAACTGTTTTTAACCATATAATGAGCCTCAATACCAGGTCCCACTGAGGAGTCTGGCTCCTGTTTAAAATTCTGGATGTGCTTTTTCCGGCCTAACTAGGAGTAATCCAAAGGGCTCTACTTGGCTGGCCTCCAGCAGAGACTGCGAAGCTGTCTTTCAGCTCCAGGCTGTCACAGGGCCATTGCACTGAGTGAAGGGAAGGCAGAAGAGAACCGCAGCTGAGCAGTCATGCTCTTGCACAGGCTTGCATACCCTTATTTCCGGTTCTCCGTATCCACTGTATCCGAGGCCCTGGGGAGAAGACCTTTTCAATTGCCTCTGCAGTCTGATGAGGGTAGAGTAATAAGCCTCCGAGACACTTTCACCTCATTTCAAATGCTCTCCGAATCATCTTCCCTCTTCTATTCATGCACACATTTCAAGATCCATAAACCTAAAGAATACTTTTGCTCATGTTCCTTGATAGTCAGTGACCCCCACGTCTGTGTTGGTGTATTGTTCTAGGGGCAGATAAAGAGAGATTCAGCAGATGCACCACTGTAGTGAGTCCAGGATTAACCCTTTAACTGTATCTATCTCAACCCTCCTGACACCCACTCCAGGCTCACCGGAACCAGCTGTCAGGCACAAGATGCTACCCAGTAAGTAGAAATGAGTTGAAGTTCAAGTCCATTTTGTTAAGTCATGTTGGACATGCTTATATGTCCTGAATTAGGGACCACTGCTATTTGCCCAGAATAGCTGGGAATGTGCAACTACCCTTCTTAACAGTGTTCACATAGACATCTAATGTCACTCTCAATAATCAACACAGTTAAATTTATATGAACTGCATTCAAAGCCCTGGAGCTCCTTAATGTTGAGCAAAAGCATCAGAGGTCAGATGAAGAACTTAGAGCAGCCTCAGTCTGTCAAGGTCTACAACCACACTGCGAAACACTAGCGACTTTTATATCTTGAGGTGTGGGTCTATGTTAGCATCAGAGCTCAGTCAGTGTGTCAGAGCTATCATGATGTGATTGTGTTGTGAAAAGAACTCACGATTGTCTAAGAATCTGGAACAATAAGGATGTGCATTAAGTACAGCATATTAGAGGAAAGAGATGCTGAAACGGACTGTGGAGATAGGCTATGTGGGAGCTTATTGGAGGTCTCTGCATCGGTTAGAACATCATTATTTATGCTATCATGGTATTTGTTCCATTACTTCCTGGGTCACCTAGAGCCTTGTCAGCCTCCTGTTTAAAACAGTAAACCATTTTCTCACAGCATGTATTTTATCCTGTGTGTCTGTGTATATTGCTTGTGTGTTAGAATATTCTGTATTTTGCCCATTTATTTTGTTTGCTTTTTACCACGGTGTCAGGTATGTTGTAGACTATGATTACTGATCTGACAGCTCCACCCAAAGAAGTATGAGACTCAGTGGATGAAGGATACAAGCTCGGGGCTTCATGAACTTCAAGATTCTGTCTTAGTTTGGGTTTCTCACAGTGAAGAGCTACCAACTCTTACAAAGAAAACCATTTAATTTGGGCTGGCTTAAAGTTTCAGAGGTGTCTTAGTTACAGTTTACTTCTGTGAACAGACTCCATACCCAAGGCAACTCTTATAAGGACAACATTTAGTTGAGGCTGGCTTACAGGTTCAGTCCATTATCATCAAGACAGAAGCATGGTGCAGGAGGAGCTGAGAGTTCTACATCTTCATCTGAAGATTGCTAGGAGAAGACTGGCTCCTGCATGGTTAGGACAAGGGTCTCATTGCCTACCCCCACAGGGACACATTTCCTCCAACAAGGCCACACCTACTTGAACAAGACCACGCCTCCTAATAGTGCCACTCCCTGGGCTAAGCATATACAAACCACCACAAGAGGTTAGTCTGTTAATTTTACGGCAGGAAACATGGTAGTATTCAGAAAGAGATGAGGATTCTACATCTTGATCCACAGGCAGCCAAAGGAGATTGCTCCACACTGGGCATTGCTTGAGTATATGAGACCTTAAAGCCCATGTCCACAGTGACATACTTCCTTCCAGTGATAACAAGGTCACACCTCCTAACAGTGCCACTCCCTATGTGCCAAGCATTCAAACCCATGAGTCTATGGGAACCATTCCTATTCAACCCGCACAGGTTCTGTATATTATTCTATGGTAGCTATGCATTACTACAGAATAACAAGTGTCAGGGCAAAGGAGAGGACAATATTTAAAGCACTTGCCAAGCAAGCATGGGGACTGAGGTTCGAATCCCCAAACCCATTTGAATGCTGGGTGGCCAGTCAGCTTGTAATTACAATGCTCAGGAGGCCGAGATAAAAAACACTGTGCTTGTTTGAATTAGAAATGTCTCCCATCACCTTTGGCGTTTGAACACTTGGTCCCTGGTTAGTGGCACAGTTGAGGGAAGTTTATGCCTTCAGTAAAAGACATGAACTCTCAGGATCCTGTTCCTGTTGCCATGCCTGCCTCTTTCCCATCATGATGGATGCTTATGTGCCTAGAAATTTAAGGGCAAATAATGTAGTGTTTATCAGAGCAACAGAAAAGTGACTAAGAGAATCTGTGGAGCAAACTGGCTGGGTGAGCTAGCTACATAAGTGAACTCTTGAGTTCCGATGAGAGACCTTGCCTATTGAGATAAGGGGTAATCAAGAAAGATGCCTGAGCACATCTGTGTGCATGAGCTCGTGCGCGCGCACACGCACGCACGCGCGCACACACACACACACACACACACAGAGAGAGAGAGAGAGAGAGAGAGAGAGAGAGAGAGAGCACATGTAAACATGCATACATTCACATCACACATATGCACATAAGGAAAGAAAAAGGGCAAAGTAATTCCAAGTCTCTACCTCCATTTCATTTTGAAAAAAAAAATGATGCATATATCCTTTTGTTTAATCTTCCAGTCTGCATCCAAAGATAGATAATTTGCCCTGGGTGGGATTTCATGATCTTTTAAATCTTCCTTGCTGCTTCCTTGTTTTTATTATGATATTTAGATATGAAGTTCATGAGACAATATGATTATATTATGAGTTATAATTAAAACAGGAGAATGATCAAGTAGTGAGGCATGACCCATATGTTTTCCTCCTCCTCCACCTCCTCCTCCTCCTCCTCCTCCTCCTCTTCTTCTTCTTCTTCTTCTTCTTCCTCTTCCTCTTCCTCTTCCTCTTCCTCTTCCTCTTCCTCTTCTCCTTCTCCTTCTCCTTCTTCTCCCTCTTCTCCTCAGCTTTAAGGTTTGAGAGGGGAAAACATTGAAAGGAGAGAAGTCTGATTCATTTTGGCTCAGTCTGTATAACTCAACTCTTGTGTTGTCTCTGGAACTGGGTTATTTTACAGAAGTGTTACCTCTACAGATGAGACACAGGCACAGGGACCTGCTGTGATGTCAGTGGTGTGAAGATGTTCCCTAACTTTTCTTGCTCACACAATATCCTTAACATAGGGTTGAGCTAATCAGGAATTTTTATCATATACCTTGCTATGGGATATAATTTCATAGGAAAAGTGTTGGGTTTGTAAAAGGTACATTTTACTTTTTGCTTTGGGCTCAGACATGGTATCATCACTTCCTTTGGTCCCTTGTGTGGACTTGCAGTCCTTGCTAGAAAGATCTCTTGCTCCATACTGTCCTTGGTAGTCTCAGACTTTCAGGGTCACCTCTGCATTCTCTTTGCTGGTGCACTCTTTATGTATCCACTGTATTTCTTAAAGCTAGATAATTCTCTCTCTCTCTCTCTCTCTCTCTCTCTCTCTCTCTCTCTCTCTCTCTCTCTCTGTGTGTGTGTGATGTCCATGTAGCTTGTTCTGTGATCTGCTTGTTACTTCCTTGCAGGACAGGCAAGGCTGGCCCAGCCTATCATAACTTAGCAAAAGGAGGTTCTGAAACTCATTACTTTGCCAACAATTTTATATCATGGTCATTGGCACCTTTTCTCCTAAAAATCAATTTTCTAGGTAATGTCACAATACCTTAGGTGTTTTCACAGTGTCAGCACTACACAACAAATACTGCCTAGCTCTTTGGCTGTCACTCTAAGACATTATGCATTGAGAACAAGAACCAGCAAGTGCCATGGAAATAAATTTATTTCATAAAATCTCCTTTTGGTAACTTGAATTTTTTCTGGCTACTTTATATAGAAAATACAAACAAGACAGTCCTCTATTTCAACATTTAAATTTTTCAAGTTTTTAATATTTTATTCTATGAAAACTTCATTTATTATTTATACACACACATATAGATATATAGATATATAATTTGCATCTGCCATTGCTTTCCTTCATACCCCCAATACTGCCCATTTTTCTCCCTCCCAACAACCTTATGTATTCTTGTTATTATTATTGGTAGCATCCCAACAAAAAAATCTAGCTGGTGTTGTCTCTATGTGCATATGTACGTGGCCATCTGCTGGGGCATGAGCAACTTACCAGTGACCATATCCTACAAGGAAAGCAGCTCTTCCTGGACAGTCATCAGTTACCATTGGCACTATTTCTCAAATGAAAATACAGATCCATAAGCCATCCGGCCAGTTTTGCAGTCAATAGAACTATATGGTCAGAGGGCTTAGGGTAGATTTCTGTTCTCCTTTTCATTGGTATTGTGAACAAATACAGCAATGCCTCATTTTAACAGGGACAGTAAAGTGTTACCAAGATATTTACACCAGAAGGCCTGTGTGAATCATTAGAAACAGAATAATTTACTGGAGAAACATTCACTTCGCTTTTGGCACATATTTTAATATACTAAAATATTCAATGTTCATTTGAAAGCTTTTTAACATCATCTACTTTTAGAAACATAAGAAAAATGAAAGGATATTTTAAAGCAAGCGATTAAGCCAAATAGCAATGGATAAGGAGAAGTCAGGGATGGTTTTCTAGGTATGAAATGAAGTGTGGCATCTGTGTGCTCACAAGAACCTGTCTCTATCCTTTGGGTTCTATTATACTGTTTCCAGTATGAGGAATCTTTAATAACATTTTTTTTGTTTACTCTTTCCTCAAAAGAGAGTTACATTCCATACTCTGCCACCCTCATAGAGCAACTTTTAAAATTCATTTTTCTATTCCCCTTTGATGCTGTGAAGATAATTTGAATGATCATCATTTTCCTTAAGAGAGACATGGAAAATTTCAAACAAAAGTTGCTTGGCTTTGTTAATGTGAGATGAGGAGCAAGCTTACCACATCAACAAAACTTGCTCCCTGTACCATCTCACCATCTCAGCAAACACTGTAAGTGACAGATGTAACAGCACATACCCAGTTAACCAGCTGCATGTTAAAAATGCAGCAGGCTTTCATAAAGCTCTTGTATATAAGAGTCACAATCTCCCTAAAAGGACTTAGGCTAAAGGATGCATCTGGGCCTCCCTCTTCTATCTCATTCTGAAGGTAACATAAAAATTTTCTGGATCAGAATGCAAACTTCTATTTTCTCACTTTTAAGTAATGTCTTTTCTCATCACTTTCTTACACTGGCACCACGGTTTCTAGTTTAACTTTTTGATCTCTATTAGACTTGTTCCCTCTGAGATAGATGGATGGCCATTGAGCCTATTAAAGAAATTATTAAAACTCTATTTTGCTTGCAGTAACCTCCTTGTTCCTATCCACTATCTGGTGCCTTTAGTTTACAGCAGGAGATTGGAGAATGTCCATTTGGTTCTTTCTACTGGGTCACAAATTGAAACTTCTTTCCCAAGTAGTGTCCAGGAATTTATCACACTGCACTTGTCTATCTGTTTCCTTTCTGTCTCACTTTAGGCTCATATTTTGTCTAGAAGTTTCCTTTCTTTACCTACTGAGTTCTTTTGTAGACATTAAAATCAGCATCATTGCCACAAAACATATTAAATATTGGTAATTTTCAAAACACATTCTCTGGCATCATGTAGATTAGGATATACCAATAATTATGGCAACTGATATTCCAGGTGGTAATATACTGGACTTAGAGGAAATATGTTTTAGCTAGGTAAAGGATTAGAATAAACTAGCTAGATGTTGGATGAAAAAACAATGATTTATAAATCTAATTTTATGGAAGCAAATCATTCACATAATAGAGTTGGGAGAAATGACATTGAAACACAATTAAAAGCAGTATTTTACCTAACACAAGAGGCCAAGCAAATGAGAGTTTATCTTATCTCATAATGAAGAAGTCATTGAAGTTTCGAGGAGAACAACATGTATGGAGTTTAAGTTAACCATAATCATAAGACCAAAAGGTTATTTATTATCATGAATTGAACACAATCATGACTCCAAATTTATAGTCTTAGAAAAAGAAATAGAAGTACTCAGTACATTTCATGCAAACTGTATGCTGCTATGGATGGGAAAGTAGCATACAAATTACCATAATACAACATTCTCAGTGATGCAGAAAATACATGAATACATTTTCCTCAGTTAAGAGAAGAAAGGGTGATTTGTTTTGCTTAGGAGGATGTCTATCAGGAAATGCAATTAGAATCATGATTCTTAAGTATAACCAAGGAAGAGAAGGATGTAATTTCAAGTGAAAAGAAAAGTAGGGTCAATGATAAATAATTCCAGTCTCCCAGGAAATCTGGAGTAGGGTGAGAACTGAAAGAAAAGAATGGAGATTTCCTGCACCAAAATGTGACTTTATATCACATTGAATAATGATAAGACAAGGAGTCTTGGATATGAAGATGCTACAAAGTATGAACACAAGGTTTATGTCAGTTTCAGAGGGTAGAAGTCAACCTACATTATACTGTTACCTAAATACTACAAGTTATGAGTTTACTGTTGGATGTGAACACTGTGTGTTCTTTGCTGAGCACCCTGCATGAATCACTTTCTGTTCAAGTCAGTAGTCTGAAAACAACGTACCTTTTTCAAAGGATATTTATTGAGGACTAGCTTATACACTAGATGCTTTTATTGAAACATCAACCCAGGATGATCAAACTACTTCTGAGGTCGTTTATGTATTTAGTAATATCATCTTCCTCATGGATGAAAGACTGTCAGTCACGTATCTCAAACCTTAGCCTATCTGGACTTCGTGTGAGTCAACAAGTTGAGTTTGCAATTTGATGCAGTTAAGGAGGTAAGTGCTAATATCATATTAAGAGTGGATATTCTTCAAGGAAGATTAACTCTAGGACTCAAATTTGTGGTAGGCCATTTTGGCAAATGTATAGAGAAGCAAAGTTTTAATATCAATCCTAAGTTCTCAGAAAATGGAGAATTCTATGATTAGGGATCTTGGTAAACCATATTCACAGGGACAGACTTGAGCAAGGCTCTAGCTGTGACTCCAGTAGCCAAGAGAGATGGGTACCTGGTGTATGGGTGGTCATCGGAGTGCATGACCTGGATTTGTTTGTGGTTCCTTTTGGATTTACTTCATCACACTTGTAGAGTGGACTTGTCTGATGTGATACTTAGTAAAATTACTTACTTCCAAGAAGAGAATAACATGAGATAGTTATTACCATCAGACTGTTATTAACACCAAGACTTAGCAACCCTGGATGACAGGATGCTGCTATGTTCCTCTAAATTAACCATCTTATTAAGTTAAGTTTAATGGAATTGCTCCCAAGCTCTCTTCTCTGTACCACATGGGAAATACGGGAAATGAATTACTTCTTTCCTTTCAACATCAGCCTGCAGTGCTTACGTTCCTAGGCCACAGTTGACCCAATGCTCCTGAAGATGTTGGGAGGCTCTGGCTGTCCCCAACATGTATATAAGCAAACCCATTGTGGTAGTTATAATATTGATTGTAATTTCATCTTGCCAACTGCAACGTATTTTTCTCATAGTCTGAACTCTTCACCAAGGATACTAGGAGTGACTGCTATCACTCTTCATAAGGATCTTCTTTGCAGTTTCTCATTTTGCTTTTGGCATGCTTGTCTAAAGAAAACGCAGGGACAAAAATGGAGCAGAGACTGAAGGAAAGGATATCCGGTGACTGTCCCAACTTGGGATCCATCCCAAGAAACCCTGACACTATTACTGATGCTATATTGTGCTTGCAGACAGGAGCCTAGCATGGCTGTCCTCTGGGAAGCTACACTACTATACAGTAGCTGATTGAGACAGATGCAGATACTTACAACCAACCATTGGACTGAGGTTGGGGATCCCTATGGAAGAGTTAGGGGAAGGATTGAAGGAGCTAAAGGGATGGCTGCCCCATAGGAAGAACAACAGTATCAAACAACCCAGATGGCTTAGAGCTCCCAGAGACTAAGCTACCAGCCAAAGAGCATACATGGGCTGGTCCATGGCCCACAGCACATATGTAGCAGAGGATTGTCTTGTGCGGCCTCAGTGGAAGAGGATGAGCCTATAGAGACTTAAGTCTCCTGTAGAGACTTGTTGTCCCAGGGAAGGGGGATACTGGAGGGGGCGAAGTAGGAGTGGGTGGGTACAGGGAGCACCATCTCAGAGGCAAAGGGGAAGGGAATGGGGTGAAGAGCTTTGGGAGGGGAAACTGGGAAAGGGGTCAACGTTTTGGAATCTGAATAAACAAAATAATTTAATAAAAAATAAAATAAAAGATAAAATGTTTCATCCTCAGTGAAAACTGCACCTAGCATCTCCTCCCCCAACCCCCACCCATGCTGAGATCACAGATATCCATGCTGCTCTGTGGCTGTTCCCCAACCCAAGTTGTTGGCACTGTGAGGATCAGGGACTTGTGTCCCTCAAAAACTCTGTCCTTGTTGCTATATTGTCACATGATCTCATCATTCAGTTGTCACCCTGGAATCTACTGATTCAGAACCCAGAGACATACACAAATCTGAGGGTTTCCCATTAAATGGCTTTCCATCCCTCCAGCCTTCCCCCACATTAATTTCACAAGATACTCTGGTCTCTCTCTCTCTCTCTCTCTCTCTCTCTCTCTCTCTCTCTCTCTCTCTCTCTCACACACACACACACACACACACACACACTGGAAAAGACTATGAACTCTGGCAATTTTTTTTAATTTAAAGTAGGGAAGAGTCCATTCTGAATATCTTTGTAAGATTGTATTCAGTAAATAAATGACCCTTTAACAGTATTTGGATTTCTTTCTTTAAAAAAAAATCATCTCATTATTATAAGCCCTAGATTGTCACATCAAGCTATTGTTTCCATAGCAGATGGTGTCTTCTAACAGTCTGTACATGTTCTTAGCTCAGTTCCTGTTAGTTTATATTGGGGTTTGCTACACTGCTTGGGTGATAGCCATGTTACATTCCAAATATTATTAAGTGCAAGTGGCCACATAGAGTTGTGCTTATATATTTTACAACACATTAGAGTGTGTATATGCAGATATAAATATACATCTCACATGCACACACATATGCTGGCACACACCTGGATGCACAAGTACAACACACATAAACATGATCACATACATACACACCTCCCATGCACACACATACCATCACACAGAGATCTCACACAAACATGCATATTACATGCACACACCATCACATACTTGCTATTACACACTGACACACACACACACACACACACACACAGTCACCGATTTGCACATTGCATCTACTTTAATTGCTATTTCAGGAAACACAGATTTTAAATTATTTTTTTCTCTATGCCTGTTATTATTTCAAATTATTTTGCTTTGTAGATGGGTAAAGCTAGCTATTCTGAAAGTCAATTGATATTATATTTCTGTAACTAAAATGTGAAATAAAATCCTGTAGGCTAAAATTAATAACACGCCTCAGTTTAGAGCTGATTTTTGCCTCTCTGCTCATATTTGCTCCAACCACCCATCAATTCTGCTCCCTGGGAGTAATCTTGTTTGCTATTTTCTTAAAAAGACCATGAGGAAAACTGAGGCTTGATTAGCAGTAAGTCAAAATGAAAAGATTTAAAAAAAAAAAAGTCATGTAGGTAAGAAACTGTCAAATTGGGCCCAGAGAACACGAACAGGAGGCACATATTTGTGACTTTTCCAATATCAATTTTCTCTTGGCAATTGCTGTGTAAAAGGCACCCAGTGCAGGTTGGGAGTGTAAGAAATATATCTTCTTTTTTTTTTCTGTCTTCTGATACTAAAGATAATCTTCCTTTTCTTTATTACAAAAGATTCAAATCTTATGACTATGTCTGTTTTCTTGACTCTCGCGAAAGATTTGCACAAGCAGAAAAGAAAAGAAATTATTCATCCGAGCACGTTAGCCCCACTGAGCTGCACATCTGTCCCTGGAGTGCAACCCTGCAGCCTGGCTGATGTTTCCCAGTGGGTTTTCCCCATGAGTGCAAAGTGCTCAGGAAAAGAAAACAAATGAGCAGGGAGAACAAAAGTGGGAAGCTTTGCACTGGGCAGCGGAAAGGTCAGAAGAAAACGCTAACTCTATGTGAAGATCTGACATTCGTATCTGAAGTAAACTCCTTTTGTTCTCCAGTGGCATGGTGCCCTCTCTGTGGGCATCTATGAAAACTAAGGATTTGTGAAGCTCCGGAAAGAGTTTATTAAACATAAGCAGTTATTTTGTGACACAATGTTCATATATCTATGGTGTGTAATTGAAAGAGTAAATGTGTTTTAATACATGACCAATATATTTTTATTAATTATTTTATTTATTTATATTCCAAATATTGCTCCCCTTCCTAGAACATCACCCATGAGTTCTTCTCCCCAACCCCTTTGCTTCTGAGAGGGTGCTCCCCCACCTCCCCCCCCACTCCCATCTCACCCAGCTAGCATCACCCTTCCTTGACTCATCAAATTTCTACAAGATTAAACACAACCTTTCCCACTGAGGACAGACAAGACAGTCCTCTGTTACATATGTATCAGGAGCTAGGGACCAGCCCATGCTTGCTCTTTGGTTGGTGGCTTAGTCTCTGGGAGCTCTGAGGGTCCGGGTTAGTTGGTAGTGTTGTACTTCCTTTGGGATTACAATCTCCCTTAGCTCCCTCAGTTTTTCCACAAACTCTTCCATAGGTGTCCCTGACCTTAGTCCAATGGTTGGCTATAATCCATATAAATAAATTATGGTGGAAAAAATATTGTGAGGTTGAGAGATTTAAACTATGAGGTAGATTTTAGTGTTAAAAGTATATGAACAATAAAACAGTACAGGAGCTAAAATATTTATAATTAACTTCAAAATAAAGAGTCTCACTAATCTTTAATGACTTTTGATGAGTTTTTGTTTTTAAGATCACATGGTACCATTTGGTTATGTCTCATTTCTCTGAGATTCATTTTCTTTAAAGGAAAATTATCCTAATTATAAAGACTGGGAATGACTCTTCACAGAAAACCATTTCGGCTTCACATACTGACTAACGACAGGGAAAGGTATACAGAAACCACTCACAGGTTTAGCCATTCTGCCCAGACTGTTAACTTATTATGGTATGATTATATAAGCCTCAGGAACCCTACCAGTCTATCAAAGTGACTCCTCTTTAGCACATCATCTGTGTGTGTATGAGATGTGTCAATGCTCATCAGAAGAATTCCCACCCAAGAGAGGAATCATTCGACAAACATCCTGGTCACTCAAAGTGGCCATCTTGGAATTAGCTACAGCAATATAGATATGGACTGAACTCCAACACAATTATAAGATCTTCAGGACCTCAGATCTGTACTGACCATAGGACAATACTGCTGTATTCCCTGTCAACCTCAATCTTTTCAGATGAGCTTAAAAGGCAATCTATCCCATTACATGCTTAGAAATTCTTATTGATACACTTAACTCTGTCATAACACTTCTTTCTTAGGGATAATTCTTAGTATTGTAATAACATTCTTGGTCTCATAATCTGAATTAATGAAGTTAGAAAGCATAAAAGAAAGCTGAAGTTATGTGGGAGAAAAGGGGGGAAACACCACACATATAGTCACATCATGTTACTCCTCTATTCCTAATACATCCCTGGGAGGAGCTGGGCTTTCTCATTGCCAACCTCACAGTGAGACTGAGAGCAGTCATGGAGGCATGATAATTACCCATCTTTTTAAACAGCAAAAGTTTTAATTGCCTTTATAATTCTGAACTAACCATTTCTCCAAGAAAGGTTTTTCTTTATCCACTATTAGATATTATGGGTCATGCAGAATGTTCTTTGGTGTGATGAAATATAACTCCATTGTCCACATTTGTTCAGCTTCTTCTTTTCTGCATCTTCTATCTTATTCAGATTTTTTTTCTATTCATGGCTATGAGCCTAAAGTAACACCCTATCAGGATCCACTCCTGAATGCTGTCCCAAACTGTCATTTTTATGTAAAACCTTGCCTACTTGATTTCTCCATAGCTGTTTGTAATCTCCATCTTCTTCACTGGAAGATATAATAGTATTTTATGAACAATTTTTCCTTTGTCACATGCAAGACAAGTATGTTGAGATTCAACCCTTATCAGTTTTGCTAGAGTTAATTCCAAGATGGCCACCTTGGGTGAGCAGGATGTTTGTTAAATGATCTCAATCAGTTTCCACGCTTGAACGGGAATTCTTTTGATGATCATTGACTCATTTCACCCTAACAGACTTTATGAAACCCCATGAGGTTCCTATGATCTGTGCTCCATGTTTGAATCTAATTAATAGAAGATTTTTCTACTACCCTTTGGTCTGACTGCAAGGACAGTCAGTTAATTACTGACTACCAGGTAGAAAACAAACATAATGCAAAATATTGGCTTCCTGATATCCGATTTGCTTTCTTTTTTCTTCTGTCTGAGGGATGCCTTTCCAAATAAAATGGTCAAGTATTTAATATTTACAAAAGTACCTCTGTCATTAGATCTGTCAAATACCAAGAATAAATGACTATTCTAAGACCTAACAAGGGATTCAGTACTTGCTAATTATGCTTTGAAAAAAAGTGTTGAGTTATCTAAGACTATGAGCATTGTTTCTGTTAGCATAGATGGTGATTATCTTGACAGATGAGAGAGAAAGATTAGTAAATGGGTATTTTTGCTTTCTATTATTTTTTTCCACCTCTCCCCTTGCAGATGGAATAACTGCGGAATATTAGAGAAGGGAAGATCAGGAAGGCTAAATGACTTGATGAAGAACAGTGGAAGACTAGCAAAAAAAAATTTAAGAAACCAGTGGCAACACATTAGCCAATCTCAAAGCTGATGCCATGATTGTGAAGATTGTGCAGCTACGTAGATTCCCACACTCAGAAGTGTCACGTTTGTTTTGATAACTCAAGGATTGCTATATTCAAATTCCTACTATTTTAAAATTTGTTTTTTAATTCATGATTGCTTGCATGCATGTGGTTTGTTTGTATGTACATCACATACATACCTGGTGCCAGCAGAGAACAGAACACACCTCATTCCATCCAAATGGACTTACAGATAGTCGTGAGCTGCTATGTGGGTGCTGGGAACCAATACCAGATTCTCTGCTAGTGTAGCACGTGCCCTTGCATGCTGAGTCATCTCTCCAACCCCAAATCCCTAATATTTTTCGTTTTTTATTGGATATTTTATTTATTTACATTTCAAATCTTATCCCCTTTCTCAGTTTCCCCTCCAGAAACCCCCTATCCCATCCTCCCTCCTCCTGCTTTTATGAGGATGCTCCCCTACCCACTCACCCACTCCCACCTCCCCACCAGGAAAATACCATATTGTTTTTTGCATTGGACCCTGCAAATCATATAGGTGGTCATGCAAACTATATAGGTTGTCATGCAAATTATGCAGGTGGTCTTGAGTGCTGTACAATCTTGTGCACAACATTTAAAACAGAAGTGAGAATACTAGATTGAAAAGCTCTCTCCAGATCAATGCATGGTTAGATTTAGGCCTATTCTACAAAGACCAGGGAGAAACAGATTCTTTTCCCTCCTCTCAGCTCTTCCCAAGGATAATAGCATTTACCTTTAGGGAGCTAGCAAGGGAAAGTTGGGCTAAGTGACAACTGCATTGTACTTGAGTTACATTAACTGCCCCAGCTCCACAGTGAATTGACAGCATGATTGCTCTCATCAGACACCTTAGGCCGTACTTGAAGTCACAGAGTTTGGGTAATAAATAATATTATTTTTATACATAAAACTCAGAGCATCTTTCAGTAACTGCCTTATCCCCTAAACTTCCCTCTATTCTTTTTTCCATGCATCGCCTTCCATAAAATATCACTGGCAGTTTTCATTTCAGAGAGTTAAGAGAGTACCTAGGCTTCAGATTTCTGATAATTGTCTCCCGTTAACACATCAGAATACACTCAGACTCTTCAGAGCTCTGGGGTGGGAAACTGGTACCCCAAATTTCCTGTGTTAATCCATATAGATGCCTGACTGCTATAGTTTGGTTGTAAAACTTACCACATGGCCCATATTGGTGATGTATTTACCCCCAACTTGGTGTCATTAGAAGGTGCTAGAAACTATAAGAGACAGGGAACATAGTCACTTGGTTTATTAAGGCTGGTTATTTGGGGTATGTTCTTAAAGAGGGCAGTAGAACCTTGACTTTCTTGTCGATGTGTGAGCATCTTTGCTCTAACCCAGACTCCACACCATAATGCGCTGTCCAGCTAGAGGCTTAGAATCAATGGGCCTCAAAACTCCAAAACTGTGAATCAAGGCAACCTTTTCTTGTTTGTTATAAGTCAGCTTGGAAGTATTTGTCACAGTGACAGAAGGCTGATTGACACTGGCTTTGAAGGAGGTAGCATACACAATGAACTGCCTCTATCCTCCATTTCTGCTCATATAGTGATGATCCCTACATATAGAGCTGAAACCCCAGCCACACACCTCTTCCAGAGGCTGATCCATTCTGATATTTTCACATCTTAAGATCATGAGTAGCTTGTGATATGAACCCCTACAAATAGTTACTAAATACTAGGACAGATGGTTAAGGTCTTAGGTACTCCCAGTTACATACACTCCAGGATAGATTTATCAGATGCTTATGGAATTTAGACCTTGTATTGATTATAATTCAATAAAGAGCAGAAAGTGGAAGAACACGTCAGAAGCAGAAAGCTATTGGGGTTTCAGTGAGTTGGTTCTCTGTCTTCATCCTCTACAGACCATGGCCATGGCTACCTCCCTATGTTTCAGTACTGGCATGAGCCCTAGTCTGCACCATCTTCACTCCATTTGGTTTCTAGGTGTACTTTGACACTTTTAGATGTTACTTCTTGACATGGTTTTCTCTATTTCACCATACTCAAGGCTATATTCTCTTTACTTCCTCTACAATAAAGCATTTGGAAATTTTCAGTATGATGGTTTTTTTTCTCTTTATTTTTCTGGGGTACTTTAACCCACTTACCCCTGCCATTTTATTTATGATTTTCATGTAGATGACTAATAAGATTTCTGTAGGACTAACATGTCTTCCACAGTGCACAAACCTATGTAATGGTAAGTAATGATAAAGTCACTGAGGAGTATCAAGACACTTAATCAATAGATCTAAAACTAAGCTTATTTTAAAATATTTTGACATTTTGGCCATCTGGTATTACCTATCTCTTTAACTGATGCCACTGTCCATTCCATTGTTCCTGCTAAGAACATGGAAGTAGATCTGTCCTTTATCTGATTCTTCATTTCTTATTTCTAACCATCACTAAATCATGGTGACTTTGATTTCTAGATAATTCTCCAAATGACTGGCATGACTTCTGTGGTCACCATTCCCACCTTTGACTACACTATAATTTTTATCTTACCTACTTTTGTATCTTCTGTCTGGCCTCTCTCTTAAGACAGACAGAGAAACTTACCCCTCTGGTGTGATTTGAGTGTGAAATATACCACCACACACTCATGTGTTTTAACACTTAGTTCCCCGCTGGTGGTAGATTGGAATGTTCTGGAACCTTTTGGAGATGAGCCTCACTGGCAAGCATAAGGGCTATAAGGGGCAGACTTATGAGCCATTGTCCATCTGAGTTCTACTGACATTTCTGCTTTTCAATAGCTGATTGGGCCATAGAACCACCCACTTCAGGATCCTACTCCCACCTCTGCAAGCTTGGCATGCTATCATCCCTTTCCCTACCATTAAATCTCCCCCTATATTTTTACCATCAGATATTTTGTCACAATAGCCATAAAAACAAGAAAAGTAACTAGCTAGACCCCCATACTTATCTTTCAAAATGCAAATCTCTATCGTGTCTACCCTTTTTGTTTCTATGAAGCATTCATTTCAGCTTTACATTCTAAATAGATTAGGAGCTTACATAATGCTTAAAAAAATCAATGAGTAGAGAAATAAACATTATATTTGCTAAAATCTTACTTTGATCTGAATACAGGTGAGACCATACCTTCCTGCAGACACAGTCTTGAGCTTTTGGGAACACCACAGAGAGTATTATATATACCTAGGACAAAAGAAGTATCTTATTTTATGGTTTCATAAGATGCTTCAACTTACAAATGTTCTTCGTTTTATATGCTTCAAAGTATACAGCTATCCTAACGGCCCTCTCCAGAGACATGACTATAAAAGTCTGTGTGGCTCAGACAGTCTCTGTAGGGGCAAGTGTCTTGCTCTTAGGATGAAGTGGTTTGTATTACTTTTATGTATGCCATAAAAATAAATCCCAGAGCCTTGTGAGCTCAGAATATATCAGGTCAGCTCACACACAGGCTCTAGTAGACAGCAATACTTTCACTGGTGGCGTGTATAGCAAGGAGTTATTGGTAGGACCTTTATTAATTTTCTATTATCTTTCTCCTATTATTTTTGGCTATTTTCTTTTTATATTGGAAAAGGTAATAGTTGCTACTTCCAAAAGTTGCTACCAATAAAATAAATCGAATTTTTTTTTAATTAGAGGTTTCTTAATGAACAAGAACAGATATTTGGAGCAAACATACTCCTTCACATTTCAGTCAATCTATTTTTCTTCCAGATCTTTCCTAAAGGATTAATTATTCCAAATGTAGCTCATTTATGAGTTTAATCCATCAGCTTTTCTCCCTTGTTATAGTGATGGTGAAAATAATGGAAATATTATGTTTTTGACATTGCATCATATCAAAGCGTTATATGAAACATACTTTTTGCCTTTGAAAACAAAATGTCAATGACTCAAAATAAGGAAATCTTAATTAGTGAGAATATAGGGCTGTACTTTATACATTCCCATTACCACTGAAATAATAGCTGTGTTTTTAAAGACTAGTAGTATATGTTCTTGATAGTTCTTTCTTCTGAGAACACCATCATTAGAAGACAGAACAGTACAGAATGGCTTAAGAACATGTTTTCTGGACTACCCTTCTATTTGTGTTCTTCTTCTTTTATTCAGTGGGATGTTACTAGTTAAGATTTAGAAATACAGTGTAGTGTTTAGCCATAAGTGAACATCTATATTATACCTTCCTCTAAGGCTCAGGGGCCAGTAAGAGGGAGCAGAAAGATTATAGGAGAGAACTAGAATGGAACAATCTCTTCTGGACATAAAAAGGATTGTGGATCTCATGGACTCTCAGCAGCTGAGGTTGGCTATACAAGACCTATGCAGGATCGAACGAGTCAACTTCATAAGACAGAAAAGATCATGATCCCCTAGTCCTCAATAAAGAAGCAATGAAGAATTAATGTCTTTTAGGGAAGGGAGAGCCAGTTTTCTTTAAAGGCATGACTCCTTGTAGGTTAAGTATGATCTACCAGATGACTTTATACCCATGCATATAGACATCACCAACTGAACTCAATGTTTGTTTTTTTTTACATTATTTAAAAAATTGCGTAAAAATTAAATAGATACTAACAATCTCTGCCAGATAAATGAAATATTTAGTTGTTTGCATATGTAGTGATTACTTACTTTGATACAGTAAATTGTTACATAGTAAATTAAATAAAATCCTATGAGGAGTCTGTACCTAATTAGAATCTCAGAAATCTTCAGTAGAAGTACCACTGGACTAAATCCCGGCTTCAGGATCAACTTGGAATGCATTAGCTTCTGAGCCTGAGAAAGACTTTTGTGGGACCTTTTTCTTGCTGTTGTAGGAAGGAGGGTTGAGACTCGTTTTTAGTGTTTGACTGGAGGCATCTATCACTTCCAGAGATGGCTATCACCTCCTTACCATGCGTGTCTCCTAACATAGCTCTTCCTCTGTAAACCTAGCAAAGGAGAATATGTAAAGTGGAGGTACTAATAAGATGGAACCATGGGACACAGTGTCATCCCAGGAGTGTATATCGGCTACTTTGTTGCTATGACAAAATATCTCATGGAAAGCAAGTTAGGGAAGAAAGAGTTTATGTTGTCATACAATTCCAAAGGGAGTTTCATGATGGGAATGCATGGTGTTGGAATCATGAGGCGGGTTTAGCGGTCAGGAAGTCTACAGATACATTACTCCCCCACAAAGAAGCAAAAAAGGATGGAGAAACAGGAAGGAGGACCAAGATATAAAACTTCAAAGTCAGCCCTACTTCTTTCAACAAAATGCTACTTCCTATGACTTCAATAACTTTCTCAAAGACTGCTACAAGCTGGAATTAAATATTGAAATGTCCACCCTATGGGGCATGTTTCTTATCCAAATCCCTACAGTTTCTTCACCTTCACTGTCTACACAGGATGAAGCACTTTGGCAGGGAGGAGTCATGCAAGGTCACAGACTAGAGGTAACATTACGGACGGATGGAGGCTAGCCTGGAGTCTGTCTACAACAGCATGGTTGCTACATTGATTTATTTACACAACCTCTTTCATGGCTGGTTTTCTATTCATTGATTTATTTCTTCCAATCTTCTTTTCAATCATTTCGGGCTCACTGGGAAACATTTAGTTGTTTTTAACCTTTTCTGTTGTTCTATTGACTCCTTTCTTTGATATCCCTTTAAAAGCTTACTTATTCCAGATATTAAAAGATACATCCTTAATTATTTTTGTCTACCTAGAAGAGTTAACGATTTTACAAAATAGGCACGAATCATTGATTTAATGCCCCCCCCACATTTCCTGCTATCAATAGCAAATTATTTTCTATATTATATACTGCATATTTTATTGTTTCACATTACAAAGGCAGCGCTGTCTTACAGAAACTGTTCAAATGGGTTTTAGACTTCCATGTGTCTACGTTATTGTCTTTGGCTCTTTATTTTTCTTTCAAAAATAGGCTTCTAGAAACATTTCCTTGCAGACGAAAGAATTTGGTGTAGCACTTACTGCAGGGCACATCATATGGAGATGGAGACAAACTCTTTTATATCTTTACAGAAATACTATTTCCTTTACTTTCAGTTTTAGGGGATAATTTCTTGGGCAACAGCATTCTAGGTGCCTATTTCTTTTACAGCAAATTAAAGCTTTGATTCCATTGTTTTGTTGGTTCTATTGTTTCTCCGGAGGAACATTTTTTTTCTGTTCCACTGAGTACATTTCCTTATTGTAGCAGCTGGTTTAAATGTGTTTCTTTTATCTCCAGTTTCCAGAAGCTCACATATAATGGGGCTAGGGTAGCTGTCCTTCTATTTATTCTGCTGGCTTTGTGTCTTGATGTATGTTGTCAATTTTGTATAATCCCTAGGCACTATCTCTTCAAATATTGCCTTTCTATTCTTTCTTTTTCTGTTATTATTTTGGAACTCTGATTGTTCATGAGATAAACTGCTTGATTTTTTACACAAACCTCATTGTGTATTGTTTTTAGTCCTCTCTTTTGACTTATCCTATTTCAGATTGGATAATTTGTATTGTCTTTCTGTCCTTTGATTGCACATACAGGATAAAATTTGCATTTAAGTCCAATTGTTGAATCACATGCTTTATAATTTTTATAGTTTTGGTACTAGATAAAAGTCCAAAAGCTTCTAGAGGAAAATGTACTGTCCTTTGACCAGAGAGAGACAGACAGACAGAGAGAGAGAGAGAGAGAGAGAGAGAGAGAGAGAGAGAGTCTCAATAGAAAATACCAAATTCCATTAAAAGTCTGAGAAGATGAAACTTGCAATCTACTCTTATAAACATTTTGTAATTCTAGCACCCACAAGGCTGAGTTTTGAGGCCGATTGGACCACACAGTAAAAGCATTTCTCCAAACCAATGGAATGAAGTGAATATTGGTTATTGTGAGCAAAGAGAGATAGCATATTCATTGTCTTGTCTGAGTTACCTGAGAAAAGCACCCTGACTGTGGCTTGCAGTGAGAAAGAAGAGCATAAAATCATGTTATGACTTTAAATCGGAAATAACTAAAAAAATTCAGAAATGCCTGAGTTCATCTGGAAATGAACTGGAAGATTAATCTCTGTGCCACTTAGGGCTGTGGGAATTCAATAAGAAAGATAAATGCAATTATAAAAAGTAGGTTTTCACTTTTCACCACTGGGCACATGATTTATGACTGTTTCTAAGAGCAATAACTTTAAATATTAGCTATTGAATGTTTAATCTATTGAATGTTTTCTTAATCATCTGTATGTGAATCCTAACACACTTGATGGGATTTGAGTATTACATTCTGCATTTTTGGATGAGAAACAAAGATTAGAACATAGTAAGCAATTTAACCAAAGTTACACATTTGGTAAGTGGTAATGTCAGATTTACAAGAGTTCTGTGACTTGCAAATCTTTTTTATCTTAACTGTTACTTGAATGCTTTACCAAGGTTCAACTCTGCAAGGATGCACACATAAGCCTTTCCTTATCCCCGAATGGTTCAGTGTTTGCTTTTATATTTACATCTTTGTTGACAGAAATAATAGGATATTGTGATACCACAACTACAGGATCTTTGGTATTATCCTTATAAATTTTATTCTTGAAGCAACATGACTCATTGCTTCAAATGTTTTTTTCAATTATGAAACCAGGAAGAAAGAAAAACCATTTTCAATTAATCCTAGCATCCCCTGTCCTCTTCTGATAAGATTGTAATGAAAATGTACCCCTGTATTCCACTGCAATTCTCCCAAGGGCATCTACACTAACAAAGACTTCAAGAACATCCTGTGAAAAAAATGCTTAGAGGAAAATTTGAAGTTCTAGTAGAAAATGATGCAAGGATAGTTCAAAGAAAAACACGTCCTGTTCTCTCTAATAATAAGAAACATACTGACATTCATACATTCATAGAATCTAATGTGTCTAAGATTGATTTGTGTCTGTTCTTGGCTGTCATGTTAATGAGACATTTAACTCCCATGAACACTTAAATAGCAAGCAGCATATTCTGCCTTGACTTTTGTTTCCATTTCTGTCTCTCTCTCTCTCTCTCTCTCTCTCTCTCTCTCTCTCTCTCTCTCTCTCTCTCTCTCTCTCTCTCTCGGTATATTGCATGTGGAGAATTCTGTAAAGTTTATAAGGAAACCAGAGATGTTTTGAAACTTAAGTTTATTTGGTGAGCTTGATATGGTCTGGATGTCTCAATACTCAATCTACTATTGAGGATACTTGCTTATTGTCTGTCTGAAAATATTTTAATACAGTAAACTTTATTTTTTCTACTACAAATAAGCTAATGTTATAAACACATTCAAATATTCTAGTTGTATATCATAAAAATCTGGGAATTTTGGGGTTTTTAGTTTATTTATTTCCATATTTCATTAAAAATTTCAAGGCACCATATAGTCATCTTGACAGCTGAGTGTTTTTCTTTGACTCAGGAGAACATTATAATACTTTCTATGTTATGTAGCTATATCCTTTAAATTGCATCTTTCCCTGCTGGAGGAAACAAGCAAGCTCATAAAATCCAGGAAGTAACAAAACACACATGTCTCAGGAAATAAACAAACCACATGAGGCTCAGGAAGCTTCTAAAATGTACAGAGACTCTCCACAGTGCTAGAGAAGCAACAGCATTTGCTTTGAGAAGAGACTCTCTGACCAGCCTTACTGCCTGCAAGTTGTGCAGAAAGGGGAGGGATAGAACTTTCTACAAGTTTTCACCCATACTAGGTTGTTCTTTTCATCTTTAAGTTTTCCATGTTCTTGGAAGTAACCACTCACCCAGAAGGCTATAAGTAACCTCAATAAACTCACTAGTTCACTAACCTGGACTTGAATGAAGTCATTGCTTCCATTTGTCATTGGTGTCCTAATTGAAGTGATAGATATACTGTTCACATGCCTCTAGGAAATTAAACACAACACAACTATTTTGAGTTTTGCTCATTTTCTTATTTTCTGTAGCAATTACAAGCACTGAATGGGACATCTAGAGCAGCTGGATTGAAACTATTTGATCTAAGATGATTTTTTTTTGAGTAACTTGGCCACAGACAAGATATGATTTGTATTGCCTAAATTCTTCTGTCTTCAGAAGCCACAGGCTACTCTCTACAGAAATGCTCTGGGGAGCATCTTGAGGGAGTCTTGGTTGTCTCCCACATGTTCTCTGTAATAAGACCAATAAGCTTTCTTCTTATCATTCCTCGTGCTTCTGGTCCACATCTATGTTTAGAGATTGGGTACCTTCTGTAGAGTACCTTATCACAAGAGCTTCCAGTCTGTTCAACAGTCCTGATTTTGCCTGAAGTATTATTTTTCTGTTTGCATCATCCTCAAATCCTTGAGAAGAACCTACAAAATGAGGGATACTGTTGTGTATTCTGAGATGATAGCAAATGCCCCCAGTCCACTGGATCTTTCATCCCAGTAATAGGTACTAGGTACATGGAATTAATACAATATCTACCACCCCAGAAAGTATCTCCACAAAACTAGATGAAAAAAATTAATTTTCATGTTAGCATTGAACTAAATTGGGTTATACACAATGCACAACAAAATGGCTAAAGAGAACCCAAAGAAAGCTAATCCTTTGATACAGGCAAATAGATACACTGCTAAATGAGTCTTCTCAGGATCAGGATAACTAATAGTTGTTCCTCAAGTAAGGGCACTTGGTAGCATCACTTGTCATACATGGCTTATCTCAAACTTAGTACTCACACTAGCTATCTGTGTTCACTAATTTTATTAAAGGAAAGATATAATTTCTGACCAATATCTCACCTTTAAAGTTTTATATTTTTAGACTGGGCTTCTATGGGTAGTCTGACTCTCTCTCCTATATTTAGTAAATTAATCCCTGCTTAGCCTCTGATTTACTTCTGAGGGACTAGATTCATATTTAATTACATAACTAGAGAATGGAAAATATGAATGCGTCCTTGGGATCTTGTTCATCTACTTTTTCTATAATGGGTCTTTTCTTGAGCTAACCTACAAGCTTGTAATTCTAACTCAGATAAGTCTTCATCTCAGTAGCTGGTAACTCAGCACAAAGATATCCTAGTAGCTACAACTATAATTTTCATTCAATTATTCTTTTTAACAAGTATGTTTTCAGTATGAAATATTTAGCAGCAAATATAAAAAGTGAACATTTCTCCATGGAACTTACAACTTGTCAGACATCAATAGAGAGTATTTTAATTTTTTGAGATGGTTTTAATTTAGTCATTGAATTTGCATATGCAATATGCCTTAATCATATCCTATTCTTCCCCAAACTCCCCTCAGGATTTCCATGTCACATCCTCTCCCTGTTTTATGCCTTCTTCTTTTTGTTTGTTTGCTTGTTTGTTTGTTTGTTAGTGTTATTATTGAGATAGGATCTTACTAAAGAGCCCTGGTTGACCTGGAATTCTCAAGTTCCAGTCTGATCTCAAACTCAAAGAATCACAGATATATACTTATATTTTCCTTCTGGGTGTTGGAATTTAAAGATGTGTGTCCCCTAACTTAGATCCATGACTTTCTTTTATGAAATGTATATTTATTTTTATTACTATTTGGATTTTTTTGTTTACTTGTTTTTTTTACTGAGTCAAAAGTCATTGCTGCCCTTATTTGGATTATTATAGAGTCATCTATAGGACATGCACACCCTTTTAGTGGTCACACTCCCAAAGAACAGTGACAATCTCTTCCCTAGCAGTTATCAACTATCAATATCTCCCCAGCTAGAGGTGAGGCCTCAGAATGCCCTCCCCACTCCATAATAAACCTTATCTATCTATCTATCTATCTATCTATCTATCTATCTATCTATCATCAACCTACCTACCCACCTACCTACCTATTTACCCATCTATCTGTCTGTCCATCTGTCCATTGGTCTGTCTGTCCATCATCCATCCATCCATCCATCCATCCATCCATCCATCCATCCATCCATCCATTCATGCATCCATCCATCTATCTATTTGGTTTTTCTAGACAGGGTTTCTTTGTGTATCTCTGGCTTCTCTGAACCTTACTCTGTAGACCAGGCTGACTTCAAACTCAGAGATGCTCCTTCCTTTGTCTCAACAGTGCTGAGATTAAAGGCATGTGCCACCATGGTCAGTATTTCATGACAGAATTTGTAAGTGACTTGATCTTGTGGAGTAAACTTCAGCCACTGTGATTTCATATGGGCAGCAGCTGTACCATGTCCAGAGGAGAGCATCCTATAGCACTTTTTAGCATCCCCTGGCTCTTATGTTCTTCTACCCCTCTTCCATGACATTTTCTGGGCCTTGAGCAGGGATGATATAAAGATATCGATGTTCCTTCTATGGATGAACATGAACAGTGACTTGTTCTCAGCACTTTGCACAGTGATGACTCTTATCATGAATCACTACCCACTGCATTAAGAAACTTCTTTGCTCAATAGTGGGTACAACATGAGCATATGGACATAAACATAAACACGTAGAAGGCAACTTGGCAACATGACCATTTAGAAAAGCATCAATGGGCTCTTCCATAGGGTCTCCCTTTCCTAGGGGTGGGTTTTAACCATGCTCATAGTATTATGCATGAATTCTAGCCTGTTGAGAAGGCCTGAAAACCAATGCACAGAGCAGTTTGTAGGATGTGAGTTAACCTCAAAGGATAAATGAAGAAATTTCATGAAACCTCTTTAGTTTGTTAGTTAATTAAATAAATGTATAATTTTAAGGTGATTTTAGATAGTAGTACTCCATATGAATACACAGTGTTACTCCAAGAAGACATAACATTAAATACAGATCTCAGTGCGAGGCATGAGTCACTTCCTGATGAGGTACGATACAGCGTAACCTAAGAGGCACCTCAAACAATACAAGCTATCACTACTGCCCTTAGTTGTCCACTGTCTTAGTCAGTGTTCTTTCACTGTGAAGAGACACCATGACCACAGCAACTTTTGTGAAAGAAACCATTTAATTGAGCCTTGCTTACAGTTTCATATGCTTAGTCCCCTAATAGCATGACTGGAGAATAGCAGTACACAGGCATACATGGTATTTGAGAAGTAGATGTGAGTTCTACATCCAGATCTTCAGGAACAGAGAGCTTGGGCTTGGGATGGGCTTTTCGAAATAAAAGCCCACTCCATCCCCCAGTGACACACTTCCTCTAACAAGGCCATACCTCCTTTCAAATAGTGCCACTCTCTGGTAACCAAGTAACTATGAGCCCATGGCGGTGGGGTGGGGTGTGTATTCTCATTCAATCCATGACACCCACCATAACTAGATGCTAAAACTCTATTACTGAAGATGTTATACACACTGGTTGCAGAATACTGAGAAATCAATATTGAAATGGCAAGAAGAACTTCTCTGCTAACTAGCTCTTCTGGAACATGCTATGAAGGTTGCTGGCAGAGAAAAGACGTCAAGTACCTTATCCAGTGCTAGATTCTTCATGCTGCTATACTGACTTGCCAGTCAAGATGTGTCCATAGGTACAATAATGGAAAGATATGTTTAATATTGGTTTTACCAATTATCAAAAATTCTGCCTTGCTTTAAGCTAATGATTCTGAATGGAACAAAATCCATGGCCATTCTTTTTTCTTACCTCTCTTGGCATTATTTCACTAGGAAGAACAGAAATAAAAATCTTCCTTGGAACAAAACTCCTTTTCCTTAAATCTGAAGCCTGGTTTTTAGAATCTACTTCTCTGTAGATGTCTTCAATGGTAGAAAATACTATATATTATAAAAGAATTCAGATATCCAACAATGATATAAGGACTTGTTCTTCAAATAGCAACAACTTCTAAGTGGTCTCTTCTCTCCTCTCTCACTCCCCCCCATTGGAATGGAATGAATAAAATGAAACCATAAGTATCCCACAGATGGAATGGTCATGCTGTCAAACTGCCTTCTAAATATTTATATTTATGTCCATATGTTCAGGATCTGCCCATCACTGAGCAGAGAATTTTCTTAATGCAGTAGGTTGTGATTAATTTTTCATTCTGAATTGCTTGGTTGTAATGGCCCTGATATGAATCCAGAATAACTTTCCATTTGACTCTCAGCTGTCATTTTTCTGTATTTTAAAATGATACCAAAAGCATCCCACAAGTTGACATGCCCACAAAAACCATGCTCACTATGTCTCTCAATGCTGGGGACAATCACATAACCCTTCTGTAGAAGAGAGGAAGGAAACTGTACAGAGTCTCTTCAATATCTGTATTTGTGATAAAAATATCTGTGTGCACATCAGCAGAGAGTACAGAACACTCATTATCTCTATTCCTGTGTATAATAGGGTGACAGTTTCCAATGAACAATTCTCTATCCTTACCCCAAGCATAAAGCCCTTGGGATCTGGCTTTCTTGCTGTCTAGGCATTTGAAATACATAGAAAGGATTATCCCCCAAACTCAGGAAAGGGCACTGCATAGTCCTCCAACCTTTGCGTGCAGTTCTAAATGCAAAATAGGAAGAAGTAGCTTTTGCCAATTGGACGCATACCTTTACTTTCAGCCATTGCTTTCTTGTATTTTTGTTCAAGTAAAAGAAGTCAAACTGGATCTCCTCACTATGTAAGATAAATCCCACTGGAGAGAACACACGCACAGCACTGACAGGAAACAGATGTGAGTTGAAAGCTAATGAATGTTAAAGCAGAAGCAAGATGCCAAGAAAGAGGGAAAACATGTTTGATGTCTTAGGAGGAGATGCCCCAAACAGATTTGTAAAGGCCACAGCAAGGTTGTGTCTCTTTAAATGATAGATTCATATAATTCAGAAGATTGTAAAGATGGACCTTTTCAGTCCTAGGTTAATGGCCACAGACATAATGGCAGCTTGTGTGTTGGTCCAGCCCATGTACTGGAGTTCGTATAGTGGCTAATTGTATGTCCATCCAGAAACAGACAGACATAGAGCATACAGCAACTTGGGAAGACATCAACTGAGATGTTGCTATGAATATAAGGTGCTTTGTATCTGAGATGACTATTTAAATTATAGTTTGGTGTGAAACAGATTGCTGTAAGTATTGTGAATGGGACTCACCTCTTCAGCTTTTAAAAAAAAATTAAAAAGACATAGTAGTTAGCCACTGGAAAAGAAAGTTGTCCTGGAGGTACTATGTTTATGTGCACTCCATTAATATGGTTAGTAACTACAAAACATCAGCATGATTTAGGAATTTTGGCAACAAAGGAGCTCAGCAACTTCGTTTTGCTAGTTAATTCCAAGTGGTAAACGTTGGATTGAACCAATACTGTTCCTAACAGCAGGAATTCAGCATTCTGACAGTACCTTCTAGCTGTTTCCAGTTACATTCTAGTCTACCTTCCTTTTATTTAGTTTTTATTGTTTTTACAAGGGGAGACAAAAAGCACAGCTTTATAGTCAGCTAGTAGTATAACTTCCTTATGTTTGCCACATCGCGTTACACATTTTATTTCTTCTCTCAAATACATATAAGCCAAGACTACATATGGGTTGATAATTTATTCTTTCAAGATTTCCTGAATTCCCTGACTGACCTGTCCTGGTTTTCTTGCTCAGATGAATGTGGTTTGACAAGGAAAATAAGCCAGTGTGCTAAGAATTATTTAACATCTTTAAGCTTGAATTTGAGGTGAATATAGAGGTGGGAAAATCCCTTTTAGCTTTGACCTAAGTGCTCATAAAATTGTTGAATAACAACAAAATTAACAATATATTGTAGGGATTTGTTACATTTTTATTTTTAATTAGTATTTATGTGTATAATTCCAAAATATATATAACTTCCCTTAGTTTACCTTTATTTTGCTAGAATGTACAGAAAATATTGGGTATTCAAAAATTTCTCATCTAAAAATGTAAATAGTTGGGTACTTACATCTATATATGTGCCCCGATCAATACTTCATTTGCATCTATATATGTACACTGTGTGCATGCTTGGTGCCTGAGAAGACCAGACAAGGCCATCAGGTCCCCTAGAACTGGAGTTACAGATGGCTATGAGATGCCATGCAGGTACTGGGAACTGAACCTTGGTCCTCTGAAGATCAGCCAATGCTCTTCACTAGTGAACCATCTTTCCAGCCTCTGTAGTTGGACACACATTTAAAGCATTGTCTGCACAGCCTTTGTATTCCAGGTAGACACATCATGGTACCCATGTGCTTAAGCTTCAATTCACATTTCTACACTTGCATGACCTTCTTTTAGGGTTGTTTCTGTAGATATAAATATTAATGTCATTTACAATAAAAGGGGTGTCAGAGGAAAGTATTTCCTCAATTCTGTAGTTATATGAGACCAGAGATCAAACCCAATCTCAGCTTAGCTTTGCCTACCCAGAGGATTGTCTTCACAAAGAATGAAATGACCAGATTCTGTATGTTTGCATTGGTGATAGTTATGGATAACACCAGCCTGATTTTCCAAACAGGAAATGAGATGGAGTAAGATGGTGGGCGATGAGATAGACTTGGCTTCAGTTTCCATGTCAATTATTGTATAAAATGTTAACATGCCCCTAGATGACTTCAACATTGCCACAATTTCAAAATTAAATTGGAAAAAGCCAAAGTGTCTCCAAGCTCCACAAAACAATAGCTCCTATTTCATTGCCCACACACTCCTCTTAAACTGTGTCATACACAGACTTACACAAGTTAATAAGTTCAGCCTTTGGGATTTCCCAGTGAGTCATCTGTGACCATGTGCAAGAAAAATCTGAGCCTGGTGTGGACACATCCACACTACAGCAACAGAACTAGCAGTCTGTTCATATACCAACTTAAAATAATATATATTGGATTGCAGAAGGCACCTCACAAAGAAAAGTAAAGTTTTATGACAGTTTTCAAAATTCAACCTGGAGCTGGGCCGTGAGGATGCGCGCCTTCAATCCCAGCACTTGGGAATCAGAGGAAGAGGGATCTCTATTATTTTGAGGCCAGAATCATCTATACTGTGAGATCCAGGACAGCCAGGACTACACAGAGAAACACTGCCTTGGGAAAAATAATAATAAATAAAATAAAAATCTAAACTGGAAACCCAAGGTTTTTGCTGAGCTCTTAGTTGTGTCTCTGAGTCAACACACACAACTGTCAGATTCCCCTGTATAGAAAAGACTCCGTGAAGAGGCATCTCAATGGACTGTAAACAGATACATGCACAGATTGCCAAGGGAAGCCTGGCTTTCCATATGAATCCCTCTGATTTCCTCCTTGACTTCCTGAAGCCACTGTAGACCTGACAGTAGTCCTGGAATAGCAATCCCTTTTATTTAGCCATTCTTGGTAGAGTTTCCAGGTAACTGGAGTTCAGTACACTGGTAAAAAGCACAGGTCCTGGAGTCTAATTTTCTCTGTCCTAATACTTCTCTAAGCCTCCCAGATGTGACATTCACCAATGACGTATATTCTTTACTCTTTCAAACAGCAAAATGGAGAAAATATGATTTTCTAATGAGCTAATAGTGTATATTTACACTCTAATTTTTTTCATTTTAAACATTGACAAGGAGTTGATATCTATCAGCACACTTAGCAAAAAGAATCCTATTAGTTGGATATCTTAATTAAGGCTATGATAGCATATTCTAAAAGTGTGGGGATAGGAGAGGGAACTATAAAGCAGAACAGCAAATATCCCTAGAAGGAGGGGAATCCAGAGAGGAGAAAGATCTTTTGCTCTGAACAATGGCCATCTGTATGTCTCTGGTGTGTGTGTGTGTGGCAGTTATATTTGATTTGATGGAAAATGCTGGCACTAAAGACCAGGTAAAAGGTTGAGATATCAAGGAATGATGATCTATAGAAAAGTAATAACTATGTCCATAATCTGTCCTCAAATTATTAGACAATTTATAAGACCTGCATGTAAGAAAAGAAAACTAATAGAAAAGTTGCTCTGCAAAACACTCCAAAAGTAGTTGCTAAGTGAATAAGTTTCTAGGTAGAATTTTCAGTGTTCTGTTGTTAGGGAAATAAATCTGGATTTGTGACCAATGCTGATGGGATTAGACTTTTAATAGAGATTTCTTCCCTTACAAGTTTGAAGAAAACATTCATTAGTAACTTTCAATGAGATAATCACTATGTGCTTGTTATGAATTGCATATTACAAAAATATTCTCTTTGGTGGAAGAGAACCTTCCTATCACTTATGATCTTTCATGTGTGATATTTTGGTTAGATAATGATAATAAACAATGGTGCCTGGAGTTGAAAAACAGAACACTAATAACATGGAGGAAATGAAAATGCTAGACTCATATTGCAGTGTCTCATTGGTACTACAATGGTCAGACATAGAATATGAAATGGTAGAAAGTAGTCCTTTCATGTAAGTAAATATGGATACATTTACTCCAAATTTAATTTCTGGAACTAGAAGCCTAAAATAAACTAAAAATTGAACCAAAAGCTTTACTAATTGACAGGTGTAGTGAGGGATAGAGTTACTGAGCTGGAAAGCACAGATATAGCATTGTCTAGGGTCACAGTGGCAAAATACATCCGAATGTGCCCCAGACTGAGGCAACTTATCTTCACAAAGTTATACATACTTGATTACACAGTCAAAGTATTGACAGGTTTGGGTTCAGCTGAGCCTCTTTACTTGTCCTGCAGATAACCCCCTTTCCCTGGCCTTCTCTCTTCAACTCAGGCATTACTGGTATCTCTGCACATTGATACCTCTTCTGTTTGAGAGCTGCAACTCAGTTTATGATATAGACAATGTTGAATCATTTTTCATCTCATTTGTTCTTACTCTTTTATTTTTTGAGATTGTAATATAATTCATAATTTCCCTCTTCTATTTTATCCCTCCAATACCTCCCATCTATCCTACTTGCTTCTTTCAAATTCGTGATCTAATTTTGTTTCATTGTGCTGTTATATGTATATAAACAAGTCCTACACCTCAACTCTTATGCCTAAGGCTCAGGGAATGTTGAAAATGCTCAGGTAGACAAATTGTAACAGCCAGAGGATTGGGGAGTTAATGATAAGATTGTGTCTCCTGGTCATTTCAGAGGCTACACCCATAAAGCTGCACCAGTATAAAGCTTAAACATGAACTGAGCAACGACAATAGCAATAGAGATGCTAGACTGGATGGGGTAGACTGGATGCTAGACTGGATGCTCAACTGGATGGAGGACCACCATTTCTCTACTTTACACAAAGAACTACAGACAACTAAAGACTGCTGAAGGAGGGAGAAATAGATTTTCCCAGGGAAAAGCACCCCGGCTGTTTTTTGGTTTTTTTTTTAATACTTAATGGTCTCTCCCTCAAAATACATATAAGTAACATTATACAGAGCAACTAGTTTATTTTAGCTTCATCGCTATGTTAAAGATTCTATTTTAAAACATAATTGCTGACTGAAGTCGTAGAGATTAGGACTTCCCTGGAGAATATACAATTCAAGGCACAATAGTAGATTAATGGAAATCACTCAGCTTGACATACAAAAAAATGAAATGGGATATTCTAAAAACCTGAATCAAACATAATACACATGGGGTGGGGTTTGCAAAAACCCTGATCCTCACAGTGCGGACCTTGAGAAAATACAGAGATGCAGAATACACATTTGAGGACATATTCACTTCACGCCTTCCAAAATTCATAAAAAGTCTCTGTTGCTATATATATATAATTTATATATATATATTATTTATAAATAATCCTAGAAATATGGTTCAAAGAAAATAGTCCCCAGGCCCATCCTAGCAAACTTGCTCAACACTAAAGACAAAGACAGAATTTTAAAACACCCAGACCACTCAAATGTATGCATGCACATACTCATAAAAACACAGCACGCATACGCACACGCACAAGGACACACATGCATGCACACACATGCATGAACACACAAATGTATTCAAACCCATAAACAGAGACAGACAGAGAGACAGACAGAGAGACAGACAGAGAAACAGGAGTTCACTTTCCCAATATTTTCATAGGAAAACAAGACATGCAGACAAGTGACATAATTTTCCTAGCAGGAAGAAGAGAGTCTGATGTCACAGGAGCATAAGAGGCAGATTTTAAGTAGGAGACATCATGTAGAAGAGCTTTTCATACAATTTATCAATTTGAACGGATTTAACCTGAAGTCAGACTGTGGGAAGCAACAACAAGCAGAATGAATAAAATCCCAAATAGTCACTTGATTACTAAGAAAACCACAGGACAGATGCTAAAGATGGTTCACATCTTTAATCTCAGTACTTGGGAGGCAAAGTCAGGTGGTTGTCTTTGAGTTCTAGGCCAGCCAGAAGCACCCAGTTAGACAATATCCTTAGAGACCTTAAATTACGCAGATTTAGAATGGTTTCATCCTGTTGATTGAATCATACATGTACTCATTAGGAAAAACCTTTTCGTTCCCTCTGTCATACACACACTTTGAATACTATAGCTTACATGATGTGATGGTGTTGCTGGAATGCTGGAATACACTCCTTGAGTATCAGGGCATTGATAAGAGAGATGTGTTTGTTGTATGGAAAATTATTTTCTCATATAAGCACGTACTATATATTTTAAAAAAGTTTTCTCAAGGTTTATATTTAGACAAATAGTTTTGTAAAAGTCTTCAGTGCTGGAGCTGATAGAATCCATGGCACTGAACATTTTCTCAAGGAGAGCTGCCAGTGTCCTTAACATCCACAGCTCTTGCTTGATGCCCTGTGGATAAGGTGGAGATGACCCAGAAGTGATGTGCTTAGAGCAAAGCCCAGAGCCAGCCTCCTCTACCTAGTGCACAGCTCACAGTGTCTGGGTGTTGATACAACTGATGTGGTCTACCCTCTATAGTTACCCTGTCCCTTTCACTTTGATTTTGGACAGGAGAGGCCATAGGACAAATTGTTGCTTCCAGTTGTCCACTGAGAAGATAGGGTCTGGCTATAACCTTTTATTATGTTTCCAAATGTTGTTTTCTTTGGTTTTTTTTTTTGACATCAGTTCTCTTATATAAAGTAGATGCCCACAACTGGGAAAAGTTCAGTGCTGTAGCTGGAATCAAGAGATGTCCACCAATAAAACATATCATCTTATTTTTTTAACACATCTTTTATTTATTTATTTATTTATTTATTTATTTATTTATTTATTTATTATATGTAAGTACACTGTAGCTGTCTTCAGACACCAGAAGAGGGCGTCAGATATCTTTATGGATGGTTGTGAGCCACCATGTGGGTGCTGGGATTTGAACTCATGACCATTGGAAGAGCAGTCGGTGCTCTTACCGGCTAAGCCATCTCTCCGGCCCCAAAACATATCATCTCCTAAGATGTTTGCTAACTTTCAAAGACCAAGTTCAAATCCCCAGAAGTTTCTGAATTCTTGTAACTTTTGCTAAATTGTGTGTCAAAAAATGGGCACAAGTGTCAATGAGGGAAACATGTCAAATTTAGAAAGAGAAACCTCACAGAGGTAAGGAACCCCCATTTTGAGAGATGTCCATGGTGTAGACATGTCAGTCACCAATGTAATTTTGTGTCTTTTCAATGTGTTTTAATCACCTTGCTTCCATGTAAACACATGGTGGTGGATATTTTAGCTTTTATGCCTTGATCATTTTGTGATTTTTTTTTAGGGTGTAAAAATGCCACACTAGGCACAAAGCTGGCTTGGGTTGAAACTTGGCATCAAGGGTGACACCAGCTGTTCCTTGAGGGGCAGCTTCAAACATAGCACAGACACAGCTCTCTGTAGAAACATAGCATTTCTGTGGGTGGCTGCTATGGGAACATGACTAACAATATGTACAGCCTGGCCACCAACTTCTGAGAGCATTTTCCAAAAACATTTTCCGGAACTGAGATGAGGTTGTCAGGCATTGATATAAAGTAAGGGGACCTGGAAACTGGTGTAGCAAGAGCCATGAAGGGTTTGGGAGAGAGAACGACAATTACTCATGAAAGAAGGAGAGTCCACTCAGTTCTGAGAGACAACCAAGCTCAAGGTCAATAGGTGGAAATCACAACTCTAAATAAAAGTCAGGGTTAGCTTTGAAAGTAGAGGAAATGTGACGTTGGAACAAGTGAGAGAGCAGCAGGGAAAACAATGGCAATCTGTCCTTAGTCACTTGCATTTCATATAAAAATGTGTTTAGTAGCTTGACATTATACATTGTAGTTTGACGCAATCATCAAAGGATCACATTGTAACAGCTAATACCCAGACACTGAACTAAGCCCTGTTGGCCAACTCTCATTCACCACCTATTATGATAAGTTCAACCCAGGTATGTGTTCTGAAGGCATTGTTCCTACTCGGGATATCAGCCCTGGGATAGGTAGTTGGCTTCTGACTGACCATTCATATATATTGACTACTGCTGGTCTAAAAAATGTCTTGAATCCCTAGAGAGTGATTGGATCCCAATTCCATCCCTCCCTCTAGGGATGGAGTTACACTAAAATAAGAAAATGAGACAGCTTTGTTAGATGCCCCAGTGTAGGGGAATTGAGGGTCGGGAGGTGGGAGTGGAGGGGTGGGTGGAGGAACACTCTCATAGAAGCAGAGGAAGGAGGATGGGATAGGGGGTTTCCAGGAGAGGGGGAAAACAGGTAAGGGGATAACACTTGAAATATAAATAAATAAGAAAGAGAGAGAGAGAGAGAGAGAGAGAGAGAAAGGAAGGAAGGATGGCAGGCAGGGAGGGAGGGAGGGAAGGAAGGAAGGAAGGAAGAAGAAGGAAGGAAAGAAAGAAAGAAAGAAAGAAAGAAAGAAAGAAAGAAAGAAAGAAAGAAAGAAAGAAAGAAAGAAAGAAAAGAAAAAAAGAAAATGAGGCAGCTACATCCTCTTCATTTTCTTCTTCTCCAGGTGATCCCCACCTTTAGCTCCTACTATATGGTACCATCTGCCAGGATACTGCACACAGATGACCCTCAACCTCAGCCTGGTTTTGATCTTTTGGTCTCCAGATCTTTGAGTAGCCAGGCACAATGACACAAGGCTGTAAGTACAACACTTTGAAGACAAAGTTGAGAGTTCCAGGACAGCCCGGGCTATACAGAGAAACCCTATCTCGAAAAACAAACAAACAAACAAAAAACAAAACAAAAAAAACCAAAAAAGAAGACAAAGTTGAAAGAATCAGGAGTTAAGGTTACGCTCAACGATGTAGACAGTTTAAGGTCAGAAGGGGCTGCAAGAAACTTTGTCTTAAAAAGCCAAAAACAGTCAGATAAAAAAAATTGTGTTAAGTAAATCTCTTTAGTGTACAGAGTATCACGTGTCTTGCATTTGGTTTAATAATATAAAACGAACTAAATTACCACTTACCCTACTATGCTTGGTCTGATGAGAAACAAACAAAAACACAATTGAAGGCACTCACATACAAAGATAAAGCTTATATACATATTAAATATAAGTATACATAATATTTTATATTTATATTATATATTATATATTATGCATTTTATATTTTATCTGTCTTCTAAATACTTTCCTTTATCTCCTTGTGTGTCTTCATGTTGAAAGCATTTCTAGTTCTCAAGAAGTGTTTTACAATCTAATTTTGTAAGACTTCTTGTATCCCCTCTGATTCTCCTGCCTCAGTAAGCTTTCAAAACTATGTTATATACATATATATGTAAAATATTTTACATTACATATAATGAAAGTATATATGTATACTTTCATTTTGTACATTTTGCTGATCCTTGAGAAGAAAATCTTTGTATCAGCTTGACTGCATATATGTTCTTAACTCAGACAGTCACATTTTATTGTCCTATGGGGTATATTCAAGAGCTATTTATTTCTCTGAGCAACAACACTTTCTTAAGATAATTTAACTATGCCAGAAAAAATTAGAAATGGCTCCCTTTTTACCACCAGTTCCTTATTTTTCTTTGACTCTAGTCAGTGGCTCTTAATTGACATTCCCAATGGTGCTTATCAGGGAAAATGCAAAGTTTTAATTATTTGAGATACTGAGTGACAGCATGGGGCTTCTACAGAGTGTCCTGAGCTTGTAGAATAATTTTTCATGGAAGAGCAGACTCAGTAGTTGTGACAGCAACACACCGTTTCCCAAAATGATCTCCATCTGGTCAAGGGAGGAAAATAAGTATCGGCTCTGCTGTTACCTAAATCTGGGGCTATTTTCCAGCAGGGAGCCAATAAATACATATAAGGCTGCATGAGAAGTCCACCACGGCATTCTTAGATCACAGTCTCCACTTGGATTCCAGGTAGGATTCTACTCAGTATCCTCATAAGTGGAATTCTAAGATACGATTTTTTAAGTGTCATTATTTTTTAGTCTTCAGCTGTTCATTTTCCCTTTGAAATTTCCAAAGCTAGAGACACACACAGTTTTGAAAGCTTACTGAGACAGGTGAACCACAGGGGATATAAGAAGACCCATAGAATTAGATTGTGAAACACTTCTTGAGAATCAGGAGTGCTTTCAACATGGAGACACACAAGGAAATAATGGGAAGGATGTATAGGGCAGATAAAATCATCAGTCTGGGATATTTCTTTTCATCTTTTCAATAATAATAATAATAATAATAATAGTCCTATCAGCTACAATTTCTTAAGGGGGTTGAAGTTATTGTCCCCTGGCTTTCAAGAGGCCTACAGAGATTGTGACTCAGTGGTGTCCCTAGTAAATCATGGGTGATACTACAGCCTTTTAGTTAAAATGGACAGAGAAGTCAGATTGTCATTAGTGCCTCTCCCCTTACATATTTTTGACTATGCAGACTATCTATTTTATGCCTGAGATTCATCAGTTGTTACTTGGAACGATCATACATATCTTTCTTCAATAGTTTCATGATTACTCCTCTGTTGGGAAGTAACAAGAGATTCATAAAACAAACAACATGGACATACACACACACACACACATGTATGTGTGTGCATGCACACATGTTTATGTATGCTTAGAAGATTTTTTTGAAAGGATGATCAACAAGCTGTCAATGATGGCAGCAAGAATATTTGGGATTGGAGGTTATTTTTTAATTATTATAAAAAATTTAAAGTTAGATTATTGTGAATTTTTGAAGTGATTGAAAAGTCAAAGAGAGTTCCATTAGCTGCCAGGTCCTATATGCTTAGTCCTGGAAAACTGATTGGAACAGAAAAGGAATGAAGAAGGGGTGGACATCCAGATACACATACAGAAATGCTGTGCTAAGGTAGACTATTTATACCTGATGGAGCGGCAGTAACTTCTCTCAACACATTAATTATATACAACACAAAATGTGGTATTTACTGGTCTCAGTTGGGAGGTATATATAGGTGAGCAGTCTCAGGCTGCAAAACATACGGAGAAGGGAGCTGTGCTTGCTGGGTTTTGTCCACACTGCTAATATTCATCCTTGGACCAGAGGAAGGCTTTGCCATCCCCCTTATGCCTAGGGGATGGAGCTTTGCAAATTTCCCATGAGTCTGAAGCACTTCATCCTTGACATATCTGTGCCTGTGTCAGACAATACTCATCATCCAGGATTTCCTTGGCTTCTACAATTGACTTCTCCTTTCAGGATGTGAGACCCTTCCCCAAATGCTTCTTAGATTAAAACAAATGACCGTGTAGATAGATCATAAGCACTAGAGAAAAAATTAATATGATTATTCCAGTAAGTGACATGATTAAAATAATTCCTAGTAATTTATTACTGCACCCATAGACTTGTGTGTCTCTCAAATCCTCATCAGATAAGCTTTTTTTTTTAAGATGGCAGTTAACTTGGAGACCCTCAAAAAGATTTCATACAGAGCATAATAGACTATGAAGTAGTATGTGTCATACACCACCACCACCAAGGCTCAGGGAACTTCAAGGAAAAGGGAATGGAAAGATCAAGAAGAACAAGAAGTGGAGGTGACATCAAGTAAACAATGTTTGGACCCAACAGGGCAATTGTGCATATGAACTCACAACAATTGTGACAGCAGACACAAGACTTGTGCCAGATCAAACCACATAATTTCCATCATGGAAAGAGATGGTAGAGATGTTGTCTCACAATTATCTGGAAAAAAATAATATCTGGTAGACACTGAGAGAGGGAGAGTCAACTTTACTTATGGGAGTGGCCTCTGGTAGATGCGCGGCTATCCAGGGCAGGCCTCATTTCTAAGAGTTTGTGGGCAATATAAATTAGACTGGATAGGGATAATAATGAAGAAAAAAATCAAAGTTTGGTGGGTTGGGCATAAGAGTGGATATAATGGTTATGGGAAAAGTTGACTATGATGAAAGACATACACTGTATGATAATCTTAAATAATTAACAAAAGTATTATTAAGACAACAATAAAAATAGCCCCTTTGTTCAATAAAATGATATATTTGCTTATGAGGGTTTTGCATTTCAAAAAGTATTTACAAACTTGTAAGAAGAAAGTAAATTAATTGAGAAGTAAACCTGAAAACTTGTGAAGTACTGAAGTCCCTTACATAACAGCAAATGTCAGTGAATTTGACTGGCATCACAGATACAGTGAACAGTTGATCAGATGTCAATCTCAGAAAATAACAGTGAACAAATGTTAGTGGGTCGGCTGACATCACAGATATAGAGATGATCCGATGTCAACCTGAGAAAGGAAAAAAAAACTTGAAGGAAAATGTAAACAGTGCTTTAAAATGAGACCTTTTAAATATCAAGGGCAAAGAAAAGTTCTCTGGACTGCTGATCCCATCCTTAAATACATATTATATATTAGTAAACTCTATTCATGGGATGCTTTGTCTTGGAGAGCAAAATATAAAGTTACATCCTGTTAAATTACTGTAAATTAAATTACTGTCAAGAAAAATTAATGCACTAATATTATGACTATCATAACAGGCCCCCAGACCTTAGCATGACTTACTCCATGATAGAAACACTACTCAACCTATAGAATTCAGCATGTGAACAGCACCACATGCCAAATGAAAACAAAGTCCTAATCCTTAAAAAGTCCATAGTTCTGGGAAAATCTCTAAATGCACTAACCTTGCCTTTTGGCTTCTGTGGTTCCACTTCTAGATAAAAGATTTTTGTTACTTGAAGTATGCTAATCCTAACCATGTTTTTTGTGCTTAAAACTCAGCCTGAGAAAGGCTCAGTGCTACAACGGGATCCTGAACATTCAGGGTAGTTGCTGGCTGGATAATAAAGATTTTTCTATTGGCTTAAACTCAAATCTGAGCAGTCTTTTCAGGTGACTATGCTACAGCATATAGTTATATTTTTATATAAATATAAGATATTTGAACAAGTCATATTTGTGTCACCTAATATAAAATTGTCAATTTAAAAATATAACACAAATTTAAATTTCATAACAATGATGAAAATTGTTATTCTGTCTCTTGTACAATATTTCCATGGGACATACTTATACTAGAACTCTTACTTATATTTATATGGCATTCAAATTTAACTTGAGTGTCTTGTATGTTTGCTAAATATGGCAGTTTTGATACAGTAATTAATTAGTTCTAAATTTAGTCAAATTTCTTTGTGTAGTTTGCCTATGCTCAATTGCCTTAGGAAATAAAGAACTTTCTAATACATTTTTTATATCAGCCAAACTTTTAATAATAAGTAGTACACTTAAATTCAGAGAAAATGTTTCTTCAAAGCAAATAACAAAGCAACCTGATAGAGCAGTGGGGAATGCCTGCAGCCTATAGGGAATTAGTCCAATTATAAACACAATATGTCTAAAAGGAAAGAGACTTGAGTGAAGCAGGAGAAAAAGCAAACTCATTTCGTCGCCTTGTTGTTATGGTTTCAGGGAGTGTTTTGATTTGAACTCTCTATAAACTTGTAAAATGTGTGTGCGCTTTCACACAGTGATAAACTGAGAGAGAGAATATGAAGGCTGATAAAGGTCAATAGCAACTGAACATTTAAGCAAGACTTAAAATGTGTGCAGATCAGCGCGGATGAAGCTTGTGTGTGAGAACTGGTTTTAAAATTTGAAGAAAATGTTATTAAGAAGGGAAAAGGTATCTCTTGCGAGGTTTAGGTGGGAAGGCCCCTGTGTGAGAATTAATGTTCTCATCTTGCAGGATTCATAAGGGACAAACCTCATATGCCTGTGAGGGGATTTCTATATTGGATTCATTGAGGTGGAAAAACCACTCTAAACATGCATAACACTGGGCTATATAGGCTGAGGTCCTGGACCATAAACAAACTGATCACTCCTATTATTCTTTGTTTCTTGAATGTTGATGCAGTGTGAGAAGATGCCAGCTGTTCCTGCTGCCGTGCATCCCAACCATGATGGACTGTACCCTCCAACTAGAGTCACAATCAATCTTCCTTTCTTAATTTCTTTTTAGGGGGTAGGAATTTTGTCACAGACTGCTTTCCAGAGTGGTTGTACCAGCTTGCAATTCCACCAGCAGTGGAGGAGTGTTCCTCTTTCTCCACATCCTCGCCAACAACTGCTGTCTCCTGTGTTTTTGATCTTAGCCATCCTGACTGGTGTGAGATGGAATCTCAGGGTTGTTTTGATTTGCATTTCCCTAATGACTAAGGATGATGAACATCTCTTTAGGTGCTTCTCAGCCATTAGATATTCTTCAGGTGAGAACTCTTTGTTTAGCTCTGTACCCCATTTTTTAATAATTTTTTTAATAGGGTTACTTGCCTCTCTGGAGTTTAACTTCTTGAGTTCTTTGTATATCTTGGATATTAGCCCTCTGTTGGATGTAAGGTTGGTAAAGATCATTTCCAGAAACAAGTAACTCATACAGCCATGTTTGTAAATGTATATTTAATGCTAACAATGGTGACAGAATTCATAGCTTCTTTGAGTGCCTACAATACTGTTTATAATAAGATGTTAGTGCTTTGATCAGTGGAGTGAAAACTTAAGGGTTCTTTGGAGAGTCAGATACAGGGGATGGTATTTGCTGGGGCAAACACATGAAGGAGTGTGTTCCTGAAGTGGTGAGACTAAGACAGACTTGTGAAGGAGCATTTCACTGAAGCAGACACGGGAGAGAGAGGATGTTCTGCTAAAGCACACATGTGAAAAGACACATGATGAAGGGTTCTTTGCTAACAACATGAATGTATTGGTCTGCCTTACTTGCATAGTTGAGCTGCATTTGTTGAGACTCCACAGACTCAAGCAGATTGGATGCATGAACTGAGGCAAGACATGTGGAGGACACGTGATGTTTGGAGGGTATAAATAGGACTCCACGGAGTGATGAATACAGAGCTTGACTTGCAGGTATAGTTAACCATGCAATGCCTGTGAGTCACACGTCTTAGCTGATCTTCACTTCCTTAAGAGAGGCACAACTGAGAACTTCTCCTGGTGTCTCTTCTGTTTCCTCCTGTTCACTCAAGCCGAGGTTGAGGCGGGGTTATCTCTGCTAGGTCATGTCACCACGGTTGCTAAGCAGATTCTACTGAACTGGACTGCTAATGTACCTGTGAAGTGTTTGTGAGTGGACTGAGTGGCCACTGCCTAATGACCTGTGAACTGAACTGCTGAATTGCTCCAAAGGACCTTTCTAAGTGGTCCACTTCTCCTGTATCCTTTCTTTTCCACTACCTCTGGTGGGTAGTGGGCTACAAGGAATGTTAAAGCATTTAAGAACCATCATTAAAAATAAGGATTGAAGAAATTAAAGTTACAGATCTGGGTTCTTCAGAAAGATAGATTCAGTAAGATATTGTCTCATGTAGTTACAGAGACTGAGAAATTCACATAACAAGTCATTTAATTGGAAAACCACAGAAGCCAAGGGCATGTCCCCAGGGCTGTGGAAGCTGGTGGTGCAAATCCCAGCTTAGGTGAGGGTCTACAATCATAAATGTAGACTCTTTGTGCAAGTTTCAGAGTTCAAAAACTGAAGAAACTGGAGCTCTGATGCTCACAGACATTATAAGAAAGGGGTCTTGGTTACAGGAAAGAACAATATAATTTTCTATCTTTCTCTTTCAATTGTACCCTAAGCCAATTAGGAAGTACACTGTAGCTGAAGGCAGATATTTCCTATTCCATCCATGAGCTCACAGGACAGTCTCATGCAAAAACAACCCTATAGACCCACTCATACATTATGCAGTGACATCTCTGTGACTCTCCCTTCATCCAGCCAAGTTTCCATCTAAAATTAAGCACCTCACTCACCAATCAGACTTTAATAAGATATATTGGTAACTGCGTAAATGGATGACCAGCTTATATAACACAGAGCATTCAAATTGTTCCAGTGTTTCTGGAGCTGTTTTGTATTTCATGAGTGGCAGGTTTTCCATTCCACACAGTGACTAGTGGAGTGTAACATATTTCAGAAACAAATTCCTAAGACACACACCATTACAGAGCCTTTCAAATCACGTACCCTAGAAGGAACTGAATATTTAACAACGCTGCCTCAAACACAGTTGTATAATGATGAAGTGCTTTCAAACTTGGCAGCTTGTCTATGTCACAATAGGTGGAATGCTACCCACAGCTTTTCTTTGTTACCCCAGTGATCTCATGTCACTCACTCCAGGACCGTTGTGTTGCTCCCTTCTGGTGTACTGCAGTGCATAGTATATAACACTAACTAAGAGTCTTGAAGAAAACAATGGCTTCCTTTTGTCAACTTGGTTTGTATTTTGACAGCTAGGGAAATGAATTTTGTAAGCATCACCAATAAATGTGTTGGTGCCCATGGCTGCTATACTACAAGTGCTACAAAGAAGACTTCAGTATTGAAATGCAAGACACTGTATATGATAATGAGAGTAAAATCTCAAGAATGAGGAATTTTTATGTGTTTCCAACAAAAATTGGTCACTTTCCCACACTTAGTCTGTGTTTCAATTTTTTTTCCCTCACACCATAATGGGAAAACTATTCCTCTTTGCACACTTGATCTCAGTCAGATTCTGTGGAGATCTGCTTTCACAATTAGCCCTTCACTCTCCTCCACTGCCCAGGGTTTCTGTCTGCTGAATCTTCATATAAATATATTGCAGGAATTTCTCTTTAAATACACATACACACACACACACAAACACAGAAAGAGAGAGGGAGAGAGAGAGGGAGAGAGAGAGAGAGAGAGAGAGAGAGAGAGAGAGAGAGAGAGAGAGAGAGAGAGAGAGAGAGAAGTCAAGTTGTCTAGAGGTCCAAAGGGGACTGACGGGAGAGGAAAAGGGAAGGGTTGTGGATATGTGGGGCTGTATTCTCAGAGAACACTTAAACCCCTGATTATTTTTTCCAACATTAATTGTTATTGCGATTGCCAAGGTATTTACTGTCAAGTGACTTAATCAAGTTGGCACCCACCGACACATCCATTTCTGCCATTCATTTTCAGCCTGTTTTAAATAAACAACTGGAGACAGCTATAGCATTGCCTTTAATTTAAAAGCCTTTAGCTAACACCAGAGACATCATTGAGGCTCTGAGAGTTTTCCAGCTGTGTGCATACTAAGACAAAAATCTGATTGTAGTTGCTGTTGGTAAGAAATGAAGAATTTTTACATCCTTGGAGAAGCTGTCAAGAGGATTTTCCAAGTCAATACTTCTAACAATCCTCTTTCCTCTTTTTGTAAAAGTTCTTGTCTTAGAAGTACACTTACAGGAGCAATAATGGAGACAAAGTGTGGAACAGGGACTGAAGTAAAGGCCCCCCAGAGATTGCCCTACCTGGGGATTCACCCTATAAACAGTCACCAAACCCCAACACTACAATGGACAACAAGAAGTGCATATCAAAAGGAGTATGCCATGGTTGTCTTTGGAGGGGCCCTGCCAGAGACTTACAAATACAGAGGCAGATGCTAGTAGCCAACCATTGGTCTGGGAGTGGGGTCCCCAATGGAGGAGTTGGAGGTCGGTCTGGAGGAGCTGAATGGGTTTACAGCCCCACGGGAAGAACAACAATGTTGACCACCTAGATGCCCCAGGACTCCCAGGGACTAAACCAGCATCCAAGGGGTACACATGGTTCCAGCCAAAAATGTGGCAGAGGAATGAATGCCTTGTCGGGTATCAGTGGGAGGAGTGGTCCTTGGTCAGGTGAAGGCTAAATAGATGCCCCAACAAGGGGAAATTGAGGGGGGGAGGTGAGAATGGGTCGGGTGAAGGGGCATATACTTGGAGGCAGGGGGTGGGAGGAGGGGTTGGGGGGTTTTGGGGAGGGGAAAACTGGGAAAGGTTTTACCACTTGAAATGTAAATGAAGATTATATTCAATAATACACACACACATACACACATATATATATGAAGAAGTGAATGATATTCAATAATACACACACACACACACACACACACACACATATATATATATATATATGAAGAAGTAAATGATGACTCTCTATTGTGACCTTTTCAACTAACAACTAAATATTGAATTAATGCCAATGTATGAAAGTTACGGGTTCAATTTTTGGAAAAAACTATTAATTTGTTCTGTATGTATTAAACACCAGTCCACAGTGAAGCTTACAAGTTGTTTGAATCAGACCATGTGATTAAGCATACTGACTTAGATATCAACTATTTCATTATTTTATCTATAAAATTCAACAACATATAGTTGTTAAAGTTTGTGAAAAACTAAATTTTCATTTAAAGAATAGACTGTTCCTGGGGGAAAAGACTTACAGTCTTAGACTCTGTAAGCTATAATTATGATAATGTACACCCATTGGAGAAATAGTGGCATTAATGTCATGCCAGCAACCAACATCTTTCTGATTGGACTTAAAGTCCATTCCATAGGAAGAAACTTGGCCTGGTACTGCAAACAGTCTTTGCTACCAACAGAGAGCCATTACACACATGCACTCATACCATGCACAATACCTGTATGAGCTCAAACCTGCTATAAATCCAGTCTGGACAAAGGATACCTTATGATGTCCCATACACTAACTGAGGAGCTATTTGGCAATTGCTCCTGGATGAAGGAGGAAAGATTTAAAGGTGCTCTGAAAATTAGAAATAACTGGATATTGAATCCAGCATTCAAGTTTTATAGGGAACATTGAGTAATTTTAAGAAGAACTTGCAATTTCACCTTTATTTGAGCTAATACTTGTTCAGAATCTATAAAATTCCCAATGTAAAATTTATTAGGTTCCAAAGCTCCCTCTACAAGGCTTCATAGTCTAGAGTAGAAGGCAGATGTGCTAAAATAAATAAATACAGTATTTTATGAAGGTTGGCAGTGAAATGAGGTCAAAGAGAAAAATTAACTTTTGCAGGAAAAAAAAGGAAACCTTGGCAAAGTTTGTCCAGAGGGAATGAAAACTCATTTTAGCCTTAAAGATTAAATAAAGTTCAATAAATGAATAAATGAAGGGGAAGTGAGCATGATGGTAGCAATAACTCAAAGTATGTGGATATAGGGAGGTAGAGAGTGCTATCTTGTTGGTCTTTCTGATCTACAGGAGACTAGCTATAAAAGCAAGAAATCTCCCTCAAAGCTCTCTAACAAATTAAAACTTTAAAAAAAGCATGCTATTACAAATCCAGCACATTCTAGTCTTTTGAATATTGACAATTAACAAATCAATATATATACATATACACACAAATATGTGTATATATACACATATATACACTCATATACAACATATACCTATATAATCATCTTATGTGATAGGCAATAATGACTCTCAATGATCCATTTTTGAATTCCAAGAACATTTTCTATGGCTGAATTACACTCTGGATGTGACTAATAATCTTGAACCAGTGGGTACCAACTTGGGTTACTCAGTGAGCTCTAATGTATCCACAGAGATCCATATTAGAGGGAGAACACTTTATTTTTTTATTTTTTTTATATTTTTTTATTTTTTATATTTTTATTTACATTCAAAATCATTTCCCCTTTCCTGTTTCCTCCCTCCCCGAAAGTCCCATAAGCCCCCTTCCCTCCCTCTTTTCCCCATTCAACCCACTCTCGCTTCTCTGTCTCAGCATTCCCCTACATCCAGTCTTTCCAGGACCAGGGGTCTCTCCTTCCATCTTCTTGGAAATCTATTGATATGCGTACAGTATTGGAGTGAAGCAGAATGAAAAAGACTTCTAAAGCCTGTGCCATAAAAGATGGAGGATGCACTATTTGACTTGGGTGCCTGTATCTGTCTGAGTCAATTGCTGACTGGAGCCTCTCAGAGGACACCATACTCCTATCTGCAAGCATAGCAGAGTGCCATTAATGATGTTAGAGGTTGGTGTTTGCCTATGGGATGGGTCTCATGTTGGGCTGGTTATTGGTTGGCCACTCCCTCAGTCTCTCTCCCTCCCCTGTGCCTACATTACTTGCAGACAGGGTAAATATTGGGTTGAAAGTTTTGTGTGTAGGTTGGTCTCTTTTGCTCCACTGGGGTTCCACTTGGGGACTCTTATGGAAGAATAGGAGGAAAGATTGTGGGTCCCGAAAGGGATAAGAACTCTGCAAGAAAACCAACAGAGTCAACTAACATGGACCCTTGCAGTTCTCAGAATCTGACCCACCAATCAAAGCACATACATGGGCTGGACCTAGGCCTATTCGCTCATATGTAGCAGATGTGCAGCCTGACCTGTATGTGTGTCCTGAACAACTGGAATGGGAATTATCCAAAAAGCTGTTGCCTGTACATGGGATATTTTCTACTAGCTGGACTCCCTTGGTTGGTCCCAGTTGAAGAGGGAACACCTAGCCTTGAAGTGCCAGGGTAGGGTGATTCCTGGGGGGGGAGCGGGGGGGGAGGGTGCACCTGCTCAAAGGAGAAGGCACTATGGGGGAAGGACTGTGGGAGGGGGTGACTGGAAGTGGTCAGTGAACAGGATGTAAAGTGAATAAATAATAAATGAATTTTTTTTAAAAAAAAATGAAGGATAGAATCAGCACCCATAGAATTCAGAAGGCCTAAAGAAGCTGGGAAGCCTCTGGAAGCCATTTCAGACCACCTGGACCCTGAAATAACAAACCTAGGTTCTTTTATGACCCTAAGTATCTGCCAGTTTGTTTCAGCTGCAATGTAAAATGAATATAATCTATAACAGAGCAAGCTGCAGAGGAAAATGAATCTTGGTGGTGAAGAAAGAATAACTGAGAGATGCATGCAATTTTGCTTTTTGCAAACATCTAATGAAAAATTCAAGGAGCTTATAAGGTGGGCAAGCTAAGTTTCCTCCTAGTTTATCTTATGTTATGCCCCCCCCGCCAAAGTCCATCTAGCCATCACATTTGAAAGCCAAGGTTCCTGGGATTCTGATGAGAGTACCAAAAATGAAAATAAAACACAGTAAAGGCTCAAAATCTTGTGTGGTTGTTTCCTTTGTTTGTTGATGGTAAGTCTCCCAGAGCCTGCTGGCGTTCTGCAATAACCGTTGCAAGGTGAAATGAAGTATGAAATAAAACAGAGAGGCTGGCCAGCTGTGTCACTTGGGCAGGAGAGGGACAAAATTGGAACCATTGCTTGCCATGAATCCAAATATAAGCACTGCTGGGAATAGGCAGCTGCTGCTTGCTATTGACCTGGAAGTAAGCACATTTTAATATAAGGTGATGTATGCCATGGAAACACTACCTGTTTTACAATGGAAGGCAGAGCCTAATCCTAATGACTAGACAAAGACTATATTAACACATGATGCTAGTAACTGAACTTAAAGAAAATTCTTCATCTTTCTCACATATCTAGGAGATAAAGAAGGGGAATAGTTATTCAACCAGAAATCAACATGGAACTGTCTTTTTTTTTTCTGTCATAGACACTGACGGTTCCTTCCCAGGGTTCAGAGGACCCCAGTGCTGTTTGTAAAGCTGAGAGGAACATTGTCTCATCCCAGCTCAAACTGGAATGCCTGATTAGACTTTCCCATTTGATCTAGGGACACATGATCTGAGTTGGCCTAATCTTCTTTCACTAACCTCTGATCACTACTTAATTTGATATGTCTACTTCACTGAATTAAGTGATTTTTTCAGATAATTGGCAAAGCATTATTTCTTGGTTCATCTATGAGGGTTTGGGGGTGGATACTGGCATTTTAATCAGTAGTTAAGTTTCATGGTTCATATTGATTACCAAGTTAATGAGACCTAGATTGACTTTGGAGACCAGTTTTTGGTCATGCCTGAGGAAGATTATCTAAATGTAGTTAAAGGAGGTGGGATAACCCACCCTAACTGTGGAAGGACAAGGATGAGCAAAGGGCTGGAATCCTTGAGTAAATAACATTAATTAATTAACTGATTAATTAATTAAAGGGGGAGCAAGTTAAGCATCTGTTTTCATCTCTCTATGAATGCAAGGTTACAGACAGGCTTCAGCTACCATGACTTTCCCATGGTGAATCATCATACCCACAAAGTGCCAGCTAAAAGAAACCCTTCTTTCCTGAAACTATTTCTTCTTGGACATTCTGTGATAGGAAGGAGAGTAGTGATGGATACAATGGGGGTACAAGAGATTAGTCCTCATTCAGTGTGTGCAGGCAACATCCCATCTGCAGAGGAACAAGACAAGCCAGAGGAAGATGTGTTTGTCTTCTTGACCTAGATCTGGAAGGTCCTGTGTTGCCATCTTTCTATCCGGATCTCTGAGTTCTTTAGTCTCTTGGGTTTAGGACTTGTGTTAGCTCTTCTTGCCCTAGGTCTCAGCCTGTTAGCCTATGACCAGAAGTAACTCCACCACCTCCCAATAGTCTAAAGGACTTCAATTATGCAATGTTATTGGCTTCTCTAGGAGTTCATCTTGCAAGATGGCCTGCCATGGGACTCTTTGGTCTCTGAAGTCACAGGAGCAAATTATCCTCATAAATCTCTTCTCATACACACCTGTGTTTCTCTGAAGAATCCCAAATAATTACAGTTAAAGATATATTTGTATAGCAAGGATAACAAGTGTCAGGGCAAACCTATCTAAAAAGACAACATAAAGGCCCTTTGGACAAATGTGCTCATGGTATCTCTTACAGAGGTTTACGAAATGCCATATAATAGATTTACCAAGGGTCTCACCACTGAGCTTGACATGACCTTAACAACTTAAAAGAAATTTACTATAAATTGTTTCCTGACCTCCTTGTTTCCATCTGTCGTAATTGTCTACTCAAGCTCTATTTTTTTTTCCTTAATGCCTTATTTCAGGCTCCCTACATTTGGAAGACTTGATTATTAAGTATATAATAATAATAAAATACTATTAAACATATTAAATGACTATTATTAAAGACTTAACAACAACAACAATATAAAGGGAATTAGCTAGGGAATGATATATAGCAAATGGAAGCTGATTAACAGGAAAGAATGTCCATGAGTTAAGTACAGGGATTGTCTTACAAGACTTAAATTCTACCATGTTACACTGTTCTTTGCATCTACAAACTGATATTCAGTCATTATTCCACAGCTCACTGAAGTTGTGTCTATTTCCTAATTGTCAAAAAGTCTTACTAAGAACACAAGGGGCAGTCAAGATTTCCCCACACTGTAGATCTAGACCCACCACATTGAGTTCACCATCCTGTAAAACCTGGTCAATGACTTCTCCATCCTGAAGTCTGAGGCTGACACCAGTGGCTCTGGACTCAGCTCCACACAACATGGCTTTGTAGGCTTGTTTTACCAGGAGAAATTTCACAAACGCAGGTGCCAGTTTTCATCTCAACCCAATTAAATCCTCATGTATCTCAAAGATCTCAAGCATGGCATTACCTAGATGTTCCCAAATTGCCCCAACATGCCTTGATCCTCCTAGGAGAATTCAGGAAGCAGTCATGCTAGCAATCCGTTGGTCTAAACACCACTTCATGACTTGTTAACAAGCAATTATAAATCAAAACAAGGAGTAACTTTGTTCCACCCTACAGCAGAGTATAGGCTCAGTGTCTCAATCCATTTTGCCTGTATCCTTGACAGTTGACTTAAAATTACTCTAACACTTAGCAGCAAAAAAAAAAAAAAACTGGACTGTAAATGAAGTGTGATGTTTGAAATTTAAAATGGGTCCTGTCACAGAGGAAGGACACAAGTAGATAATTTTTGAAATCAGAATAGTTCCAAACTTTGATGTAGATGTGTCAACATAGTTGATGAACTATAATTATGTAAAGATCACAAGGAGATCTGTGTCAAATCTATACATGAAGATTTTTGTGCTACGTTGATCAGCTTTCTTTCTGTAAAACTAAATTTGTACTGAAAGCAAAGATGCAATTAAAAGGAAAGTCTGAATTAAATGACCCGAGCGTAAGGGCTACAACAGTGCAGAAATGCATAAGCCTGGGCATGTCTAATGCTAACCTCTGCTTCTACTCACCAAAGAGCTATGATTTCTTATTAAAGTAGGCAGCTCTGGATGCTGAAATAAAAATTAATTACATTTGTTTACCTTAGTTGAAGCTTCAGAAATTAATTTATCCAAAAGCATACAATGCTGTTTTATTCAAACCATCTGCTCAGAATCCTTTGGAGAAAAGCATACACACTCAAGTACCTGTAATTATAGAATCTCTGTAACTTTGTGGAAAGGAAATTGCTCAAGCAAGCTTATGGTGACAGCTTTATCTTTTAATATCATCCTATTGGTAATCTGTTCTATATGGGATGATCTCATGAGCTTCTCTCTAGTGGTCTGGCTATTTGTGATATCACATCAAAACATAGTGATAAAGGGACTGTTAAAAAGAAAGAAGAAAACAGGAACAGGGTACGTCTAGATCTCTTCAAAGTACAGTAGTTTATTGGCATGTGGTTCATAAGACATGTCATAATGTGCAAGATGTTACTGAAAATTATTGCACATTGATTTTATTTAATCAATATTTCTTACTCGTGCTCTCTTTCACATCTTTCTATTATACGGTATCTGCCCATATTCCCTCTGACAAGCAAAGGACTCATCAGCTCTTAGGAAGGAGTCCTCCAAACCATGGTGTGAAAAGAGAACCCTTTACTCATGTAATATATCCTCAGACCCTACTTCTGCTCCTTTCTCTGGGATGGTCATGCTTTATAGAACTCTAACTGCTTCATAACATTTCTACTAGCCTTATCTAGGATTTGAATCCCCCTCGTGTGTAGGAGATGTTAATAGACACTTTGCCCTGTTGGAATGGTCCACAGGCAATGATACTCATACCATAATGGCCATGTTCAATCAATGCAACACTAATCCAAAGGCAAACTGATTTAATAAATGAAAATATCCAGTTCATTTGAAATTTTTGAAGTTCTTTGGTTTACTATTGGCCCTACTTATACTTAAACTATTGCTTGTTTACATTAAACTCATATTTAAACTCATCATGTTTTTATCTGGAATCTTCATACTAACTCATGCTTTCCAAAGAATATTTTTCTGTATAGACTGGAACTTATAAAAATGTCCATGACCTGAAATGTTACTAGAAGTTAGCCTACATGTTTGAGGATGAAATGTGACAATAAATGATGTATTTACTTGATTTTATACTTTTCTCATTAAAGAAATTTATTTTTGGTACTTATGAAAGTACAACTTATGACAGACACATTGAAAAATAGTATTTGCGTTTTGTTTATTTTAAGGTAGAATCATCCTCTATCCCTTCTAGGCTAGAAAGAAATGATTTTCTTGAATCCCTAAGCTAAATTGTTACTAAAAGTATCTTTGCTACAGTTTACAATGATAGGAAGTTCTTTTTAAAAATGATTATTATAGAAAATGACCACTGAAATGAGGTCATCATATCTGGCTAAAGCAGGTAGTGCTTGCATTTGACTTTAAACTTCAGTTTGTTTTCTGATTTGGGGATGAAAGTCATACATTAGTACTTGTTCTTGACACGTGCATTTTTAAATTTGAATCAGAAGCTTAGTCAAATGTGCTCAGTGACTTTAAATTAACTTTCCTGATATTTTCCCACTAAGTTATAGAGAAATGAATTATTATGCTTTATATATGTTATTTATCTGTCTGGTTATAAACAGAATCTATACATTTTTCTTTAGATAAATATGAATGAAGATTAGGAAATTATAAATAACCAATTATCCTTCAAAGCAATTTTATTGTATCTTTTGGATTTCATCTTTTCAACTTTCTAATCTTCTAGTCCATTTTGTTTAATGTTAAGAGTGACCTGACATGATTAAGCTTATATCCTACAAATTATTTCTCACAACTGAGTTAAAATATACCAAAATTAAAATTATGTTTTTGCATGCAACCATGTTTTCATTGTCTCCCCATCATGATGACACCAAACTCAAATGCTAGGCTGCTGCTTTAATTTGAACATGATGATCTAGATAATTGAACCACCAACACACATTGGCTTACTCTTCTGATGTGGCTGACCATGAAATCCTTATTCCAAGATAGCAAATCCACTGATCAAATTTAAAGTCTAGAAGACACTCTCATGACAAATACTTAAGCAACACTTAAGTAATAGCAATAGCAAATGTTTTAATACCTACAGACTTTCAAATAGTTCAGTAGTTTCAGTGAACTACTTCACTGGAGAGTAAAATAGTGTGCTATCATTACTGTCATTTAATATGTGAAATCACAGGCTCAGGGTTGTTAATGTCTTGTGCCTGAAGCTATCACATTAGTAAGAGATGGGTACTCATTAAGTTTTGAACCACAGCCTATGTCCTTTCTCATACTTTCAGGGGAAAAATAAATGACCATGTTACAAGGAAAAGAGTAGAAATAATTGCATGGCCCATAGAGAGACCAGCTGCTATCCACTGTATAAAGAAATAGGAAAAAGATCTTCTACTATGCAACCTTTAATACAATACCCTCCATATTCTGAGTAGAGGCCCCGAGTCTCTCTGATTCTTAGAAGCCACATTTTAGACAGCGGTACACACTGACCTCAATAACTAGAGGCACTGAACCAAAGATAATTTTTACAGGGTCACCATGTGCAGTCTCTTCTCGGTGAAGTCTTCTTTGAATTCCCCTTCCCAAGATGACTCCCATTCTCTTCCAAATAACACATCAAACACACACACACACACACACACACACACACACACACACACACACACACACACACAGATTCACAGAAGCTATGGGTACTTGCATAATTCCAAAGCAGTCAACCTTCCAGCACAAAATGGGAAGGTCCTTATGAAGTTCCACCCTATAACTGAGGACCAAGAGTACCTTATGAGATGCTCTTGAAAACAGTTGTTTGGTGTCTGCTGACTGAACTGAAACTGCACACATACCACAACAAAGGTTTGTTTATATGGTAAAGCAAACCTCTCAGGGCATGTGCTTTCTTAGGTTGATGAAGTCCACTTTTGACTTTTCTCACTGTTCCTAGTCCAGTGTGGCAGAGCCACAGCTGAGAGTACTTCCACTGCCCCTGTCTCCTGATATATCCCCTCAGGTGATAGAGACCAGGTACTCCCTCCCCAACCCCTCCTCTATTCTTCTGACATGATTTTCACATCCCTCTCAACCTGACTAAATGTTAACAGGTTGCCTTTGTCATACATGTAAAGAAATATCTGAACATTTAAGTACTGTTTTCTCCAAAATATATTTGAATATGTACTTATTCTATTTATTCTATTAGTATAATTTTTAATAAACAAATACAAAAATAAAAAAGATGCATTTAATATTATTTATCTGAATCACGTGTTGAACATTTAAATGCTAAATGATAATTATATAAGATTATAAGGGAGTAGAAGCAATATCTCTATATTTTAAAAGTGTTTTCTATGTCTTTTAGAGATGAATAGTGCCTTTACACTCACAGATTCACAGAAGCTGTGGTTCCCTGCATAAGACCAAAGCAGTCAAACTTCCAGTACAGACTCTGAACGACCAAATGGCCACTGATGGATTGTTTATGCCCCAGTGGATGACCCTACATCATCTAGATACATATAGATTATAACACCAATTGGAATCCATAGATTAAGAGGAAAAGGGGGAGGAGAGAAAGGTTGAGAGAAAGACAGACAGAGACAGAGACAGACACAGACAGAGGGACAAAAAACTTAAAATTATGAAGCTGCTGTAATCATGAGCAGGAATTGAAGGGGACAATTGGAGATAGATATGGTAAAAAACAGTGTCATATACATTTATGAGATTCCCAAAGAATAAGTAAAACTGTAGTTTTTACGTTTTTAAGTACTCTCAGCTAACTCAATGCACAGGTAAGTTAAATAACTACCATATATTTGGTTAATAATTCACCTTTTTCATTTAATCAATGTTTTTGAGAATTCACATGAGAGGCAGAAAAGAAGGATCTGCACAAGACAGAGATATTTTCTTCAAGAGGCATGTTTGGTTAGGAAGAAGAGGCCTGTCAGGGCCTGTACTGGAATCACAACATCAGTGTAACTGCTGTAATAGAACTGCATAGAAGGTGTTTGGTACAAGCGAGAATCCTGGATCTAGACCACAGAACAATGGCTTTGAGTATCTGGGCTTATGCTACCTGTTACATCAATATTATAACTCAATTGCATGGTCCCTGAACCCTGTGGGAGAATACATATGCTGTGGACACATAGCAGACTTTTGAAGTTGTTCTTATTTCCCCTAATATTAACTCTATGTGCATGCTGTGGAAAGTTCTTTGTATCAGAAGCCTAGTGTCTTCCAACACTCTCTCACACATTCATTTCTATTCCTGGAAACAAAGTCACCACTTTCATATTTTTCTTCTTTGACTGATAGATTTTGATATTTGAATTTGGATTATTGGCTCCTCCTACACTCTGGTACCTCCTCCCCAACCCAATCAATGCCCCACTCTCATCCTTCTCTCTAACTATGCCAGGGTCATTACTTTCTGTTTGGTTCTGTGATTCATTTAACCTAAGAGGGATCCTCTGTGTGACCACCAGATTGGAAATATCCACTGGGGACTGGTGGATCTTAGTTGGTCCTCAACTGAAGGCAATGATGTCTTTCCTCCTTACACAGGAACCAATAGTACAGTAGTGTGGCATAGGTACAAAATTGTTTCATGGGTGTGTTACTTTTATATTTCAAGAAACATTGCATCACTGCTGTCTTCCTTGACTTTTGACTTAGGTAACCTCTGTTTCTGCACATCACTGCTCTCTTGATTCACTCATCTATTTTTTCCCATATCTACAACATAGCAACACAAGGTTATTTACTGAAACAGTATCTTGTATTTGCATTATTGTTCCATGAAGACACATTCAAAACCAAGACATTAATTTCAAATTTATTTCCATTTCTAAATTGTTTCTATAATGGTAACAATTGCCTGTTTTAGATACATAGTCTTAGATGTGTGTATATTTTTGTATGTATACATATTAGGTATATATACATATTCATATGAACATATACACACACACACACACACTAATGAATTGATTGCAAATTTAGCAGCTCAAACCTAAAACCAATGGTTTTAGGATAAATGGTTAAATCTTATTACTAAGCAAATAAGGTAAATATTATGTTCCTCTATTTGTGGAAAACAAGCTCCTCCTCTCCCAAGATTCTTGTCATGTATTTGTTTTCTCATGCCTGCTCTACAAGCACACATAACATTTATACATCATCCTGAGAATGTTCTTGACCTTCTGTGTTATATCTTTCTGTCTTACCCTTTCTTTGTTTATCTCTGTCTTTCGTATTTTGTTCTACCAGTTTCTGAAAAAGATAATCTGAATATTATTATACTTTCAGATTGTATTGATCATTTGGATTGACACAGGCTTCTACGTCAGAAATAATTTTTTTCCATTTTGAGACTTGGTCTTCTCATTTTTATTCAGGTTACTGTTAGAAGTCTGATGCCCTCAGATGCCCAAATTTTTATGAAGTTATTGATTTTATTCTTTCCTATCTCCTTCAGGCCTTTCTCTCAAATTTGAAAATGATTCCTACCAGTTTTTGCTAGACATTTCTTGTGAAATTAATCATTGACATGCATGAATGCCCAGAACTTTTCAACACCACTCCAAAGTTCTAGTATCATTGTCTGGGTAGTGTTGGGATTTCATTTTTCAACATTCTAGAAAATTTCTTTGAGCATTTAGTGTTGAGATTTAATTCTCTAAATCATTTGTTTTTCAAATATCGGGTATACAAATAGTCTGGCACCTAACTGAAATCCACTTTGACTAAGCAGATACAGGGAGGAGCTCGAAGAGCCCTAATAATTGGTCTGGTAACTCTGCGGGTGCTGCTGTGTTGACTGAGGACCCACCCAGAGAGGGGACTCTGTTCCTGTTGAAAGATGTACCTGGGTTTCAGGACTTCATGAATTCCTGCCTCTTTTTTTATTTTTAATCTCTTGATGAGTTTTATGTTTGTGAAAGTTGAAGAAATTCTGTTCTAGAGGACCTTCTCTGAGAATAATGAAATGTTTCAGAAAGGCTAGACTCCCAACACAGTAATCACTCTAGTTTATTCTGTGTTGCTGATAACAACATGTGATAAACATGAACAAAAGCAACTTGAAGAGAAAAGAATTTGTTTCATCTTCTAAGTAACAGTCTATCTGTAAGGGAAGCCAAGGCAGGAAGGAACATGAGAGCAAAAACCTGGAGCAGAAACTATTGAGCAAGACTGCGTACTGGCTCACATCCAGCTACCATGCTTTTATAGAGCTGGCCCACAGGTATAAGCTTGCCATTACCCAAAATATTCTGAGCCCTCCTCAATCAATCTGCAATCAAGAAAATGCCTCCACAGATACAGTCACAGACCAATCTGATGACAACATTCTTTAGCTGGGGTCCACTCTTCTCAGCTGTGTCAAAATTAACAACTGATATTAGCTATCACAGTATACTGTTAAATTGTGAAATGGAATTTATTATCCAGTTCGATTTAAAAGACAAACATAATCCAACAGTGCGGATAATTATTCCACTAGCTTTCTGGGTTTTCTGGGTTTTGTTGTTGTTTAATTTTGTTTTTTGTTTTTTTGTTTTTTGTATTTTGTTTTTTGTTTTTTTGTTTTTTTGGGGTTTTTTTTTTTTTTTTTTTTGCTTTGATACTTTGTGTGTGTTCTTCATGAGTTCTTCTCCTTACTGTCTCCTAACAATATCTTCTCTAGCTAAGCTCAGCCTTTCCTGTCACCAACTGTCTTCTACTGTGACTTTCCTGTCTCAGCCTCTGCTGGTTTCTTTATATCCTCCCCTGTTCCCACAATTCCAAGAGGCAACCAACACTGAAGGGAATAGGGTCCTTTAAAGGGCCAGGCACACAAAATTAAAACATACCACATCCCCCCCCCATTTGTTTTAGCTACTAAATGTGCACTTTTGAGGTTGCCCAGGGCCATCCTGCACCCATGCTAATGTTGTGATCTTTGCTTCTCCATTCTTTCCAGTGTCTTGTCCAGGGCCCTCGGGTGTCTGGTGTGATCTCTCTGTTGATTTCTCAGGAGCACATCAACAACTAGGAGATAAGAATTTAACAGTGGTGTGTGGGATGGGGTAATCGGGAGTGCATGAATATCTCTTCTGCTCAATTTTACTGTGCTAGAAGTCTTAAGAATCATGGCCATAGGTACAGTAAGTTGTACTTATCATAGTGATGGCAAAGATAACATCAGAACATATGACATCTAGGTGATTCAATTGATTGGCATTGCATAGTTATACAGCAATCTTCCAAAATTCCAACCAGTTTCTCCAGGTACAGATAGCAGCTACTCAACTGTCTGACTTCCTTGGGGCTGCATTTTCCTTCATTAGTTCATGGATGTCTTTTTCCATGGGCTTGGTGTTTTATGCATGTCTATTGTAACAATGATTGGGAAATCTAAGTTACTTTAATTCACACTGATATAACCAAGTACCTTGAAGCAGTTTGACGACTTGATGCATAATAAACTTGCTTTGTATATTTCTCTCTTCAAAGCTCTCTCCAAAACTTTACCTAAAAACTTTTTTTAAATGCCAAGATTGCTCTATGCAATAAAACAAATGTATTTGAATTCACTTACATAATGTACATACTTGAAAGAAAGATGATGTGAAACGGATTTTGGTTTGTCCTTATATAGTCACAAAAACTCAGAAAAGCAAACCATTGGGAAATAATTTTCTTTTCTCCTTAACCTCATTAGGTTTATGTGGCTTCGGAGACACCAGTGAAATTGCCATCACTTTCTCTCAAATGGGCCATCTGTTCCTGTTGTTCAGCTCCCTACTTGAAGGCTGAATCCTTGGGCTTCCCAATTATTCTCAGTGCCCAACTGTGATGGTGGCAGAGGGAGTGGTAGAGGGAGGCATGTGGACTCAAGAAATGGTGACTGGCTGTCATGAAAATATGTCTAGTAGGAAATGCAAAGACAGGAAGAAGCAAAATTATAGACAGCATTGCCAGAGCTCTGCAATTATCCCAAGCAACATTTGAGCGTCTCAGATTCCACGGGGGTTTGCTTTTCTGTATAGATAGTCTTTTCATTCTTTGTATGGCATCTGAATACATGAACTCTGTTAAACAATAGAAGGGAAGGAGGCTGTCTTTGTTTTGTATCTGTTGCTGTGATTATCATATACTAAATAAAAGCAGCTTAAAGCAGAAGAGGTTTGTTTGGCTAACAGTTTCGATTCTAGTCCACCATCATGGGGAGTCAGGACAGGAACTTCAAAGAGCCATTCACACCACATCCACAGTCAAGAGCCAAGAACAGTGAATGCTCACTGGTTTGCTTGTGTTCAGATTGATTTTCCTGTTCTTATACAGCTCAGGACTCTCTTTTTAGAGAATGGCAATACCCACAGTGGGCAGGGACATCCCCCAGGAATTAATTTCATTAAGAAAATCCACCCACAGAAAACCCATAGACCAACTCAATGTAGATAATCCCTCACTGAGATTCTCTTTCCAGGTGACTCTAGGTTGGATGAGTAGATAATTAAAGCAGACTAGCACAAAGGCTAACATTTATTGAGTACTTGCTATGTGTCAGGAATGATATAGGTATTTTCTTTTCAACCACATTAGAATTTCTATGTCATATAGTCAACTTTCTATGGGTAACTAAGAAGGAGAGACATTCTTCAATCTTTTAAAAATATTTACATTTAATTTGCATTTCTTTTGTTTTTATTAATGTATTTACTTTACACCCCAATTGCTACTCACACAGTCTCCTCCCAGTTTCTCCTTTACAAATTCTTACCCTCATTACCACCCCTTTTACCCAAGAAGGGGAAGCCCCCCCTTGGGTACCATCTTACCCTGGGACATTCAGTTGCAGTAGGACTAAACTCAACCTCTCCCACTGAGACCCAACCAGGCAGTGCAGTTAGGAGAAGGGGATCCAACGGCAGGTAACAAAGTCAGAGTCAGCCTCTGCTCCAGTTGTTGGGGGACCCACATGAAGACCTTGCTGTACATCTGATACAAATGTATAGGGGCTTAGATCCTGCCCCAGCATGCTCTTTAGTTGGTGGTTCAGTCTCTGTGAGCCTCCATGGGCCCAGGTGAGTTGACTCTGTAGGCCTTTTGGTGGTGTACTTCACCCCTGCAGTTGTCCCTCCCCCCACTCTTCCACAGGATTCTCCCAACACCACCTAAAGTTTGGCTGTGAGTCTTTGCATCTGTTTGCATCAGCTGCTGGATGAAGCCCCTCAGGAGACAGTTATGCTAGGCTCCTGTTAGTAAGCATAGCAGAGTATTATTATGAGTGTCAGGGATTGGCTTTCTCACATGGCATGGGTCTCAAGTTGGGAAGGCCATTGGTTGGCTATTCCTTCAATGTCTGTTCTACCTTTATCCATGGACATCTTGTTGGCAGGACAGATTTTGAGTTGAAGGTTTAATGAGTCGTTTGATGTCCCCTCTGTGGGAAGTCCTGACTGGCTACAGGAGGTGGTCTCTTCAGCGTCCATATCCACCATTGAAAGGAGTCTCTGCTAGGGTCAGCCCTTGTTGAGAGCTTTTGGTGCTCTTTCTAGGAGTTTGGCATTTGTCACTGGGCTCTGACAAGAAAGTAGGCTTAGACAAGAATAACAGTGACCATGGAACTTTGTTTACTATTTTGCTGAATTATTTCCTCATGTGATCTTTTTGCTTATTACTCTACTTACTTTCTTGTGTGACCTCCTTGTTTACTACTTTGCTTGATTACTTTGTCTTTAAGAACTGACTATGTGTTTTGGATATGCCTAGAATGATATAAAAGCAGACTGAAGAGAACTAAAGCTGCTTCAGCCTCAGTGCGGGCTGGAATCATGTTATAATTTTGTCCAATGTTTTCTTTTTCAGTCCTCACTCCCTTGCTTGAAACCTTATTGACTGACTGAGCTGGCTTGGTCAAGCTCTGAGGAAAATTAGCTTACCTGTGTGTTCTAACACACACACACACACACACACACACACACACACACACACACACACACACACACTGTTCTAGGCAACATTTGGTTTTATTTATCCACAGAATGTATTTTATTCTAGGTTCTACCTATCCATACTATGCATATGTGATTCTTGCCTATATTAAGCATGTCAGTGCGCTAGTGTCAGTTGTAAACAGAAGTTTATTTAGACTTAATGAACTGAAAAGAAATTTGAAAAAAAAATAGTGTTCCCCACTTTTCCAGTTGAGCATTTGATAATAAGAACTTTTTTCTTTAATATTGTTCATTTAGCATTAGTCGTTTTGAGAATTTAATAGATTTTGATTTAGTTGTATAAGGGAGAATCGATTTTCAGCAGGGGTGTAGCTTATGTTCCAGTGGATTCCCCGCCCTGCCCCCATACACACGTATATACTGACAGTGCTAACTGGGCTTGATGGATTTTAAAAAGGTTACATTGAGGTGGGAATGGCATGTGGTGGTAAGGCTCTAGAAAGAGGTAAAGGCGGTGCTATGTGTTATGAAAGTTAGTCTGCCATGGCTATGTCATCTTTTAAACACTGACAGTCAGCATATTTTATTAATAACCTCATTTATAATGAACCCATGGTATGATTAGACATTTGCAGTACTTGACATTTTGCCATGATTTGTAACCTTATGAGCGTTTAGTTACATATACAAAATGCTACTGACTGGAGTAATCTTTGAATGTCTAATTGTTTATTATTTACGATGGCAGCTTAATTTAATTTTATTCAATTCAAATATATTATTTAATTCAAATATAATTCTGCCCCTTGCCTATACAAACCTTATCAAGCTACACAACTTCAGTAAGTCTTAGCTCTAGATCAATGAATTACAGTACTGAATCTAACTATTAGTTATTTATCTAATTATTAGTTAGTACTGTGCTAACTATTGCATTATGTAAGATATATAAGGAAATGAGCTTGGTTATAAGCATATCTATTTTTAATGGACATTTATTATTACAGCTGTTTTTAGGTGACATGGAATTGCTAACAGAGGAGAGACAAATGCTGATGGAATGTTCACAACATATTTTATTATAGTTCTACTTAAAGCAAAATATGCCAGGATACAATCCACAGAACTCAGGAAAGTTAACAAGCTGAAGGGCCCAAGTTAGGACATCTCAGTTCCACTTGGGAGGAGGAGAAAGCAATCACAAAAAGGGGGAGAGAGGGAGCGTCCTAGGTGGGAAAGGAAACTGGGAGAGGAAGTGGGGAACATGATCAGGTATTGGCTGGAAGGAACAGGACTGAAGCCCTGAGGGCCAGCAGAAAGAATGGAAATGGACAACCTCTGGAGGTAGGAGGTAGGGGGAACCCCCTAGAATGCACAAGAGACCTGGGAGGTGAGAGTCTCTCAGGACCCAAAGGAAGGGACCTTCGATGAAATGCACTATAGTGAGGAGAGGGAACTTGTAGAGTCCACCTCCAGTAGAAAGACAGGGCATCAAGTGAAGGGATGGGGTTGCCATCCCACAGTCAAAATCTCTGACCCAGAATTGTTCCTGTCTGAAAGAACTAGAGGGACAAAAACGGAGATGAGCCTGAGGAAAAGGAGGTCCAGCGACAGGGACAAATTGTAATCCAGCTCAAGGGGTGGTCCACAGGCCTGACACTACTACTGATGCTATGAAGTGCTCACAAAAAGGAGCCTATCATGACTACCCTGCAGAAGACCCAACAAGCATCTGAAAGAGTCAGATGAAGATATTTATATCCAACCAATGGACAGAAGCTGCTGACCCCTGAATTAGGGAAAAACTGGAAGAAACTGAAGAGGAGGGTGACCCTATAAGAAGACCAGCTGTCTCAAGTAACCTAGACCCCTGAGATCTCTCAGACACTGAGCCACCAACCAGGCAGCATACAATAGCTGATATGAGACACCCCCAATACATATACAGTAGAGGACTGCCGGGTCTGGACTCAGTCAGAAAAGATACACCTAACCCTCAAGAGACTGGAGGCCCCAGGGAGTGGAGAGGTCTGGTGGGGTGGGGGTGGGGGGTGGAGACATCATCATGGAGACAGGGGTTGGGGGGGGGCATATGGGATGCGGAACAGTCAGCAGGTGGACCAGAACAGGGATAAAGTATGGACTGTAAAAATACATTAAATTTAAAAAATAATTAAAAAAGCAAATACAAAGAAGGGAAAGTTTTCTAATATCATACCTTGCCTTCAATAATAAATATCCTATGTTTTATGGTATAGCTTAAGCACAGGCTCTCATAACTTTCCTCCCTGCACAAGGAAAACATAATGTGTGTCACATGAAACTTCACTTCTTTTCCAACACTGCACTCTGCCAGGGGCACACCCACAAACCATATGCCCAAGAGAACACTCTCTTCTACAGTTTGTACCTAAATCCTCCCTCTAGGGAAATCCTCTTACTTCTAGGGCTGATGTGTGCAAAGAAATATGCTGTTGTTCATTAGTTATCATTTAACAGACTAGAGGAGTAGAAGGATACAGCCATATCTACTCTCATTTGATTTTGCACTGATAAAGTAGGAACACAACTCTTTCATTTGGGCTTTTTTGTTGTTGTCGTTGTCGTTGTTGATGATGATGATGATTATGATTATGATGACGATGATGACTTAGTTTCACAAAATAGCACCATATATACATATTCATTTCAAGTCCAGGTTTTAAGTAAGTACATTTAAGGTGAGATGGTCATATGCCATTAAGACGTATTGGAAAAGAAGAAGAATTGACAGCTGTCAATCATAAGCAAGAGTCACTTTTATAATGCCAGTTTACTAATCAGTCAGTGGCACAGATCCCAGTTAAACCTCTCAGTTCATTTCTTTCAGCTTCCTTAGTCCCTCTGACCCCCTTTCACTGTATAGAAACCGTGCAAATCCTTATCCTGCAGGGCTTCCTGAATCTCCAGTATTTCTGTCTGCAACACTCTTCCATCAGCATCTGTAGCAGCACTACAGCTCCTACATCAGCATTTAGTTCAAATTTTTATAAACCCCTAAATACAAAGTACATAACCCATCAAAACCTAGAAATCGTACTCTGCCATTAGCCACACTAAATTAATAGGCCTTGAGGATATTACCAAACTGCATTCCCCCTTACATTTCTGTGGGTAGATAAATCTGTCTATATATACATCCATTGATATATCTGTGCTGTACATATATATGTGTGTTTATATATATATAATAAAATATATAATATAAAATATGTGCTATTGATATCAGTACTAAATTCAATCTTTAAATTAATTCTAATTTATTTCCCTCATAGCAGAAACCATTAGGGAGAAAATTATAAAATTGTTTTATACATTGGCTTCTGTTTTTCACATAGAGTGATTTGTTTTGTCAGGGCATATTGTTTCTAAACAACATATAAATTGCATTTTTACAAGCAGAGTCTATTATCCAAGTATATATATATATATATATATATATATATATATATATAAATAATCAGTGATTTAAAATGAAATATATCACAAGTAAAATTTGTGGTGTCTACTAATAACCATGATAATACAGTTCTTATATGAAGAGAACAATGTCAAAGGAACATGTCCTACCAGGGTGGTCATTATTGTAGTGCTTAAGGTTCATAGTCAGGTAATGCTGATTCTTATTTTTCTCCTCTGGGAGTATACACAGTACCTTTGAACACTGTGAAAGCTACCTCATGGGGCCAAAATTTCCAGGTCAGTACCAGAGTGATTGTTCCATGATCTGTGACTCAAGTATGTGGTGTCTTCATTTGCAGCAAACTCCACATACAACTAAAACAAAATGTCTAGAACAGTCTACAGAAGGTAATGACTGGAAGTGGTTGATACCGTGCTCTGTCCTTTTCATATAAAGCTGAAAGAAACTGAAGCAGATCTGATATTTCATTAGGATAATGCCTCCCCCCACAAACACTTTGTGGATAAACCATGTAGGCATAAATTATTTGCAACCTACTTTTAATAAGAGTTCAACCTCTCCTCTAGCCCACTACCCAGCAGAGGTAGTGGAAGAAAAGAGTTATTAGGATATGGAGAAATTAGACCTGTTCTGCAATAGGTCTTTGGGGGTGAGCTTGATCTTCTTTGGCAGCACTTCAGTCCTATAGCAAACACCAAATATGACTCAGCAGCTGTTGAGCAGTCCTCTAGACAGGCAGACACCAGGTACTAACCAGCAGCTTCAGTCCAGTCCTTTTGGTAGACAGATACCAGGCATGGACCAGTAGCAGTAGTTCAACCCTGAGGAATCCACCAGGTTCACCAACCAGCCAGAGATGAGGCTTCCATATGGAAGTGGCAAGCTGCCACAAGAACCTCATAAGTAGTTCTTGGGCAAGTTTCTCTCAGTGGTGGCATTATCACCAGTTGAGCTCAAAAGCGCAAAGTAAGGTGAACCGATACATACATATTGTTAGCTAAGAATAGCAAGGTAGAGCAAACCACTATCTGTGGAGACATATTTATACTCCTTTATCCCTGGATCGGTCACATGTTTGCTATATCAAAACATCCTTTCCCCTGTGTCTGCTTCAGGTAAACATTCTTTCCTGTGTCTTTGTTAGCAAGATATCCTTTCACCTGTGTGCCCCAGCAAAACATCACGTGACATAATTAACTTTCCAAAGAAAATAGGAGTTTCTATTTCAAAACTGTACTCATCTACCCTTTGATTTTCAGTTTGATCATATGAATGATGGTTTTGATACTAGATTGTTAGAGGAGACAATTTATGCTGTGGCTTTCTGATGGTTTCTTTCTTTTTTTTTACTGGATGTTTTCTTTATATTTCAAATGTTATCCCCTTTCCTTGTCCCCCCCCCAAAAACCACCTATCCCATCCTCCCTCCCCCTGCTTCTATGAAGGTGTTCCTCCACCCACCACACTCCCACTTACCTTCTCTCAAGTTCCCTACTCTGGGGCATCTATCAAGCCTTCATAGGACCAAGGACCTCTCTTCCCATTGATTCCTGACAGGGCAGTCCTCTGCTACATATGCAGCTGGAGCCATGTGTACCCCTTGGTTGATGGCTTAGTCCCTGGGAGCTCTGGGAGGTCTGGTTGGTTGATATTGTTGTTCTTCCTATGAGGTTGCAAACCCCTTCAGTTCCTTCAATCCTTTCTCTTAACTCCTCCATTCAGCTCAATCCAATGGTTGGCTTCGAGCATCTGCCTCTGTATTTGCAAGGCTCTGGCAATGCCTCTCAGGAGATAGCCGTATCAGGCTCCATTTAGCAAGCATTTCTTGGCATCCACACTAGTACTGGGGTTTGGTGACTATATATGGGATGAATCCCCAGGTGGGACAGTCTCTGGGTGACCTTTCCTTCAGTCTCTGCTCTATACTTTATCTCCATATTTACTCCTGTGAGTATTTTGTTCCCCTTCTCAGAAGAACCAAAGCACCTCCACTTTGGTCTTCCTTCTTCTTGAGCTTCATGTGATCTGTGAATTGTATGATGGTTTCTTATTCTCTTAGTTGTCTAGCTCTTACCACAAGAGTAACATGCCATGTGTATGTACTTATCTTTTGGGTCGAGAGAGATAACAGACACATTGAGCTATCCCAGGTGATCCTAAACATAGTTTGAGTTCAACCTAGACTGGCCAACTTTTAGATGGCATACAGTGAGAAATTGTGTCTGATAATATTTTGGAGGTCATCTACTAAAGGGGTGACTATTATAAGGATCTGAAGTGCTATAGCTGAATTGTCTTGCATAAAGTACGTATGATCTATTGTTCTGTGAAGATTATATGAGCCTCTGTTTCCAGAAAGGCTACTCTGTATCTTGGGATACAGAGAGAAATGAGGAACCTTATTATTGGGCTCAGGAAGCTTGTAGACAGTTATGGAGCTTCTGCATAATTGAAAGAGGTAGGCTATTATCACAGCAATGGAAGACAATACAACAAATCATTACCACACACACTAACAAGACACCAGGCTCATTTGACAAGCAGTAAAAACATCTCTAGAGCTAAGCTTGAACTTACAGGTCCAGGCTTTTGCCTCTGTGGAAGCCAGCCTACAAAGAGTTCTGGCCTCAGGTCAACACCATGCTTAATGAAGCTGTGTTCATAGAATCTGGCTCTCTGGAAAATCACATTTCTTCAGAATACAACTGAAGTTCCAAGAAGAAGCTCTTTCAAAGCTTTTGAACAAACAAGATAAATATCATGACTTCCATGTGCCAAACTTCACATATTTCACTTATAATATTTGCTCGACATTTGCTCGCCATCCCAAGAGTACTTGAAAATTTCACATCAGATCTTAGAGTGGCTGGTGAACATGCATTCAGGTAATAGTGAGTGTAAGCACAGATTTCATGTGGACATAAAATGGAAATAAGTGTCACTCTATAGACCCATAGAGATTGTGTAGTTTCAAAGAAAAACCCATGTCAGTGACAGATAGGGCCAAGGCACACAGTGGAGAGCAGATAACTAGCACCTAGAAGGTGACTGTGACTATGTTTAGATTGACGACCTGGGAACCAACATACCATTTCCCTCTTTGCTGTTTCCACAGTGGTTTTCATCATCAACTTAGCAGCGTGGTTTTTAAAAAGTCCCATCTCTGCCCTCCAAACCATTTGCCCATTTGAAGGCCACTGTTACCATACTCTTACCTTCTCACTTTGGAAGTCACCTGTAATTTTTTTTTCTCAGATTAAATGTTGCCCCCATGGAGAGTGAGATTAACAGTTTACTTTGCAGAGTTGTGTTGAAGATGAGAAACCATACACATAAAAATTCCATTTCAGTATTGACATTGAGAATGGGTGAGCAAAGCAAATTAACTGTCTGAATGGCAAGGTTCTTGAGCACAAGTTTTCATAGAAGAATTTAATAAAATGACTTTGGCAAATGTTCAAATATTTCTTCATCAAAAAGTAATGACAGAGGCTATCTTTAAAGCTGTTGCCTCTCTGTGGAATATGTTCATATAACTGGACTGCCTTGTCTGACCTCAATGGGAAAAGGTGCACATAGCCTTGCAAAGACTCAATTGTGCCAGAGTTAGGGGATACACAAGGGGAGGGGATGAAGCTTCTAAGAGAGAATGGGAGGTGGAGGCAGGGAGGGACTGTGTGAGGAAGAAACTGGGAGGGGCCAGCAATAGATATGTAAAGTGAATGAAAATAAAGAAAAAAATCAAAAGGAACATTTTGTTTAAACAAAAAGTTGCAATGCATCATCTTAAGAATTTAACTTGTCTGACATCATAAAGAACCTCAAAGTTAGGCTTCAGTTAAGGGAAAGAATTACTATTTTCAATTTGTCTAACACATAATGTTTTCTCAAATAGGCACTATCTTAAATGTTGCTAAAACCTTACAATTGAGAATGACTAGAGAAATACACTGTTTTCAATTGTACATGTTGAGGGGAAAGAAATGTTTGTCACAGCATTTCATAATTTTGTAATCATAAGGATATTTGGTCTGATTTGTTTCAATATCTGAACTCTATTGCCTGTCACACTTATCAAAGGACTTAATTAGAGAAATAAAAGATATGAATCACAGTTGGTAAGAAGGCAAATCAGGACAAATGCAGCAGCATCCTGCTTTCCTGAGCAATGACCTGGTCCAGGGGAGGATCTCTGCCCTGTAATTACCATGTCCTTTTATGCACGATTGTAACTATAACAGATTTGTCTCTGGCAACAATTTATGTTTTGTTCAGGAGACAAATAGGTTTGCTTGTTTAGCAGATAAAGCATCCTTTGTTCTTTCTTTTCATTTGCCAGATGATCAAAATAAAAATTTTTTTCCTGCAGTTATTTCTCTTAGCAAACATGGAATGTAATTTTTAAAAGCTATTTTTAAAGTGGTTTGTATTGGGAGGATTTAAAGGACTGTAAACTACTATGCAGTGAGCAAGGAGTAAGCCTTCCTTCTGAAAGGGAATATTTTCTGGGTCAGGGATGCATTTGAAATGCTGGCAATGAAGCGAGGCTGTAACTTAGTGGCCACTGGTCATGTGCAAGAACCTGGACTCTTTTCAAGACTGATAACGATGATGATGGTGGTGGTGATTGTTGATGCTGTTTTTGTTGGTGGTGGTGGTGGTGGCGGTGGTGGTAACAATAATAAATACTGCTAATGTAAGAAAATTGCAATCCAGTGTTTGAACTTCCAATATAAGGATGTCCTTACCTCAGACCCCACATTGGTCACTAGTGCTTATTGTCTCAATTTGTAAAACATAGACCGAAATTCTCAATTCTGAATGTTTGCTACAATAGACGTTACAATAATTTGTGTCAGTTTTATCTCTTTATGTTAAAATGGAATTCAAATTCATTTATTTTAAAATCTCAATGGGATGTCTTACAAACATGACTTATTCAGTCAAGTGTAAGATATGTCATGCCTCGGCAAAATCTCTGTTTCCCAAAACTCAAGGTTCTGAAACCACATTTACCTTTGTCATGCCATTTAATTAAAATTCCATGCCTTCTTCTCACATCTCACTTTTGTCATTTATAAATTACTGAGTATAATTAGAAACTAATTATAAAGCAAAATTATCTCCCTACTATAGGAAAATACAGAATTTAAGATGATTGCCACATTATGGTTTCAAAACAATTGTTCCTACCTTCTTGAAACACACACATATACACTGTACACATGTACCTACATACCATACACAGCACACATAGACCACACTTATTTAATATTAAATAGTGCATATTTAAAAGTTTTGGTGGAAAATTTGCTTCAAAAGAGCTGAATTAATGACACCCATGAACTTCTCTATAAGAGTCTACACATTTGTCTCTATGTTGTTAGATTTCCTTGTCCCTCAGTAGCATAGTAGATAATCACTTTAAAGAAGTGAGCAGAGGGAGGGTGGATGGGATGGGGGTTTTCAGAGGGGAAACGAGGAAAGGGGATAACATCTGAAATATAAATAAAGAAAATATCTAATAAAAAATAAATGTAAAAAATAAAAATAAATAAAATAGTTGCTACACACAAAAAATGAATGTTTATTGCATTCATATTTCTTATGACATCTGATGGCATGAAGCTTTGTTAGTGTTTCTCTCCTTTGTAGCTGTGTCTACTAACTTTGTTGAAATATTCTCTGTATTTTGTCATGTTGATATAGCAGAATTATTTTATTTTGACACCAAATGTCAATTAATCAGCCAAACTCACAACAAAGGTCTCACATTTTAAAATTTGGGTTGTTTCCTCATGCTTCTACTATGTCATGGAATTCTCTTGCTTGAAGTGTGCTATAGGAGTCCCAGTAAAATTGAAATGAGTGGGAACCTTAATCCCTACATAAGATGATGAGCACAACCTCTCAACTTTCTTTTCACCTCATATTCTACCCAGGACCCATTCTGCTTTGGACATAATAACATGGTATCTGCATTTTAATCTCACTAGTATTTCCTCCCTGATCCTTATAAAACCCAACTCAGAATCTCAACTTGAATATTATGAACTTAGATTGGCAATCCCTGCACAGATAATCTAAAGCAGCTGCCTACACACTATCCCTTCTAGTCCATGAATGTCTCTTCAGTAATACTTCTCTCATTTTTCATGTCTGACACCATGCAGTCTTCTCCCTTCAGTACTGGATCTTGTTCACCCTGCTCACATTTCATTCTTACTGTTTCCTTCAATGGGATGGACTCCTAATATTCACTGGTGATATAAGATGAAGAAAATAAGGGCTGACAGAATTCTACAAACTAAAACCAAGCTGATTACAGTGATTGGTATTGAGTCTCCGTGTTGCCACTGGTCTTACATATGGCTAGGAAAGTGACTGATCCTGAAGTCATGTCAGAATACTTAGCCCATTTGTATGTGTCCTTTGTGATGATGGGTGGGTGAACATCCTATAGACGCATATAGTTCTCTCTACAGTACCTATTACCCTGATGCAAGACCAAAGAAATCACTGAAAATGTCATGAAATCTTATCAAGACCTACAAGAGACCCATAGCTCAAATAAACAGGGTAGCACTTTGTAGTGGCTATTTAAGATCTCTTTAACTGTATAGTTGTTACCTTCGTGAGCCAGAGAAGAATCCCAGAAGCAATACTCTGTTTTCTTAGTTATCCTAGCTGTTGATATATTGATATTTCTTTCAAACACTATGCTCAAAGTCCTCATGTCTGAAATTAACTTCTATACTATTTTTCATTCCTCAAAACCGGATTTTTTTTTCTTTACGAAGTACGCTTACCTTAGACAAAATGAAGGGTTTCATTGAGTTGACATCGCAAGATTGTGCCAATTAAATAAGAGATGCTCCATTGACACCTGACTTTTAATTCCAAATAAACAGTTTTTAGAATAGGTATATTCCAAGCAATATGCTGGTTACAACGTGCTAACTATTGGATTGATGTTCAGTTTGAGTTTGAACAGAAATGCTCTGTGTGATCAGATAACTGACTCTGGGTTCTGTCTGCTCCTGAGTCTCAGGTCTTGTCCTTGGCTCACTTGAAGCATGGATCCTAGTTATAAACTATACATCTTGTGACCCTAGACTTCCCAAATGTCAAGAACAAATTCACCAAAACCTTAAACCCTGGCCCCTAATGGGATTTTTGTCCCTTGGTTTAATAACAACTTAGGGCCCAAGATTTGCACACACACAGTTTTACATTCTGCATCCATGCTTGCTTTTTTTCCCATCCACAGCACAATTTCATTTTCCCCAAATTTTCCAAGACTCCATTAAAATTTCTGGCCTACCCCACTCATCTAACAAATGGCTGTTTAGACAGTTCAGTCAAAACGCTGAAGGACTTTTAAGATTATAGCAGTAGTGAGAAACTGCCTTGTGCTTCAAAATTCTGTATTGTACCCAGCAAACCGATAAAGGATGTAAACTGAGGTCACAGCAGGGAACCATCGCTCTTATGCACAGTTTTCTTTTAGCAGGCAGAAGTAACTCTGCACTGGGGAAATACCATTCTTGCTTGCTGTGCTCAGTTGTAGAATATGCTCCGAGTCTGCACAGGTAGCAATCCTTTCCTGACAGCATTACAGTGTGCAGATGTGACAGATCAGAATTTGCTAACAAATGCAAATGTACCCAATGGGCACCTGTACTACCCTCCTGTATTTTGTTTCTAGCAGTGGGAAATGTAGGGGTGTGCTGAGCTCCCAGGCCTGCCTTCCTAAGCATTTAAGAGGATAGGCACCCTTCTCTCTGCAGTATAGACACCTTCTCACATCACCCTTCACACTGGCTATTAAGCGTTTTAAGACCTTCCTTTAAACTAGAGCCTTTTAGACTCCAAATCGCCCTTGATATATTATGATTGATTCATGTGTTGATGAGAAATCTTGTTATAATTATGCAATCTTGGCTTTCTTTGGGGGAGGGGTGATGAAGAAAACTGCTATCCATAGCTCTGAAAATGACAAGAATTTAAGTTACCCTGAAATCTATGTGCTTTAATTTTCCTGTTTAAAGATTTTTATTTATTTTAGGACCTGAACTATTAATTACTATATATTATTTTAGCTAAGGAGAGGAAACTGAGCAAATAAATGTTCACTATTAAAAATGACATTTTTAACAGATGTTATTTTTATTTTATATATATTTATGTTATGGCTTCACGTATATCTATGTACCCTGTGCACATCTACAGAACTAGAGAGGGTGTAAGATCCCCAGAAACTGGAGCTATGGACAGTTGGGAGCTGCCACAATATATACTGTCATGAAATTAGACTGAATGCTTCCACAGTATCATTCTTTCAAAATCTGTTTTGCAGCTAGGTAGCAATAACATACCATTAACCCCACCACATGGGAGGCAAGAGGCATGTGGATATCTGAGTTTGAGGCCAGCCTGGTCTACAAAGTGAATTCCAGGACAACCAGAGTGACACAGAGAAACCAATTCTTTTTCTCTGTTGATTTTCTTGCCTTCTCTTAAATTTTAGAAAAGAACAACCTAGTATACAAACCTTATGGAATGTTTTTAATTAAGTTATTTCTTTGGCAATTTCAGATATGCATATAATTCATTCTGGTTACTGTTTTCCTCTGATAATGTCCTCTCAACTCTATCAAATCCCTTCCGCCCTGCTGGTCCCATTCCCAGATCTATAACTTTGGTTCCATCATGTGATGGAATTTCAATAGGGATTTTTGTTAAACCTGTAGTAATTTTGTAGAAAATAGACACTTTGTAGGGTTGAGTCTTCTAACCCATGAGTGAATTATATCTTCATTAATTAGTTATCTTTTATTTGTTTCATTAAAGCTATTTAATTTTCAAGGCCAGGAAAATGAGTCAGAGAGTAAAAGCACTTGACCTTCAGGCTTAATGACATGAGTTCAGATCCCTGAAACCCATGTTAAGACCAGACTAGGGGAATGCCTAATCCCAGCATTCCTGTGGCAGGGTAGGATGTGGAGATGGGAAAATCCCCCGCAACCTTATAGGCCAGCTACCCTTCAATATATAGCATAGCCAAAAGCAAGAAATACATTGCCTTCAACAACAGGGAAGGTGAGAATTGAACTTAAAACTGTCCTCTGGCATTCACATGCATACTGCTGAATGTAAATGCCCTCACATAAATAAATAAATAAATAAATAAATAAATAAATAGTAAATAAATAAAAGTTTTTTATTTAAAACTGTGTTCACTTAAGCATACAAACTCTGCGTATCTGTTTTGTAAGATTCTGCTACAAGTATTTCAGTTTGAGTGAAATTATAAATGGCATTAAGTTTTAATTTTGGTGTCCACATATCCTTTGCTACTTTATAGATACATAGTGAATTTTGCACACTGGTCTTATAACCTGATAACTTCCTAAATTCAATTATTAATTCAAGGACTTTATTTTTTAAGATTGCTTCAAGTTTTCTATAAAAGCAATTATACTGTTAAAGATTTTTACAATGTTAACGCTTGCTTTCTGACTTATTTTTCTTTTTAGAGAAGTACCTATAACTTCCAGCATATTAAAATTAAATGATCTATTTTCATTTTAACATAGGAAGAAAACAGCAAACTGCCCACTACAAATATACCATGATTTGTAAAGGGTTTTTGGTGAGTTCTCATTGACTGGAATCCTTTTTATCACCCCCCCCTTCTTATATGAATCTGTTAATTTTTTTCCGATACTTTTCTTGACTGATTGCTACAGACATGACATTGTCCTCTGTAACATGTTAATACAGTGAGTTGTATTGATCATGCTTTAACTCATGAGCTAGTCTTGTGTCCCAAAAATAAGCTCCAGTTAGTCATGGTGTGAAATCCATGACAACTATTTATATTTTACTATATAAACTCTTTTCATGTATTGCTTAGTCACAAGTGTATGATATTTTTGTTACTAAAATTATAATATGTAATTTTATACATTACTAACTATACTATATTTACTAGCATTTTGTCCAGCATGCTATACATATATTCATGAGATAAATGGGTATATAGTATTTTATTGTGTGTTTATTATAAGTGCCTACTTTGAGTAATGATAACACTCAGATACCCTCCCTGTGCTATAGTGCCAGTAGAGACTCTGGGGAGGCAGTATTTGGTTCACATCTTGTGTTGTTTGAATGATAATGGCCCTCATAGGCACATATATTTGAATGTATTGCTCCAGGTTTTACTGTTTAGGAAGGAGTAAGAGGTACAGGTGCAGTAAGACACCATTGGAAGAGGTGTGTCCTTTGGGGGAGGTATATCACTGGGGGAGGGTTTTGAGTTTCAAAAGCCCATGAAAAAAATAGTTTGCTTTCTCTATCTCTGTCTCTCTCCATGTCTCTGTCTGTCTCTGTCTCTCTCTCTCTGTGTCTCTCTTTGTCTCTCTGTCTGTCTGTCTCTGTCTCTGTCTCTCTCTCTCTCTCTCTCCGTGTGTGTGTGTGTGTGTGTGTATGTGTGTGTGTATGTGTGTGTGTATGTGTGTTTGTGTGTGTGTGTATGTGTGTGTGTATGTGTGTGTGTATGTGTGTGTGTATGTGTGTGTATGTATGTGTGTGTATGTGTGTGTGTATGTGTGTGTGTATGTGTGTGTATGTGTGTGTGTATGTGTGTATGTGTGTGTGTGTATGTGTGTGTGTGTGTGTGTGTGTGTAGCTCTTAGCTACTGTTCCAATGCCATG